>CM071930.1:34044334-35244334 GCA_016081115.2 Rehmannia glutinosa
CCAAATCCATCCGTGAGAGTAGGTGAAGAGTGTAACGCCACTTGCTAAGGTGATGCCATGGGACCTCAAAGGATCTCTTATCAAGCAAGTTCACCACATATATCGAATCCGACTCAACAAAGTTGTGTCCATCCGTTAACAAATGCATAGTGGATCGCCCACATTGCTTCCACCAACTCACTTCAAATGCATAACCCGCACGACAACGTTCACAAAAACATCCCCGAAAGAAACCTCTCGCAATTTTGGAAGACCTCGAAGCTATGAGGCTTCCCGCACTCAAGACCGCCGTCCGTATTCACCTTGATCCATCCCGGAAGGGGTTTCTTCCAATTAGCTTCCACGATCTTTGGTGCTTGTCTAACTCCGCCAGAACACACAGACTACGCAGATGAGAAGGTCTTGTTGACCATTTCTCATGCATCCCGATCTAATGAAGATGATTCAACAATGAGAACCCAAAGATGAAGAAAAACTGCGTCCACCGTCCAGAGGTTGTTGTTACAAACCAACTCATTCCGGATATGCCAAATGAGCCAGATGCAGGACAGAATAGCCACACGCCATTTTTTTGAATAAGTTTGAATATATATATATATATATATATATATATATATATATATATATATATATATATATATATATATAAATGAAAAAAGAGTAATCCTGATCACAAAGCGATCGTGTAACCAAAAGAAAGCCTGGAAATAATGTCAAAAAACCAAACGAAATGGTCACAAGCCGACCAAATGGCTGAATGGTTGGGGCCTCGTTAAAACCTTCCAAGGTAAAATCCACCCTTGTGGGAAAAAACCCTTGGAAGGAAAAAGAGTACCCCCTAAAAAGAAGGCGCCTAAAAAAGAAACCTGAATCGGTGGCGCACTAAGTAACAAACCTATAGTTGGATTGGCCAACATAATCATCGGTGAGGTAGTGAAGTAGCTTTATGGGAGGGACGCCCCACCATGTGCTGCACTCCATCTTCTTGCTCAGCATGTCTGCAACCCAATTGCCTTCCCGAAAGATATGAGAGACTACAAGATCTATACCTCTGAGCAGATGTAGGGTTTGGCGCCAATAACTAAGATGGCACCATGGGACCTCCATAGTTCTCTTCTCCAGTAATCGAATCCGATTCCAGCCAAAGTCGCGTCTAGCCTTTCGCGAAGGCATAATGAATCGCCCATATAGCTACGACCAATTCAGCTTCAAACGCGCACTCGAACCACAATGATTGACAAAGCATCCTCGAAAGAAACCTCTACAATTCCGGAAGACTCGAAGTCGTGAGGTTGCCCGCGCCAAGCATTGCCATCCATGTTAACCTTGATCTAACCCGAGAGGGTTTTGCCATCGAACCTCCACAATCGCGAGCACGCTAGCTGGCCGGGAACTCGCAGACCGCAGATAAATAGGTCTTATTGGTCATTGTTCATGCATCCCCGATCCAAAATGATGATCCTACAATGAGTACTCTGTAGTTGAATGATCGCCGCCTCTAGTGTCCGTGATTTTGTTGTGAAAAATCACTCGTTGCGATGTGCCATATAAGCCGATGCAGAAAGTACCGCCACGCGCCAAAGGAAAACGACTTGATCATCGAAATGAAAAGACATTAACCGCACTTTGAGCTCATTGAAACTCGTAAGTCTCATGGAGAGTGAACTTGGAAAGAATGGAAGATCCAACGCCATATATTTCTCGCAAAAGCACAAGAGACAAATAAGTGATCAATCGATTCTTCCGATTCCCGCAAAGAACACTGCATCAAGGGCCAAGAAAAACTTCCCCTAGCCCGTAATGAATCTTGGACAGCCAGTCGGTTGTGTATAGCCCTCCATGCGACCACCGATCTCCGTTCTGGGATATGCTGCGACCAAATCCAAGAACCCCATCTAACAACCGGGTGCTAATGGCCGAAGAACATGAAACCAAAATGGGGTGGTGATCAAAACCAATGCGAGGAAGAACTAAACCTTTTACATCCTGCCAAAGCACAAAAAATGGACAAGTTGCAAGGGCTCTGTCCAACTTAGCCTGAAGTAAAGATAGAGGCCTTCGGGGGGAGCACCAAGTAAATGAATTCCCCATAGTCGACACCGCAAACAATCCAACGCATCCTCCATGAAACAAATCAAAGGAGTTGTGGACGTTAATGTTCGGCTACAAAGTGACCTCCGATGACGGTCGAGCTCCCTGTTTTTTCACTTGAACCCATGTTTCTGTTTCCATCCCTTTGCCTTTATTATTGATGGTTTGTTCTCTAACCACAGATCTTCCTCTCACCGGACTATCCATATTGTTCATGTGATCATTCTGAGGATGAACTTCTTTGGTCTTAGCCGACATTGATTTACATTGTGTCCCACAATACGACATTGCACGCAAAATTTTGGGATCCAACTCATTAGCCGTATTGTGCCGGGCTGAAGATTCCAAGTAAGTTTTAGAAAAATCTTATTGTGGTCTTCCATGTTTGTGAATTGTAAATTGTAATATCCCTTCCCAATGGAACCAACCTCCATTCATGAGTGGTCCTCCAGAAATGTGTCAGTTTCAATTTTAAATCTACCAAAGATAATTGTTTAACCCCTTTCTGAAAAAGAAGCCTACCAATCAAAGTAATGCGGAGTTCGGCCATACGTTGTTGATAGATGTGATCATCCATATTTAGCGAGAAATAATCACATTTTTTCACCGATCGTCACTCCTCCGGCGTGAAAGCTTGGGCAAAATTCAGAGGTTTATTGCCATGCACAGATTTTAGTCCGTCGTTGTTGCAGGGAGCCTGGATTGGATGTGCTACATCGTGCATGCAGGGATTCAGAACATCAATACCTCACCTGTGTTCGAACCCCTGATATTAGGGTTTGACAGATAAATATGTTATTGGACTTTAGGAGCGTAAGTGTTCGAATTAGGGTTTATTTAGGTGTTTTGGAAAACCCTATCATGAACCCTAATTTCCGTATTAAATCTACTCCTGTGATCTGTTTGTGACGCAGATCGTAAGGGATGGTGATGAACTCGTGCATCCATCTGGTCTGAAACGTGCGACGTTGAAGGATGAAATTCCGCGATCGAACGAGGGGACGAAGAGTTAAAACCTCCTTGGAACTCAACCCTAGGGAGTGTTGTGAAGATGAACAATTCGCTGCATGATTCTAAGTGGAAGGTAGTCCAATCTCAGGGAAGAGAAACGCATCTAATTCCATGAAGTCAGATTTGAGATTGATCGGAGGGAAGCAAACGGTGGTACGGTGTAGAGAGCATCCTCCTAGGGTTTTAGTCTTCTGAGCAATAAATTGGAAGAGAGGACCACTTTTACTAGTCTTACAAGATAGAAAATGGCTCTCCCAAGTTTGGCTTTCATGGGATTTGAACAGACACCATTGAGAAGCTGGTTGGTAATATCTCCGTATTCAGGAGGTGCTTCTGATAGAGTAAACAACTTCTGTATGGTGGTGTAAGGTTGGAACTCTCTTATACTTCAACCCATGAGGTAGAATTTGTAGGCTTTTAGCTTGGAAGAACAAATCGAAGCCCATCAAGATATCTTGTCCATGGAGTTTGCTGCCAATAATCTTCATCCATACAATACAGTCTGGAAAGATTTGAATTCCTACTGGCTTCTTTGTAATGAGTGGGGTATGAAAAGTATGTCCATCAGCTGCATAGAAGTATTCGTGATGACTTTGCCAATCATCTTCAGGTAGTATGTCGATTCATCATCGACTTTCGCTCCCAGATCAAATACACCAATAGCCTTGATTGGTCTATCATACTTGGATAGTAGAATTTGCACTTCAATATTTGGATACGACATCCTTCTTGGATCAAGGAACTGGTCTTGAGTGATGGTTGTGACTTGATCATAAAGACTGGGAGCTCGGAGGATGAATCTTCTTCTTCCTCTTCTTTTGGTCCTTGGTCATTAGTGGAATATTGTATTGCAAATGATGTGTCTTCATCCTGATTGTCTTGTTCGTAAAATAAAGATTCAATATTAGCATCGTCTATGTTGGCATAATTAAGCTCGAATGACCACTAGCTTGTATCTCAAGTAGTATCACTCACCTTTTATAAGGGTATTGACCGGGTTCGAACCCGTATCTCTCGCTTTATTTGAAATTTATCCCTCCCCTCATACCAAGACTCCCAACTTATTAAAAATAATTAAGTTGAATGCTTGTGATGCCAACTTCACAACTTTTGTTTGAATGGTTGCCTTCTAAAGAACCGATAGGCTTTATTTTTTTCGCGTTCTTCTTGATCTTTCGATCTTTTTACGAAGAAGACGAAGATGAACAAATGCGCTTCTCCTTTCCTTTGCACTTTATCTCCAGATGAGAGTTTTTGCATACAGATTTGAGGAGAGTTCTTTTATCAAGCACATCCTTGATGAAGACTTGTTGCTCACACATCTTGTCTAGGGTTGCAAACGTCATCCGGTGGATTTCGCTAGATCGATTCTTGAGAATTCCCTCCCGAAGTTTGAATCATCATGTGTAACTCAGCCGAGTTCTTTAGGTAGAGATGCCAGGTAGACATGTTTGAGATTTGGATCATTGTATCCATTCAAAGATGTAGAACTTTTCGGACATCCTTTTGAAATGTCTATCCAAATCTTTGTGTCGAGAGAACAACATTTCATGTCAAAATATTCTTTCTCTGCCAACTTATTGATAATAGTAGTATCTCAATAAACTCTTGGTGAATTTCTCCAATAACAAGTGATGGAGATGAAGCATTATAAAGTTGGAATTGTCGATACTCACCAAGGCTTTGAAACCATTCGCGTAGGATACCAACAAATCTTGAAGAGAATTCTATAAGGATTTGGTTCATTGCTCCTTCTTTTCTTAGGCGAGGTCAATCCATGCCGCAAAAGGGTGCAACTTTCTCTTCTCTTCTTAATTGGAACATCATCGATTTGAGAAAGTTTCTTCTTTAGTCTCCTAATCTCGCTTTCTTTCTGCATGAACTCGGCTCCAAACTGGTTTTGTTAAATAAGGCTCCTCACATCTTTGTCTAGCTTCAGCTTCTGTTGATATTATCTTTTAGCTTTTCATATATCTCTGGAGTTGATTCTCTACGCTATTAACCTTGGGCTGGTTAGAT
Organism: Rehmannia glutinosa; assembly: GCA_016081115.2. Taxonomy (NCBI): domain Eukaryota; kingdom Viridiplantae; phylum Streptophyta; class Magnoliopsida; order Lamiales; family Orobanchaceae; genus Rehmannia; species Rehmannia glutinosa. The sequence continues at coordinate 34,049,456 of CM071930.1, forward strand.
TGAACTGTTGTGAGAATCTATGAGACCTTAGAGTCTATCACCTGCAGAGACTTGTTTTGGGCACAAGTGTTGGCCGTCTGCCAATTTAGCACTTCCTCCGCTGAGTAGGACCCTTTTTTGTCCTTCATGTTCTATAATGGTGCTTTGCACAAAAGGCTTGATGTAATCCTCTGTTGAGTGTCAACCTTCCGTTCTAAAGGTGGAAACTCTGCTTCATATTTGAACATGAAACAAGGTTGGATAACATGAGGAGTTGGAGGAGAAGGTGTCTTAACTTCATTCTGACACCATTGATTGAAGTATGGTAAAACCAATCAAAATTCTCTCTCTAAAAAACATGACCACCGGCAGCCGTCTTTCTCCTACTCCGGTCGTCTTCTCCGGGCTAACCCCATGGCGAGACGCCATGGCACGACTACACATCAAATTTCGCACCTCCGCGCACCCTAGCCACTATACCCGATCATCAACGACTTCGCAAAGAACTCCAACATCGCGTCATCTCGCACAAACGTCCCCACCGCAATGAGGCTGAATCCACCATTACGAGAGATGGCGCGAGCACATGTACCGCAACCTCTTCTATTTCACAGGTATACGTGGTTTCTCGCACACAAACCCTAATTTCATCTATTCCAAATAAGCACGTCGGAGAGACGGCGGTTGCATGCGCCCCATCGGATCGTTGATTTTGCAAAGACCACCGGAGACGCAGGACCCACTCCGCACCGCCATTCCTCGCCGGGCACCACCTCCTTCTATGGTTTGACTTGGAAGTTTCTACCTACTAAACGTGATGCCCCTCCGATGACATCTTCTTCTCCAGCGCGCAACGACCACATGCCAGTCAACCCTTCTCCGCCGCTCGATCATCGGATCGGGGGCTCACGGGGGGGGTGCCCCTGCACATCTCGAACCTATGAATATGTCTCCTTTACCCCCATGGGGGGGCCGGCCCCTCTAACTATTCTCTCTAGGGGCCGGCGTCTCTAGCTTCTACAGTGGTCCCCTCCCAGGAGAATGTTGACCCCTGGGCCATAGTCTCCTCCCATCCCCAGGGTATTCCTCCTGCATGTCCACCCTTAGGCTCACATTCAGCTTCTGAGCACATGAATTCTCCTTACATTGCTGGAATATCTCCGCCAAGGACCTCCTATTATGAAACGAATCTGTGACATTCGGCTCATTATCTCAATGATCAATCCAATTTTGGAAAATCTTTTGTTAAAATTGTTGCGGTACCAAAGATGTAGATTCCACTCCTGGACAACAAAATTCTCATCATTCTCCCAAATGGTTTCAGGTAAATCCCAATCTATCCCTAAACCGGTTAGAAAGGGCGATTACTATTCAGTGACGATCGATGACAACGTATATTTACAACGCCTTGCGGAATTTTCATATTCTTTAATTGGAAGGGTTATTTTGGGGAAAGGTAACAAGCCATGTGCGACTATGCTTTTGCATAAATGCCTATCCGATTTATGGGGTATCAAGAATGAATGGAAATTAATTCCCTTGGGCAAGGGATTTTTTTGTGTCAAGTTGTTTAATGCGCATGATCGATCTCGAGCTCAACAACGTACTAACTGGGTGCTCAACCCGGGAACTATCTGTCTATCTCCGTGGGTGCCAGATTTCAACCCCTACAAAGTGCAAACCTCTGTGGCTAGTGTCTGGGTACTAATCTTTGAGCTCAGTTTGGAATACTGGGACCCAATACTATACTGGGGATTGCCAATGCTCTCGGAAATCCCCTCCAAATTGATCAGCGCTCACTGGATGGGTCTCTGGGTCATTTTGTTCGGGTATTGGTGGATCTCGATCTCTCTAAGCCATTGGAGGACCACGTCATGGTTGAACGCACTGGCAAGTTCTCCTTTGTCTCAGTCAGTTATGAGAAACTCCCTGAGTTTTGTTCGAGGTGTAATGTTACGGGACATTCGACAGCTTCTTGCAGATTTAACAATGCGGGTAATCCGACTATGGAAAGGCATGAATCTCCTGTCGAGGGACGCTCACGGGCGCCTATTACTCGCCATAATTTAGCGCAGCGCGGGCGTTCCAGGGTGCACAAAGTTTACGTCCTGTGCAACAGGACAAGGGCAAATCTATGGATAACTCAATGGGAAACACGGGTACGACTATGCATGCAGGATCTCCTCCTCATGCAATCGTCACTTGCCCTATGGACATCCATCTGGGTAACACTTTTGAGGCTCTTGGTTCAGTCGACTCCCAGGATTAGCAATCTGCATATTTTCAGGCCGATTATCCAGCTAGGGAGTCTTCCCACAAGGCTAATACTTCCAATACGGGCACTGTCTCCTCCATTATGCCGACATACCAATACCCATTGGGGAAACCTATTCGAGCTCTGAGCCGTGATTTCCGGGAAAGCTCCTTGGATTCGGCTAAAGATAGAATACTCCGGAAGGTTTCTTGAGGGTCGTCGCCCCCTGTTCATGAAGTCACTATTGAATCGGAGCACTTAGAACCACCTGAGATGAACGCTGCCGCATCTAAGAGATGGGCAGATTATGCGGAAGAAGTGGGCCACTCTCAATCGTCAGACTCTGCTACACACCACACGCCTGTTTTCACCGTGCGATCTTCATGGGCGCCACCCCCCTAACCTTCTCAATGAATTGCATCTTCTGGAACATCCGGGGGATTGGGAACGTTGCATCTTGCAATGTTCTTAAAGGCTTTATGTCAGCAGCATAAACCTTCTATTTTGGCTATTTGTTAGGCCAAGGTGGACATTTCGGCAATTTCTGATTCTTATTGGCAGAGCTTGGGGCTGACTTTTGTGACTCAAAATTTTCGGGGAAATGGACGGGCAAATATTTGGGTTTTTCGTGACTCCACCGTCACAATCCTTAACCAGGTTTGGTCTTCTACCCAATGCATTGTTTTGCAAGTTCAATTTGGTGCTTTGGTTTATCATGTTGCTTTTGCTCACGGTTTGTGTGATTACATTGCACGACGTGCGCTTTGGTTGGATTTGAGTTGGGGATTTTCACGCGGTCTTGGAACATCATGAGCGCTCGCGTAATGATAATCTCTCCCAAGCCTCGTGTCAAGATTTCAGGGATTTCATGGAGGATGCTGGTCTATTTGCGGTGCCGACTACAGGAATTCATTTACTTCAAGCTAAGTTGGACCGAGTTCTTGCCAGCTTGTCAATTTTTCTCTCTTTGGCAAGCTGTCAAGGGCTTAGTTCTTCCACATATTGATCCGATCACCACCCCATTTTGGTTTCTTGTTCTTCTTCAATTAGCAAAAATGGTCCCATTCCGTTTTGAGGGTATGTGGGTGCATCATCATTCATTCTCGATTTGGTTACCCTTCGGCTTCTCCATGCGACACGCCCAACCCTTGATGCGTGTCATGTGGAAGCTCAAACGGCTGCGACAGGTTATCAAAGACTGGAATAGAGAAGTGTTTGGGGACGTTAACCGTAAGGTGGAATTCCAGATGGAGCAAGTTCGTCAGATTCAGGCAGACATTGAGACTTTGGGTTATTCCGCTGCTCTCATGGATAAGGAACTGGACGCCCAACTCAGGCTCTCCTAGATGTTGCAATTCCAATCTGAATTCCTTAAGCAAAAGGCCCGTACTGCGTGGCTTAAGGACGGGGATCGTAATACATCATTTTTTCATCGGCGTACCCAGGTTCGTGCGGGGCACGCGGGGATACAGGGACTTATGGTGGCAGGCAGTTACACTGATGATACTGCGATCGTTGGGGATCATATCATTTCTTTCTACAAGGAGCTCTTTGCGGATACCGGGCGTTCTACCTCGGATTACTCTTTAATCGACCAGGCTATTACTCCAAGATAATGCCAATCTAACAGCCATTCCCTTGGACTCAGAGATTAAGGAAGTGGTTTTTGATATGGATTTAGATAGTTCTCCGGGGACAGATGGGTTCAATGGGACTTTTTATCGCTATTTCTGGGATGTCATCTCCGCCGAGGTGATCGCGGTGCGTTTTTCTTCGAGAGTTCGTCACTACCTCTGGGATTGAATGCCAGTTTTATGGCACCCATCCCAAAGACCAAGTATGCGAATGTCACTGAAAACTTCCGCCCGATTGTGAGCAATTTCCTTTTCAAGATCATCACGAAGATATTGTCTACACGATTGGGTTCGATTATTGCAGACTATTTATCTCTGACGCAGTTTTGTTTTATCCCCAGCAGACAGATTCATGATTGTATTGCCATGGTATCTGAAGGGTTCAATGTTTTATAGGGTCGCATAGATTCGAATATGATCCTAAAAATCGATATCCGAAAGGCATTTGACACATTGAGGTGGGATATCTTACTATACGTCTTGCGCCGTTTTGGTTTCTCAGAGGTCTTCGTGCGTTGGGTTGATGTGGTCTTTCGGTCGTCCTGGATATCAGTGCTGTTGAATGGGATGCCGGTGGGTTACTTTCCCTGTTTCGAGTCAGACAAGGGGATCCTTTATCACTGTTATTGTTTTGCATTGCGGAGGAGGTTCTGGGTCGGTTTATTGAAGTGGCGATGGATCAGTCTCGATTACTCCCCTTCACAGCGCCCAGGGGCATCATCTTTCCATCGTCCATCTTATACGCGGATGATATTGTCATTATGTGTGGGGCTTCTTCTACCAATGCCCGGGTCTTGCTTCAGATTCTCACTCATTATGCAGATATCTCGGGTCAAGTGTTTAATCCACAGAAATCTAAAGTTTACTTTGGTTCGCAAGTTTCGTCATATGTTCGTAGGAGGGTGCAACACATTCTGGGGATCCATCCAGGGGCGTTCCCTACTGTTTATTTAGGCATTCCAATATTTAAGGGCGCTCCCAAGGTCGCGGATTTACAGCCTGTCTTTGACAAGATAATCCTCAAATTCAGAAGATGGAAAGGTTCGTCTCTTTCCCTTGCTGGTAGAATTTGTCTTGTTAACTCGGTGATTACTAGCTCTTTTGTGCACACCATGATGATTTATAAATGGCCTCGTACGCTGCTCAAGCAAATGGAAAGATCCATGCGTAACTTCATTTGGACCGGGGATGTGAATTCCAAGGGGAATGTGGTGGTCAATTGGAATAGATACTGCACGCCTAGAGCCGAAAGGGGACTGGGCGTGCGCTCGATTGGGGTTGCTAACATGGCTTTCTTGATGAAATTGGGTTGGAAGGTTTTGAACTCGGACTCGGTGGTTTACAGAACCCTCAGACAATGGTACTTTACAAGGGATGGGGAGATTCGGCGGTCCTTTATTCCTTCTTCAACTGGGCCGATTGAACCCCGCATTTCGATTGCTTGGATGATGCTCGTTGGATCCCAAGTGCTAATTCCGAGATTCTTTTCTAGATTGATAATTGGTTGGGCTACACTATAGCAGACAGATGCATTGGCATCCCAGAGGACTATAGATATTTATTTCATCAACGCATTTCTGACTACTTTTATGATGGGTCCTGCACTTCACCTTCTCTTTCGTTGAGGCTATCTGAGTGGTTTGTGCCATCGTGCGCATCCCGATCTCGCCATTCTCGGGATACACGTGTTTGGATGAACTCGCAGATGGTTTGGTTACCTCAAAGGCGGCTTACAACCATATACGCACCCACCTGCCCCGACGATTAGATGGGGTTCTCGGATTTGGTCGCAACATATCCCGGAACGGAGATCGGTGGTAGCATGGAGGGCCATACACAACCGACTAGCCGTCCGAGATTCATTAAGAGCTAGGGGAAGTTTTACTGGCCCTTCGGTTTGTGTTCTTTGTAGAGAATCAAGAATCGGTTGATCATTTATTTGTCTCTTGTGCTTTTGCAGGAAATATATGGCGATGGATCTTCCATGTTTTCCAGGTTCACCATTTTCATAGCTTCAATGAGTTATCAAAAGGTTAATGTCTTTTCATTTCAAAGACCAGGTTGCTTTCCTTTGGCGTGTGACGATACTTTCTTCTCGATCCGCTCATATGGCATATCCGAAATGAGCCGACTTTCCACAACAAAATATGGACACCGGAGGCGCGAATATCTTCGTGTTCTCATTGTAGAATCATCATCTTTGGATTGGGGATGCATGCACCATGATCAAAGTTAACACGAATGGCGGCGCTTCGGGCGCCGGAAATCTCACGGCCTCCGGTCTTCCAGGATTGTAGAGGTTTCTTTCGAGGGTGTTTTGTTCATCTTTGTGGATCAGGGTATGCGTTTGAAGCTGAATTGGTTGCAGCAATGTGGGCGATCCAGTATGCGTTTGCTAAGGGCTGAACACAACTTTGGCTAGAGTCGGACTCAATGTATGTGGTGAACTTGCTGGAGAAAAGATCGACGGAAGTCCCGTGGCGCCATCTTAGCTACTGGCGCCACACACTTCACCTTCTCGAGCACATGGATCTCGTAGTCTCACATATTTTTCGGGAAGGCAATCGGGTTGCGGACATGCTGAGCATGAAGACGGAGTGTGGCACATGGTGGGGCGTCCCGCCCATGGAGCTCCTACACTACCTCACAGATGACTATGTTGGCCAATTCAACTATAGGTTTGTTATTTAGTGCGCCACCGCTTCAGGTTTCTTTTCCCATTTTTAGGCGCCTACTCTTTCCTAGGGGGTACTCTTTTTCCTTCCAAGGGTTTTTCCCACAAGGGTGGGTTTTACCTTGGAAGGTTTTAACGAGGCCCCAACCATTCAGCCATTTGGTCGGCTTCTGACCATTTCTTTTGGTTTTTTGACATTATTTTCAGGATTATCTTTGGTTACCTCGATCACTGTGATCGACTACTCTTTTTCATTTTTATATATATATATATATATATATATATTCAACTTATTCAAAAAAACTTCTTTTTGAGGACACTGTACTTTTCTTTTTGGAGGACAAACTAACCCTTTTCTCGTGACATGGTAAGGGTGGACTTGATCCGGAGGGTCGGGTTTATCATATGGCCTGCAACGTGGTCATCTTGTGGTTTTCTTCTTTCCGCTTCTTCTCTGTATATGCTCTTCTTCATCGGAGTCTGACTCCTCTCCACATAAACATTCTGGATCACACATGGATGGATCAACATCCCATACAAAATGACCATTAACCCTGTCAGTGTAAATATGGGTTCCATTTAGTTGAAAACATGTGATTGGTATTCTTGTAGATGCATCGACCAAAACTTGATAAACCATCAGCTGGAATTCGGGATTTGAAAGTCTTGAGCTGGATGGTGTCAGATAGATCATCTTCACACGTCCATCCTTCAGCCTTTGAAATTTAAAGTCGGTTGCATGCACCATTTCTGACTGTTGGTGAAGGGGCTCAGAGTTCGTGATCCATTCTTTTGGAACAAGTTGCTCCAAGTCTTTTCTCTTGATTTGTCCGGTATCCGGCGATTGTAGGGATGTCGATCCGACTCAGCAAGGACCATCAAAGCATCTTGTATGCCTTGATTTTTGCAGATCTAGGCTGTGATCTTGCAACCTGTATACAACTTGGTGATGAAGGGTAGCTATGATAGAATTTGAGATCTGATCTGCTTTGGAAAGTTGAATTTGCACCTTGAAGGCAGATGCAAGAGTTGGATCACTCAAAGATACTGCAAAGTTGGGGAAAAAAGTGACCACAACACTTCTGACGTTAAGTGTAGAGAGAACTATATCAATAAATGCATGCTCGTATTGGAGAAAAGGAGTATCTAGAAGAGCAATTCTTGCAGATACTGGAAGACCTTTCCTTCCATGGTAAGAAAGAACAAGTCGCATGTGACTCAAGGTGGAGATAGGTATAACCTTCCAATCTCCATCATGTGATGAACTCGGGTGAAATGGACAAAGTGTGATGTCTTTGCTCTTGTTGAGTTGAAGGAAGACCACAGTAATCCATTCTGGATGATTGGATGAACGCCTTTGGACGAGTACTCTTGTTGAAGATAATAGATTTGATGTGTTTGGGCCTAGAACCACGATATTTGTATATATTATATGGACTAACAACTGGGGGAACAGTTTGTTCTATAATAGCGTTGCTTGGAATAGTAGATTATTCTATGATATTTTCGATATGACTAGTAGAAAATCTAGGTAGAGAAAGAGAAGAAGATATACTATGTATTTGGCTAAAAGGAATATCAAGAGAGCTATTTGAGAACTGGGGTTCCATATCAAGGGGAACGCCTCTTCTACTCACCGTCTTAGCTGGATCTAACCATTCTCTAACAAATTCTCCGGGGCACGGCAGCAACGCACCGGCTCTGATACCACGAGGTGCATACCCTTAGGCAGTCTTAGCCACTCCAAGAGGTTAAGAAAGCATGACACCACCACGAGGTCTCCTGCACCTTAGCCTAAGCGACACACCTTGCCTGGACGGCTTTCCGGCAAAACCTCATAGGAAGGTCATTCATTCAAAACTCATAGAATTCTTAACCGCAGTATGGATTGAGGGGACCGTGCCTAATAATATTATGCCAAGTACTTCAATCTTGGTTCTCGATGTATGTACAGATCCTCAAAGAGGCAATACATAGCATACTTCACGAAGAAGATCGAAGAATTTGAAAGATAATTGCAGATTAACTAAGAGGCTTTTGAAGAGACATAAAAGAGATTTAGAAACTTATATTTTGTAAAATGGAGATTTTATTCTAATTTCCGTCCAAGTTTTCCATACAACTGAAGAGGTCTTTATATAGGCCTCATGTACAAAACAAGGAAGTGACACGTGTCCCTATTACAAGACACCTCTGCTAGACACATGTTGTCTTCTTCGACATTCTTCCTGTGAACTTGACTTGTGTCCACTAAAAAGACACCTATCATGTTCACGTCACCTGCATGGACACCTTATACAGAAGCTGACACGTGTCCACTTAAAGGACACTTACAACAACATGCTGACATGTGTTACATTACAAGGATAAGAAACTGACATGTGTCCAACAAAAGGACACTTACAACCATAAACTGACATGTTTCCGCTAGAAGGGCACTTATTATTAAAAACTAACACGTGTCCATTATAAGGACACCTATACGGTGCTGACATCATCCTTTCATCATGGATTGTAGTGGTAGTCGTAGTATTCCTTTGACCAGGGTTCTGTCAAAAACAATCCAAAGTCGTCTCAATCTATGTCTTCATCTTCAATAAGCCACGGACGGGTCTTGGAAATCTGGCTCGAACATTTGAGTATCTGTCACCTTCCTGGTTATCTTCTCGTTGGTGACTTGACTCGGGTTCTTCAACACATGGATTTATCACGAGTGATGTATATATAGGCTCGGGTCTAGGTGGGTTTGGTGGAATCTTGTTAAGAACTAGGAGATGCATGCATAATTCATGTAAAGATGTCGGTATAAATCGATACCCTTTTCCCATTGTGAAATACCAGTGGAGTATGTGACGCCCACCCCTACTATTACATTACTAAGTAATATAAAAAAGAAAACTTGACAACGTAAATCCTATATACTTGTACATTTTTTTTCTTTTACCTGTGACATTTTAACAACGAACAAGCAAGATCACTCTTCTTATAAGAAAATGACAAACCATATCCACAAGCAAAAGAGGTAACAAACTTTGTTATCAAATACAACAGACATCCATGTAACCAAATTCCTAACCACATCACCCATCTATTTACATGTATATATCTACATCAGAGTTTTCAAAAGAGGGTACAACCCTAAACCAAAATATAATACAAGACCAAAAAAAAAAGGTGACCCATCAACATAGCCCAACAGTCGTCATCCATGTACACTTGTCCTCAATAACCTTTGGAAGCCCCAGAAGCCTGTCCGAGTAAGCCCATGAAATCCAATAGCATCACCAGACTCACCTACAATGCATGAACTACGTGAGCTAATGCCCAGTGAGCGAAAACCATGCATGCTAAATGAACAATGTAATACAAATGCAAATGCATTCTAAGACATTTTTCCGAAGTGCACAGAATGCATTGAAATATATTATTTATAATCATTTCTTTACTTAGGGCCCTTGACCCACCTGCTATGCACGGGAAAGAGCTCAACATAGTATCAATAATCACATGGCCATAATCATATTAACACCGCCTAGGGCCATCTCCCAGGACCACCTGAGGTCCACCCCTTGTCTTCCCCAATGACCCCCCAGGAGTCTTCCCCCTGACATGTCAATAAGGATACAGTCAAGTGGTCCGCCCCCTCGTAACCATCAGAGGCACACCCCCTATCAACCCCTATGATCCTCCGAGGATTAACACCCACTGCACCCTAAAATATATCATAAAAGCACGCCTCGCATGCCTCGGTGCACTAGCATGCCAACCAAAATCTTTTTCTTTTCAAAGACATTATCGTGGTCGCATGCCTCATCTCAACAATGCTCATATGTTTGCATGCACGTGCAAATGTCAATGAATGACATGCTCAATGAAATAATAATCATCACACTCCAATATCCACCAAGCAACATATTAACACCGTGTTTCCATAATGCATTCATCAAGATACAAGAATCGCATTTAGTATCAATAAGACAGGAAATACTATGTTCATGCATTGTAGCTGCAAATGGATTTTCACTTACCTTTCACCCGTGGATATGCTACTGAATGTTAGCTAATTTTTTTTCTCCCTAACCTTAGATGTAAGACAACCTGTAAAAACATAAGTTATCAATTTCTAATTTTAATCATTAAGTTTACTGTTTACATATAAGGAAATATCTTAAATATAATTCCGGATAAGCAAACAATCGGAATTTCGATCTTCTAATCCAAACCTTATCACCCATCTTCCTCGTAATTAAATTTTAATGGTGTAATTGAAACCAACATGTAATATAAAGTTGTTGTTCATGTTTCCTTAAATAAGAATTTGTACCGATTCACTATATATTAGCTAATCGCATTTTTCACCTTCAGCACATAAACTACCTATTAACCTTTTTAATTAGCTTTTAAATCATGATTGTCCAACAAGGCAAGGTTTGGGGAAACTTACCAGTATTCACTTCTGTTGATAACCTTTTGTTCTCCCTCTCTTAATTTGTTTTGAGTGTATATGGAATGTGTTTTGTTGGTTTTATCTCTACAGAAGTCGAAAACATATCTATTTATCAATCCGTTTTTGCTAGCTTAAGGCGTTGCTAATAACTTAACATATAATTTAACATATAAATGTATTACATGCGCCACATGTCATGCCTATCTATATATATATATAATCTTTTATTAGGATATTATTACATGTATACATATGTATATATATATATATATATATATACATAGTGCACGAATCAATATATAATCACCTATACACATCATTCATCTAGTTAGCTATTTATGATATATACATGTATACATGTATATTATTCGTGGACACGATATCTTTCAAAACCATTGGAGGACCACATCATGGTGGAACGCACTGGGCAATGCTCCTTTGTGTCAGTCATTTATGAGAAACTCCCGGAGTTTTGTTCAAGGTGTGGCATTACGGGACATTCGACAGCTTCTTGCCGTCTTATAACGCGGGCAACCCGGCTACGGAAAGGCGTGCATCACCTGCCCAGGGATGCTCACAGGCGCCTGCCACTCGCCCTAATTCGGTGTAGCGAGGGCGTTCCAGGGCTCGCAAAGTTTATCGTCCTGTGCAGCAGGACAAGGGCAAGGTCGTTGATGACTCAATGGGAAATACGAGTTCGGCTATGCGTCTAGGATCTCCTACCCGCGCAATAGTCACTTGCTCTACGGACATCCACCTTGGTAACACCTTTGAATCTCTTGGTTTAGTCGACTCCCAGGATCAGCAATCCGCAGATTTCCAGGCCGATTATCCAGCTAGGGAGTCATCTCCCAAGGATAATACTTCCAACACCGGCACGGTTTCCACCATTATGCCTATTATGGTTCAGTATCCTTTGGGGAAGCATGTTCGAGCTCTTAGCCGTGCTTTCCGGGACAGCTCCTTGGACTCGGCTAAAGCTAGAATTTTCTAGAATGTTACGTCAGGCCTGTCGCCCCCAGTTCATGACATTACTATCAAACCGGAGCGCCCAGAACCACACGAGATGAACTTTGCAGCTTCCAAGAGATGGGCAGATTATGCATAGGAAGTGGGTCATTCTCAATTGTCAGACTCTACAATGCACCACACGCCTGTTTTTACCGTGCGATCGACACAGGCGCCACCCTCCCCCACCATCCCAATGAATTGCATCTTCTGGAACATCCGGGGGATTGGGAACATTGCCTTTCGTAATGTTCTAAAGGCGTTATGTCATAAACACAAGCCATCTATTTTAGTTGTTTGTGACCCTAAAGTGGACATTTCATCAATTTCGGACTCGTATTGGAATAATTTGGGATTGAGGTTTGTGGCTCAGAGCTTCCGGGTTAATGGACATCGTGACATTTGGGTCTTCTGTGATGCTGGCACCTCTGTCCTTCATCAGGTTTGGTCTCCAACCCAATGTATTGTTCTTCAAGTTCAATTTGGTTCTATGGTTTTTCATATTGGTTTTACTCATGGTTTGTGTGATCATACTGCTCAGTGCGCTCTCTTGTTGGATTTGAGGAATTTGGGTCTTACTTGACCGCTTCTTATGGGGATTTTAATGCGGTCTTGGGTCATCATGAGCGCTCTGGCAGTGATAATTTATTTTTTGAATAAGTGCGAATATATATATAAAAAATTAAAAAAGAGTAATCTTGATCACAGGCTGATCAGGTAACCAAAAGAAAGCCTGGAAATAATGTCCACAACCAAAACGAAGTGGTCACAAGCCGACCAAATGGCTGAATGGTTGGGGCCTCGTTAAAACCTTCCAAGGTAAAACCCACCCTTGTGGAAAAAACCATTGGAAGGAAAAAGAGTACCCCCCAGGAAAAAAATAGGCGCCTAAAAGGTGGCGCATTAAGTAACAAACCTATAGTTGGATTGGCCAACATAATCATCGTGAGGTAGTGAAGAAGGTCCGTGGCGGACGCCCACTGGTGCCACTCTCCGTCTTCTTGCTCAGCATGTCTGCCACTCGCCCTCGCGAAAGATATGAGAGACTATAAGATCAATGCCACTGAGAAGATGCAAGGTTTGGCGCCAATAGCTAAGATGGCTCCATGAGACCTCCATCGTTCTCTTCTCCAGCAGGTTCACCACATACATCGAATCCGATTCCAGCCAAAGTTGCGTCCAAACTGTTGCAAATGCGTATTGAATCGCCCACATTGCTGCAACCAATTCAGCTTCAAATGCGTACCCTGAACCACAGTGATGGACAAAGCATCCGCGAAAGAATCCTCTACAATTTCGGAAGACACCGGAGGCTGTTAGATTGCCCGGCGCCCCTGAAGCGCTGCCATCCGTGTTAACCTTGATCTAACCCGGGAGGGTTTTTTCCACTGGACCTCCACAATCTTCGGAGCATGCCTAGCTCTTTCGGGAACTCTTAAACCACGCAGGATAAAGAGGTCCTGCTGATCGTTATTCATGCATCCCCGGTCCAAAGATGCTGATTCAACAATGAGTACCTGTAGGTGAATGAGCGCGCCTCCGGAGTCCAGATTTTGTTGTGGAAAATCAGCTCATTACGATGTGCCAAATAAGCCAGATGTTGGATAATATTGCCACACGCCAAAGGAAAGCGACCTGGTCAGTAAAATGAAGAGACATAAGTCGTACCAGCAGTTCATTGAAACTGTAAGTCTGGAGGGGATGCACGTGAAAGGCTTGGAAGATCAAACGCCATATGTGCCCTGCAAAAGCACAAGAAACAAATAAGTGATCAACCGACTCCCCCGATTCCCTGCAAATAACATAAACCGAAGGGCCAGTAAAACTTCCCCTAGCTCGTAAAAAATCCTGGACTGCCAATCGGTTGTGTATAGCCCTCCATGCCACCACTGATCTCCATTCTGGTATATGCTGGGACCAAATCCAAGAACCCCATCTAACTGCCGGGCGCTGGGGGCGTAAATAATTATAAGTCGTCTTCAAGGTAGCCGAACCATCCTCTGAGTTCGTCCAAACACGAGTATCCCAGGATGTAGGCGCAATTGGGACGCGCACAATAGCTCGAACCAGCTCCAAATAAGCCTCCACAAAGGGCAGGGTGAAGTGCCAGTATCCATCATAAAAATAATCGAGATACGCCTGGAATAAATATCTATAATCCTCCGGAATGCCAATTTCACAAGAATGGAGTATCCCAATCAATTATCAATCCAAAATAATACCTCGGAATTGGCGCCTGGGATCCAACGAGCACCATCCAAGCAATCAAAAATACAGGGTTTAATCCCAGGCCAAATAGAAGAAGGAATAAAGGACCTCCGGATATCCCCATTTCTAGTAAAGTACCGTTGTCTGAGGGTCCTGAAAACCACTGAGTCCGAGTTCAGAACCTTCCAGCCCAATTTCATTAAGAAAGCCTTGTTTGCAGTCATGATCGATCGCACGCCCAATCCTCCCTCTGCCCTGGGCGTGCAACATGTATTCCAATTGGCCACTACCTTTCCTTTAGAATTCACGTCCCCTATCCAAATGAAATTACGCATGGCTTTTTCCATTTGTTTTAGCAGCGTGGCAGGCCATTTATAAATCATCATGGTGTGCACGAAAGAACTAGTTATCACCGAGTTAACAAGGCAAACCCTACCAGCAAGGGAGAGAGACGAGCCTTTCCATCGTCGGAACTTAAGGATTATCTTGTCAAAGATAGGCTGTAAATCCGTGACCTTTGGAGTTCCCTTGAAGATTGGAGTGCCCAAATAGATGGTGGGGAATGCCCCTGGATGAATCCCCAGAATGTGTTGCACCCTCCCACGGACATAATGCAAAACCTGCACCCCAAAATAGACCTTGGATTTCTGTGCACTAAACACTTGACCCGAGATATCTGCATAATGAGTAAGAATCTGAAGCAAGACCCGGGCATTGGATAAAGACGCTCCACACATGATGACAATATCATTCGCATATAAAATGGATGATGGAAAGACAATACTCCTTGGCACCGTGAAGGCAGATAACCGGGACTGATCCATCACTGCTGCAATAAACCGACCCAGGACCTCCTCCGCAATACAAAACTAAAGGGGTGATAAAGGATCCCCTTGTCTGGCTCCTCTAGAACAGGGAAAATAACCAACCGGCGTCCCATTCAACAGAACTGATATTTTGGACGACTGAAGAACCACCTCCATCCAACGCACGAACGTCTCGGAGAAACCGAAACGGCGCAAGACATGGAGTAAAAAATCCCATCTCAATGTGTCGAATGCCTTGCGAATATCAATTTTCAGTATCATATTTGAATTCGTGTGTCCCTGTAAGACATTGAACCCTTCAGATACCATGGCAATACACTCATGAATTTGTCTACCCGGGATAAAACCAAACTAAGTCGGAGATAAATAGTCAGCAATAATCAAACCCAAGCGCGTAGCCAATATCTTCATGATAATATTGAAAAGGAAGTTGCTCATGACAATCGGGCGGAAGTTTTCAATGACATTTGCATCCTTAGTCTTTGGGATGAGCGCCATGAAACTGGCATTCAATCCCAGAGGTAGTGACGAATTACTAAAGAAAGAGCGAACAGCGTCTGTTACCTCAGCGGAGATGACATCCCAGAAATGGTGGTAAAAATTTCCATTGAACCCATCCGGCCCCGGAGAACTGCCTGAGTCCATATCAAACACCGCGGTCTGCACCTCAGAATCTGAGGGAATGGCTGTTGGGCTGGCATTATCCCGCGCCCCAACCGTTGGAGTGAGCACCTGGTCGGCTAGCAAGAAATCTGTTGTGGAGCTCCCGGTTTCCGCAGAGAGCACCTCGTAAAGCGAAATAATATGATTCCCAAGGACCGTAGCATCATCAGTGAAATTCCCTGCCACCATAAGCCCCTGAATCCCCGCACGGCCCGTACGAATCTAGCTACGCCGATGAAAAAATGTTGTGTTACGATCCTAATCCTTAAGCCAGGCAGTGCGGGCCTTTTTCTTAAGGAATTCAGACTGTGACTGTGACTGCAACGTCTGCGAAAGCTTCAACTGGGCGTCTAGCTCGCTATCCCAGAGAGAGGAGGTATAGCCCAAAGCCTCAATGTCTGCCTGAATCTGACGAAGATGCTCCATCAGGCTATCCACGCTGCGATTAACATCCCCAAACACATCCCTGTTCCAATCTTTAATAACATATCGCAACCGCTTGAGCTTCCTCATGACACTCAATAAAGGGTTGTGCGTGTCACATGGAGAGCCCCGAGAGGTTGTAACCAAATCTTGGAATGAATCGTGGTGGACCCACATACGCTGAAAACGAAATGGAACCGGATCCCTGGTAATGGCCGAAGAACAAGAAAGCAAAATGGGGTGGTGATCAGATCCAATGCGAGGAAGAACTAAGCCCTTCACATCCTGCCAAAGTGCGAAAAAAGGACAAGTATCCAGGGCTCTGTCCAACTTAGCTTGAAGTAAAGATAGAGGCCTTCGGGGAGAGCACCAAGTAAATGAATTCCCCGTCGTCGATACCACAAACAAACTGGCGTTCTCTATGAAATCCCTGAAATCCTGGCACGAGGCTTGGGAAAGAGTATCATTGCGCGAGCGCTCATGATGTCCCAAAACCGCATTGAAATCCCCAACAAGCAACAGATCTGCCAGACCCAAATTCCGCAAATCCAACCATAGCTCACGTCGTGTAATGTAATCACACAAACCATGTGTAAAGCCAACATGAAAAATTAAAGAACCAAATTGAACATGGAAAACAATACACTGGGTAGAAGACCAGACCTGATTTAGAATTGTGATAGAGGAGTCGTGAAGTACCCAAATGTTTGGCCGCCCATTGCCTCGAAAACTTTGTCCCGCAAGAGTCAAACCCAGGCTATGCCAATAAGAGTCGGAAATAGTCGAAAAGTCCACATTAGGTTCACAAATAGCCATAATGGAAGGCTTATGCTTATGACATAAAGCCTTAAGAACATTGCGAGATGCAACATTCTCGATCCCCCTGATGTTCCAGAAGATGCAATTCATTGAGACGGTTGGGGGGGAGTCGCCCGTGACGATCGCACGGTGAAAACAAGCGTGTGGCGCGTAGCCCAGTCTGATGGTTGGGGATGATCCACTTCATCTGCATAGTCTGCCCATTTTTTGGAAGCATCAAAATTCATCTCGTGTGGTTTTGAACTTTCTGTTTCAATAGTAACGTCATGAGCAGGGGGCGACGGTCCCGACGTAACTTTCTGGAGAATTCGATCTTTAGCTGAATCCAAAGAGCTGTCCCGGAAGGCACGACTCAGAGCATGAATAGGCTTCCCAAAAGGATAATGTACTGTGATAGGCATAATTGTGGAGGCTGAGACGGTTCTCATCGAAAATCTTGGCCTTGGGCGATGACCCCTAGCCGATACTCGGCGTGGTCATCGTGGGTTCTTGATCCTGGGATTCGATCAACCAAGAGCCTCAAGATGTTACCAAGATGGATTTACGGAGGGCAAGTGACTATGGCACGAGGAGGAGATCCTGCGCGTGTAGTCGAACCCGTATTTCCCATTGAGTCATCAACGGCCTTGCCCTTGTCCTGCTGAACAGGACGATAAACTCTACGAACCCTGGAACGCCCTCGCTATACTGAATTGTTGCGATTAGCAGGCTCCAGTGGCCGTCCCTGGGCCGGTGACGTGCGTCCATCCTTGTCCGTATTACATGATCGTGTTAAAACAACAAGAAGTCAGAGAGTGCCCGTAACACTGCACCTCGAGCAATATGCGGGTAGTTTTTCATAAGTGACGGAAACAAAAGAGCACTTGCCAGTGCGTTCAACCATAATGTGTTCCTCCAATGGTTTGGAGAGGTCAATGTCCACCAGAACCCGCACAAAATGACCCAAAGAACCATCCAAAGAGCGTTGATCAATCTGCAATGGAATCCCAAGAGCACTGGCAATCCCCATGATGTTATTGGGGTCCCAGTATTCCAGACTGAGTTCAAAAATTCTTACCCAAACACTGGCCACTGAAGTTTGTACCTTATAAGGATTGAAGTCCGGCACCCACGGAGATAAAAGGATAGTGCCAGGATTAAGCGTCCATTTAGTGCGTTGCTATGCCCGAGAACGGTCCTGCGCGCTAAACAATTTAACACAAAAGAAACCCTTGCCCAAGGGAATTAATTTCCATTCATTCTTAATACCCCATACTTCCGATAGGCGTTTATGTAAAGGCATAGTCGCCCATGGCTTATTACCTTTACCTAAAATAACTCTTCCAATTAACGAGTAGGAAAATTCAGCGAGACGCTGTTGGTAAGCATTATCATCAATAGTAACAGAGTAGTAATCACCTTTTCGAACTGGTTTGGGGATAGAATTTTTACCAGAAACCACATTGGAAAACAGATTTTGGCATAACCTGGGGCCGTAGTTGTGGTAGTCGTATGATGAGTACCTTGTGCATGCATTGTTGAATCCCTATCTTGGTGTGTACCTGAAACAATTTTAGCAAACGAGAGCCCAAAATTGGATTGATCAATGTGAGAGGTGTCAGTAATGTGAGGTGCATCCTTGGGACCATATACTGGGCGGGGGCCTGAGGACGGGACTCCGTGAAGATGGCTGACGGCGGCCCAAGGGTCATCACTCCCCTGGGGGGCACCCTTGGAAGTAGTGGGGACCGCTGGCCCCCCATAAGCTCCCAAAGGAGGGCCAGCCCCCCCATGGTTATTGGAAGCCATGGGGGTAGAAGGGCGCCCCACGTGGGGCGCTTGCTTGAGGCCTTGCGCATGATGCGCTGCATAGGAATTTGGGGGGGCACTCAAGATTTGTTGGAGCAAGGTTGTTAGGAGGTTGCGTGGGAGGCGTGATGCGCTGCATGGGAATTTGCTGGGGGCCACCACAAGATGTAGTGGATAATGATGGTAGGTAGGCATGTGGAGGGACCACGCCGTCAGATGCAAAAACCGTGGAAGGTGGCTTTTCGTTGGACGTTTTTGAAGGCAGAAATTGCCACTTCACACCGTAGAAAGACAAAGATTGCGACTCCAATGTTTTCCCATCATCGGATTGAACGGGACGCAAAGAAGAACATGGACGAGCAGATGGCAGAGATGATCGCTGCGATTGTGCATAGTGCGGAACGAAGTTCGAAGTTAGTCCAGAGAGGCCAAGGGACTCCGGCGATGCTATGGCCGGCGAACGCGCCGGAGGAAGATGACTGGACGTCCAAGCGAAGATCACGTCTGGCAGTGATAATTTATCCCAAACCTCTTGTCAAGATTTTAGGGATTTCTTGGAGGATGCTGGTTTTTGCAGTGCCGACTACGGGAAAATCATTTACTTGGTGCTCCCCCCGAAGGCCTCTATTTCTCCTCCAGGCTAAGTTGGATCGAGCCCTAGCAACTTGTCAATTTTTCTCTTTTTGGCAAGTTGTCAAGGGCTTAACGTATTGGATCCGACCACCACCCCATTTTGGTTTCTTGCTCATCTTCCACTAGCAGGGGTCCGATGCCATTTCGGTTTCAGCGTATGTGGGTCCATCATGACACGTTTCGGGACTTGGTTACTACCTCTTGGTCTGCGCCTTCCACAGCGCCCAACCCTCTGTCGCGCATTATGTGGAAGCTAAAGAGGTTGAGGCAAGATATTAAAGTTTGGAACAGGGATGTTTTTGGAGATGTGAATCGTAGGGTAGAGTATCAGATGGAGCAGGTTCGCCAGATTCAAGCAGATATTGAGAGCTTGGGTTATATAGCTGCTTGTCGGGATCAGGAGCTGGACGCCCAGAAGCTGCTTTCTCATACATTGTTATTACAATCTGAATTCCTTAAGCAAATGTCTCGCTCATCCTGGCTTAAGGATGGGGATTGTAATACGGCATTTTATCATCGTCAGAGCCAGATTCGCAGTGGGCGATCGGGGATTCAGGGTCTAATGATGGACGACAGTTATACTGATGATACAACGATTCTTGGGAATCATATTATCTTGTTTTATAAGGAGCTCTTTGCGGATAATGGGAATATCACCCCGGATTTCTCCCCTATTGATCATGTGATTTCTCCCAGAGTAGGGGCGGCTGATAATGCTAGCCTTACTGCCATTCCATCAGATATAGAGGTTAAGGAAGCGGTATTTGATATGGATTCGAACAGCTCACCAGGGCCAGACGGTTTCAGTGGGATTTTATATCGTCACTTCTGGGATTTTATTTCCGTCGAGGTGATCGCCGTAGTCAGGGTTTTCTTCAGTAATTCATCCCTACCTCTGGGTTTGAACGCTAGTTTTATGGCGCTAATCCCAAAGACCAAGGATGCAAATATTATTGAGAACTTATGTCCGATCGTCATGAGTAATTTTCTTTTCAAGATTATTACTAAGATTTTGGCCACGCGTTTGGGTTCGATTATTACTGCATATCTATCACCTACTCAATTCGGGGTTGTCCCTAGAAGGCAGATTCATGACTTTATTGCAATGGTCTCTGAAGGATTCAATGTCTTGCATGGTAGATTGGATATGAATATGTTCTTGAAGATTAATATCCGTAAGGCATTTGATACTTTAAAATGGGATTTCTTACTTCACGTTTTGCGCCGCTTTGGTTTCTCTGAGATCTTTACTCACTGGGTGGATGTTATTCTTCGGTCGTCCAGAATTTCCGTTCTTTTGAATGGGACGCCTATAGGGTACTTCCTTTGTTTTAGAGGAGTTCGACAAGGTGATCCTTTATCCCCGCTGTTGTTTTGCATTGCAGAAGAGGTACTTAGTAAATTTATTGAAGTTGCGGTTGAGCATAATCGGCTTGCTCCGTTTGTCACGCCCAGACGCATCAACTTTCCATCATCTATCCTATACGCCGATGATATAGTTATTATGTGTGGAGCTTCTTCAGCCAACGCCCGTATCCTTCTCCAGATTCTCAACCTTTATGCAGATATTTCGAGCCAAACATTCAATCCTCGTAAATCCAAGGTTTATTTTGGCACCCGGGTTTCATCTCATATTCGTGGAAGGGTGCAGACAATCATGGGGATACAGCCCGGGACATTCCCCACAGTTTATCTAGGTGCCCCAATCTTCAAGGGGGCCCCTAAGGTTGCGGATCTTCAGCCCATCTTTGATAAGATCATCCTCAAATTCAGACGATGGAAAGGTTCATCTCTTTCTCTTGCTGGTCGAGTCTGCCTGGTTAATTCAATGATTACTAGCTCATTTGTCCACACAATGATGATTTACAAATGGTCCCGCATGTTGCTCAAGCAAATGGAAAGGGCAATGTGTAACTTCATTTGGACTGGGAATGTGAATTCAAAGGGTTCGGTGACTTAGTTTGAACCGGTGTTGTACACCTCGGACTAAAGGGGGGTTGGGCGTTCGATCGATTGTTGCGGCTAATACCACTCTTAGGCGGCGATATCTGGCTGCGGATGGGACGGCCCGGAGGTCTTTTATTCCTTCTTCTATCTGGACTAGGATTAAACCTTTCATTTCGTCTTGCTTGGAGGAATCGCGTTGGATCCCAGGAGCTAATTCCGAGGTATTATTTTGGATTGATAATTGGCTGGGTTATTCTATAGCAGACTGAATTGGTATCCCAGAAGAATATAGATATCTATTCCGACATCGCATTTCAGACTACTTTTATGACGGTACATGGCATTTCACCTTCTCATTTGTGGAGACTTATTTGGATCTAGTCCAGGCTATTGTACGCATCCCTATTGCTCCTAACTCTAGGGATACACGTGCTTGGTTGAATTCGGAGGATGGTTTGGTTTCCTCTAAGGCCGCCTATGCTCATGTGCGTCCCAAGTATCTGGTGGTCAAATGGGGTTCTTGGATTTGGTCGCAACACATCCCAGAACGGCGATCGGTGGTGGCATGGCGGGCTATCCACAATCGATTGGTTGTCTTGGATTTATTACGAGCCAATCGGAGTTTTACTAGCCCTTCGGTTTGCGCTCTTTGTTGTGAATTTGCAGAATCAATTGATCATTTATTTGTCTCATGTGTCTTTGTAGGGGCTCTCTGCGATGGATTTTTGAATCATTCAACATTGACCCATTTCAAGCTAACAACTTTAATGAATTCCTGGTACGGTTAATGAATTTCCAATTCATTGAGCAGGTTACTTTCCTCTGGCGTGTGGCTATCCTTTCCTTGCATATGGCTCATTTGGCATATCCCATTTCACAACAAAGTCTGGACAATCGACGCTGCGACAATCTATCTTAGAGTACTCGTTGTAGAATCATCATCATTGGATCGGGGTTGTATGCATAACGACCAACATGACCTCATTATCCTGCATAGGCTGCGAGTTCTAGGACAATGGAGACAAGCACCGAAGATTATGGAGGTTAACTGGCAAAAACCCCTCCGGGGCTGGATTAAGGTAAACACGGACGGAAGTTCCTCTGGGGCGCCGGGCAAACTTACCGCTTCAGGCGTCTTCCGAAATTGTAGAGGATCTTTCAAGGATGTTTCGTACATCATTGTGGTTTAGGATACGTGTTTGAGGCTGAACTGATTGCAAGCAATGTGGGCGATCCAGTATGCTTCTAGAAAGGGTTGGACGCAACTTTTCTGGAATCGGATTCGATATATGTGGTGAACTTGCTGGAGAAGAGATCTACGGAGGTCCCTTGGCGCCACCTTAGCAATTGGCGCTACATTTTACACCTGCTCGCTTATATGGATTTTGTGGTCTCAGATAAATTTGGGAAGGCAATCGAGTGGCGGATATGTTGAGCAAGAAGACGGAGTACGGCACATGGTGGGGCGTCCCACCACAGGAGCTTATAAATTATCTCACTCATGACTATGTTGGCCATCCACCTATAGGTTTGTTAGTTAGCACGTGCTGCTTCTTCATTTTTTACGCCTGGGGGGTACTCTTTTTCCTTTCAAGGGTTTTTCCCACAAGGGTGGGTTTTACCTTGGAAGGTTTTAACGAGGCCCCAACCATTCAGCCATTTGGTAAGCTTGTGACCATTTCGCTTTCTTTTTTGACATTGTTTTTCAGGCTTTCTTTTGGTTACCTGATCATCCTGTGATCAGGATTACTCTCTTTTTATTTTTTATATAAAATTTAGCATTTATTCAAAAAAAATGTATATATATATATATATATATGTGTGTTAAGTTATTTATATACATGTAATCAGCATAGGAAGTAAGATAAAGATTAGTACTGTACAATTTCCAATATTCTCATATAAGCTCCTACTCTATTTTTAAATTATAATTTTAACCCTTTCTCATATATATACATATATATACATATATTTAATAAAATTATTAATCTTAAATAATATAACATCTTAATATCAGGTTCTCGGTCATAAGTTACATTAATCCGTTTCAATCAATTTGATTGTATTTTGTGTTTTCCGATACACATATTGTTGCCACCTTTCACCCCTAAATTTACCATGTGTAATATTGAGACTCTTATCCTTTTGATGCTATCACGTGTAACTTAATAACTAGCATGTAATAGTCCGACAAATAAATACTTTTTTTTCTACTTAAATTAGTAATCCGACGACTAACACTATAGGTGAGTTCTAAAATTATTGAACTAGTCATGCAGTATAAAATAATTAGATTATGCAAATAGCACATAACCAACATGTAATGCATGAACTATATTGGACAGTGAGTAGTGTGAGGCTCGGGTATTACAGAGTACCATGACAATGTATAAATACGGGACATCTTTGTTCTGATCCACCTCTGCTTGTAACATTTCCTTCCAATTTTGAATCTTGACATACCATTCAAGAAAAGTCTAGAGATTTGATGACTGGTTGACGGGATTTTGGAGGAATGACAAAGTACTTCTAATGGGCATTTCCTCTTAATGATAGTAAAGGGTGGAAAGGCACCACAAATACCATAGACCATCTTTTGGAATAGGAGTAGTAGTGGAAATGGTAAGGATCCCATTAAAAGGTTTATCTGGATAAAAACATGCCCTCTCGAAAGGGATATTAACTTGAACAACAAATTTGGCTAAGTGATAAAACATGAAATGTTTTGCATAGTCTTGTAAATCACTTAGATCTGTGAAAGGTGTTTTTGTGGGGGGGTGGGGAATTGGCCTTCAGGATATGCCATTAATATAACTGGGAAAATACCTTTCGAGGATACTAGCTGTAATGGCTGTGATATGGACAGATAATCTGGAACATGATTGTGATTTCCTTTGATATGTTGAACTATGAACTGATACTTGGAAAACCAATCTTTAAGTCGCAACAATTGTTTCTCTATAACACCCTTGTTCTTGAGCTCCATAATTGCTGGAAATGATGTATTATCCATCTGAATTATGAAATGGTGACCAATAAGATGAAATTCAAACTTTTGATCCCATTCTTCATAGCAAGGATTTCTTTGTAGACATCATGGTAATATTTTTCAGAATCTTTGAACTGTCCACTTGTATGTCCATAATAAAATATTTTCCCATCTTCTTTTTATGAAAAATGGCTCCTCAATATTCATCACTAGCGTCAGTCTGGAGAATCCTTTGTCCTATACTTGGAAATTTCAATGGCGGAGAATTCTGGCATACTTGCTTGAGTTGTTGAACTGCTCTGATCTAGGATGATCCCCATAGTGGAGCATTCTTTTTAAGCCTCTTTGAAAGCTGGCTAGTATATCTGGAGCAATCTGGAAAGAAGTCCCTTATATAATTAACAATTCCAAAGAATTGTTGAATCTTTTTTTTAATAAGAATCGAAATATAATAGAAAGAAATGAAAAATCCTGGTCACAAGCCGACCAGGTAGCCCAATGTTTGGGGCCTCGTTAAAAACCTACTAAGGTAAAACCCACCCTTGTGGGGAAAACCCTTAGTAGGAAAAGAGTACCCCAAGATGAGAAAAGTGAAAGCCATACAATCAAACCAAAACAACATAGCACAAATTAACTAACAAATCTATACTTTGTATCGTCCGACATAGTCATCTCAGAAGTGAGAGAGATAATATCCATTGGGGGCATCCCACAAGAGGAGTCACACGTGAACTTGCTTTGAGATGGTCCGCAACACGGTTGCCTTCTCGATAGATGTGAGAAACCACAACATGCATCCGGGAAAGCGAAAGAGAGAATAATGCCATTGATTAAGCGACGCCACGGGATGGAGCCCGTCTCGAGATCTAAGAAGGCCAACAACATATGTAGAGTCCGATTCGGCCAAATATTAGTCCAACCCTTGCGAAAAGCATAGGAGATTGCGGTCATGGCAAAGAAACGATTCGGCCTCAAAAGCAAAGCCCGTTCCACACTGCTCCACGAAACACCCACAAAAAATCCTCGATAGGTACGGAAAATGTCTGCGCCGTGATACGACCTGGAGCTCCGATAGCACTACCATCTACGTTGACTTTAATCCAGGCCCGGGGAGGGAAGAAACCAAGGCACTGGGATAATGCGAGGGGCCTTAGGAGGGCGTCCACTAACCTTTAGCCGGTGTAGACAAAGAAGATCCTCCTGGGTATTCTCGCATCCACCCTTTATCAAGCGAAGCGACTCAATAATCATGGCTCTCAATCAACAAGCGCCGCATCTGTAGTCCAATGTTTGTGATTAAAGATCACGTCATTTCTGATGTGCCAAATAAGACATATGCAAGAAACAATCGCCACCCTCTAGAGAAAAGCGATCTCCACAGAAGAATTGTTGAATCTCTTTGATTGACAAGTTTTCATCCGAAAACTTTAGCAATTCCTAAGCAATGTGCGGGCCTGGCTGATACTTTCCATCGATTATTTTCATTCCCAAAAACTCAATATTTTTTTGACTGATAGAGCTCTTCTTTTTAGAGAGCATGATACCATGTGAATGAACAATATTCAAGAACTTGTGTAGCAAAGTCTCATGCTCTTGTTTGTTTGATGAGAACAGTAAGATGTCATCAATGTAGATTAGGGTATGTAGGATAGGTTCGAAAATTTGGGTCATTGCTTTTTGGAACATGGAGGGTGCAACCTTCAAACCAAATGGCATGACTGTCCATTGGTATTGGGGTGTAGGAAGGCAAAAAGCATATTTATATCTATCCTCTGGGATAAATCCCAATTGCCAAAACCCTGACTTCAAATCAAACTTTGAAAAGATTTGGGCTTTAGAGAGTTAGAAAAAAATCATTTGAGTTTTAGGTAAACGGAACTTATCATCAAGGAGGAAATGGTTAAGAGCTTTGTAATCAATAACAAGCCTCTTTTTACCTTGTACCTATTCAGCTCTTTTGTTTACATAGAATGCAAGGCAAGCCCAATTGGACTTTGTGGGCTCAATGAGTCCAAGTGCTAATAGTTGGTTGCATTCTTGCCTCATAAGATTCAGCTCTTTTGGGGTCATTCCTGGATGAGTGGCCTTGGTAGCATTCACATCTTCATTCTTTTTGAAAGGGAGTTGAATAAAGAACTTCAGATTATTCCAAAGTGGTGTTGGGTGATGGAAATTTGCATGAGAGTCTGCACAACACTTGAGAAGCTGGTTGGTAATATCTCCGTATTCTGGAGGTGCTTCTGATAGAGTAAACAACTTCTGGATGGTGGTGTAAGGTTGGAACTGTCTCTTGTACTTCAACCCATGAGGTAGAATCTGTTGGCTTTTAGCTTGGAAGAACAAATAGAAGCCCATCAAGATATCTTGTCCATGGAGTTTTTTTTTTTTTTTTGAATAAATGCGAATATATATAAAAATGAAAAAGAGTTGTCCTGATCACAGGCTGATCAGGTAACCAAAAGAAAGCCTGGAAACAATGTCAGAAATGATAACGGAATGGTCACAAGCTGACCAGATGGCTGAATGGCTGGGGCCTCGTTAGAACCTTCTAAGGTAAAACCCACCCTTGTGGGAAAAACCCTTGGAAGGAAAAAGAGTACCCCCCATAAGAGAAAAAAGCGTCCAGCAAGAGAAAAATAATAGGAATCCAGGACGCGCTAGCCAACAAACCTATAGTTCGACTGACCAACATAATCCTGAGTAAGAGATGAAACAATATCCACTGGAGGCGCTCCCCACCATGTCGCAGCGTGCGTCGTCTTGCTAAGAATATCTGCCACTCGATTGTCTTCCAAAAAAATGTGAGAGACCACTAAATCCATCTGAGAGAGAAGGTGGATAGTGTAATGCCACATGCTAAGATGGCGCCAAGGTACACTCTCGGATCTCTTCTGCAGCAACTCCACCGCATAAACCAAATCGGACTCCAACCAAAGCTGAGTCCAGTCATTCACAAAAGCGTAATGAATAGCTCGCATGGCCGCCATCAATTCCACCTCAAAAGCAAATCTCGAACCACATCGTTCCACAAAGCAACCGCGAAAGAAGCCTCTGCAGTTTCGAAAAACCCCAGAAGCTGTGAGACGTCCAGGCGCCCCCGTAGCAATGCCGTCCGTGTTGACTTTGATCCAGCCCGGTAAGGGTTTTTGCCAAATAACCTGCACAATCTTCGGGGCCTATCTGGGACGCCCAGGAACATGAAGTTTGCGGAGAATGAATAGGTCATGCTAATCATTATGCATGCAACCCCGGTCTAAGGAAGAAGACTCCAGAATTAGTACACGAAGGCGTAGGATGGCCGCCTCCACTGTCCATTTCTTGTCATTGAAGGTCAAGTCATTTCTGATCTGCCAAATGAGCCAAATACCGGATAACACTGCAACTAGCCATAAGAAAGCCACCTGCTCACTGAAATGGAAACCCATTAAACACACAAGGAATTCATTAAAGCTATAAGCCATAAAATAGCGGATATCAAAAGAGTCGAAAATCCACATCCAGAGGGCCCCTGCAAAAACACAAGAGACGAACAAATGATCCACAGATTCAGCAGCTGCACAACAAAGACTGCAAACCGAGGGGCCTGTGAAGGAACCCCGTGGACGCAGGACATCCAATACCGCCAAGCGATTGTGGATGGCTCTCCATGCCATAATCGAACGTCGTTCCGAATGTGAAGTGACCAAATCCTGGAACCCCATTGAACCACCGGGGAGTGGGGGCACAGGTAAGATTAAGCCAATTTCGAAGTGATAATCCCATCCTCAGAATGTAACCAGGAGCGCGTATCCTTCGAAGCCGGAGTGATGGGGACCCTAACGATAGCCCGTACCAGATCCAAGTATGCTTCGATGAACGAGAAAGTGAAGTGCCAAGATCCGTCATAAAAGTAATTCGAGATGCGATGCCGAAATAGATGCTTGTATTCCTACGGAATACCTATTCTATCGGCAATGGTGTAACCCAGCCAGTTGTCCAGCCAAAATAAAACGACGGAATTACATCCGGGGATCCAACGAGAGTCTTCCAAGAAACCTGAAATTCCAGGCCGAATCCCGTTCTAGATGGAAAGGGGTATGAACGAACGGTGTAAAGATTCATCAGAGGTTAAAAAACGCTTTTTGAGGATATTGTAAATCAAAGAGTTTGAAGTCATAATCTTCCAACCTCGCTTCATCAGGAATGCATTATTGGCAACAACAATGGAACGGACGCCCAGTCCACCTTCAGCCCGGGGCATACAACAACGATTCCAGTTAGCCACCATCGACCCCTTAGAGTTGACATTACCAGTCCAGATGAAACTACGCATGGCCTTTTTCATTTGCGGTAACAATGTTCGAGGCCACTTGTAAACCATCATCGTGTGCACAAAGGAGCTGGTAATCACCGAATTCACCAAGCATACGTGACCAGCAATAGACAATGATGTCCCTTTCCACTTTCTGAACTTAAGAATAATCTTATCAAAAACTGGTTGCAGGTCCGCCACCTTAGGCGCACCCTTGAAGAGGCCTAAGTAGACCGTTGGGAAGGCCCCAATATGAATTCTTGTAACCGTCTGAATACGGCCACGCACATGATTAGATACCCGATTGCCGAAATAAACTTTAGATTTTTGAGGATTAAAGATCTGACCCGATATATCTGCATAAAGAGTGAGAATCAGCATAATAGAGCGTGCATTCATCATCGATGCCCCGCACATAATCATAATGTCATCCACGTACATGATAGATAAGGGAAATACGATCTGCTTAGGCGCCCTAAATGGCTAAAGCTGATTCCGGGTGACCGCATCATCAATAAATCTACTGAGGACATCTTCCGCGATGCAAAAAAGTAGTGGTGATAGTGGATCCCCCTGTCTGACCCCTCGAAAGCAGGAGAAGTAACCCACAGGAGATCCATTCAGAAGGACTGAAATTCTAGATGATTGAAGGATAATTTCAATCCAGTGAACGAACACTTCTGAGAAACCAAAGCGACGTAAAACGTGAATCATAAAACCCCAATTAACAGTATCGAATGCCTTGCAGATATCAATCTTCAAAATCATATTGGCATCATTCTGTCCCTGCAAAATATTGAAGCCTTCCGAATCCAACGCAGTGCAGTCGTGAATCTCCCTGCCTGGGATAAAACCAAATTGTGTAGGAGACAAGTAAGAAGAAATAATAGAGCCCAGACGAGTCGCCAAAATGTTGGTGATGATCTTAAAAAGAAAATTGCTCATCACAATAGGCCTAAAGTCCTCAATCACGTTCGCGTCCTTAGTCTTTGGGATGAGTGCCATAAAACTAGCATTCAGTCCCACCGAAAAGGACGCAGTAACGAAAAAATAACGGATGGCCGCCACCACATCCTCAGAAATAACATCCCAGAAGTGCTGATAGAACCTCCAGTTGAAACCATCTGGGCCCAAAGAACTGTCCTAACTCCAAAGGAATAACTGTCAAGAGAGCATTATCGACCGTGCTAACCATAGGAGAAATAACCTGGTCAACCAAAGTGTAACCCGAGCTAGTGTTTCCTATATCTGTGAAGAGGTCCGTATAGAAGGAAATAATATGATTTCCAAGAACAGTCGGATCCTCTGAGTAACTACCATCAACCATCAGACCTTGTATCCCCGAGCGTCAATTCCGAATCTTACAACGATGATGGAAAAATGCCATGTTGCGGTCCCCATCTTTTAACCAAGCTGAGCGGGCTTTTTGCTATAGGAATTTAGATTGTATTAACAACGTACGAGATAGAGCATTTTGAGCATCAAATTCCATGTCACGTCTCGCCTCAGTGAAGCCCTCGGACTCAATATTTGCCTAAATCTGACGAACTAACTCCATCTATTTTTCCACATGATGGTTAATATCCCCGAAGACATCCTTATTCCAAACCTTAATAGTCTGTCGCAGCCTCTTGAGTTTCCACATGACACGCAACAAAGGATTGGGCGACGCGCACGGGAGCGCCCAAGAGGCATTAACAGTGTCCTGTAAAGAATGATGATGAATCCACATGCGCTGAAAATGAAACGGAGCAGGTCCCTTGGTAATGGAGGATGAACAAGAGACCAAAATGGGATGGTGATCGGATCCAATGGGAGGAAGAACTAAGCCCTTAACAACTTGCCAAAAGGAGAAAAATTAACAAGTTGCTAGGGCTCGATCCAACTTAACCTGAAGGAGGAAAATAGGCCTTCGGGGGGAGCACCAAGTAAATGAATTTCCCGTAGTCGGCACCGCAAATAAACCAGCATCCTCCAAGAAGTCCCTGAAGTCCTAGCAAGAGGCTTGGGATAAAATCCCACTGCCAGAGCGCTCATGATGTCCCAGAACATCGTTAAAATCCCCAATAAGCAACAGATCAGTAAGACCCAAATTCCTCAAATCTAGCCAAAGTGCACGTCGAGCAATATGATCACACAAACTGTGAGCAAAACCAATATGAAAAACCATAGAACCAAATTGAACTTGTAGAATAATACATTGAGAGGAAGACCAAGCCTGACTTTGGACCGAAATGCCAGCATCACAGAAGACCCAGATATCAGGACGTCCGTTAGCCCAAAAGTTGTGAGCCACGAACCTCAATCCTTTGCTATTCCAATAAAAATCCAAATCACTGAAATATCCACTTTCAGCTCACAAATAGCTAAAATGGAAGGTTTGTGTTTATGACATAACGCCTTAAGAACATTACGAGAGGCAATGTTCCCAATCCCCTGGATATTCCAGAAGATGCAATTCATTGAGACGGTGGGGGGTGGCGCCCGTGTTGACCGTACGGTAAAAACATGAGTGTGGTGTGCTGCAGAATCTGATGACTACGAGTTGGCCACTTCATCTGCATAATCCACCCATCTCTTGGAAGCTGCAAAATCTAACTCGTTTGGCCCTGGGTGATCTGGTTCAATAGTGACATCATGAACTGCCCGAATGGGTTTCTCCAACAGATGCTGAATCGTAAGAGGCAAGATAGTAGAAATGGGGCCAGTGCTGGAAGAAGAGGCCTTGGGGACTGGTTCCCTTGTTGGATAACCGGACTGAGAGTCTGCCGACGGTTGATCTGGGGTGTTATCTGAAGCAAGAGCTTCAAAAGTGTTGCTCATATGTATATCAGAAGGGCAAGTTACTATTGCACAGGTAGGGGATCCTGCTCACATAGCCGAACCCGTATTTCCCATTGAGTCATCAACGGCCTTGCCCTTATCCTGTTGCACAGGATGGTAAACTTTACGGACCCTGGAACGACCCCGCTGCATTGAATTCGGATGTGCCGCTGAACTCCTGGGACGTCCCTGGTTAGGAGAGGCGAGCCTTTCAGTGGTGGAGTTCCCCGCGGGAGTAATACAGCAGGAAACCGTGGAATGCCCCGTAACACTGCATTTCAAACAAAATTCCGGTAATTTCTCATAACTTACTGACACAAAGGAACACTGGCCAACCCGTTCCACCATGATGTGATCCTCCAACGGTTTCGACAGATCGATATCCACTAACACCCGGATGAAATGCCTTAGAGAACCATCAATCGAGCAATGGTCAATTTGTATATGATTCCCAATTGCACTGGCGATCCCCAAGATGGTGTTAGGATCCCAGTACTCCAAACTGAGCTCAAAGATTCGGACCAAAACACTCGCCACCGACGTGTGCACCTTGTACGGATTGAAATCTAGGACCCATGGAGAGAGCCGAATAGTTCCCGGATTAAGCGTCCAATTAATACGAAGTTGAGCTCAAGCCGATCCTGCGCATTAAAAAACTTGACACAAAAAAATCCCTTACCCAAGGGGATTAGTTTCCAATCATTTTTAATTCCCCATATTTCTAATAGGCGTTTATGCAAAAGCATAGTCGCCCATGGCTTGTTACCTTTTCCCAAAATCACCCTTCCAATCAAAGAATAAGGGAATTCGGCGAGTCATTGTTGATAAACATTTTCATCGATAGTAACAGAATAATAATCCCCCTTTCTAACAGGTTTAGGGATAGAATGGGATTTTTCAGAAACTACATGCGAAAATGGGGTGAAATTACCTGGGGCATGCGGGGTTGAATCCATAGAGAGGTTGGTACCTGAAATAATTTTAGCAAAAGTATCAAGTATGGCCAAAATTGGGTTGAGCATTAGTATTATGAGCCGAATATCGAGGATTCAATTCATAATTGGATATCATTGGGGCCGAGCTTCCAGCAATCTGAGGTGCATCCTTGGAAACAGCTTCTGGGCGGGGGCCTGTGGATGGGATTCCATGCAGACGGCAGTTTGCAGCCCAGGGGTCATCACCCCCTGGGGGGGCGGTCTTGGAGGAGACTGTTGCAACCGGCCCCCCATAGTGGCACCCAAGGGGGTTGGACCCCCCATGAATAGCGGTAGGCATGGGGGGGATCTCCCAAACAACAACGGCATCCTTCGAGTGAGGGGCCGCCCCCCTAATCTGCAACAATGTAGGTGCAATCCTAACGAAGGAGGCGGGCTGTGATTTTAATGGCCCCAAGTAGGTTTCCCGCGGAACTAGCCCCGGCATGGCGTGCATGGGGGCGGGGGTAGAAGTCGCGTGCGACGGGACAAAGTTCGGAGGAAATTCATAACACGGCGACATAGCTAATATTGCACCCTGGTAACCCGTCGGAACAGTAGATGATGACAGAGGAGATGAAGTATGGTGAATCCTGTCGCCGGGGTTGACTGCATGGTGATGACGACGTGCGTGCTGTGCGGGAGATGATGCAGTGTGGTGATCATTGGAGACTTGGAGGGTGAAGGTCGTTGAAACGGCCTGAAGTTGGATGTTAGTCCAAGTAGCTCCGTCATGGAGCCACCGGAGCAGTAACGAAGACGACGGAGAAGGAGGGGTTGCACACACTGGAGGTGTAAATCGCATACACTAGGTTTTTTTCTCAAAAGGTCATTTTTTTCGATCAACGCTGGACGATTATGAGACCATGAAATCTCCGTTTTAGATAATTTATCTACAACACGATTTGCTTCTCTCTAATATTTTTTTTTTAGTACAATTGGGGGAACTTGGGGAGGGACACATGCACCTGTATGGGATCGAACCCGGGTCTTTCACCCTTATAACACATGTCTCAACCACTAGAGCAGTTACAATGAGGTTCAGCACAATATCAGTTCGAGCAAAGATAATGAAACTTTGGTTCATCGTGATGGTGAGATGTATAATGAATACAGAGATGAGCAATTCAATGATGAATATTTTGATTTTTAAGAACTATATTTATATGAGCATGAAATCCTGACAATATAGGCAAGTATATTTTGTTAGCCGCTGTGTTAAAAGCTCGGTATTTATTGCATGTGAAATTTATTTCTGTGCAACCCATTTAAATTAACAACGAGTGGAGTAAACCTCAAAATTCACTATTAGTCTATTACAACTAACTTCTTTGATGCAAAAAAAAAAGGAAAAAAGAAAAAGTATAGGTTGCAGAATCTAGAAAGACTTTTGCTAACAAAGTGTCAAAGTCATCATTATTTTTCAAAAGAACAAATATCATCCATGCAAATACAATAACAATAAACAATATAGACATATGAAGAATTACTCTTACAATTGTTCTTTTGTTTGTTTCAATCAATAATCGTCCAAAGACTCGATTCCAAATTCCAATCTCTCCAGGCGCGGCTAGCTTTTTCTTTTTTCCTACCGATAATGTGAATGACATAATTCTAGGTTAATGGTTAATATGGTAATATTAAGCTATTAGGGAAAGATATATTTATTAGTAAGGCATTATAATATTTTCCTTATCTATTTAATTAAAATATAGAAATAGAAATAATATTAATAATAGAAATATAATATATAATATATAATTGGGGAATGGGGACGGGGACGGGGATTCCCCGTTTTATCTAATCGGGGATGGGGACGGGGACGGGGATGGGATGGGGAATAAAAATACCATCCCCGTCCCATCCCCGATTCAAAAGGAGCGGGGAATCCCCATCCCCGCTCCCATCCCCGAATTAATCGGGGATTTACCGTCCCATTTTACTCGGGTATCAACGGGGATGGTTCCCCGCAGGGATTTTGCCATCCCTAAAAACAATCCGAAGTCGTCCCAAACTATGTATTCATCTTCAACAAGCCACAGGTCTTGGGAATCTGGCTCGAACATCTGAGTATTTGTGTCACCTTCTTGGTTATCTTCTCGTTGGTGACTTGACTCGGGTTCAACAACACATGGATTTATCACGAGTGATGTATATATAGGCTTCGGTCTAGGTGGGTTTGGTGAAATCTTGTTAAGAACCAGGAGATGCATGCATAACTCATTAACCTCAGGCTGCTGGCTGATGATTGATCCTGTTAAAACCTTCCATTTAAAATGTAAAGATGTCGGTGTAAATGGATACCCTTTTCCCATTGTGAAATACCGGTGGAGTACCATGACAATGTATAAATCCGGGACATCTTTGTTCTGATCCACTTCTGATTGTAACATTTCCTTCATATTTTGAATCTTGTCATACCATTCAAGAAAGTCCAAAGATTGGATGACTGGTTGACTTGATTTCGGAGGAATGATAAAGTACATCTAACGGGCATTTCCACTGAATGATAGTAGGGTGGAAAGACACTTAGGTCTTTGAAAGGAGTTTTTGTGGGGGGAAATTGGCCATTAGGATATGCCATTAATATAGCTGGGAAAAAACCTTTCGAGGATACTAGTTGTAATGGTTGTGATCCTGACAGATAATCTGGAACAAGATTGTGATTTCCTTTGATATGTTGAACTGTGAACTCATACTTGGAAAACTAATCATTAAGACGCAACAATTGTTTCTCTGGAACACCCTTGTTCTTGAGCTCCATAATTTCTGGAAATGATGTATTATTCTACGATATGGTGACCAATAAGATGAAATTCAAACTTCTTGATCCCATTCTTCACATCAAGGATTTCTTTGTAGACAGCATGGTAATGCTTCTCAGAATATTTGAACTATCCACTTTTCAATATAACAAAAACAATACCAAGCTGCACTAAATGAAGATACATGTCCCAAACAGGTAGAATTGCATCAAGTCGCATAATAATCCTTCAAATGAACTTTTCTATACATTGTTTTTAATAAATGTGAATATATATATAAAAATGAAAAAGAGTACTCCTGATCACAGGCTGATCAGGTAACCAAAGAAGTAAAGCGTGGGAACAAAGTCAAAGAAACTAACGAAATGGTCACAAGCCGACCAGATGGCTGAATGGTTGGGGCCTCGTTAAAACCTTCCAAGGTAAAACCCACCCTTGTGGGAAAAACCCTTGGAAGGGAAAAGAGTACCCCCCATGAGGAAAAAGCGTCCAAATCAGAGAAAACTAGAAGACCAATCGCACTAGCTAACAAACCTATAATTGGCTTGGCCAACATAATCCTGTGTGAGGGACGAGATTATGGCCGCTGGGGGTGCCCCCCACCACGTATCCTCGTGCGAAGTTTGCTAAGAATATCCGCTGCCCGGTTGCCTTCCCTGAAGATATGCAAAACCACCAAGTTCATCTGAGAGAGGAGGTGAAGAGTGTATCACCACATGCTCAAATGTCTCCAAGGAACCTCTGTGGATCTCTTCCGTAGCAATTCCACCACATAAACCGAGTCCAAATCCAGCCATAGATGATTCCAGCCCCTTTCAGAAGCGTAATGGATGGCCCGCATTGCTGCCATCAACTCCGCCTCAAAAGCAAAACCCGAACCACGTCTTTCCACAAAACATCCACGAAAGAACCCCCTGCAATTGCGAAAAACTCCGGAAGCAGTGAGACGCCATAATAGACCCTGAGGTTCAGCAAAATTAAATCTAGCAAGTGCTTAAAACAGAAAATAAATCATTCTTCCTCATCAATGACTTGGGTGCCCAATCCCTTCAACCCTCCATCTGGAATTTCTGCAACAGTCACCAAAGAGTAAAGCTCCTCTTTAGTGTCTTCGTCATCATTCGTCTTTCGGGCAATGCAAACACGGATTCTTCTTAGCACGCTACGAATTCCATGGCTCCATATATGTTTGTTCAATTTGACATCAACTCTGACATATGTAGTCCCCATGGCCTTCTGGGCAAACTTTCTGATTTCCTTAATAGCATTTGGAGCCTTCTTTTTGAAGGTACATCCGTGGAGGCATTTGTGGAGATTTATCATGTACTCCCTGGTAACGACCTCCTCCTTCCTTCCCTTAGTACCCTTCTCCACCATTGTTGTTGTTGTTGTTTGCTGCCGCTGATGCTAAAATGCACCGTGTTTAACTTCCCTGGAGCTTTGGGGCGCTCTCTTTGAACTGTCCACTTGCATATCCACAATAAAAGATTTTCCCATCTTCTTTTTCAAGAAAAATGGTTCCCAATATTCATCGCTAGCATCAGTCTGGAGAATCCTTTGTCCTATACTTGGAATTTTCAATGGCGGAGGATTCTGGCATACTTGCTTGAGTTGTTGAACTGCTCTGGTCTGGGATGATCCCCATGGTGGAGCATTCTTCTTAAGCATCTTTGAAAGCTGGCTAGTATATCTGGAGCAATCCGGAATGAAGTCCCTGATATAATTAACAATTCCAAGGAATTGTTGGATCTCTTTGATTGACAAGTTTTCATCCGAAAACTTTTGCAATTCCTAAGCAATGTGCGGCCTGGCTGATACTTTTTTTTGAATAAGATCGAGAATAATATAAAAGAAAAGTCCTGATCACAAGCCGATTGGGTAGCGCAATGTTTTGAGCCTCATTAAAAACCTACCATAGTAAAACCCACCCTTGTGAGAAAAAACCCCCAGTAGGAAAAGAGTACCCCCGTGAGAAAAAACCATAAGATACACAAAATCACAGAGACATAAAGCGTCTAACAAATCTATACTAAGTACGTCCAACATAATCATCGGTGAGAAGGGGGATAATAGCTGCCGGAGGAGCGTCCCACCATTTGGAGTCTGAGTGTTTACTGAGAGAATCCGCCACACGATTTCCCTCCCAATAAATGTTAGAAATGACAAAATTCATTTGAGAAATCATATGCAATGAGTGATGCCAATGACCCAGAAGATGCCACGGGATAGATCCAACACGATTACGAAAGAGGTCCACCACAAAACTCGAGACTGGCTCCACCCAAAGATTCGTCCACCCTTTGTTGAAGGCGTAGGAGACAACCCTAATAACCGCAATTAATTCCGCCTCAAAAGCATATCCCATTCTGCATTGTTCAACAAGGCAACCTCTGAAAAAGCCCCTTGTCGTACGGTATACCCCAGCAGCCACAAGACGCCCAGGTGAACAAGTAGCACTGCCATCCATATTAACTTTGATCCAACCTAGGAGAGGAAGATGCCAAGGAACAAGAATGATGGTGGGAGCCCTCAATTTACGACCCTTAACCTTGAGACGACGAAGACAAAGGAGATCCTCTTCCGTGTTATTCATACAAGCCTTGTCCAGACCAGCAGATTCTAAAATCATCGCCCGAAGTTGCACCAATGCCGCATCCGGTGAACATTTGGTGTCATTAAAAATAATGTCATTACAAATATGTCAAAGGAGCCAGACGCCGGAAATAAAAGCCACCTTCCATAGAAAAGCCACCTGGTCACTGAAATGGAAACCCATTGAAACTATGAGTTGGATGCAGAGTAACATCAAGTAAATTAGCCATCCAGCCCCACAGTGTCCCTGCAAAAACACAATAAACAAAAAGATGATCAATTGAATCCGCATGAGAGTAACACAAGCTACAAAAGGTCAGACCAATAAAGCCCGAGAATGCATGACATCTAGAACCGCCAGGCGTCCGGAATATCGCTCTCCAAACAACCACTGATCTCCTCTATAGAATGTTCGGAGACCAAATCCAAGAACCCCATCTAACCACCAGAAGAGAAGGACGTAAGAACGAGTAAGCCTCCTTAGAAGAAACCCTCCCATCCATAGAGTGTGTCCAGATGCGAGTATCCACTGAGTTCGGGGGAAGCGGGCATCAGACAATATCCCGAACTATATCCAAGTAAGCCCTCACAAATGAAATTTTGAAATGCCAAGTGTTATCATAAAAGAAATCAGAGATCATGTCCTGGAAGTGAATACGATATTCAAGAGGAATACCAATCCAGTCCGCAATAACATAACCTAGCCAATTATCAGTCCAAAAGCCAATCGATGAATGCGCCCCTGGTACCCAGCGAGACTCCGTTAAACAACTCTGAACCAGAGGACGAAGACCAGCCCATATCGAAGAAGGTAAGAACGTGTGTCGGATCGCCCCATTAGCCAAAAAATAACGCTTGCGAAGGGTGGTGTGCACAATGGAGTCTGAGGTGATCTTCCAACCCAATTGCATGAGGTAAGTTTGATTAGCCATAACGAACCCCCAGGCCCCCTTCTTTCCTAGGGGTACAGCAACGGGCCCAGCTGACCACATGATTACCTTTCTAATTGATGTCACCGGTCCAGATGAAGTTACGCATGGCTGTCTCTAGCTGCTTAAGCATGGTAATCGGCCATCTATACACAAGCATGGTGTGTACAACTCGTGATCACAGAGTTCACCAAACAAACCCTGCCCACAAGCGAAAGAGAAGATCCCTTCCATCGTTTGAACTAGGAGCCCCTTTAAACAAAGGAACACCAAGGTAAGTTGTAGGGAAATCGCCCCCCTGAATACCAATAATAGTTTGCACTCGATTTCTAACGTGCCTGGAAATGGAGCCCCAAAAAATGCCTTGGATTTGTTAGGACTAAAACAGAAGCATAGAAATGAAGAGCCTGGCGAACATGATGGGCATTGTTAGTGTTAGCCGCACAAAGAATGACGATATCATCAGCATACAACATTATAGAAGGAAAGTGAATATTTTGTGGAGCAACAAAAGGCATAAGGCGATGAGATGCGATCAAGCCAACGAAAACTCTGCCCAACACTTCATCAGCCACACAAAAAGGAAGCAGAGATAAGGGGCCCCCTTGCTTGACCCCGCAAGAACACGCAAAGTAACCCACATGCGTGCCATTCAACAATACTGAGATACGAGCTGAATGGAGAATCACCAAAATCCAACCAATGAATTTATCAGAAAACCCAAACCTGCTTAAGACGTAAAGTAAAAAATCCTAGTTAAGAGTATCGAAGGCGTTCCGAATGTCAATCTTCAAAATCATGTTCTTATTAGCCCTACTTTGTAAAATATTGAAACCCTCAGAGACCATAGCGATACAATCGTGAATATGACGATCCCGAATAAACCCAAACTGAATGGGAGAGAGAACTTTGTTGATGATCTTCCCAAAACGAGTTGCGAGGATCTTCGTGATGGTCTTAAAAATGAAGTTACTCATCACAATCGGTCTGAAGTTGTCAATAATAATAGCATCCATGCATTTAGGTATAAGAACCATAAAGCTAGAATTGAGTCCAGCTAGCAATGAACCGGACACAAAGAAGTGGCGAACAACATCAATGACCTCAGAGGATATAATATCCCAGTAATGATGATAGAACACCCCATTGAAACCATCAGGACCAGGGGAGCTATCAATGCCAAGATCAAAAACCGCCTCTTTGATCTCAGACGCAGAAGGCAAAGAGTGAAGGACAGCGTTATCAACATCTGAAACTGCCGGAGTGATGAACTGATCAAGGGTGGAGAAATCAACAGCAAATAAATCCTTGAAGAAATGAATAACATGACCGCAGATGGTGATAGGGTCAGTCAAAAAATGGCTGTCAATCATCAAACCTTGAATACCAGACCGAATGGCCTTGGTTTGGCAACGACGGTGGAAGGCCTGGCTAATACTTTCCATCGATTATTTTCATTCCCAAAAACTAATTATTTGTTTGACCGATAAAGCTCTTCTTATCAGATAGCATGATACCATGCGACTGAACAATATTTAAGAACTTGTGTAGCAAAGTCTCATGCTCTTGTTTGTTTGATGAGAACAGTAAGATGTCATCAATGTAGATTAGGGTGGTATGTAGGATAGGTTGGAAAATTTTATAGTGTAAAGGTTGAAAGTATCTTATTTTGGGAGCCCTCTTGAATAGCGGTGCGCTTAGGTGGAAAAGAGCCACGAGAAAATCTGCAAGTGTGTCTGAGTTCGTCTCATTAGACGTGGCAGTGTAGTATCCTGGAAATATACCTTTGACTTGTCAAGATTGAGCTACTGACCGGAAATGATGGAAGCAATTGACTCTAAATTTCAAAGGTTGAAGGATGGACGTGTGAAGACGATCTTTCAGACACCACCCAACTAAAGACCTTCAAATCCCGAATTCCAACTGATGGTTTATCCAGTTGAGGTCGATGCAGCTACAAGAATACCAATCGCAAATGGATCCCATTTTTACGTTGACAATTTTAATGGTCATTTTGTATGGGATGTTGATCCATCCATATGTGATCCAGAATGTTCTTATGGAGAGGAATCATACTCTGATGAAGAAGAGCATATATAAAGAATATGCAGAAAGAAGAAAACCACAAGAAGACCACATTGCAGGCCAGATAATAAACCTGACCCTCCCGATCCAAGTCCACAACCCTTACCATGTTACAGAAAAGGGTTAGCTGTCCTTCAAAAGGAAAGGTACGGGTGTCAGAAAGAAGTTAAGGCACCTTCTCCTCCAACTCCTCCTATTGTCTAACCTTGTTTCATGTTCAGATATGAAGTAGAATTCCCACCTTTAGAACAGAAGGTTGACACTCAACAGAGGATTACATCCAAGCCTTTTGTGCAAAGCACCACTGTGGAACATGATGGACAAATAAAGGGTCCTACTCAAGAAGAGAAATTGCTAAATTGGCAGATGGCCAACGTTTGTGCCCAAAACAAGTCTCTGCAGGCGATAGGCTCTAAGGTCTCACAGATTCTCACAATAGTTCAATTAACCAGTCCAAGGTTAATACTATAGAGAATCAAATCCAATAGATATATGAAAAGCTGAAAGATAATATCAATCGGCTCGACAAAGATATGAGGAGCCTTATTAAACAAAACCAATTTGGAGTGGAGTTCATGCAGAAAGAAGCTGAGATCGAGACTAAAGAAAGAACTTTCTCAAATCGAAAGAGATAGGAGCAGTCAAAGTAAGTCCTTATCCTTCTTTCCCAGTTATAGTTCCATATATGAATCACCTCTTATTTCTCCTCTAAATTATCCTACTTATTTTGGAATGGCTTCAAGTATTCCACTTGATATTCCTAAAAAGCCAAAGAAAAAGCTCTCTACTCTAAAAGTCCAACCACCTCCAAAGAGTCATGAGATACCTCCATCCTCTTCCAAATCAGAAGAGAAAAACCCAACAGAATCCTTCATGGCCAGACCATCCCTTATCCCAGGAAATAATCTATTACAATTGTCAGAAAAAATCAGACCCTGAAGAAACCACCTCTTCCCAATCTGAAAGAGAATCAGATTTTGAGGACGCTAAATCATCCCTATCAGGAGAAGAATCCTATGATGCTAAGTCTGAACCATATGTTGCTGATCTATCTGCTATACTTATGGCCGGAGATACTCCAGAAAGAAGTCAGCAATATACTGAACCAGTGTCTGAGAGTTCTTAAGAAGATATGGAACCAGAGGCAGAAGGACAACGACCTCGTCCTTCAGATTCATTCTTCAAACCAACAAATGGTCCATGGTTTTCTTTCGATGATGTTTCAATTCAGAAGAGAAGAGAAAGGTTGCACTCTTTTGCAGCATGGATTAACCTCCAGCTAACAAAAGAAGGAGCCAATCTGAAACAAATCCTTATAGACAAGACGCTGCTGGTAAATGTTTTCATCAATTGTCACAGAATAGTAATTCCCTTCCTTACAGGTTTAGGGATAGAATTAATCTTCCCCGAAACTATATGAGAAAATGAAGTAAGATTACCTGGGGCCTGGGGAAAAGTTAAATCCATAGGTTGGGAATTACCTGAAACAACTTTAGCAAAAGTGTTACCTAAAATCTTATTAGCATTATGAGCCGAAAAAGTCGAGGTTCGATTCATGAGAGGAGTCTGTTGTAGAAGAGCTTTCCAGCAATCTGAGCAGCATCTTTGGGAGGGCATGTAGGAGGAATGCCATGAAGATGGTTGACAGTAGCCCAGGGGTCATCACCCCCGTGAGGAGGGCGGCCTTGGTGGGAGGAGTAGCCGGCCCCCCATAAGAGCCCACAAGGGGGC
Organism: Rehmannia glutinosa; assembly: GCA_016081115.2. Lineage (NCBI taxonomy): Eukaryota > Viridiplantae > Streptophyta > Magnoliopsida > Lamiales > Orobanchaceae > Rehmannia > Rehmannia glutinosa. The sequence continues at coordinate 34,091,939 of CM071930.1, forward strand.
CAGCCCTCCCATGGCGTGCGGTTGCCATGGGGGGAAGGATGGATTGTGCCCCCCCAACGGCGACCGACTTCAAGGAAGAAGGAGGGGCCGCCCCCCTAATATCAAAGCCATTCATGTGCGCAGGTTTTTCACCAGATTCGGACGGCGAGGATGGCATATAAAATTCAGGCGGAATTAACCCTGCGTACGTGCGATCGATGGAGGGCAGGCCGGAAGCTTTGTGTATGGAACAAAATTCGAAAGGAGCCCGGAGTAGATTAACAGAGAGGATGAGCCACCATGGGTATGCGATGCCATGACACCGGACTTATCGTAACTTCGAACAGAAATGTACAACGGCGGTCGTGAGGGATTGGATGAATTCGTATGCAAAGTAGAGGATGGCTGAGGACGTGCATGAGGAGCAATAAAGTTTGACGTTAAACCATAAAAAGAATCCGACGTAGCCATGGAGAAAGTGATCGGCGATGACACCGACGACGTTAACGAGGGCAGCTGAACGGTATCCCTTTGGCTTCTAATGCTGGTCTTCAGGCCCAGTGGGTTGAGGCATGGTGGCCCACATCAGATTGTGAGTTTTTCTAATTTTGTTTTGAGTTTTTTGTTGTTTGTATGCCATACTCTAAGTTTTCTGCATGAAATCAAATCATTGTTTGTTGAAGATTAATCATAAATCTATATACTGTGCTAGGTTCCTTAGGGCCGTGATATTACTATAAAGCCACAAATTTTAGTCCTTCGAATTAGTATCCCCCCTTTCCCCTCAGTGTTCCACGTTTTCTTTATTTTTATCTTGGTCTGGTGGTTACTGGTTAGCTAGAAAAAGGTGCGACTGATAATTGAGTTTGGCAGAGACTATTGTGCACTCATTGTTTTCCTAATAATGCATTGTATTTGCAATCAATGTAAACTTTAATGTGCATCATAATCGATAATAATAATGTAAGTAAGCTTACTGTGACTAGGATGAAACTGTTAAAGTGGTATTTTAAAATTTGGATTTCTTTGAGATGGCTTAAGCTCCAGCTGAAAGTATGCTTGGACTAAGTTTATGCCCAGTTTGGGGATGATGTAAAGTTCATGAGTAAGTTAAAAATGTTTGATGCAAGTAGATTATACAGTATTCCTTTGTGTAAAATCATTTTATAAAACTCTGGTTAATCACTCTTGATGGGACAAGTCTAGAAGAAGATAGTTTAATTTTGGCCAATTTACACAATATAACTGTATCGGCGGTTTCTATGCTCTATCCCCATTTTGTGAGATCAATTGACTATTTGTGTGCTTAATGAGGATAACTACTTATTCTGTCTTTTCAAAATAAATTTCAAGAATTACATATCTCTCGCCTAGTCACACTGCTATTTTATTGAATGAATTGGAATATATATAAAAAATGAAAAATAGAGCTGTCCTGATCACAGGCTGATCAGGTAGCCAAAAAAGTAAGCCTGAAAAAAGTACGAAACTAAAATGAAATGGTCACAAGCCGGCCAAATGGCTGAATGGTTAGGGCCTCGTTAAAACCCCCCAAGGTAAAACCCACCCTTGTGGGGAAAACCCTCGTCAGGAAAAAGAGTACCCCCCATAAAAGAAAAAAGGCGTCCAAACATAAAGAAATAGAATCCCGGACGCATTAACTAACAAACCTATAATTGGACTGACCAACATAGTCATCGGTGAGAAAAGGCACGAGGTCTTCAGGCGGGATGCCCCACCAAGTCCCATATTCCGTCTTCTTACTTAGGATGTCTGCCACTCGATTGCCTTCCCGAAAAATATGTGAGACCACCAGCTTCATCTATGAAAGCAGATGAAGAGTGTAACGCCACTTGCTAAGGTGACGCCATGGAACCTCAACGGATCTCTTATTAAGCAAGTTCACCACATAAATCGAATCCGATTCAAGCCAAAGTTGTGTCCAGCTCTTAACAAATGCATAATGGATGGCCCACATCGCTGCCACTAACTCAACTTCAAACGCATAGCCCGCACCACAACAGTCCACAAAACAACCCCGAAAGAAACCTCTGCAATTCCTGAAGACCCCGGAAGCTGTAAGACTCCCCGGCGCCCCCGAAGCACTGCCATCCGTATTCACCTTGATCCAACCTGGAAGGGGTTTTTGCCAATTAACTTCCACGATCTTCGGGGCATGTCTAGCCCACTCAGGAACATGCAGCCTACGGAGGATGAGAAGGTCTTGTTGATCATTGTGCATGCAGCCCCGATCTAATGAAGATGATTCGACGATAAGAACCCGAAAATGAAGGATTCTCGCGTCCACTGTCCAGAGTTTGTTGTTAAAAACCAACTCATTCCGGATATGCCAAATGAGCCAGATGCAGGACAGAACAACCACACGCCATAAGAAAGCAACCTGCTCACTAAAATGAAAATTCATTAAACGCACCAGGAATTCATAAAAGCTATAAGCCATAAAGAGGTGAACACCAAATGAACCAAAAATCCATCGCCCAAAGAGCCCCTGCAAAGGCACAAGAGACAAACAAATGGTCAACCGATTCAGCGGAGGCACAACAAAGAACACAGACCGAGGGGCCAATGAAACTCCCCCTAGTATGCAATAAGTCGAAGACTGCTAACCGATTGTGGATGGCTCGCCACGCCACAACCGATCGTCATTCCAGAATGTGCGGTGACCAAATCTAAGAACCCCATTTAACTGTCGGAGAGTGGGGACAAATATGAGAATACGCAGCTTTTGATATAACATTCCCATCATCAGAATTCAACCAGATCCGCATATCTCACGAAGAAGGTGCGATGGGGACACGCACAATATCCCGGACCAGATCCAAGTAAGCCTCCACAAATGAGAAAGTGAAGTGCCAGGACTCATCATAGAAGTATTCCAAAATGTGATGCCCAAATAAATGTATGTACTCATGTGGAATACCAATTCTGTCTGCTATAGAGTAACCCAACCAGTTGTCAATCCAGAATAAAACCTCGGAATTACACCCAGGGATCCAACGAGAATCGTCCAAGCAATCTGCAATGCAAGGCCTAATCCCAGTCCAAATAGAAGAAATGATGAACGACCTACGGAGAGCACCGTCCGCAGTCATGTAGTGTTTCCTTAAAGTTTTGAAAATCACAGAGTCTGAATTCATAACTTTCCAACCCAACTTCATCAAAAAGGCAGTGTTAGCCATAGTAATAGATCGCACGCCCAAACCCCCTTCAGCCCGAGGTGTGAAACATCGATTCCAATTGACCACCACCGAACCTTTAGAGTTAACGTCCCCAGTCCAAATAAAATTACCCATGGCCCTTTCCATTTGCTTGAGCAAGGATCTAGGCCACTTGTAAACCATCATCGTGTGCACAAAGGAACTACTAATCACTGAGTTAACTAGGCAGACACGACCAACAAGAGATAAAGAGGTCCCTTTCCATCTTCTAAAGTTTAGAATCCCTTATCAAAGACGGGTTGTAAATCCGCAGCTTTAAGGGCGCCTTTAAATATAGGGGCTCCTAAATAAACCGTAGGGAAGGCCCCTAACTAGATACCCATGATTGTCTGAATGCAGCCACGCACGTGATTTGAGACTCGGGTGCCGAAGTACACTTTTGACTTACGCGGATTGAAAGCCTGACCCGAGATATCAGCATATAATGTGAGGATCTGAAGTAGAATACGAGCGTTCACTAAAAAGGCCCCACACATAATGACAATGTCATCAGCATAAAGAATGGAGGATGGAAAAATAACATGTCTTGGCGCAAAGAACGGCCCTAACTGATTCTGAGTAACCGCGATCTCAATAAATTTGCTCAGCACCTCCTCCGCGATGCAAAAGAGAAGAGAAGATAGAGGGTCTCCCTGTCTAACACCTCTAAAACAAGAGAAGTACCCCACAGGCGTTCCATTAAGCAAAATCGATATTCTTGAAGACTGGAGAATAACTTCAATCCAATGGACAAAAATCTCCGAGAAACCAAACCGATGCAAGACGTGAAGCAAAAAACCCCACTTTAACGTGTCAAACGCTTTGCGCGTATCAATCTTTAAAATCATATTATCATCATTCCGGCCATGCAAGACAATAAAACCCTCCAAAACCAAAACTATACAGTCATGAGTCTGCCTGCTCGGAATAAATCCAAACCGAGTGGGCGATGATAGTCCCCAAATGCATAGCTAAAATCTTAGTAATAATCTTGGAAAGAAAATTACTCATAATGATTCGACGAAAGTTGTCAATAGAGTTAGCATCGTTCGTCTTCGGAATGAGAGCCATAAAACTAGCATTCAACCCCGAAGGGAGGGTCGAACTAGTGAAGAAAAAATGACCGCTGCAGTAATATCTGCCGACAGAATGTCCCAACAGTGCCGATAAAAAGTCCCAGTGTAACCATCCGAGCCAGGAGAACTATCCGATCCCATATCAAACACCGCTTCTCGAATCTCTGAGTCCGAAGGAATAGCCGTTAAAAAAGCATTATCCACGGCCCCCACCCTTGGAGAAATCACCTAATTGACCATAGAATAATCCAAAATGGTGCCCCCAGGGTCCGGAAAAAACTCCTTATAAAAGGATGTAATGTGATTCCCAAGAACACCTGGATCGTCCAAATAATTACCATCAACCATCAAACCCGGAATACCCGAGCGACAACTCCGAATCTGACAACGTCGATGAAAAAAGGCTGTATTATGATCCCCATCCTTAAGCCAAGCCGAACAAGCTTCCTTCCTTAGGAACTCGAATTGCAATAATATTGCGTGGGACAAATCATTTTGGGCCTCAAATTCCAAATCGCGATGAGCAGCAGAGAAACCCAATGTCTCAATATCTGCCTGAATCTGACGTACTTTCTCCATCTAACAATCTACCTTACGATTAACATCCCCAAAGATGTCTTTATTCCAAACCTTAATAGTCTGCCGCAACCGTTTAAGCTTCCACATGACACGCAGCAGAGGGTTAGGCTATGCACATGGCAGGCCCAAGAAGAAGTAACGAGATCCCTAAACGAGTCATGATAAACCCACATATGTTGGAAACAAACAAACCGGACCCCTGCATACAGAAGATTAGCAAGAGACCAAAATGGGATGGTGATCCGAGCCAATGCGAGGGAGAACCAAACCCTATACAACTTGCCAAAGAGAGAAAAAACGACACGTTGCTAGGGCTCGATCCAATTTAGCCTAGAGAAGGGAAAGAGGCGTGCGGGGAGAGCACCAAGTGAACGAGTTCCCCGTAGTCGAAACAGAAAACAAACCAGCATCCTCCAAAAAATCCCTGAAGTCCTGACAAGAGGCCTGGGATAAAATACCACTGCCCAAACGCTCATGATGACCCAAAACTGCATTAAAATCCCCGATAAGCAATAAATCCTCAAGACGCAAATTTCTCAAATCCAGCCAAAGCATGCGCTGAGCAATATGATTACACAAACCATGAGCAAAGCCAATATGAAAAACCAGAGAACCCAACTGAACCAGAAGAACAATACACTGAGAAGAAATCCAAACCTGCTACAAAATAGAGATGCTGGGATCACAGAAAACCCAAATATCAGCCCGACCATTAGAACAAAAGTTTTGAGCCACGAAACTCAAACCCTGAATACTCCAATAGGAAGCCGATAACGAAGAAATGTCCACCTTAGGCTCACAGATAGCTAAAATAGAGGGTTTATACTATTGACATAAAGGGTTTATACTACTTTACAGCAACTGTCGCTTTGGCTTTATTGATGAAAAAAGTGAACTGTGATATAGAGAGACTGGTGAGCTTCCCATGCCAGTACTCAATACTCAAAGCAGAGAGAGAGAGAAAGAGACTGTGTGTAAGAGAAAAGCAGAGCAAAATATGGAGAAGATAGGACCCCCACATACATATATGCTACACAGAGTCTATGTTGAGTATTTTGTGTTGTTGGTATTTTTCTCTCTCCATCATCAAAACCTTATGTATCTTTCTCTCTCTACAGAAGTGAAAATGAGGTGAGTTTGGGCTCAACCTCTAGCATAAATTATGGTTTGTGATTATATTATTGGAGAGAGAATACCAAAAGCAAAAAGTGTGGTGTGTGTGTATTAAAGATGCGGACTTTAGGTTTTGTAGGTTTTTGAAGCCCTAGGGTCACATGCCAAACTCTTTTTTTATTTTTTATTGTTTTCTTCTTCTTTGTTCTTTTTTTCCTAATCTTTGTCCAAATATAAAAATAATTGATCCTACTGACATAAAGCCTTAAAAACATTACGAGAAGCAATGTTCCCAATCCCCCGGATATTCCAGAATATGCAATTCATTGAGATGGAAGGGGGCACCCCTATCGAGCGCATGGTAATATAGGAGTGTGGTGAGCCGCAGAATCCGATGATTGAGCGTTAGCAACTTCATCAGCATAATCCGCCCATCGTTTTGAAGCCGCAAGATCTAATTCATTGGGCCCCGGTATATCTGACTCAATCGTGAGGTCATGAATAGTCGGAGAAGGGCCCTGAGCAACATTTTGAAGTGACCTAGATTTAGCCGCATCAAGGGAGCTGTCCCGGAAAGCGCGACTCAGAGCATGTATGGGCTTTTCCAACGGGTGCTGAATAGTAAGGGGCAGACTAGTAGAAAAGGAACCAGTGTTAGAGACCAGCACCTTGGGAACCGGATGACGAGTGGGGAGAGCCAGAGGGGAATCCGTGGGATGCTGTTCTGGAACGGCATCATCCATGGCCAGAGCCTCAAACGCATTGCCAAGGTGGATATCGTTAGGACACGTGACTATGGCATAGGAAGGGGATCCCGGCCACATAGTCGAACCCGTATTTTCCATTGAGTTAACAATGGCCTTGCCCTTGGCCACAGCCTGATGCACTGGATGATAAACTTTATGAACTCTAGAACGACCCCTTTGAGTTGAAGTACGGCGACCATTTGGAGCCCTGGAACGCCTTTGATTAGGACTAGGTCTTCTTTCCATAGCTAAAGCACCTGTAGAAGTAAAACGGCAAGAAGCAGTTGAATGGCCCGTAACATAGCACTTAGAACAGAACTCAGGAAGTTTCTCATAGCTAACTGACACAAACAAAACACTAGCCAACTCGTTCCACCATAATGTGATCTTCCAGCGGTTTTAATAGATCTATATCAACCAACACACGAATAAAATGTCCTAGAGACCCATCTAGTGATCGTTGATCTATTTGAATCGGATTACCAATCGCACCGGCGATCCCCAAAATGGTATTAGGATCCCAGTATTCCAATCTGAGCTAAAAAATGTGAACCCAAACATTGGCTATAGAAGTGTGAATCTTGTTGGGGTTGAAATCTGGAACCCAGGGAGAAAGCCGAAGAGTACCTGGATTAAGTGCCCAATTGATACGTGACTGAGCACGTGCTCGATCCTGTGCATTAGAAAATTTCACACAAAAATAGCCCTTGCCCAAGAGAATAAGTTTCCAATCGTTCTTAATGCCCCATAGCTCGGAAAGGCGTTTATGTAAAAGCATACTCGGCCAGGGCTTGTTACCTTTACCCAAAATAACTCTCCCAATCAAAGAATAAGAGAATTCAACAAGACGTTATTGATAAACATTTTCATCAATAGTGACAAAATAAAAATCTCCCTTCCTAATGGGTTTAGGTATAGAATTAAATTTGCCCAAAACTGCATGAGAAAAAGAAGTAAAATTACCTTGGGCCTGGGGAAAATTTGGATTCGAGGTATGGTGGTTACCTGAAACCTTTAGCAAAAGTGTTTCCCAAGTTCTCATTAGCATTAGCATTATGAGCCGAAAGTCGAGGGTTCGAGTCAGGATCGGAGATCGTTGTAGAAGAACTTCCAGCAAACTGAGCAGCCACTTTGGGGAAGCATGCAGGTGGGATGCCAGGAATATTGCAGACAACAGCCCAAGGGTCATCACCCCCCTGGGCAGTGGCAGCCATTGGCCGCTGCCACTAGGCTCCCCCCCAAGGGAGCAGTCTGGGGGGCGGCACCCCCATGAGCAAGGGGAGCCATGGGGGTATTAGGAGGCATAAGCTTACCTCCATCCTTGAGGAGGGTCGGCCCCCCTAAAGCAATTGCTGCTGCGTTCTTCATCAAAGAGGGAGGAGTACAAATTGGCGAATGAGGACATGAGATCGGAGGTGGTTGTTGGGCCTGCATGGGGATGCGAAGAGGGTTCGAATGGGATCCCAGATATTCAGACGGGGGATCAATCCTAAACATGTACATGAAGACGATGCAATGGATTGTTTCCGTGGACCATAAAGACCAAGCGACAAAGGTAGGGTAACGTCAGGTTTTTCTCTATCTAGAATCTACAAATCCGGCATGCGATCGGAGTCGGAGACCATAGCGATGGACTGATCAGTCCCGTTTGTGCGTGGAGGGGATGAAGGGGTCGAAACCTGTTGATATCTTTTTGAAGAATTATGAGCGAAGTTTGAGGTCAAGCCATGTAGGGTGTTCGAGGTCATGGCGTGCAAGAAATCCGGCAAACTTCAACGAAGAAGATGACTGGCACCAACCTAGTCGTCCGATAAGATAGGAGCATTAGGGTTTTACCGTTCTAGCCACACAGCTATTAAAAAAGACAATTTTTTGTTCGTACTTCCACGGATAAGGGCAAGGCCATTTATAACTCAATGGTTGATACTTGGCACCTCGTGATATCAGACCCAAGTCTGTTCGGTCGTGCCCCTAGAGAATTTGTTAGAGAATGGTTAGATCCAGCTAAGATGGTGAGTAGAAGAGGCGTTCCCTTTGATATGGAATTCCAGTCCTCAAATAGCTCTCTTGATATCCCTTTTAGCCAGATACATACTTCTTGTAACGACCCAATTTTATAAAATTAAAGTATTATTAAGAAAACACAAATTTATAAATTAAATTGATCCCAATAATTATAAAAAGGTTGATTTAGAATTTTTAATTCTTAAAAAAATAAAATATAATGATAATAATAATAATAATAATAATAATAATAATAAAAATAATAATAATAATAATAATTCTTCCAAATTAAATATCCAAAAATTATTCCAAGCATAAATCAGGAAAAAAATTAAAAGACATAAATCCAAAATTTAGTTCGATCATAATTATGTAAAATATAAATATAGCATGATTCCACCATCCACAACATCATATCTTCAGTCGGAATCCTCAACTGAAAGTCATGATAATGATAGGGATGAGCTTCATCTCGCTCAGTAGGGATATATCTGTCAATATTTAATATAACATGAAAATCATTCACATAATTACAACAGTAAATTCATTCATTTCCTCTTTTTCCTCTAACTGGCCAGTTCCTGCATATAGCATTGCGGGTTCACCCCAAAGATACATTTGATCCCGGACCCTTTTCATGGCCCCTAGCTTATATGAATTTATTTCCTCTTGACATATATTGCAATCAATGAAGTACAATCATGAAACATTAAATAAAGACAAATACTATAGAAATCCCTACCTTAATAATCATAGATACTCGATTTAGAAAAATTGAATGATAAAAGTCCTAGTCCCCGATCCCTTCGTTTTCTATTGTAGAGAATTTAGAAAATTGTGCAAAATATATGTGGGCTAATCATGTATTTATAGGCAAATTTTTATTTTTATTTTTATTTTTTTTAAAAAAAAACCTAAACTAACCCCTAACACAACCCCTAAACTAACCTATAAACTAACCCCTAGACTAACTCCTAAATTAACCCTTACTATTTTGTTAAAAACAAATTGGGATATTACATACTATCCCTCTTAATAAAATTTCGTCTCGAAATTCGTTAACTCAATAAATTTTCGGAAACAAAAATGTTTTTTTTACACAAGGAGTTCTTTGTTTAATATGGAATGTACAGATGCAATAATACTTTTAAAAATGACTACTTGAATTCATAAAATGTAATTCTAAAATATGATAATATAATATGACATTTTGAATAGCATGACATAATAAATTGCATACATTGAGAAATCTGACGAGATATGACGGAGGTGGATGTCACTAGACTATTTTCTTTTTAAAATATTTGAAAAACATTTTTTCTAAACGAGTCTACAGAAATGTAGACCTTCTCTGATACCACTTGTAACGACCCAATTTTATAAAATTAAAATATTATTAAGAAAACACAAATTTACAAATTAAATTGATCCCAATAATTATAAAAAGGTTGATTTAGAATTTTTAATTCTTAAAAAAATAAAATATAATGATAATAATAATAATAATAATAATAATAATAATAATAATAATAATAATAATCTTTCCAAATTAAATATCCAAAAATTATTCCAAGCATAAATCAGAAAAAAAATTAAAAGACATAAATCCAAAATTTAGGTCGATCATAATTATGTAAAATATAAATATAGCATGATCCCACCATCCACAACATCATATCTTCAGTCGGATTCCTCAACCTGAAAGTCATGATAATGATAGGGATGAGCTTCATCTCGCTCACTAGGGATATATCTGTCAATTTTAATATAACATGAAAAGCATTCACATAATTACAACAGTAAATTCATTCATTTCCTCTTTTTCCTCCGACGCGTTCTCTCATATAGCATTGCGGGTTCATCCCGAAGATACGTTTGATCCCGGACCCTTTTCATGGCCCCTAGCTTATATGAATTTATTTCCTCTTGACATATATTGCAATCAATGAAGTACAATCATGAAACATTAAATAAAGACAAATACTATAGAAATCCCTACCTTAATAATCACAGATACTCGATGTAGAAAAATTGAATGATAAAAGTTCTAGTCCCCGATCCCTTCGTTTTCTATTGTAGAGAATTTAGAAAATTGTGCAAAATATATGTGGGCTAATCATGTATTTATAGGCAAATTTTTATTTTTATTTCTAATTTTTTTAAAAAAATCTAAATTAACCCCTAACACAACCCCTAAACTAACCTATAAACTAACCCCTAAACTAACTCCTAAATTAACCCTTACTATTTTGTTAAAAAAAATTGGGATATTACACTTATAATACCCGAGCCTCTCACTATTCCCCTGATCAATATAATTCATGCATTATATATGATTTATTTGTTATTTGCACTTATATTGACATCGTATAATTCATTTTATTTTATAAGTCATGAACATTTAAATACTTTTAAGGTTTTCAAATAGTGATAGTTGCAGAGCTCTTAATTTAAGTAGTTGATTGTTCATTGACATAGAAACAAACTATCTTGGTGTCAAACTGTTAGATACCATTTGATTATCGTGGCACATTTAGAGGCGAAATTTGACATCGACGTGTATATCGGGGAATATTAGATACAAATATTTATAAATTAAGAAATGCCTGATATATAGGTAAGAGAATCATGTACTAATCACCTATATACTAAAATATAATTTAGATGTATATATATATAAGTAGTTTAATTATACGTGTAATATGAATATATAATTAATATACAAGTGTGGCTTGCATATATTATATGTTGGCATATATTTATAAATAAATATATATATATATATATAGGGATATGATCAAATGAGACCAGGGCCTTTAGGTAAGAACATGAGACCACATCTAGACCATTTGATTTAATATTCAATGGTCCATATTTTACCCATCTATTTTAGTCATGTATAATTGTAAATCCCTAATTTTGAATTTGGTGACTGAATCTTATTATCAATATCCCGCGATTTTCTCTCCCTCTTTTCCCGATACACGTTTCCTCTTCTTTCTTTTATCTGCTACTTGTTACATGCTCCATGCTCCAAAATCGTTTCATCCGTTTCTTATTCATCTCTTCACCATTGGCAAGCAAGGGTAGGAAAGTTCAAAATCGTTAAACTTTCTTTTATCGAAATGCTCCGACCTTCCACCGCTTTCTTATTCATCTCTTCACCACGGTTATTCATCTCTTATTCACCTTCACGGTAAGTTTTTGTGATTTTTATTTTCTTTTTGATTTTGTTGTTTGTTGACGTTAGTTACAATTTGGGTTTCTATTATCGATTTCTATTGTTCTTATTTGTTTAATTTTAGGGAATAATCTTTTAGGTATAAGAGATTTGCAAAATTTTTGAAGCTTGATAATGCGATGTAAATATTATGTGGGTTTAAAATTTGGGGGTTTGTTGAATGAGATAAAAGTCGATGGAAGTTTTAAGAAGAGGAAAAGGGGAAGTAGAAATAGAACCTGTATATATACAGTTTGACCCACATAATTTGAGAGGATGATAAATGGAAAGTAAAAACAAGAGAAAGATGGGCTTTTTGGTTTTTATTGTTGTTTTTGATCTAAATGCATTGGTATTGTGGTTTTTGATGCATTAGTATTGTTTTTGTTCTTTTTTTGGTATTGTTGTATAATAGATTTCTTTGTAAATTAAGGATTGATGTTTTTATCTTTTTCACTCACCATCTTTTTCTTGCCTCAATTGTGTGTAAAATAAAATTATTTGTAGTTATTAGTATGATATGGTTAATTGTAATATATAGTCTACAAGTTTGAAGTTGTTTTCCATTATATTTGCATGTAAAGTTTTCAAAAAAAAATAATGGCTAGTGTTGTCCTGGAAATTCACCCCGTCTAGAATGCCTTGGAGAGATAAAAACAAAGTTGATTGTGGTAAAATAGATGGGATTGTGGTTTGGAGAAGAATAATGTGTTATTAACTAGCACGAGCAGACTTTGTTTCTAAGAAGCTAATTGATACTGGTATGTTCATTTTTCAATGTTTTTTGTCAATTAGCTCGATGGTTTCTTGAAATCCTAAATCGAATATGAAATTGAATAAAAAAATCACCATTTTAGAATGTCTCAACTGTCTAACTGCCATGAGGCATGTATTTTTGTGAATTCCTTTTTTTTGTCTTTGGGACGTGGCTACTATGCAATATTAAGATTTGAATAGAATGTAAAATGATGAATACTGAAGTGAGCAAGCATGTTTATTAACCCAAAACTATATACATTATTATATAACTAAACACACATTATTCTATAGCTAAATACACATGATTCCAAAACAAATATACATGCTATAAAAATAACAAAAAAAAGAGTTATTACTAAACAAACATTATTACATAACTAAAAACACATAATTATACATTAAAAACACATTATATACATGTTTACAAAATAACAAAAAACAAAGTGGAGATTACTAAACAAACATTATTACAAACTAAAAACAATATTTTAATTAAAAACACATAATTCCAAAACATACGTTTATTGATTTGGATAACGTGATAAATAATGTGTAAATAGGTTAAGGTGTTTTCTTTTTAATCAATATAAATTTGCATTTTTCCCGCATTAAATGTTGTTATGCTATTGTATTCGTATTACTTGTGTGTAAATAAAAAATTATGGTTAAAACATTAACCAAAACTATATACACAAAATTATTATATAACTAAACACACATTATTCTATAGTGAAATATTGATTCCAAAATAACATGAAAAAAATAATATAAAATTGTATTCCCGCCTCAATACTAAATGCATGTTGGGAGGAATTTTCTCTTGTTCAACCTAAAATATTTAGTTGATCCTGAGATTCAAGTTTGATTAATACATTACTAAAAACACAATATTTAGATATTAAAACAACAAATTTTGAATACTATTTATATTTTAAATGTATCGAAACATGTCAATTGAAAATCGAACTTTTTTAGAAATCAATATGTTTTATCATTACAGATTGAACCGGAACTGTAACTGGATCTTGATTAAAAAACACAATATTTAGATATTAAAACAACAAATTTTGTTCACATCTAATATTGAGGAGTTATAAGTACGTTTTAATGCTAATTAATACTAAACATATATTAGATGCATTGTAATTAGGCAAAAACGTAATATATTATATGTGAGACACTATACACACATATCATTAATACTAACTAAATGCACATATGTACACAAGCTATATGTGCTACATATATTTCATACTAAATACACAAATTTGAGACACTATGCGCATATTTCATTAATACTAACTAAACACACATATGTACATAAGCTATTTTTGATATATTATAGGTGATAAATTTTTCATAATAAATACACAGATTCGAGACACTATATACACATTTCATTAATACTAACTAAACACACATATGTACGTAAGCTATATGTGATACATTATATGTGATACATATTTTTCATAATAAATACACAAATTCGAGACACTATACACGCATATCATTAATACGAACTAAATACACATACTCTAAGCATATAATATACACAAGTTACAGAATTGCAAAGCTATATGTACATAATTATATATGCACACTTACAAAGCTATATGTGAGGTTAATTCTTGAATTTTTTGATTATTCAACATTACATATTAACCACACATTTTTGTTGATGAATTGGTGTGAAATTTTACCTTGTGTTGCAGGAGGTATCCTGGTTTGCTTGCAATATCGATCCCGTTGATGTGGATGCATTTTTGGTATTTTTGATCACGAGAATATTTGTGGGTTCGATTTTTGCGTGGGATTTATCTGTGTTTTTACGTTGCTTTGATCGTAGGGAGAGAAGCATGATTAAGGCTGATATTTGAAGAGACTTTCGGGCGTTTTTTTTTTCCTGGTTTTGGGCGATGCGTTCACGTTGGGAGAAATGGTGATTATGGTAAGATTTTATTCCTTGATTTTAGAAAATTTGGTTGTTTTAACATTCCAATTGATTTGGTCCCCACTATTTTTTAGGGGTGTCAATTAGTCCATCAGTCGAGTTCGGGTTTGGTTTCATCGATTTATGGGCATCAAAATGCATCTAAACATAAGTAAAAAAATATATGTTTTAGACAAATTGTATAGCGGTTCGGTTACTTTCGGTTTTAGAACACTCTCGAGTAACTTCTCTCGATAGGGATGGGTTCGCTCTGTGGATCGGGTTGACACCCCTAATTTTTTAATTACTATAAAATGCTATTAAATCCTAGCCTTTTATTTTATTTGGTTAGAAGGTGTGGATTGAGTCTCATGTTCCTACCTATAGCTATGGTCTCATAGGATCTCATCCCTATATACACATGACCCACATATGAGTAAATTAAACAAAAACAAGAGAAAACTTGATTCTCACAAGTACACATACACATGATGGTCACCATAGGGATAAGGCAAATAAGGATTGAGTTATCTTGCACGCCTCACTGCACCGCCTCACCAAAATAAGGTTATCTATATATATATACAAGTGTCATTCGGTAAAGAAAAACAAAAAAAAAAAAAAGAAAAAGCATAGAGAAGGAAAATCAAAAGAAAAATAGAGGGAGAGAGAACATACGGTTATTAGCTAGGAGCAGACTTTGTTTCTACAATTGATACTGGTATGTTCATTTTTCAATGTTTCAATTAGCTCGAATTTCGAAATCCTAAATCGCATATGAAATTCAGAAGAAAATCACCATTTTAGAGAAATTGAATTCCTTTTACTGGCTACTACAATATTAAGATTTCAATAGAAGTAAAATGATGAATACTGAAGTGAGCAAGCATGTTTAGATTTAGAATTTTAGTGATGATTGTATCTAGAGCTATAATTAAATTAGAAACTATAATAACAAATTGTTTGAATTATATGATGTTTACTTTCAGGAGATTACCAGAAATCAAATAAAGGAAATATAATTAACTAAGTAAGGTATATTTGGATAACGTGATATTTTAAAAAAAAGGTTAAAACATGCCAACTAAGTAGTTTTAAGTGATATTTAAAATAAGAAATTAAGGTACTAAATAGGGGGTTTGATTAAAATGTTTTCATCATGAGATTCAAGTTTGATTAATACATTACTAAATTGGGAGCCACTCGATATATATAAGAAATAACATTACATGTTGGAAAAAAACATCAATATGTTTTATATTCTTTGGACATCTAATATTGATTAATACATTACTAAATTGGAGCCACTGAAGTAATTTTTGAATTTTAGAAATCAAGGTAAGTAAAAATCCATCTTATTGAGGAGTTACCGTTTAATGCATTCAATCGTAATGCATGAACATAGTATTGTTTGAATTGACTATATTATATGTGATTGTGGTATCTTGTTGAATATACGTGGATATTATATGTTGCATAATTGGCTTGTATGATGTTGCAATATGGTGCTTGGTGAGCCATTGAACATGCCATTCACAAGATTCGCATGTGCATGCATATTACAAGAGGATGTTCGCATGCACAAAAATATTTTTGGAAGAAAATGGTTGTTTGTTGACCACTTTGCTAGTGTATGCACGCCCGGGCGTCTTATGATATATGTTTAGGTATAGCGGGGGATACTTCCCCGGTGAACACAGAGCTAGATAGGAGATGGGCTCTTGGTGGGTCACGGGAGGATGGTCCATCCGTGAGTACCTATGTGTGGCTTCAAGGGATGAGATTTATTGACACAAGGATGGACCCTATGGAGGATGGTCCACACGTAGATCCATCGATATTATTGGCCATTTGATTATTCTTTGTTTTTTCCGGTCTTAGTTCATTTGAAAGAAAATGATTTGAGAAAAGTATTTTGATTCATGGATTTTACATATTAACATTACATGTTGGAAAAGCATCACTATTCTTTGGACATGCATGATTTTTACTTGGACTTTAGCTCATGTAATGCATTGCGGTGAGCAAAGCTTTTGTATGCCCGAGTCTTTTTTTGCAAGTCTTTGAAGCTTTGAGGATCATGGATATGGATGACGCACTCACTTGGGTTTGTTTTGGGTTCATTTTGATTTTTCTTAAAAAGGAACTGTAAATAACTTTTGAAACTGTATTGTAAAAATATGTAAATAGTGTGCTGGTTTGATATCTAGTCATCGTGTTTACGTATAAATAGGGTTGACTGGCCTTTTGCCTTTAAATGATAAAAATCTTTGTTGCACTGTACAAGGTTTGTTTCGTTGATCGTCTGTTATTAAATTTACACAGGAAAAAGAAAAAAAAATTCACACAGTTTAAATAGAGTTTTTGAAAGATTTGTGCTATTTATATATTTTCTAATAGTAGTAATAGGGGTGGGCGTGACAATACTTCTTGTCTTTCCCTACCTAGATTTTCTACTAGTCATATCAAAAATACCATAGAATACTATACTATCCCATGCAATGTTGTTATTGAACAAATTGTTCCCCCAGTTGTTAGTCCATATAATATATATAGAAATCGTGGTTTTTGGCCCAAACACATCAAATCTATTATCTTCAACAAGAGTAATTGAAAGTGTTTCCTTTGTGGAAGAAAAGGGCATTTTGCAAAGAATTGCCCTAACAAGAAGGATAAAGCAGCAAAGTTGGCATCACAAGTATTCCAGCTTAATTATGCCAACACAGATGATGCTGATATCGAGTCCTTATTTTCTGAACAAGACGAGCAAGATGAAGACACTGCATTTGCAATACAATATTCTACTGATGACGAAGGACCAGAAGAAGAAGAAGAAGATTCATCCTCCGAGCTCCCAATTTTTATGATCAAGTCACAACCATCACTCAAGACCAGTTCCTTGATCCAAGAAGGGATGCCGTATCCAAATATTGAAGTGCAAATTCTACCATTTGCAATACAATGTTCTTCAAAGCTAAAAGCCTACAGATTCTACCTCATGGGTACAAGAGACAGTTCCAACCTTACACCACCATCCAAAAGTTGTTTACTCTATCAGAAGCACCTCCAGAATACGGAGATATTACCAACCAGCTTCTCGAGTGTTGTGCAGACTCTCATGCAGATTTCCATCACCCAACACCACTTTGGAAAAATCCGAAGTTCTTTATTCAACTCCCTTTCAAAAAGAATGAAGATGTGAATGCTACCAAGGCCACTCATCCAGGAATGACTCCAGAAGAGTTGAACCTTGCGAGGCAAGAATGCAACCAACTCTTAGCACTTGGACTCATTGAGCCCACAAAATCAAACTGGGCTTGCCCTGCATTCTACGTCAACAAAAGAGCTGAACAGGTACGAGGAAAAAAAAGGCTTGTTATTGATTACAAAGCTCTTAACCATTTCCTCCTTGATGATAAGTTCCCTTTACCTAAAACTCAAATGCTTTTTTCCCAACTCTCTAAAGCCCAAATCTTTTCGAAGTTTGATTTGAAGTCAAGGTTTTGGCAATTGGGAATTGTCCCGAGAGGATAGATATAAACGCTTTTTGCCTTCCTCTGACCCAATACCAATGGACGGTCATGCCATTTGGTTTGAAGGTTGCACCCTCCATATTCCAAAAAGCAATGACCCAAATTTTCGAACCTATCCTACATACCACCCTAATCTACATTGATGACATCTTACTGTTCTCATCAAACAAACAAGAGCATGAGACTTTGCTACACCAGTTCTTGGACATTGTTCAATCACATGGTATCATGCTATCTGAAAAGAAGAGCTCTATCGGTCAAACAAATATTGAGTTTTTGGGAATGAAAATAATCGATGGAAAATATCTGCCAAGCCAGCACATAGCTCAGGAATTGCTAAAGTTTCCGGAAGAAAATTCGTCAATCAAAAAGATTCAACAATTCCTTAGAATTGTTAATTATATCAGAGACTTCATTCCGGATTGCTCCAGATACACTAGCCAGCTTTCAAAGATGCTTAAGAAGAATGCTCCACTATGGGATCATCCCCGGATCGTGAGCGATTCAACAACTCAAGCAAGTATGCGAGAATCCTCCGCCATTGAAAATTCCAAGTACAGACAAAGGATTCTCCGTGATCGATGCTAGTGATGAATATTGGGGAGCCATTTTGCTTGAAAAAGAATATGGGAAAATCTTTTATTCTCGAGAAGCATTACCATCTCAGTTGTCTACAAAGAAATCCTTGCTGTGAAGAATGGGATCAAGAAGTTTGAATTTCATCTTATTGGTCACCATTTCATAATTCAGATGGACAATACATCATTTCCAACAATTATAAAGCTTAAGAACAAGGGTGTGTTCCGAGAAACAATTGTTGCGACTTAAAGATTGGTTTTCCAAGTATCGATTCCGCGATTGACATATCAAAGGAAATCACAATCTTGTTCCAGTTATCTCATCCATATCACGGCCATTCATGATTAATATCTTCGAAAGGTATTTTCCCAGTTATATTAATGGCATATCCTGAAGCCAATTTCCCCCCACAAAAACACCTTTCAAAAACCTAAGTGATTTGCAAAACTATGCAAAACATTTTATGTTTTATCACTTAGCCAAGTTTGTTGTTCAAGTTAATATTCCTTTCGAGAGGGCATGTTTTTATCCAGATAAACCTTTTTATGGGATCCTTACTATTTCCACTACTACTCCTATTCCAAAAATGGTCTATGGTATTTGTGGTGTCTTTCTACCCTTTACTATCATTCAGTGGAAATGCCCGTTAGAAGTACTTTATCATTCCTCCAAAATCCAGTCAACCAGTCATCCAATCTCTGGACTTTTCTTGAATGGTATGTCAAGATTCAAAATTGGAAAGAAATGTTACAAGAAGAAATGGATAAGAACAAAGATGTCCCGGATTTATACATTGTCATGGTACTCCACCGATATTTCACAATGGGAAAAGGGTATCGATTTATACCGACATCTTTACATTTTAAATGGAAGGTTTTCCTGGATCAATCACCAACCAAAGAAATGAGGTTAATGAATTATGCAAAGATCTCACTGGTTCTTAACAAGATTCCACCAAACCCACCTGACCGAGCCTATATATACATCACTTGTGATAAGTCCATGTGTTGATGAACCCGAGTCAAGTCACCAACGAGAAGATAACCAAGAAGGCGACACAGATACTCAAATGTTCGAGCCAGATTCCCAAGACCCATGGCTTGTTGAAGATGAAGACATAGATTGGGACGGCTTTGGATTGTTTTGGACAGAACCTTGGTCAAAGGAATACTACGACTATCACAACAGTCCATGATGGAAGGATGATGTCAGCACTGTATAGGTGTCCTTACAATGGACACGTGTCAGTTTGTAATAATAAGTGTCCTTCTAGCGGACACATGTCAGTTTATGGTTGTAAATGTCCTTTTGTTGGACACATGTCAGTTTCTTATCCTTGTAATGTAACATGTATCAGTTTGTTGTTGTAAGTGTCCTTTTATGGGACACATGTCAGCTTGGTGTTGTAAGTGTCCTTTTATGGGACACATGTCAGCTTGTTGTAGTAAGTGTCCTTTTAGTGGACACGTGTCAGCTTTCTGTTTAAGGTGTCCATGCAGGTGACATGTGTACGTGATAGGTGTCATGTTAGAGGACACATGTCAAGTTCTTATAAAGGAGGTCTAAAAAGGTAACACGGGTCTAGCAGAAGTGTCTTGTAATAGGGACACGTGTCACTTCCTTGGTTTGTACATGAGGCCTATATAAGGACCTCTTCAGTTGTATGGAAAACTCAGACGGAAATCAAAATAAAATCTCCCTTTTACAAAATATGAGTTTCTAAATCTCTTTTATGTCTCTTCAAAAGCTTCTTAGCTAATCTGCAATTATCTTTCAAATTCTTCGATCTTCTTCATGAAGTATGCTTTGTACTTGCCTCTTTGAGGATCCTGTACATCAGAAACATGATTGAAGTACTTGGCATAATATTATTAGGCACGGTCCCCTCAATCCATACGGCGGTTAAGAATTCTTTGAAGTTTTGAATGAATGACCTTCCTATGAGGTTCTGCCGGAATGCCGTCTAGGCAAGGTGTGCCGCTAAGGCTAAGGTGCAGTAGACCTCGTGGTGGTGTCATACTTTCTTAACCTCTTGGAAAGGTTAAGGCTCCTAAGGGTATGGGTTTGTGGGGCTCCCGGCACCTCGTGGTATTAGAGCCAGGTCTATTCTGTCCTGCCCCCAGAGAATTTGTTAGAGAATGGTTAGGTCCAGCTAAGATGGCGAGTAGAAGAGGCGTTCCCCTTGATATGGAATCCCAGTCCTCAAATAGCTCTGTTAATATTCCTTTTAGCCAAATACATAGTATATCTTCTTCTCTTTCCCTACCTAGATTTTCTACTAGCCATATTGAAAATACAATAGAATACCCTACTATTCCAAGCAGCGCTGTTGTAGAACAAATCGTTCCCCCAGTTGTTAGTCCATACAATATATACAGAAATCGTGGTTCTTGGCCTAAACACATCAAATCCATCATCTTCAACAAGAGTACTCGGCCAAAAGAGTATATCCAATCATCCAGAATGGATCACTATGGTCTTCCTTTAACTCAACAAGAGTAGTACATCACACTGTCCATTCCACCCGAGTTCATCACACGATGGAGATTGGAAGGTTATACTCACCTCCACCTTGGAGCTGTACGACTTGTTCTCTCCTACCATGGAAGGAAAGGTCTTCCAGTATCTGCGAGAATTGCTCTTCTAGATACTCGTTTTCTCCAATATGAGCATGCAGTTATTGGTACAGTTCTCTCTACACTCAACGTCGGAAGTGTTGTGGTCACTTTCTTCCCCAACTTTGCAGTATCTCTGAGTGATCCAACTCTTGCATCTGCCTTCAAGGTGCAAGTTCAACTTTCCAGAGCAGATCAGAACCTAGATCTGCAAAATCAAGGCATAAAAGATGCTTTGATGGTCCTTGCTGAGTCTGGATCGGCGTCCCTACAATCGCCCGGATACCTGCACAAATCGGGAGAAAAGACTTGGTGCAACTTGTTCCAAAAGAATGGATCACCAACTATGAGTCCCTTCACCAACAGTCAGAAACGGTGCAAGCCACCAACTTTAAATTTCAAAGGCTGAAGGATGGACGTGTGAAGACAATCTATTAGACACCATCCAGCTCGAAACCTTCCAATCCTCGAATTCCGGTGATGGTTTATCCATTGAAGTCAATGCGGATACAAAAAATCCCATTGCATGTTTTCGACCAAATGGATCCCATATTTATACTGACAGAGTCGATGGTCACTTTGTATGGGATGTTGATCCATCCATGTGTGATCCAGAATGTTCTTGTGGAGAAGAATCAGACTCTGATGAAGAAGAACAAATACAGACAGAGAAGAAGCAGAAAGAAGAAAACCACAAGGCGACCACGTTGCGGGCCGGCGATAAACCCCGACCTCCTGATCCAAGTCCACAACCCTTACCATGTTACGAAAAGGGTTAGTCAGTCCTTCAAAAAAGAAAAGTACGGGTATCACAAAGAAGTTAAGGCACCTTCTCCTCCAACTTCTCCTGTTGTCCAACCTTGTTTCATGTTCATATACGAAGCAGAATTTCCACTTCTAGAAGCACCACTATAGAACGTGATGGACAAATAAAGGGTCCTACTCAAGCAGAGGAAGTACTAAACTGGCAAACGGCCAACGCCTGTGACCAAAACAAGTCTCTACAGGCGATCGACTCTAAGGTCTCACAGATTCTCACCATAGTCCAATCTAACCAGACCAAGGTTAATACTGTGGAGAATCAACTCCAACATATATATGAAAAGCTGATAGATAATATTAACCGGCTGGACAAAGATGTGAGGAGCCTTATTAAACAAAACTAGTTTGGAGCGGAGTTCATGCAGAAAGAAGCTGAGATCAGGAGACTAAAGAAGGAACTTTCTCAAATCGAAAGGGATAGAAGCAGTCAAAGTAAGTCCTTATCCTTCTTTCCCAGTTATAGTTCCAAATATGAATCACCTCCTATATCTCCTCCAAATTATCCTACTTATTTTGGTATGGCTTCAAGTATTCCACTTGATATTCCTAAAAAGCCAAAGAAAAAGCCCTCTACACTAAAAAGCCAACCACCTCCAAAGAGTCATGAAATACCTCCATCCTCTTCCAAATCAAGAGAAAAACCCAATGAATCCTTCATGGCCGACCATCCTTTATCCCAGAAATAATCCATTACAATGGTCGAAAAATCGACCCTGAAGAAACTACCTCTTCCCAATCAAAAAGAATCGGACTGAGGATGCTAAATCATCCCTATCGGGAGAAGAATCCTATGATCTTTGAGTCTGCGAACCAGATGTTCTTTGATCTATCCGCTATACTTATGGTGGAGATACTCTAGAAGCAAGCGGTAAGAATATATCAACGATTATGCGAAAGTTCTGAAGAAGATATGGAACCAGAAGCAAAGGACCACATCCTCGTCCTTCAGATTCATCCTCCAAACCAACAAATGGTCCATGGTTTTCATTCGATGATGTTCCAATCCAGAAGAGAAGAGAGAGTTACACTCTTTTGCGGCTGGATTGACCTCCAGCCTAACAAAAGAAGGAGCTAATCAAACAAATCCTCATGGAATATTCTTCAAGATTTGTTGGTATCTTACGTGAATGGTTTCAAAGCCTTGGTGAGTATCGACAACTCCAACTTTATAATGCTTCAACTCCATCACTTGTTCTTGGAGAAATTCACCAAGAGTTTATTGGAGATATTACTCTTATCAACATGTTGGCAGAGAAAGAATATTTTGCCATGAAATGTTGTTCTTTGACACGTAAAGATTTGGATAGACATTTCAAATGAATGTCTGAAAAGTTTTACATGTTGAATGGTTACAATGATCCAAATCTCAAACATGTCTATCTGGCATCTCTACCTAAAGGACTTCAGCCCGAGTTACACAGAATGATTCAAGCTTCCAGGAGGGAAGTCTCAAGAATCAGTCTAGGCGAAATCCATCAGATGACGTTTGCAACCCTAGACAAGATGTGTGAGCAACAAGTCTTCATCAAAGATGTGCTTGACAAAAGAACTCTCCTCAAATCAGTATGCAAAAACTCTCATCTGGAGATAAAGTGCAAAGGAAAGGAGAACTGCACTTGCTCATCTTCGTCTTCCCAAAAAAAGATCAGAAAGATCCAGAAGAAGGCGAAAAGAAATAAAGCCTATCGATTCTTCAGAAGGAAACCATTCAGAAAGAAATCGACGAACATGTGTTTCCTTTGTGGAAGAAAAGGGCATTTTGCAAAGAATTGCCCTAACAAGAAGGATAAAGCAGCAAAGTTGGCATCACAAGTATTCCAGCTTAATTATGCCAACACAGATGATGCTGATATCGAGTCCTTATTTTCTGAACAAGACGAGCAAGATGAAGACACTGCATTTACAATACAATATTCTACTGATGACGAAGGACCAGAAGAAGAAGAAGAAGATTCATCCTCCAAGCTCCCAATTTTTATGATCAAGTCACAACCATCACTCAAGACCAGTTCCTTGATCCAAGAAGGGATGCCGTATCCAAATATTAAAGATTGACATCCGAAAGGCATTTGATACAGTTAACTGGGGCTTCTTGATTCACGTGTTACGTCGCTTTGGTTTCTCTGAAGTGTTCATTCACCGGATTGAGATCATCCTTCGATCTTCCGAATTTGATCTGTGAATGGGTCGCCAATGGGTTATTTATCTTGCTTTCGAGGGGTTTGATAGGGGGATCCATTATATCCTCTGCTTTTTTTCATCGCGGAGGACGTTTTGAGTAGATTGGTCGAGGACGCGGTCAACAGGAATCTACTTCAGCCTTTTCGGGCGCTAATCGGTGGTTTTCCCCTCATCCATTATGTATGCGAGATGACATTATGATTATGTGTGGGGCATCCTCGGCGAAAGCACGTGCCATTATTCAGATACTTAACCTCTATGCAGGCATGTCGGGTTAGATTTTCAATCCTAATAAATCTAAAGTTTTTTTGGAGGCCGGGGTTTCCAATCATGTGTGAGGTCGTATTCGGGGCGATTCGGGATGCATATGGACACTTTCCCTACAATCTACTTGGGGCGCCCCCATCTTCAAGTGGTGCGCCAAAGTGGCCACCTTCAATCCATTTTCGACAAGATTATTTTCAAGTTCGAAAGGTGGAAAGGTTCTCGCTCTGTCTATTGCTTTGGTCGCATTTGTTTGGTGAATTCGGTGATTACCAGCTCCTTTGTGCACACGATGATGGTATACAAGTGGCCCCGAACTTTGTTACAAAGAAATGGAAAAGGCAATGCGTAATTTCATCCGGGTAGCGATGTGAACTCGAAAGGATCTGTGGTGGTTAATCGGAGCCGTTGTTGCATGCGGCGGCGGGAAGGTGGTTTGGGCGTACGGTCTATTGTGGTCGCCAACAATGCTTTCCTTATGAAGTTGGGATGGAAGATTATGACTTCAAACTCTTTGGTTTACAACATCCTCCGTAGGCGTTTCTTGGCTTCTGATGGATCTCCACGTCGTTCTTTCATCCCCTCTTCCATCTAGAGAGGGATTCACCGGGAACTCGGGTTTCTTGGAGGATCGCCGGATTCCGGGATGCAATTCCGGAGTTTGATTCTGGCTGGATAATTGGTTGGGTTACATCATTGCTGATAGGATTGGGATTCCTGAGGAGTACAAGCACTTATTTCGACATCGCATCTCGGATTACTTTTATGATGGGACATGGCACTTTACTTTCTCATTCATTGAGGCTTATTTGGATATGGTCCGAGATATTGTTAGAGTCCCCATCGCTCCAAAGATCGCTCGGATACGGGTGTGGCTTCACTCACGATGATGGTTGTATCACTTAAATCGCTACACATTTACTCGTCCTCGCGCCCAACGCTTCATTGGGGTTCCCGGATTTGGTCTCCTCACATGCGGAAAGACGTTCGATTGCGGCTTGGCGGGCTATCCACAATCGTCTTGCGGTTTTAGACGTGCTGCGTTCGCGTGGCTCCTTCACAGGACCCTCGGTTTGCGGTCTTTGTTGTGCTAACAATGAATATGTTGATCATTTATTTGTCTCTTGTGGTTTTGCGAGGCCCTATGGCATGGATTTTTGATGCCTTTAATATCAATTACTTTAGGGCTTATAGCTTTAATGAATTTAAGTGCGTTTGATGCGTTTTCATTTCATGATCGTGGGCTTTCTTTGGCGCTTTTTTTCCGTTTGGCTCATCCGGGAAATCGAAATGACTTGACCTTCAACAACAAGACTTGGACATCCTACGCCTTCGTGTCCTAATTCGAGTCATCTTCCTCGACCGAGGTTGCATGCAAAATGATCAACAGACCTCTTCATTCTCATGAGACTTCGTGTTCTGGGTGCCCTAGACAGCCCCCTCAAGATTGTGCAGTCACTTGGCGTAAACCTTTGCCGGGATGGATCAAAGTTAACACAGACGGTAGCTACGGGGGCACCCGAAAATCTCACTTTTCCGTGTCTTTCGCAATCGTAGGGGTTTTTTCGCGGTGCTTCGTGGAACGATGTGGTTTTGGTTTTGCTTTTGAGGCGAACTTACAGCGGCTATGCGGGCCATCCAATACGCGCGTCCTCGAAGGGTTGGAACCAACTATGGCCGAGTCGGACTCGATGGCATGTGGTGGAGTTGTTTGAATAAGAAATCCATTTGTGTTCCTTGGCGCCATTTGAGTATGTGGAGATACACTCTCCACCTTCTTTCTCAAATGGATTTTGTGGTCTCGCACATCTTTAGGGAAGGAAACCGGGTAGCGGATATTCTAAGCAAGTCGTCGCAGGTGGATACGTGGTGGGGTTCGCCCCCAACGTCCATTATCCAGTGCCTCACTCAGGATTATGTTGGCTAATCGAATTATAGGTTTGTTCCTTAGTGCGTCGCATTTTCAGTCTTGTCGGCTTTTGGGGCGCTTTTATCATGGGGGGTACTCTTTTTCCTTCCAGGGGTTTTTCCCACATGGGTGGGTTTTACCTTGGAAGGTTTTAACGAGGCCCCAACTATTCAGCCATATGGTCGGCTTGTGACCATTTCGTTATTTTCTTTTGTCTTTGTTAACAGGCTTTACTTTGGTTACCTGATCAGCCTGTGATCAGGAATACTCTTTTTCATTTCTATATATATTATCGCATTTTAAAAAAAAAAAAAGAATGAAGATGTGAATGCTACCAAGGCCACTCATCCAGGAATGACTCCAGAAGAGCTGAACCTTGCGAGGCAAGAATGCAACCAACTCTTAGCACTTGGACTCATTGAGCCCACAAAATCAAACTGGGCTTGCCCTGCATTCTACGTCAACAAAAGAGCTGAACAGGTACGAGGAAAAAAAAGGCTTGTTATTGATTACAAAGCTCTTAACCATTTCCTCGATGATAAGTCCCCTTTACCTAAAACTCAAATGCTTTTTTCCCAACTCTCTAAATCCCAAATCTTTTTGAAGTTTGATTTGAAGTCAGGTTTTTGGCAATTGGTTATTGTCCCAGAGGATAGATATAAAACTGCTTTTTGCCTTCCTACAGCCCAACACCAATGGATAGTCATGCCATTTGGTTTGAAGTTTGCACCCTCCATATTCCAAAAAGCAATGACCCAAATTTTCCAACCTATCCTACATACCACCCTAATCTACATTGATGACATCTTACTGTTCTCATCAAACAAACAAGAGCATGAGACTTTGCTACACCAGTTCTTGGACATTGTTCAATCACATGGTATCATGCTATCCGAAAAGCAGAGCTCTGTCGGTCAAACAAATATTGAGTTTTGGGAATGAAAATAATTGATGGAAAGTATCAACCAGCCAAGACATTGCTCGGGAATTGCTAAAGTTTCCAAAGAAAATTTGTCAATCAAAGAGATTCAACAATTCCTTGGAATTGTTAATTATATCGTAGACTTCATTCCGATTGCTTTATACACTAGCCAACTTTCAAAGATGCTTAAGAAGAATGATCCACTATGGGGATCATCCTGATCGAGCAGTTCAACAACTCAAGCAAGTATGCCGAATCCTCCGCCATTGAAAATTCCAAGTACAGACAAAGGATTCTCCGGATCGATGCTAGTGATGAATATTGGGGAACCATTTTGCTTGCAAAAGAAGATGGGAAAATCTTTTATTGTGGACACGCAAGTGGTCACAAAGATTCGAGAAGCATTACCATGTCTGTTTACAAAGAAATCCTTCTTTGTGAAGAATGGGATCAAGAAGTTTGAATTTCATCTTGTTGGTCACCATTTCATAATTCGATGGACAATACATCATTTCCAAAAATTATGGAGCTTAAGAACAAGGGTGTTCCGAGAAACAATTGTCTTTGCGACTTAAAGATTGGTTTTCCAAGTATCGATTCACGCTTCAACATATCAAAGGAAATCACAATCTTGTTCCGATCATCCGCCCGCATCACAACCATTACAGTTAATATCTTCGAAACGTATTTTCTCAGTTATATTAATGGCATATCCTGAAGGCCAAATTCCCCCCACAAAAACACCTTTCAAAAACCTAAGTGATTTGCAAAACTATGCAAAACATTTTATGTTTTATCACTTAGCCAAGTTTGTTGTTCAAGTTAATATCCCTTTCGAGAGGGCATGTTTTTATCCAAGTAAACCTTTTTATGGGATCCTTACTATTTCCACTACTACTCCTATTCCAAAACATGGTATGTGGTATTTGTGGTGTCTTTCCACCCTTTACTATCATTCAGTGGAAATGCCAGTTAGAAGTACTTTATCATTCCTCCAAAATCCAGTCAACCAGTCATCCAATCTTTGGACTTTTTATGAATGGTATGACAATAAACAACCACTGATATAGATTTTTCTCTCTCTAAGATATTTTCTCTCTTCGAATCTGGACCTGGAAGAATGCTCTCATCGTTGTTTCGTCGATCATCTACCTCCGATCACCATCTTCTCTGATTTTTCAATCATGGACGCGTACTTATTCCCTGAGATTGAGCTGTCTACCACTCCGCTTAATGCTACGTTCAAAGATGCAACACAACAACCCCATGGTTTCAGATCGGCGAAGGTCTCTTTTCAGACATCGTCCTCTCATTCGATCACGGAACTGCCTCCTCCAGCGGGCAACGACCAGAGGGATGTCTCTTCCATGGTCGTCCCTTCCTCTTCCCTCATCCAAGCAGTGGTCCCCACCATGCCTAGGGATGATTGGACGACCACCCCCATGGTGGAACAAGAAGATGCTCTCTCTATGATGGTCCCCCCCACCAACATGCAACCTCATGATGCTGCGGTCCCCCCCTATCTTTTTGGACATCCTCCCTTGAAAAAGTGACGCCCCCACCTATTTCTTGTAAGTTGGCATCCCATTTTGAGGGTATTGTGGTCCCCTCCAAGCCCTCTTGGGCGTCCACAATTGATAAGGAGCGGTCCCCCCAATTCTTGTAAGATGGCAGCACCTTTTGAGGGCATTGTGGCCCCCACCAAGCCCACTTGGGCGTCCACAATGGAGAAGGGAGCGGTCTCCCCTAATTTTTGTAAGAAGGCAGCCTCTTTTGAGGACATTGTGGCCCCTTCCAAGACCTCTTGGACGTCCTCAAGTGATCAAGGTTTTGCTGGCATTCTAGGCACTCCATCCAACCATGGAGATCAAGGAATGTCACCGCCTCATTTACCGTGCAATTTTACCTTTGCCCAAAAGGCCACAGTACACACCACAACATGGATTCTACTACGCATGCCCAAGGTAATTTCAAAACATTTTCACATGTGGTTTCCTGATCGCCAATTCCATTCCTAAACCTAGGTTAGAAAAGGCGATTATTATTCTCACACTATTGATGAACATATCTATCAACAACGTCTCATTGAATTCTCTTATTCATTAATTGGAAGAGTGATTTTAGGAAAGGAAATAAACCATGGGCAACCATTATGTTACACAAACGCCTATCCAATTATGGGGAATTAAAATCGATCGAAACTAATCCCCTGGTAAGGGATTTTTGTGTTAAGTTTTATAATGCGCAGATCGTGCTCGAGCTTATGCTCGTATTAACTGGCAAAATCAACCCGAACGATCCGCCTCTCTCCATGGGTTCCGATTTCAATCCATACAAAGTGCACACGCCTATGGCAAGTGTTTGGGTTCGTATCTTCGAGCTTAGTTTGGAATACTCGATCCTAACACCATCTTTGGGATTGCCAAAGTGCGATTGGGAACCCAATACAAATAGACCAACGATCGCCGGATGGTTCTCTCGGGTCACTTTATCCGGGTGTTGGTGGATATTGATCCGCAAAGCCATTGGAGGATCACATCATGGTTGAACGAGTAGGTCGGTGCTCTTCGTGTCAATAGCGTGCGAAAAATTGCCTCAATTTTGTTCGAAAGATATCACGACATTCGACAAATCTTTGCCGTGTTACTCGATAACTCAACCAACTACGACAGCGTGCCCTCTGATCGGGGGACAACATAGACCTCGACACCTCTTTGTCGCCTTAATAATACGGCAATCCGGATACGTAGAAAAGCGTGCTTCTCGACCATGGACGCCCCCGCACCAACTACTCGCCCTAGTTCTCGCGCAGAGGGCGATCCAGGGTGCGCAGGTTTATCGTCCCGTGCGGACAAGGTAAAGGAGTTGATGACTCAACGGGAAAGATGGGTTCGGCTATGCGTGCGAGTTCTCCTACCGCGCAATAGTCGGTTGCTCTACGGATATCCACCTTAATAACACCTTTGCGCTCTTGGTTCGGGACTCCCCCAGGACCCGCCTTCCCCAGATTGCCAGGCCAATTATCCTGCTATGGAGTCATCTCCCAAGGCTAATACTTCCAACACCGCACGGTCTCCACTATTATGCCTCTTACGGTTCAAGATCCTTTGGGGAAGCTTATTCGAGCCCTTAGCCGTGCCTTCCGGATAGCTCCTTGGACTCGGCCAAATATAGAATTCTCCCGAGTGTTGCGTCGGTCCGTCCGCCCCCACTTCATGACATTATTATTGAACCGAGCGCCAAGAACCACATGAGATGAACTTTGCGGCTTCCAAGAGATGGGCGATTATGCGGATGAAATGGGTAACTCTCAATCGCCGAATCTTCAATGCACCACATGCCGCTTTTACCGTGGCGGTCGACACGGGCGCCACCTCCCCGCAGCCTCAATGAATTGCATCTTCCGAATATCCGGGATTGGGAACATTGCATCTCGTAATGTTCTTAAGGCTTTATGTCACAAACATAAACCTTCTATTTTAGCCATTTGCGAACCTAAGGTGGACATTTCATCCGTTTCGGATTCTTACTGGAGTAGCTTGGGTCTCAGGTTTGTTGCTCAAAGCTTCCGGGCGAACGGACGCCCCGATATTTGGGTCCTATGCGATGCGAGTATTTTTGTCCAAAATCAGGTTTGGTCTTCCTCTCAATGTATTATTTTGCAAGTTCAAACTGGCTCTATGGTTTTCCATGTTGGTTTTGCTCATGGCTTGTGTGATCATGTTGCTCGTCCGCGCCTTTGGTTGGATGTGAGGAATTTGGGTCTTACTGATCTGTTGTTTATTGGGGATTTCAATGCTGTGTTGGGACATCATGAGCGTTCTGGCAGTAGTACCTTATCCCAGGCTTCTTGTCAGGATTTCAGGGACTTCTTGGAGGATGTAGGTTTATTTGCGGTGCCGACTACGGGGAACTCATTTACTTGGTGCTCCCCCCGAAGGCCTCTATCTCTCCTTCAGGCTAAGTTGGATCGAGCCCAGCAACCTCGTCAATTCTTCTCTTTTGGCAAGTTGTTAAGGGCTTAGTTCTTCCTCGCATTGGCTCCGATCACCACCCCATTCTCGGTTTCTTGTTCTAATCCCACTATCATGGGTCCGTCTCCTTTTCGTTTTCAGCGCATGTGGATTCATCACGACTCTTTCCGAAATATTGTGACTACCTCTTGGGCGATCCCGTGCGCATCACATAATCCTTTGCAACGCGTCATGTGGAAACTCAAGAGGTTGAGACAAACGATTAAAGTTTGGAATAAGGAAGTTTTTGGGGATGTTAATCGTCGGTGGATTATCGATGGAAAGGGTTCGCCGATTCAGCAGATATTGAATCCGACGGTTTCACCGAGGCTCGCAGGATATGGAGTTGGAGGCGCAATCGGCGCCTGTCTCGCACGTTGCTCATGCGAATGGAATTCCTTCACAGAAATCACGATCGGATTGGTTAAAGGATGGAGATCGTAATACGCATTTTTCCATCGTCATTTGCCGATTCGAAATGGGCGCTCACGGATACAAGGTTTGATGGTTGATGGTAGTTATACGAGAGGACCCGGTGGCTCTTGGGAATCACATTATCTCCTTCTATACGGACCTCTTCGCGGACACGGGCAAACCACTTCGACTACACTGGGTCGATAATCTTATTTCTCCGATAGTTAGCATGGTTGATAATGCACTTTTGACGGCTATTCCTTCGAATTAGAAGTGAAAGAGGCGGCATTTGATATGGGTTTGGACATGCCCCCAGGCCCGCATTTTTGCTGGGAGATTTTATCATCATTTTTGGGATCTCATTTCGAGGAGGTGGTGGCCGCTATCCGTTATTTTTTCGTCACGCTTCCTTCCCTTTGGCGGTCCGAATGCCGCTTTATGGCACTCATCCCAAAACCAAGGAAGCTAATGTGGTGGAAGACTTTAGACCGATCGTGATGAGCAATTTCCTTTTTAAGATTATTACCAAGATTCTAGCGACGCGGTTGGGCTCAATCATCTCTTCTTACTTGTCACCTACCCGGTTTGGCTTTATCCCTGCGGCGGATCCATGATTGTATTGCGTTGGTCTCGGAGGGGTTCAATATTTTACATAGGTCGTAATGATGTCAATATGATCTTAAAGATTGACATCCCAAGGCATTTGATACGATTAATTGGGGCTTCTTGATTCACGTGTTACGCCGCTTTGGTTTCTCGGAAGTGTTCATTCACCGGATTGAGATCATCCTTCGCCTTCCGAACTCTCTCCCTTTGAATGGGTCACCAAATGGTTACTTCTCTTGCTTTCGAGGGGTTCGACAGGGGATCCGTTATCTCCTCTCGCTATTTTGCATCGCGGAGGACATTCTCGAGTAGATTGGTCGAGGACGCGGTCACGAGAATCTACTCCCGGCCTTTTCGGCGCCTAATCGTGTGGTTTTCCCCTCATCCATTATGTATGCAGATGATATTGTGATTATGTGTGGGGCATCCTCGAGCAATGCACGTGCTATTATCCGGAAACTTAACCTCTATGCAGACATGCCGGGTCGATTTTCAATCCTAATAAATCTAAAGCTTATTTTGGAAGCCGGGTTTCCAATCATGTGCGAGGTCGTATTCAAACGACATCGGATGCATATGGGCGCATTCCCTACATCTGCTTTGGGCGCCCCATCTTCAAGGGTGCGCCCAAAGTGGCCACCTTTCAATCCATTTTCGACAAGATTATTTTCAAGTTCGGAAGGTGGAAAGGTTCTCGCTCGCTGACGATTCTGGCCGCATTTGTTTGGTGAATTCAAAGATTACCGGTTCCTTTGTGCACACGATGATGGTATACAAGTGGCCCGAGAACTTTGTTACGACAAATGGAAAAGGCTATGCGTAATTTCATCCGGTCCGCGATGTGAACTTGAAAGGATCGGTGGTGGTTAATCGAGCCGTTGTTGTTTGCCACGGGCGGAAGGCGGTTTGGGCGTCCCTGGTCTATTGTGGTCGCCAACAATGCTTTCCTTATGAAGTTGGGATGGAAGATTATGACTTCCAACTCTTTGGTTTACAACATCCTCCGTAGCGTTTCTTGGCCTCATGGATCTCCACGCCGTTCTTTCATCCCCTCTTCCATCCGGAGAGGGATTCGCCCGGATCTCGGGTTTCTTGGAGGATTCTTGGATTCCGGGATGCAATTCCGAGTTCGATTCTGGGCCGATAATTGGTTGGGTTACATTATTGCCGATAGGATTGGGATTCCCGAGGAGTACAGCACTTATTTCGACATCACATCTCGGATTACTTTTATGACGGGACACGGCACTTTACTTTCTCATTCATTGAGGCTTATTTGGATATGGTCCGAGATATTGTTAGAGTCCCCATCACTCCAAAGATCGCTCGATACACGGGTGTGGCTTCACTCGATGATGGATGTATCACTTCAAAATCCGCTACACATTTCTCAAGCGTCCTCGCGCTCCAACTCGCTTCATTGGGGTTCCGGATTTGGTCTCCTCACATTCCGGAAGACGTTCGATTGTGGCATGGCGGGCTATCCACAATCGCTTCTTTGCTTTTAGGCGTGCTACGTTCGCGTGGCTCCTTCACAGGACCCTCGGTTTGCGGTCTTTGTTGTGCTAACAATGAATGTGTTGATCATTTATTTGTCTCATGTGGTTTTGCAGAGTCCCTATGGCAGTGGATTTTTGATGCCTTTAATATCAATTACTTTAGGGCTTTTAGCTTTAATGAATTTCTGGTGCATTTGATGAGTTTTCATTTCAGTGATCAGGTGGGCTTTCTCTGGCGCACGGCGGTTCTTTCTGGTACTTGGCTCATCTGGGAAATCAGAAATGACTTGACCTTCAACAACAAGACTTGGACACTGGAGGCGGCTATCCTACGCCTTCGTGTCCTAATTATGGAGTCATCTTTCTTAGACCGTGGTTGCATGCAAAATGATCAACATGACCTCTTCATTCTCCGCAGACTCCGTGTTCCTGGGCGCCCTAGACAAGCCCCGAAGATTGTGCAGGTCACTTGGCAGAAACCTTTGCCGGGATGGATCAAAGTTAACACAGACGGTAGTCTACTACGGGGCACCCGAAATCTCACCGCTTCGGAGTTTTTCGCAATTGTAGGGGTTTTTTCGCGGGTGCTTCGTGGAACGATGTGGTTTTGGCTTTGCTTTTGAGGCGGAACTTACAATGCGGCTATGCGGGCCATCCAATACGCTTCCTCAAAGGGATGGAACCAACTATGGTTGAGTCGGACTCGGCCTATGTGGTGGAGTTGTGCGTAAGAAATCCACCGGAGTACCTTAGGCGCCATTTTAGTATGTGGAGATACACTCTCCACCTTCTTTCTCGAAATGGATTTTGTGGTGTCGCACATCTTTAGGGAAGGAAACCAGGCAAATGGATATTCTTAGCAAGTCGTCGCAGTGGATACATGGTGGGGTTCGCCCCAACGTCCATTATTCAGTCCCTTACTCAGGATTATGTTGGTCAATCGAATTATAGGTTTGTTCCTTAGTGGCCGCATTTTGAGTCTTGTCGGCTTTCGGGCACTTTTATCATGGGGGGTACTCTTTTTCCTTCCAGGGGTTTTTCCCACATGGGTGGGTTTTAACTTGGAAGGTTTTAACGAGGCCCCAACCATCCGACCATATGGTCGGCTTGTGACCATTTCGTTATTTTCTTTTGACTTTGTCATCGCTTTACTTTGGCTACACCGATCACTGTGATCGAATAACCTTTTTCATTTTTATATATATTTCGCATTTATTAAAAAAAAAATGAATGGTATGACAAGATTCAAAATTGGAAAGAAATGTTACAAGCGAAATGGATCGTAACAAAGATGTCCTGCATTTATACATTGTCATGGTACTCCACTGATATTTCACAATGGGAAAAGGGTATCGATTTATACCGACATCTTTACATTTTAAATGGAAGGTTTTCCCTGGATCAATCACCAACCAACAGCCTGACGTTAATGAATTATGCATGCATCTCCTGGTTCTTAACAAGATTCCACCAAACCCACCTAGACCGGAGCCTATATATACATCACTCGTGATAAGTCCATGTGTTGATGAACCCGAGTCAAGTCACCAATGAGAAGATAACCAAGAAAGCGACACAGATACTCCAATGTTCGAGCCAGATTCCCAAGACCCATGGCTTGTTGAAGATGAAGACATAGATTGGGACGGCTTTGGATTATTTTGGACAGAACCTTGGTCAAAGGAATACTACGACAACCACAACAGTCCATGATGGAAGGATGGTGTCAGCACTGTATAGGTGTCCTTACAATGGACACGTGTCAGTTTGTAATAATAAGTGTCCTTCTAGCGGACACATGTCAGTTTATGGTTGTAAGTGTCCTTTTGTTGGACACATGTCAGTTTCTTATCCTTGTAATGTAACATGTATCAGTTTGTTGTTGTAAGTGTCCTTTTATGGGACACATGTCAGCTCGGTGTTGTAAGTGTCCTTTTATGGGACACATGTCAACTATTTGCAGTAAGTGTCCTTTTAGTGGACACGTGTCAGCTTTCTATTTAAGGTGTCCATGCAGGTGACATGTGTACGTGATAGGTGTCATGTTAGAGGACACATGTCAAGTTCTTATAAAGGAGGTCTAAAAAGGTAACACGGGTCTAGCAGAAGTGTCTTGTAATAGGGACAAGTGTCACTTCCTTGGTTTGTACAGGAGGCCTATATAAGGACCTCTTCAGTTGTATGGAAAACTCAGACGGAAATCAAAATAAAATCTCCCTTTTACAAAATATGAGTTTCTAAATCTCTTTTATGTCTCTTCAAAAGCCTCTTAGCTAATCTGCAATTATCTTTCAAATTCTTGGATCTTCTTCATGAAGTATGCTCTGTACTTGCCTCTTTGAGGATCCTGTACATCAGAAACATGATCGAAGTACCTGGCATAATATTATTAGGCACGGTCCCCTCAATCCATACGGCGGTTAAGAATTCTTTGAAGTTTTGAATGAATGACCTTCCTATGAGGTTCTACAGGAAAGCCACCCAGGCAAGGTGTGCCGCTTAGGCTAACGTGCAGTAGACCTCGTGGTGGTGTCATACTTTCTTAACCTCTTGGAAAGGTTAAGGCTGCCTAAGGGTATGGGTTTGTGGGGCTCCCGACACCTCGTGGTATCAGAGCCAGGTCTGTTCTGTCGTGGCCCTGGAGAATTTGTTAGAGAATGGTTAGGTCCAGCTAAGATGGCGAGTAGAAGAGGCGAACCCCTTGATATGGAATCCCAGTCCTCAAATAGCTCTGTTAATATTCATGGAATCCCAGTCCTCAAATAGCTCTGTTAATATTCCTTTTAGCCAAATACATAGTATATCTTCTTCTCTTTCCCTACCAAGATTTTCTACTAGCCATACTGAAAATACAATAGAATACTCTACTATTCCAAGAAACGCTGTTGTAGAACAAACTGTTCCCCCAGTTGTTAGTCCATACAAAATATACAGAAATCATGGTTCTTGGCCTAAACACATCAAATCCATCATCTTCAACAAGAGTACTCGGCCAAAAGAGTATATCGAATCATCCAGAATGGATCACTGTGGTCTTCCTCCAACTCAACAAGAGCAGTACATCACACTGTCCATTCCACCTGAGTTCATCACACGATGGAGATTGGAAGGTTATACTCACCTCCACCTTGGACCTGTATGACTTGTTCTCTCCTACCATGGAAGGAATGGTCTTCTAGTATCTACAAGAATTGCTCTTATAGATACTCGTTTTCTCCAATATGAGCAGGCAGTTATTGGTACAGTTCTCTCTACACTCAACGCCGGAAGTGTTGTGGTCACTTTCTTCCCCAACTTTGCAGTATCTCTGAGTGATCCAACTCTTGCATCCGCCTTCAAGGTGCAAGTTCAACTTTCCGGAGCAGATCAGATCTCAAATTCCATCATAGCAACCCTCATCACCAAGTTGTATATAGGTTGCAGGATCACAACCTAGATCTGCAAAATCAAAGCATAAAAGATGCTTTGATGGTCCTTGCCGAAGTCCGATCTCACGCCCCTACAATCGTCCGTATACCCGCAAAATCAGGAGAAAAGACTTGGAGCAACTTGTTCCAAAAGAATGGATCACCACCGACTTTAAATTTCAAAGGCTGAAGGATGGACGTGTGAAGACAATTTATCAGACACCATCCAGCTTGAAACCTTCCAATCCTGAATTCCAGCTGATGGTTTATCCAGTTGAAGTCAATGCAGACACAAAAATCCCAATTGCATGTTTTCGACCAAATGGATCCCATATTTATACTGACAGAGTCAATGGTCACTTTGTATGGGATGTTGATCCATCCATGTGTGATCCAGAATGTTCTTGTGCAGAGGAATCAGACTCTGATGAAGAAGAACAAATACAGAGAAGAAGCAGAAAGTAGAAAACCACAAGACGACCACATTGCAGGCCAGACGATAAACCTGACCCTCCGGATCCAAGTCCACAACCCTTACCATGTTATAGAAAAGGGTTAGCTGTCCTTCAAAAAGAAAAGTACGGGTATCACAAAGAAGTTGAGGCACCTTCTCCTCCAACTTCTCCTGTTGTCCAACCTTGTTTCATGTTCAGATACGAAGCAGAATTTCCACTTCTAGAAGCACCACTATGGAACATGACGGACAAATAAAGGGTCCTACTAAAGCAGAGGAAGTACTAAACTGGCAAACGGCCAACGCCTGTGACCAAAACAAGTCTCTACAGGCGATCGACTCTAAGGTCTCACAGATTCTCACCATAGTCCAATCTAACCAGACCAAGGTTAATACTGTGGAGAATCAACTCCAGCAGATATATGAAAAGTTGAGAGATAATATCAACCGGCTGGACAAAGATGTGAGGAGCCTTATTAAACAAAACTAGTTTGGAGCGGAGTTCATGCAGAAAGAAACTGAGATCAGGAGGCAAGGAACTTTCTCAAATCGAAAGGGATAGGAGCAGTCAAAGTAAGTCCTTATCCTTCTTTCCCAGTTATAGTTCCAAATATGAATCACCTCCTATATCTCCTCCAAATTATCCTACTTATTTTGGTATGGCTTCAAGTATTCCACTTGATATTCCTAAAAGCCAAAGAAAAGCCCTCTACACTAAAAAGCCAACCACCTCCAAACAGTCATGAAATACCTCCATCCTCTTCCAAATCAAGAGAAAAAACCCAATGTAATCCTTCATGGCCGGACCATCCTTTATCCCAGAAATAATCCATTACAATGGTTAGAAAAATCGACCCAAAAGAAACTACCTCTTCCCAATCAAAAAGAATCGGACTGAGGATGCTAAATCATCCCTATCGGAGAAGAATCCTATGATGTTGAGTCCGAACCGGATGTTGCCGATCTATCCGCTATACTTATGGCCGGAGATACTCCGCAAGCCAAGAATATATCGAACCGAGTATCCAAAGTTCTCAACAAGATATGGAACTGTATGTAGGACCACATCCTCGCCCTTCATATTCATCCTCCAAACCAACAAATGGTCCATGGTTTTCATTCGATGATGTTCCAATCCGAAGAGAAGAGAGAGGTCACACTCTTTTTGCGATGGATTGCCCTCCATTAACAAAAGAAGGAGCCAATCAAACAAATCCTCATGGAATATTCTTCAAGATTTGTTGGTATCTTATGTGAATGGTTTCAAAGCCTTGGTGAGTATCGACAACTCCAACTTTATAATGCTTCAACTCCATCACTTGTTCTTGGAGAAATTCACCAAGAGTTTATTGGAGATATTACTCTTATAAACAAGTTGGCAGAAAAAAATATTTTGCCATGAAGTGTTGTTCTTTGACACGTAAAGATTTGGATAGATATTTCAAAAGGATGTCTGAGAAGTTTTACATGCTGAACGGATACAATGATCCAAATCTCAAACATGTCTATCTGGCGTCTCTACCTAAAGAACTTCAGCCCGAATTACACAGAATGATTCAAGCTTCTAGGAGGGAAGTCTCAAGAATCAGTCTAGGCGAAATCCATCAGATGACGTTTGCAACCCTAGACAAGATATGTGAGCAACAGGTCTTCATCAAGGACGTTCTTGACAAAAGAACTCTCCTCAAATCAGTATGCAAAAACTCTTATTTGGAGATAAAGTGCAAAGGAAAGGAGAACTGCACTTGCTCATCTTCGTCTTGCCGAAAAAAGATCAGAAAGATCCGAAGAAGGCGAAAAGAAATAAAGCCTATCGGTTCTTCAGAAAGAAACCATTCAGAAAGAAATCGACGAACAGGTGTTTCCTTTGTGGAAGAAAAAGGCATTTTGCAAAGAATTGCCCTAACAAGAAGGATAAAGCAGCAAAGTTGGCATCACAAGTATTCCAGCTTAATTATGCCAACACAGATGATGCTGATATCGAGTCCTTATTTTCTGAACAAGACGAGCAAGATGAAGACACTGCATTTGCAATACAATATTCTACTGATGACGAAGGACTAGAAGAAGAAGAAGAAGATTCATCCTCCGAGCTCCCAGTCTTTA
The DNA here is from genome assembly GCA_016081115.2 of Rehmannia glutinosa. Lineage (NCBI taxonomy): Eukaryota > Viridiplantae > Streptophyta > Magnoliopsida > Lamiales > Orobanchaceae > Rehmannia > Rehmannia glutinosa. The sequence continues at coordinate 34,131,887 of CM071930.1, forward strand.
TGATCAAGTCACAACCATCACTGAAGACCAGTTCCTTGATCCAAGAAGGGATGCCGTATCCAAATATTGAAGTGCAAATTCTGCCATCCAATTATGATAGCCCAATCAAGGCTATTGGCGTATTTGATACACGAGCCAGAAAGTCGATGATGAATCCTGACATACTACCTGAAGATGTTTGGCAAAGTCATCACGAATACTTCTATGCAGCTGATGGACAGACTTTTCATACCTCGCTCATTACAAAGAAGCCAATTGGAATTCAACTCTTTCCAGACTGTACTGTATGGATGAAGATTATTGGCAGCAGACTCCATGGACAAGATATCTTAATGGGCTTTGATTTATTCTTCCAAGCTAAAAGCCTACAGATTCTACCTCATGGGTTGAAGTACAAGAGACAATTCCAACCTTACACCACCATCCAGAAGTTGTTTACTCTATCAGAAGCACCTCCAGAATACGGAGATATTACCAACCAGCTTCTCAAGTGTTGTGCAGACTCTCATGCAGATTTCCATCACCCAACACCACTTTGGAAAAATCCGAAGTTCTTTATTCAACTCCCTTTCAAAAAGAATGAAGATGTGAATGCTACCAAGGCCACTCATCCAGGAATGACTCCAGAAGAGCTGAACCTTGCGAGGCAAGAATGCAACCAACTACTAGCACTTGGACTCATTGAGCCCACAAAATCAAATTGAGCTTGCCCTGCATTCTATGTCAACAAAAGAGCTGAACAAGTACGAGGAAAAAAAAGGCTTGTTATTGATTACAAAGCTCTTAACCATTTCCTCCTTGATGATAAGTTCCCTTTACCTAAAACTCAAATGCTTTTTTCCCAACTCTCTAAAGCCCAAATCTTTTTGAAGTTTGATTTGAAGTCAGGGTTTTGGCAATTGGGAATTATCCTAGAGGATAGATATAAAACTGCTTTTTGCCTTCCTACAACCCAATACCAATGGACGGTCATGCCATTTGGTTTGAAGGTTGCACCCTCCATATTCCAAAAAGCAATGACCCAAATTTTCGAACCTATCCTACATACCACCCTAATCTACATTGATGACATCTTACTGTTCTCATCAAACAAACAAGAGCATGAGACTTTGCTACACCAGTTCTTGGACATTGTTCAATCACATGGTATCATGCTATCTGAAAAGAAGAGCTCTATCGGTCAAACAAATATTAAGTTTTTGGGAATGAAAATAATCGATGGAAAGTATCAGCCAGGCCAGCACATTGCTCAGGAATTGCTAAAGTTTCCGGAAGAAAACTTGTCAATCATAGAGATTCAACAATTCCTTGGAATTGTTAATTATATCAGAGACTTCATTTCGGATTGCTCCAGATACACTAGCCAGCTTTCAAAGATGCTTAAGAAGAATGCTCCACTATGGGGATCATCCCATCGGAGATGCTTCAACAACTCAAGAAGTATGCTCCTCCGCCATTGAAAATTCCAAGTACAGACAAAGGATTCTCCGGATCGATGCTAGTGATGAATATTGGGGAGCCATTTTGCTTGAAAAAGAAGATGGGAAAATCTTTTATTCTGAGAAGCATTACCATGCTATCTACAAAGAAATCCTTGCTGTGAAGAATGGGATCAAGAAGTTTGAATTTCATCTTATTGGTCACCATTTCATAATTTAGATGGACAATACATCATTTCCAACAATTATGGAGCTTAAGAACAAGGGTGTTCCAGAGAAACAATTGTTGCGACTTAAAGATTGGTTTTCCAAGTATCGTTCACGATTCAACATATCAAAGGAAATCACAATCTTGTTCCGTGATTATCCTGTCCGCATCACAACCATTACATTTAATATCTTGAAAGGTATTTTCCCGATTATATTAATGGCATATCCTGGCCAATTTCCCCCACAAAAACCTAAGTGATTTGCAAAACTATGCAAAACATTTTATGTTTTATCACTTAGCCAAGTTTGTTGTTCAAGTTAATATCCCTTTCGAGATGGCATGTTTTTATCCGTATAAACCGTTTTATGGGATCCTTACTATTTCCACTACTACTCCTATTCCAAAACATGGTCTATGGTATTTGTGGTGTCTTTCCACCCTTTACTATCATTCGAAATGCCCGTTAGAAGTACTTTACCATTCCTCCAAAATCCAAATAACCAGTCATCCAATCACCGGACTTTTCTTGAATGGTATGACAAGATTCAAAATTGGAAAAAAATGTTGCAAGCGAGAAATGGATCGAACAAAGATGTCCCGGTTTATACATTGTCATGGTACTCCACCGATATTTCAAAATGGGAAAAGGGTATCGATTTATACCGACATCTTTACATTTTAAATGGAAGATTTTCCTGGTCAATCACCAACCAGCACTGAGGCTAATGAATTATGCATGCATCTCCTGGTTCTTAACAAGATTCCACCAAACCCACCTAGAACGGAGCCTATATATACATCACTCGTGATAAGTCCATGTGTTGATGAACCCGAGTCAAGTCACCAATGAGAAGATAACCAAGAAGGCGACACATATACTCAAATGTTCGAGCTTGATTCCCAAGACCCATGGCTTGTTGAAGATGAAGACATAGATTGGGACGGCTTTGGATTGTTTTGGGACAGAACCTTGGTCAAAGGAATACTACGACTACCACAACATCCATGATAGAAGGATGATGTCAAGATCGTATAGGTGTCCTTACAATGGACACGTGTCGATTTGTAATAATAAGTGTCCTTCTAGCGGACACGTCGTCGTTTATGGTTGTAAGTGTCCTTTTGTTGGACACATGTCAGTTTCTTACGCTTGTAATGTAACATGTATCAGTTTGTTGTTGTATGTGTCCTTTTATGGGACACATGTCAGCTTGGTGTTGTAACTGTCCTTTTATGGGACACATGTCAGCTTGTTGTAGTAAGTGTCCTTTTAGTGGACACCTGTCAGCTTTCTGTTTAAGGTGTCCATGCAGGTGACATGTGTACGTGAAGGTGTCATGTTAGAGGACACATGTCAAGTTCTTATAAAGGAGGTCTAAAAAGGTAACACGGGTCTAGCAGAAGTGTCTTGCAATAGGGACACGTGTCACTTCCTTGGTTTGTACATGAGGCCTATATAAGGACCTCTTCAGTTGTATGGAAAACTCAGACGGAAATCAAAATAAAATCTCCCTTTTACAAAATATGAGTTTCTAAATCTCTTTTATGTCTTTTCAAAAGCCTCTTAGCTAATGCAATTATCTTTCAAATTCTTTTGATCTTCTTCATGAAGTATGCTCTCAGACTTGCCTCTTTGAGGATCCCGTTCATCATAAACATGATTGAAGTACCTGGCATAATATTATTAGGCACGGTCCCCTCAATCCATACGGCGGTTAAGAATTCTTTGAAGTTTTGAATGAATGACCTTCCTATGAGGTTCTGCAGGAAAGCCATCCAGGCAAGGTGTGCCGCTTAGGCTAAGGTGCAGTAGACCTCGTGGTGGTGTCATACATTCTTAACCTCTTGGACAGGCTAAGGCTGCCTAAGGGTATGGGTTTGTGGGGCTCCCGGCACCTCGTGGTATCGAGCTAGGTTTGTTCTCATGCCCCGAGAATTTGTTAGAGAATGGTTAGGTCCAAATAAGATGGCGAGTAGAAGAGGCGTTCCCCCTTGATATGGAATCCCAGTCCTCAAATAGCTCTGTTAATATTCCTTTTAGCCAAATACATAGTATATCTTCTTCTCTTTCCCTACCTAGATTTTCTACTAGCCATATTGAAAATACAATAGAATTCTCTACTATTTCAAGCAACGCTGTTGTAGAACGAATTGTTCCCCCAGTTGTTAGCCATACAATATATACAGAAATCGTGGTTCTTGGCCTAAACACATCAAATCCATCATCTTCAACAAGAGTACTCGACCAAAAGAGTATATCCAATCATCCTGAATGGATCACTGTGGTCTTCCTTCAACTCAACAAGAGTAGTACATCACACTGTCCATTCCACCCGAGTTTATCACACGATGGAGATTGGAAGGTTATACTCACCTCCACCTTGGAGCTGTACGACTTGTTCTCTCCTACCATGGAAGGAAAGGTCTTCCAGTATCGGCAAGAATTGCTCTTCAAGATACTCGTTTTCTCAATATGAGCATGCGATTATTGGTACGCTTCTCTCTACACTTAACGCCGGAAGTGTTGTGGTCACTTTCTTCCCCAACTTTGCAAGTATCTCTCGAGTGATCCAACTCTTGTATCCGCCTTTAATGGTGCAAGTTCAACTTTTCTGAGTAGATCGATCTCAAATTCCATCATAGCAACCCTTCATCACCAAGTTGTATACAAAGGTTGCGGATCACATCCTAGATTTGGTAAATCAAGGCATAAAAGATGCTTTGATGGTCCTTTGCCGAACCGATCGACGTCCCTACAATCGTCGTCCGTATACCCGGATAAATCAAGAGAAAAGACTTGGAGCAACTTGTTCCAAAAGAATGGATCACCAACTATGAATCCTTCACCAACAATTAGAAACTTCATGCAAGCCACCGACTTTAAATTTCAAAGCTCCAAGGATGGACGTGTGAAGACGATCTATCAACCATCCAAGTATGCGAAACCTTCCAATTGAAAATTCCAAGGTGATGGTTTATCTAGTTGAAGTCAAATATTGGGGAGCACAAAAAGTCCCAATTGCATGTTTTTAACCAAATGGATCCCATATTTATATGTTGACAGAGTCGATGGTCACTTTGTATGGGATGTTGATCCATCCACGTGTGATCCGACTACCAATGTTCTTGTGGAGAGGAATCGACTGATGAAGAAGAACAAACACAAGAAAAAAGAAGCGATGAAAGAAGAAAACCACAATCAAAGAGATTCAACAATTCCTTGGAATTGTTAATTATATCGTAGACTTCATTCAATTGCTCCAAATACACTAAGCTCAAGCTTTCAAAGATGCTTAAGAAGAATGCTCCACTATGGGGATCATCCCGCTTAAAATGGTCAATCAAAGTCAAAGTGTCTTAGTTCAACAACTATTCAATAAAGTAAGTCTAGTCCTCCGCCATTGAAAATTCCAAGTAATCATTTTCAAAGGATTCTCCAAACCGATGCTAGTGATGAATATTGGGGAGCATTTTCTATATATACATCACTCCTATGATAAGTCCATGTGTTGATGAACCCGAGTCAAAAAGTCACCAACGAGAAGATAAATTGAAGAAATTGGCGATTTGCCTTTGTGAGTTGAAATGTTTTGAGAGTTTTCCCAAGACCCATGGCTTGTTGAAGATGAAGACATCTTGTGATTGGGACGGCTTTGGATTGTTTTGGAGGTTAACCTTGGTCAAAGGAATACTCATTGACGACTACCACAACTTGTATACCATGATGGAAGGATGATGTCAATCCGTATGGTATAGGTGTCCTTACAATGGACACGTGTCAGTTTGTAATAATAAGTGTCCTTCTAGCGGACACATGTCAGTTTATGGTTGTAAGTGTCATTTTGCTGGACACATGTCAGTTTCTTATCCTTGTAATGTAACATGTGTCAGCTTGGTGTTGTAAGTGTCCTTTTAGTGGACACGTGTCAGCTTTCTGTTTAAGGTGTCCATGCAGGTGACATGTGTACGTGATAGGTGTCATGTTAGTGGACACATGTCATGTTCTCATGAAGAAGGTCTAAGAAAGAAACATGTGTCTAGCAGAGGTGTCTTGTAATAGGGACACGTGTCACTTCTTTGGTTTGTACATGAGGCCTATATAAGGACCTATTCAGTTGTATGGAAAACTCAAACGGAAATCAAAATAAAATCTCCCTTTTACAAAATATGAGTTTCTAAATCTCTTTTATGTCTCTTCAAAAGCCTCTTAGCTAATCTGCAATTATCTTTCAAATTCTTCGATCTTCTTCATGAAGTATGCTCTGTACTTGCCTCTTTGAGGATCCTGTACATTAGAAACATGATTGAAGTACTGCATAATATTATTAGGCACGGTCCCCTCAATCCATACGACGGTTAAGAATTCTTTGAAGTTTTGAATGAATGACCTTCCTATGAGGTTATGTAGGAAAGCCATCCAGGCAAGGTGTGCCGCTTAGGCTAAGGTGCAGTAGACCTCGTGGTGGTGTCATACTTTCTTAACCTCTTGGAAAGGTTAAGGCTGCCTAAGGGTATGTGTTTGTGGGGCTCCAGACACCTCGTGGTATCAGAGCCAGGTCTGTTCTGTCGTGCCCCCGGAGAATTGTTAGGTTCAGTCCATAACGCAGGGTCACACGCCGACTTTAAATCAGTTGGTAATTCAAGATGATTCTAACTGAACTAACAATTTAAACATCGCTGCTCATAAACGATGGCTGATTATGTGGACGAGGATAATATTTATGGTGTAGATACTTCTGATGTTAACGTGCCCAACCATTCCGAGTCTTCTACTCGGATTCCTTCACCCATTCCATTTCCATGAATTGCATATTTTAGAATATCTAGGGGATAGGGAATGTTGCTTCTCGCAATGTTCTTAAGAAATTATGTGAGCATCATAAGCCTTCTTTGGTTGCTATTGTTGAAGCTACAGTGGAGTTGAATACTATTTCTAAGTCTTATTGGGCCAGTCTTGGATTATATATTGTGGTGCATAATTTTCGTTCTTCGGGGAGATCGGATATTTGGATTTTTAGGCATACAAATATAATAATTTTACACCAGGTTCTTAAGGTGTATTGTTCTGATCAGTGTATTGTTCTCAAGGTCCAGTTTGCTAATAATATTTTTCATGTGGGGTTTGTTCATGCTCTATGTAATCATGTGGCTAGTAGACACCTTTGTTCTGATATTGTTGGCCTGGGTATTGATGATATTGTTTTAATGGGGTTTTTAATGTTATACTCGGTAATCATGAGCGTACTGATCAGGGTGTTGCGTCTTTGGCTTCTTGTCAGAATTTCCGTGATTTCTTTGATAATGCGGGTGTGATGGAGATTCCTATGGTAGGTAAGTTCTTTACTTGGTGTACTACGCGTTCCCATCAGATCTCATTCAAGCTCGGCTTGATCAGGGTGTTGCTAGTCCACGTTTTGTTAATTCTTGGCAGAAGGTTGAGAACTATGTTATTCCACGCATTTGATTGGACCATCATCCTCGTTTACTATCTTGTTCGACTAATGCTTATAGGGGTCCCTCTCTTTTTTGTTTTCAATGTATGTGGACTTAACATCCGGGTTTTAGGTCGATCATTGCTTCTTCTTGGGATTCGTATTGTGTTGGTTCTAACCCTTTGATTTATTTGATGATTAAGCCAAAAAGGTTGTGTACGGTGCTTTGTACTTGGAATCGAGAGGTCTTTGGGGATGTTAATCGTGAGGTTGATGATAATTTAGAGAAAGTGAGAAAAATTCAGTTGGACATTGAGACTCTAAGTTATAATGCCATTCGTAGGGAAAATGAACTTGAAGCTCAAAACTCTCTCAATCAGGCTCTTCTATTACAGTCTGAATTTCTTCCACAGAAATCTCGAGCTGCAGGGCTAGTTGATGGAGATTGTAACACTTCCTTCTTTCACCGTCATTGTCAAACTAAGGCCGCTCGGGCTGGTACTCATAGTTTGATGATTGATGGTATGTTGTCCACGGATCCAGTTGACATTCGTAGTCACATTATTAATTTCTTTGAGGGTCTTTTCAAGGCTCCGACTGGGTCTACTCCTGATTTCTCTCCAGTTGATTAGGTTATTAACCCGGTGGTCTTAGATGTGGATAATAATTGTTTAACTTTTTTACCTTCAGAGTTGGAGATTAGGAATGCGGTTTTTGATCATGGTTTAGACAGTTCGCCGGGTACGGATGGTTTCAATGGAGTTTTTTATCGGCACGGTTGGGATATTATCTTTAGGGATGTTACCACTACAGTGCGTCACTTCTTCCAGTTTGGATCCCTGCCAGCTGGACTCAATTCTAGCTTTATGGTTCTTATCCCTAACAGTAAAGATGCGAATTCAGTGGATAACTTTAGGCCCATCGTTATGAGTATTTTTATCTTTAAAGTTATCGCGAAGATTCTGGCTACTCGATTTGGAGGGATCGTCAGTTGTATTATGTCCCCTACTCAGTTTGGCTTTATTCCAGGTCATCATATCTACGATTGTATTGCCTTGGTCTCAGGGTTTTAATATTTTGCATAGTCAGACTGATATTAATATGATTCTGATAATCGATATTTGTAAGGCATTCAACACTTTGAGTTGGGATTTTCTTTTATATGTGTTGTGTCAGTTTGGATTTTCAGAGCAGTCCATACCCTTAGGCAGCCTTAGCCACTCCATGAGGTTAAGAAAGTATGACACCACCACGAGGTCTCCTGCACCTTAGCCCTTAGCACACCTTGCCTGGACGGCTTTCCTGCAGAACCTCATAGGAAGGTCATTCATTCAAAACGTCAAAGAATTCTTAACCGCCGTATGGATTGAGGGGACCGTGCCTAACAATATTATGCCAGGTACTTCAATCATGTTTCTAATGTACAGGATCCTCAAAGAGGCAAGTACAGAGCATACTTCATGAAGAAGATTGAAGAATTTGAAAGATAATTGTAGATTAGCTAAGAGGCTTTTGAAGAGACATAAAAGAAAGTTAGAAACTCATATTTTGTAAAAGGGAGATTTTATTCTGATTTCCGTCTGAGTTTTCCATACGACTGAAGAGGTCCTTATATCGGCCTCATGTACAAAACAAGGAAGTGACATGTGTCCTTATTACAAGACACCTTTGCTAGATACATGTTACATTCTTAGACCTTCTTCATGAGAACCTGACATGTGTCCACTTAAAAAGACATCTATCACATACACATGTCACTTGCATGGACACTTTAAATAGAAAGCTGACACGTGTCCACTAAAAGGACACTTACAACACCAAGCTGACATGTGTCCCATAAAAGGATACTTACGACACTAAGCTGACATGTGTCCCATAAAAGGACACTTACAACACCAAGCTAACACATGTTACACTACAAGGATAAGAAACTGACATGTGTCCAACAAAAGGACACTTATAACCATAAACTGACATGTGTCCGCTAGAAGGACACTTATTATTACAAACTGACACGTGTCCATTGTAAGGACACCTATACAGTGCTGACATCATCCTTCCGTCATGGACTGTTGTGGTAGTCGTAGTACTCCTTTGACCAAGGTTCTGTCCAAAACAATCCATAGCCGTCCCAATCTATGTCTTCATCTTCAACAAGCAATGGGTCTTGGGAATCTGGCTCGAACATTTGAGTATCTGTGTCGCCTTCTTGGTTATCTTCTCGTTGGTGACTTGACTCAGGTTCATCAACACATGGACTTATCACGAGTGATATATATAGGCTCCGGTCTAGGTGGGTTTGGTGGAATCTTGTTAAGAAACAGGAGATGCATGCATAATTCATTAACCTCAGGCTGCTGGCTGGTGATTGATCCAGGGAAAACCTTCCATTTAAAATGTAAGAGGTCGGTATAAATCGATACCCTTTTCCCATTGTAAAATATCGGTGGAGTACCATGACAATGTATAAATCCAGGACATCTTTGTTCTGATCCACTTCTGCTTGTAACATTTCCTTCCAATTTTGAATCTTGTCATACCATTCAAGAAAAGTCCAAAGATTTGATGACAAGTTGACTGGATTTTGGAGGAATGATAAAGTACTTCTAACGGGCATTTCCACTGAATGATAGTAAAGGGTGGAAAGACACCACAAATACCACAGACCATGTTTTGGAATAGGAGTAGTAGTGGAAATGGTAAGGATCCCATAAAAAGGTTTATCTGGATAAAAACATGCCCTCTCGAAGGGGATATTAACTTGATCAACAAATTTGGCTAAGTGATAAAACATAAAATGTTTTGCATAGTTTTGTAAATCACTTAGGCTTTTGAAAGGGTTTTTGTGGGAGGAAATTGGCCTTCAGGATATGCCATTAATATAACTGGGAAGATACCTTTCGAAGATATTAACTGTAATGGTTGTGATCTGGATGATAATCTGGAACAAGATTGTGATTTCCTTTGATATATTGAATCGCGAATCGATACTTGGAAAACCAATCTTTAAGTCGCAAAGCAATTGTTTCTCTAGAACACCCTTGTTCTTTCTTGGAAATGATGTAGTGTCCATCCAATTATGAAATGGTGACCAATAAGATGAAATTCAAACTTCTTGATTCCATTCTTCACAGTAAGGATTTCTTTGTAGACAACATGGTAATGCTTCTCAGAATATTTGAAGTGACCACTTGCATGTCCACAATAAAAGATTTTCCCATCTTCTTTTTCAAGCAAAATGGCTCCCCAATATTCATCACTAGCATCGCTTTGGAGAATCCTTTGTCCTGTACTTGGAATTTTCAATGGCAGAGGATTCTGGCACACTTGCTTGAGTTGTTGAACTGCTCTGGTCTGGGATGATCCCCATGGTGGAGCATTCTTCTTAAGCATCTTTGAAAGCTAGCTAGTATATCTGGAGCAATTCGGAATGAAGTCTCTTGATATAATTAACAATTCCAAGGAACTCATGAATCTCTTTGATTGACAAGTTTTCTTCCGAAATTTTAGCAATTCCCGAGCAATGTCTTCCTGGCCGATACTTTCCCTCGATTATTTTCATTCACAAAAACTCAATGTTTGTTTGACCGATAGAGCTCTTCTTTTCAGATAGCATGATACCATGTGATTGAACAATGTCCAAGAACTGGTGTAGCAAAGTCTCATGCTCTTGTTTGTTTGATGAGAACAGTAAGATGTCATCAATGTAGATTAGGGTGGTATGTAGGATAGGTTGGAAAATTTGGGTCATTGCTTTTTGGAATATGGAGGGTGCAACCTTCAAACCAAATGGCATGACTGTCCATTGGTATTGGGCTGTGGGAAGGCAAAAAACAGTTTTATATCTATCATCTGGTGTAATTCCCAATTGCCAAAACCCTGACTTATCAAGAAGGAGGAAATGATTAAGAGCTTTGTAATCAATACAAGTTTGTTTTTCCCTTGTACCTGTTCAGTTCTTTTGTTGACATAGAATGCAGGGCAAGCCCAATTTGATTTTGTTCCAAAAGAATGGATCACCACCGACTTTAAATTTCAAAGGCTGAAGGATGGACGTGTGAAGACGATTTATCAGACACCATCCAACTTGAAACCTTCCAATCCTGAATTCCAGCTGATGGTTTATCCAGTTGAAGTCAATGCAGACACAAAAATCCCAATTGCATGTTTTCGACCAAATGGATCCCATATTTATACTGACAGAGTCAATGGTCACTTTGTATGGGATGTTGATCCATCCATGTGTGATCCAGAATGTTCTTGTGCAGAGGAATCAGACTCTGATGAAGAAGAACAAATACAGAGAAGAAGCAGAAAGTAGAAAACCACAAGACGACCACATTGCAGGCCAGACGATAAACCTGACCCTCCGGATCCAAGTCCACAACCCTTACCATGTTATAGAAAAGGGTTAGATGTCCTTCAAAAAGAAAAGTACGGGTATCACAAAGAAGTTGAGGCACCTTCTCCTCCAACTTCTCCTGTTGTCCAACCTTGTTTCATGTTCGGGATCACGGCGTAATTTCCACTTCTAGAAGCACCACTATGGAACATGACGGACAAATAAAGGGTCCTACTAAAGCAGAGGAAGTACTAAACTGGCAAACGGCCAACGCCTGTGACCAAAACAAGTCTCTACAGGCGATCGACTCTAAGGTCTCACAGATTCTCACCATAGTCCAATCTAACCAGACCAAGGTTAATACTGTGGAGAATCAACTCCAGCAGATATATGAAAAGTTGAGAGATAATATCAACCGGCTGGACAAAGATGTGAGGAGCCTTATTAAACAAAACTAGTTTGGAGCGGAGTTCATGCAGAAAGAAACTGAGATCAGGAGGCAAGGAACTTTCTCAAATCGAAAGGGATAGGAGCAAAAAAGTAAGTCCTTATCCTTCTTTTCCCGATTATAGTTCCAAATATGAATCACCTCCTATATCTCCTCCAAATTATCCTACTTATTTTGGTATGGCTTCAAGTATTCCACTTGATATTCCTAAAAAGCCAAAGAAAAAGCCCTCTACACTAAAAAGCCAACCAGCTCCAAACAGTCATGAAATACCTCCATCCTCTTCCAAATCTGAAGAGAAAAAACCCAACAGAATCCTTCATGGCCAGACCATCCTTTATCCCAGGAAATAATCCATTACAATGGTTAGAAAAATCAGACCCTGAAGAAACTACCTCTTCCCAATCTGAAAAAGAATCAGACTCTGAGGATGCTAAATCATCCCTATCGGGAGAATAATCCTATGATGTTGAGTCTGAACCAGATGTTGCTGATCTATCCGCTATACTTATGGCCGAGATACTCCGCATAAGCCAAGAATATATCTTGAACCAATTGTCCGAAAGTTACAACAAGATATGGAACCGAATGCGAAAGGACCACATCCTCGTCCTTCATATTCATCCTCCAAACCAACAAATGGTCCATGGTTTTCATTCGATGATGTTCCAATCCAGAAGAGAAGAGAGAGGTCACACTCTTTTGCAGCATGGATTGCCCTCCAGCTAACAAAAGAAGGAGCCAATCTGAAACAAATCCTCATGGAATATTCTTCAAGATTTGTTGGTATCTTATGTGAATGGTTTCAAAGCCTTGGTGCGTATCGACAACTCCAACTTTATAATGCTTCAACTCCATCACTTGTTCTTGGAGAAATTCACCAAGAGTTTATTGGAGATATTACTCTTATAAACAAGTTGGCGTAAAAATATTTTGCCATGAAGTGTTGTTCTTTGACACGTAAAGATTTGGATAGATATTTCAAAAGGATGTCCGAGAAGTTTTACATGCTTTGAACGGATACAATGATCCAAATCTCAAACATGTCTATCTCAAGCGTCTCTACCTAAAGAACTTCACCCGAATTACACACGATTCAAGCTTCTAGGAGGGAAGTCTCAAGAATCGATCTAGGCGAAATCCATCGATGACGCGTTTGCAACCCTAGACAAGATATGTGAGCAACAGTCTTCATCAAGGACGTTCTTGACAAAAGAACTCTCCTCAAATCAAGATGCAAAAACTCTTATTTGGAGATAAAGTGCAAAGGAAAGGAGAATCGCACTTGCTCATCTTCGTCTTGCCAAAAAGATCGAAAAAGATCCGAAGAAGGCGAAAAGAAATAAAGCCTATCGGTTCTTGAAAAGAAACCATTCGAAAAGAAATCGACGAACAGTGTTTCCTTTGTGGAAGAAAAGGCATTTTGCAAAGAATTGCCCTAACAAGAAGGATAAAGCGGCAAAGTTGGCATCACAAGTATTCCAAACTTAATTATGCCAACACGGATGATGCGATATCGAGTCCTTATTTTCGAACAAGACGAGCAAGATGAAGACACCGCATTTGCAATACAATATTCTACGATGACGGGGACCGTAAGAAGAAGAAGAAGATTCATCCTCCGAGCTCCCGGTCTTTATGATCAAGTCACAACCATCATCAAGACCGTTCCTTGATCCAAGAAGGGATGCCGTATCCAAATATTGAAGTGCAAATTCTGCCATCCAATTATGATAGCCCAATCAAGGCTATTGGCGTATTTGATACACGAGCCAGAAAGTCGATGATGAATCCTGACATACTACCTGAAGATGTTTGGCAAAGTCATCACGAATACTTCTATGCAGCTGATGGACAGACTTTTCATACCTCGCTCATTACAAAGAAGCCAATTGGAATTCAACTCTTTCCAGGACCATCTTTGTATGGATGAAGATTATTGGCAGCAGACTCCATGGACAAGATATCTTAATGGGCTTTGATTTATTCTTCCAAGCTAAAAAGCCTACAGATTCTACCTCATGGGTTGAAGTGCAAGAGACAATTCCAACCTTACACCACCATCCAAAAGTTGTTTACTCTATCAGAAGCACCTCCAGAATACGGAGATATTACCAACCAGCTTCTCAAGTGTTGTGCAGACTCTCATGCAGATTTCCATCACCCAACACCACTTTGGAAAAATCCGAAGTTCTTTATTCAACTCCCTTTCAAAAAGAATGAAGATGTGAATGCTACCAAGGCCACTCATCCAGGAATGACTCCAGAAGAGCTGAACCTTGCGAGGCAAGAATGCAACCAACTACTAGCACTTGGACTCATTGAGCCCACAAAATCAAATTGAGCTTGCCCTGCATTCTATGTCAACAAAAGAGCTGAACAAGTACAAGGAAAAAAAGGCTTGTTATTGATTACAAAGCTCTTAACCATTACCTCCTTGATGACGAGTTCCCTTTACCTAAAACTCAAATGCTTTTTTCCCAACTCTCTAAAGCCCAAATCTTTTTGAAGTTTGATTTGAAGTCAGGGTTTTGGCAATTGGGAATTATCCTAGAGGATAGATATAAAACTGCTTTTTGCCTTCCTACAGCCCAATACCAATGGACGGTCATGCCATTTGGTTTGAAAACTTGTCAATCATAGAGATTCAACAATTCCTTGGAATTGTTAATTATATCAGAGACTTCATTTCGGATTGCTCCAGATACACTAGCCAGTTTTCAAAGATGCTTAAGAAGAATGCTCCACTATGGGGATCATCCCAGATCAGAGCAGTTCAACAACTCAAGCAAGTATGCCAGAATCCTCCGCCATTGAAAATTCCAAGTACAGGACAAAGGATTCTCCAGACTGATGCTAGTGATGAATATTGGGGAGCCATTTTGCTTGAAAAAGAAGATGGGAAAATCTTTTATTCTGAGAAGCATTACCATGCTGTCTACAAAGAAATCCTTGCTGTGAAGAATGGGATCAAGAAGTTTGAATTTCATCTTATTGGTCACCATTTCATAATTCAGATGGACAATACATCATTTCCAACAATTATGGAGCTTAAGAACAAGGGTGTTCCAGAGAAACAATTGTTGCGACTTAAAGATTGGTTTTCCAAGTATCAGTTCACAGTTCAACATATCAAAGGAAATCACAATCTTGTTCCAGATTATCTGTCCAGATCACAACCATTACATTTAATATCTTCGAAAGGTATTTTCCCAGTTATATTAATGGCATATCCTGAAGGCCAATTTCCCCCCACAAAAACCTAAGTGATTTGCAAAACTATGCAAAACATTTTATGTTTTATCACTTAGCCAAGTTTGTTGTTCAAGTTAATATCCCTTTCGAGATGGCATGTTTTTATCCAGATAAACCGTTTTATGGGATCCTTACTATTTCCACTACTACTCCTATTCCAAAACATGGTCTATGGTATTTGTGGTGTCTTTCCACCCTTTACTATCATTCAGTGGAAATGCCCGTTAGAAGTACTTTACCATTCCTCCAAAATCCAGTCAACCAGTCATCCAATCTCTGGACTTTTCTGGAATGGTATGACAAGATTCAAAATTGGAAAGAAATGTTGCAAGTAGAAATGGATCAGAACAAAGATGTCCCGGATTTATACATTGTCATGGTACTCCACCGATATTTCAAAATGGGAAAAGGGTATCGATTTATACCGACATCTTTACATTTTAAATGGAAGATTTTCCCTGGGTCAATCACCAACCAGCAGCCTAAGGCTAATGAATTATGCATGCATCTCCTGGTTCTTAACAAGATTCCACCAAACCCACCTAGAACGGAGCCTATATATACATCACTCGTGATAAGTCCATGTGTTGATGAACCCGAGTCAAGTCACCAATGAGAAGATAACCAAGAATGCAACACAGATACTCAAATGTTCGAGCCAGATTCCCAAGACCCATGGCTTGTTGAAGATGAAGACATAGATTGGGACGGCTTTGGATTGTTTTGGACAGAACCTTGGTCAAAGGAATACTACGACTACCACAACAGTCCATGATAGAAGGATGATGTCAGCACTGTATAGGTGTCCTTACAATGGACACGTGTCAGTTTGTAATAATAAGTGTCCTTCTAGCGGACACATGTCAGTTTATGGTTGTAAGTGTCCTTTTGTTGGACACATGTCAGTTTCTTACGCTTGTAATGTAACATGTATCAGTTTGTTGTTGTAAGTGTCCTTTTATGGGACACATGTCAGCTTGGTGTTGTAACTGTCCTTTTATGGGACACATGTCACTTGTTGTAGTAAGTGTCCTTTTAGTGGACACCGTCGCCTTTCTTTAAGGTGTCCATGCAGGTGACATGTGTACGTGATAGGTGTCATGTTAGAGGACACATGTCAAGTTCTTATAAAGGAGGTCTAAAAAGGTAACACGGGTCTAGCAGAAGTGTCTTGCAATAGGGACACGTGTCACTTCCTTGGTTTGTACATGAGGCCTATATAAGGACCTCTTCAGTTGTATGGAAAACTCAGACGGAAATCAAAATAAAATCTCCCTTTTACAAAATATGAGTTTCTAAATCTCTTTTATGTCTTTTCAAAAGCCTCTTAGCTAATCTGCAATTATCTTTCAAATTCTTTGATCTTCTTCATGAAGTATGCTCTGTACTTGCCTCTTTGAGGATCCTGTACATCATAAACATGATTGAAGTACCTGGCATAATATTATTAGGCACGGTCCCCTCAATCCATACGGCGGTTAAGAATTCTTTGAAGTTTTGAATGAATGACCTTCCTATGAGGTTCTGCAGGAAAGCCATCCAGGCAAGGTGTGCCGCTTAGGCTAAGGTGCGAGACCTCGTGGTGGTGTCATACATTCTTAACCTCTTGACAAAGCAAGGCCGCCTAAGGGTATGGGTTTGTGGGGCTCCCGACACCTCGTGGTATCAGAGCTAGGTTTGTTCTGTCGTGCCCCCGGAGAATTTGTTAGAGAATGGTTAGGTCCAGCTAAGATGGCGAGTAGAAGAGGCGTTCCCCTTGATATGGAATCCCAGTCCTCAAATAGCTCTGTTAATATTCCTTTTAGCCAAATACATAGTATATCTTCTTCTCTTTCCCTACCTAGATTTTCTACTAGCCATATTGAAAATACAATAGAATTCTCTACTATTCCAAGCAACGCTGTTGTAGAACGAATTGTTCCCCCAGTTGTTAGCCATACAATATATACAGAAATCGTGGTTCTTGGCCTAAACACATCAAATCCATCATCTTCAACAAGAGTACTCGACCAAAAGAGTATATCCAATCATCCTGAATGGATCACTGTGGTCTTCCTTCAACTCAACAAGAGCAGTACATCACACTGTCCATTCCACCCGAGTTTATCACACGATGGAGATTGGAAGGTTATACTCACCTCCACCTTGGAGCTGTACGACTTGTTCTCTCCTACCATGGAAGGAAAGGTCTTCCAGTATCGGCAAGAATTGCTCTTCAAGATACTCGTTTTCTCCAATATGAGCATGCAGTTATTGGTACAGTTCTCTCTACACTCAACGCCGGAAGTGTTGTGGTCACTTTCTTCCCCAACTTTGCAGTATCTCTGAGTGATCCAACTCTTGCATCTGCCTTAATGGTGCAAGTTCAACTTTTCGGAGCAGATCAGATCTCAAATTCCATCATAGCAACCCTTCATCACCAAGTTGTATACAGGTTGCAGGATCACAACCTAGATTTGGTAAATCAAGGCATAAAAGATGCTTTGATGGTCCTTGCTGAGTCTGGATCTGACGTCCCTACAATCGTCCAGATACCCAGATAAATCAAGAGAAAAGACTTGGAGCAACTTGTTCCAAAAGAATGGATCACCAACTATGAATCCCTTCACCAACAATTAGAAACGGTGCAAGCCACCGACTTTAAATTTCAAAGGCTGAAGGATGGACGTGTGAAGACGATCTATCAGACACCATCCAGCTCGAAACCTTCCAATCCTGAATTCCAGCTGATGGTTTATCTAGTTGAAGTCAATGCAGACACAAAAATCCCAATTGCATGTTTTTAACCAAATGGATCCCATATTTATACTGACAGAGTCAATGGTCACTTTGTATGGGATGTTGATCCATCCACGTGTGATCCAGAATGTTCTTGTGGAGAGGAATCAGACTCTGATGAAGAAGAACAAACACAGAGAAGAAGCAGAAAGAAGAAAACCACAATCAAAGAGATTCAACAATTCCTTGGAATTGTTAATTATATCAGAGACTTCATTCCGGATTGCTCCAAATACACTAGCCAGCTTTCAAAGATGCTTAAGAAGAATGCTCCACTATGGGGATCATCCCAGATCAAAGCAGTTCAACAACTCAAGCAAGTATGCCAGAATCCTCCGCCATTGAAAATTCCAAGTACAGGACAAAGGATTCTCCAAACTGATGCTAGTGATGAATATTGGGGAGCCTATATATACATCACTCGTGATAAGTCCATGTGTTGATGAACCCGAGTCAAGTCACCAACGAGAAGATAACCAAGAAGGCGACACAGATACTCAAATGTTCGAGCCAGATTCCCAAGACCCATGGCTTGTTGAAGATGAAGACATAGATTGGGACGGCTTTGGATTGTTTTGGACAGAACCTTGGTCAAAGGAATACTACCACTACCACAACAGTCCATGATGGAAGGATGATGTCAGCACTGTATAGGTGTCCTTACAATGGACACGTGTCAGTTTGTAATAATAAGTGTCCTTCTAGCGGACACATGTCAGTTTATGGTTGTAAGTGTCATTTTGCTGGACACATGTCAGTTTCTTATCCTTGTAATGTAACATGTGTCAGCTTGGTGTTGTAAGTGTCCTTTTAGTGGACACGTGTCAGCTTTCTATTTAAGGTGTCCATGCAGGTGACATGTGTATGTGATAGGTGTCATGTTAGTGGACACATGTCATGTTCTCATGAAGAAGGTCTAAGAAGGTAACATGTGTCTAGCAGAGGTGTCTTGTAATATGATACGGATTGTACGAAGGACCCATTGAACATATCGATTCAAGAACCCAACGTATACAAGTAGGCAGCGGATATTCCAGATCGATGATCTAGTTTGATCTTACCTAGAGCTTTATAACCTTGACCCGTTGGCTATATGATCAGCCAAGAACCTTGGTATGGTGAACACCACAAGATATTGCTCAAGTATCTTGATAAGTTCTTAAACAATTGAAAACTCTACAAAGAGAATTTCAACTCACAAAGGCAAATGCCAATTTCAATATATCAATCAATTCTCCATTCTTACATGGGCTGCCATGCTTTTATAGTTACAATATGATGCTTCAATGTTAATCCCGAATTGGCTTTTCATGGGATTTGAAGAGACATTCTTGACCCCTTTTTCTAGTCTTACAACATAGAAAATGACTCCCCATGTGAAGAGACACTCTAGACCACCTTTACTAGACTTGGAAAATGATTACTAGACTAGACAACCTTTCTAGACTTGGAAAATGACTACTAGACTTACTTTATTGAATAATCATACTTGATTAACTTAACTAAGACACTTTGACTAACAAAATGCTGAAAATTGACAATTTTAAGCAAAATGAAACATCACTCCTCTTGGGCTTGAGGTGTTGGACGAAAATCATGGCTCATAAACTCCAAATTAAGTCTTCAATTCAGTTCCATGCTTGAGCCCAACTTATTTGATGCATTCTGCCCAACAACTTGAATAACATTCATTACTTGGCCTTGTATTGAGCTCCCTTGCACATTTTCTTTAATTTCAGCAACAAGAGTCATCAAAGCTTGCTTAATTTGTTTAGCTCTTGCTCTCGTGATTGGCCCTCCATGAATCATCATCGGTTCTTTATTTCCTTGAGTTGTAACTACGGGATGACCTTCATCATTCCCTTCTTCTTCGAAAGGATTCGTCCTCGAATCGATTCGCATTAAAAGGAGATAGATCGGACACATTAAAAGTAGCACTCACATTATACTCACCGGAAGATCAATCTTATAGGCATTGTCATTGATCTTTGCAATCACTTGAAATGGCCCATCACCCCTTGGTGTAGCTTGACTTTCGCTTTGTTGGAAACCTTTCTTTTCTCAAATGCAGCCACACCCAATCTCCTGGTTCAAATATTACTTGCTTTCGACCTTTGTTGGCTTGTTTAACATATCGCTCGGTTTGCTTCTCAATATTAAGTTTCACCTTTTCATGCAACTTCTTTACCAATTCTCGCTTTAGCTTTTCCATCAAGACTTGCTTGCTTTTCAACAGGGGATAGGAACAAGATCAAGTGGACTCAATGGATTAAATCCATAAACAACTTCAAAAGGAGTAAAGTTAGTAGCAGAATGCACACTTCTATTATATGCAAACTCAACAAATGGCAAACAATCTTCCCAATTCTTTAAGTTCTTTTGAATCAAAGTTCAAGTAGTTGAGACAAAGTTCTATTTACTACTTCAGTTTGCCCATCAGTTTGTGGGTGGCAAGTAGTAGAAAATAGAAGTTTAGTTCCCAATTTGCTCCATAACACACGCCAAAAGTGACTTAAAAATTTTGCATCTCTATCACTCACAATTGTTCTTGGAACTCCATGCAAACGCACAATTTCTCTAAAGAACAAATCAGCAACATGAGTAGCATCATCACTTTTATGACAAGGAATGAAATGTGCCATTTTAGAAAATCTATCAACAACCACAAACACAGAATCTCTACCCTTACTTGTTCTAGGTAAACCCAAAACAAAGTCCATAGATATGTCCACCCAAGGTTCATTTGGAATAGGTAAAGGTTTATACATTCCATGAGGTTGTGATTTTGATTTAGCATGTTTACAAGTTATGCACTTTTCACAAATTCTTTCAACATCAACACGCATACAAGGCCAAAAGAAATGATCACGTAGGACTTCCAAGGTTTTATGCACACCAAAGTGTCCCATTAAACCTCCCCATGCGCTTCTCTAACAAGTAACTCTCGAATAGAACATTTGGGGATGCAAAGTTTGTTTTCACGAAATAAGTATCCTTCATGTTTATAGAACTTTCCAAATGGCATGCTCACAAGCTATATAAATAGAAGAGAAATCAGAATCATTGTCATACATTTCCTTTATTGACTCAAAACCAAGAAGCTTAGAACCCAATGTAGTGATTAAGGCATGCCTCCGAGATAATGCATCAGCTACAATGTTTTCTTTCCCCTTTTTATATTTAATCACGTAAGGAAATGATTCAATGAACTCCACCCATTTGATATGTCGCTTGTTCAACTTACCTTGGCCCTTGAGATATTTTAAAGACTCATGATCAGTATGAATCACAAACTCCTTTGGCCACAAGTAGTGCTGCCAAGTTTCCAATGCTCTCACCAAAGCATAGAGCTCTTTATCATACGTCGGATAGTTCAATTGTGCTCCTTTCAACTTCTCGCTAAAGTAAGCAATTGGTCTTCCCTCCCCGCATCAAAACAAAGACCTACACCCACTCCGGATGCATCACATTCAAGCTCAAATGATTTATCAAAATTAGGTAATGCAAGAATAGGTGCAGTAGTTAGTTTTTCTTTAAGGAGTTCAAATGCATGTTGCTGTTTTTCTCCCCAATGAAAACCAACTTCCTTTTTGATTATTTCATTCAATGGTGCAGCAATGGTGCTAAAATTCTTTACAAACTTCCTATAGAAGCTTGCAAGACCATGAAAACTTCTCACTTCAGCAATGCTTTTAGGAATTGGCCAATCTAAGATAGCATTGACTTTTTCCTTTTCCATTTCAATTCCATTAGCACTTACTACAAATCCAAGAAAAACAACTTTGTCCATGCAAAAAGAACACTTTTTTAGATTAGCATGCAAAGACTCTCTTCTTAAAGTGTTTAACACTTCTCGCACATGATCAAGATGTTCCTCTAAGCTTTTGCTATAGATAAGGATGTCATCAAAATAAACTACAACAAACTTGCCGATAAAGTTACGCAAAATATGGTTCATTAATCTCATGAAAGTGCTTGGAGCATTAGTTAAACCAAAAGGCATTACTAACCACTCATATATAAACCATACTTTGTTTTAAAGGCGCTTTTCCATTCATCACCTTCTTTAATTCGAATTTGATGATATCCACTCTTTAAATCAATTTTAGTGAAGACTACAGCACCATGTAATTCATCAAGCATATCATCTAACCTAGGAATAGGATAACGATACTTTACGGTGATTTTATTGATGGCACGGCAATCTGACACATTCTCCACGCTCCGTCTTTTTTGGTACCACGATCACTGGTACGGCACAAGGACTCATGCTTTCTCTAATTTTACCCTTTGTCAACAACTCCTCCACTTGCATTTGAATTTCTTTTGTCTCTTCCGGTTGGCTCTGATGCTGGTCGGTTTGGAAGCACCGCTCCGGGATGAAATCAATTTGATGTTCAATTCCTCTTAGTGGCGGCAATCCATTTGGCTCTTCTTCCTAAAGACATCATTATATTCCCGCAAAAGAGAAATAAAAGAACTTGGCAAAGATGGTGTTAGCTCATTAGTGTTCAAATAGGACTCCTTAAACACCATTACTAACACACTCTTTTCTTCAACTAATGCCCTTTTTAACTCACTTGCTTTTGCATAGAAATTCAGCCTTTTTTTTTGCCCTCTACCTTTTCTCCCTCATTCACACTCAATTCATTCCTCTTATTATTATCTCCACTCTTTTTTCACTCGAATTTTGCCCCTCTTCCTTACTCTTTTTTTTCTCTCAGCCTCTCGTATTTTTCTTGCTTGGGACATTTTGATTTGATCTTCTTGCACTTGTTGTGGAGTCAATGAAACAAGCTGGATATTTTTATTATGATGCTTGAGTGTGCATCGATTAAGAAAACCATCATACGTCACCCTTCTATCGAATTGCCATGGTCTCCCCAATAGAATATGGCTAGCATGCATTGGTACCACATCACATAGAACATCATCCTTGTAATTGCCAATTGAAAATGATACCAAAACTTGCTTAGTCACACGAATTTCTCCACAATCATTAAGCCATTGCAGCTTGTATGGATTGGGGTGCTTCGTGGTGGCTAAATTCAGTTTTTCCACCATTTCACAACTAGCAACATTAGCACAACTCCCTCCATCAACAATTAACATGCACACCTTACCTTGAACTAAACACCTTGTGTGGAAGATGTTCTCCTTTGTTGTTCAGCTTCTTCCATCTTTGTTTGCATGTTTATAGCTCTTCTAACAACCAAAAGCTCTCCATGTTCGGGTATGGTCTCTTCAAGTTGTTCCTCTTCATGTTCACTTTCAGATTCTATCTCTCCATTATCCTTCACGAGCATCACTCTCTTGTTTGGACATTGAGATGCAATATGTCCAAACCCTTGACAACGAAAACATTTGATATCTCGATTTCGAGAATTGGAGTTGAGACCCTTTCCTTATCAACCTCATTGTACTTGGTTTTGAACGCCTCAATTTGAGTTTTAGAGGTTGTTCCAACACTTGCTTTCAACATTCCTTCTTTCATCTTGTTGGAAGACTGAAAATTCGATACGTAGCTCTTTTGAAATGAACCCTTCTTCTTGAGTTGCCTTTCCACCTTTATGGCTGTATGCACCATGTCTTCAAGCTCCACATAGTGTTGTAATTCCACTATGTTAGCAATCTCCTATTCAGCCCGCTTAGGAATCTTGCCATGGTAGCCTCCCTATCTTCATCAATATTGGCCCTAATCATTGAAATCTCCATCTCCTTGTAATACTCATCCACTGATCTACTACCTTGAGTCATTGTTTGGAGTTTTTGATACAAGTCACGAAAATAATGAGATGGTACAAATCTCCTACGCATGGTTGTTTTCATTTCAGCCCAAGTAGTGATCGATCTTTCTCCGTAACGCCTTCGATTTGTGGTTAATTGATCCCACCAAACTAATGCATAGTCGGTGAACTCAATTGCAGCAAGCTTTACCTTCTTTTCCTCGGAGTAATTGTGGCATTCGAAAATAAGATCCACCTTTCTCTCCCACTCCAAATATGCTTCGGATCACTTCTTCCATGGAATGCAGGGATATTCAATTTGATGTTCCCTAAATCCCGATCAACTTCATTATTTTGCCTTCTCCCACCTCGTCTATTTGCATGGTGTTGTGGCTCCATTTCTTCTTCTTCCTCCGATTCCCACTCCTCATTACGTCTCCATTGATTTGGTTGAGGAATCTCACGCCTCCTAGCTGCTGGTTGTTCAAGCCTCTCCAAACGATCCGTTATATTTTCAAGAATTGCTGTAAATCTTGAAAATTGTTGTTGCATAGCCTCAATAGTGAAATCTTTTTCTCCAACCTTGCTGCCCGAAGTATCCTCCATGATATATTCCTCACAAAACACTCGTGTATCACTCAAGATGATTCACTCAATTGGCTTTTACCTCCCCTCTAATGATCTCACTACTCAATGCCTTTTTCCACTCAAATTCTCATATGTAGGCTCAATAAGAATAAGAACAAATCAAGACAAGCAATTCCAACTCACGTTCAACAAATGATATGCCCGTGTACAAAAAGAACAATAAGTATTTTTTCTAAGAAACAAGATACAATTTTCTTTTGGTGGTGGAGTCTTTAGGATCTAACAACAAGATTTTTTTTTGTTTTTGTATATACTTCTCAAGATTGAATGGAGATGGAATTCAGAAATTTTTTTTTTTTTTTTTCGTTTTTTTTTTCTCTTTTGTTTTTTTTTTGAAACTAGAAGATAGAATATGGATAAAATGATAGGAAATCAGATCAATACCAGATTGCTCTGATACCAAACTGATACGGATTGTACGAAGGACCCATTGAACATATCGATTCAAGAACCCAACGTATACAAGTAGGCAGCGGATATTCCAGATCGATGATCTAGTTTGATCTTACCTAGAGCTTTATAACCTTGACCCGTTGGCTATATGATCAGCCAAGAACCTTGGTATGGTGAACACCACAAGATATTGCTCAAGTATCTTGATAAGTTCTTAAACAATTGAAAACTCTACAAAGAGAATTTCAACTCACAAAGGCAAATGCCAATTTCAATATATCAATCAATTCTCCATTCTTACATGGGCTGCCATGCTTTTATAGTTACAATATGATGCTTCAATGTTAATCCCGAATTGGCTTTTCATGCGATTTGAAGAGACATTCTTGACCCCTTTTTCTAGTCTTACAACATAGAAAATGACTCCCCATGTGAAGAGACACTCTAGACCACCTTTACTAGACTTGGAAAATGATTACTAGACTAGACAACCTTTCTAGACTTGGAAAATGACTACTAGACTTACTTTATTGAATAATCATACTTGATTAACTTAACTAAGACACTTTGACTAACAAATTGCTGAAAATTGACAATTTTAAGCAAAATGAAACATCACTCCTCTTGGGCTTGAGGTGTTGGACGAAAATCATGGCTCATAAACTCCAAATTAAGTCTTCAATTCAGTTCCATGCTTGAGCCCAACTTATTTGATGCATTCTGGCCCAACAACTTGAATAACATTCATTACTTGGCCTTGTATTGAGCTCCCTTGCACATTTTCTTTAATTTCAGCAACAAGAGTCATCAAAGCTTGCTTAATTTGTTTAGCTCTTGCTCTCGTGATTGCCCCTCCATGAATCATCATCGGTTCTTTATTTCCTTGAGTTGTAACTACGGGATGACCTTCATCATAATAGGGACACGTGTCACTTCTTTGGTTTGTACATGAGGCCTATATAAGGACCTATTCAGTTGTATGGAAAACTCAGACGGAAATCAAAATAAAATCTCCCTTTTACAAAATATGAGTTTCTAAATCTCTTTTATGTCTCTTCAAAAGCCTCTTAGCTAATCTGCAATTATCTTTCAAATTCTTCGATCTTCTTCATGAAGTATGCTCTGTACTTGCCTCTTTGAGGATCCTGTACATTAGAAACATGATTGAAGTACCTGGCATAATATTATTAGGCACGGTCCCCTCAATCCATACGACGGTTAAGAATTCTTTGAAGTTTTGAATGAATGACCTTCCTATGAGGTTATGTAGGAAAGCCATCCAGGCAAGGTGTGCCGCTTAGGCTAAGGTGCAGTAGACCTCGTGGTGGTGTCATACTTTCTTAACCTCTTGGAAAGGTTAAGGCTGCCTAAGGGTATAGGTTTGTGGGGCTCCCGGCACCTCGTGGTATCAGAGCCAGGTCTGTTCTGTCGTGCCCCCGGAGAATTTGTTAGAGAATGGTTAGGTTCAGTCCATAACGCAGGGTCACACGCCGACTTTAAATCAGTTGGTAATTCAAGATGATTCTAACTGAACTAACAATTTAAACATCGCTGCTCATAAACGATGGCTGATTATGTGGACGAGGATAATATTTATGGGGTAGATACTTCTGATGTTAACGTGCCCAACCATTCCGAGTCTTCTACTCGGATTCCTTCACCCATTCCATTTCCATGAATTGCATATTCTAGAATATCCAGGGGATAGGGAATGTTGCTTCTCGCAATGTTCTTAAGAAATTATGTGAGCATCATAAGCCTTCTTTGGTTGCTATTGTTGAAGCTACAGTGGAGTTGAATACTATTTCTAAGTCTTATTGGGCCAGTCTTGGATTATATATTGTGGTGCATAATTTTCGTTGTTCGGGGAGATCGGATATTTGGATTTTTAGGCATACGGATATAATAATTTTACACCAGTGTTCTTAAGGTGTATTGTTCGATCAAAAACATTGTTCTCAAGGTCCAGTTTGCTAATAATATTTTTCATGTGGGGTTTGTTCATGCTCTATGTAATCATGTGGCTAGTAGACACCTTTGGTCTGATATTGTTGGCCTGGGTATTGATGATATTGTTTTAATGGGGTTTTTATTGTTATACTCGGTAATCATGAGCGTACTGATCAGGGTGTTGCGTCTTTGGCTTCTTGTCAGAATTTCCGTGATTTCTTTGATAATGCGGGTGTGATGGAGATTCCTTTGGTAGGTAAGTTCTTTACTTGGTGTACTACGCGTTCCCATCAGATCTCATTCAAGCTCGGCTTGATTAGGGTGTTTCTTGTCCACGTTTTGTTAATTCTTGGCAGAAGGTTGAGAACTATGTTATTCCGCGCATTTGTTTGGACCATCATCCTCGTTTACTATCTTGTTCGACCAATGCTTATAGGGGTCCTTCTCTTTTTTGTTTTCAATGTATGTGGACTTAACATCCGGGTTTTAGGTCGATCATTGCTTCTTCTTGGGATTCGTATTATGTTGGTTCTAACCCTTTGATTTATTTGATGATTAAGCCGAAAAGGTTGTGTACGGTGCTTTGTACTTGGAATCCAGAGATCTTTGGGGATGTTAATCGTGAGGTTGATGATAATTTAGAGAAAGTGAGACAAATTCAGTTGGACATTGAGACTCTAAGTTATAATGCCATTCGTAGGGAAAATGAACTTGAAGCTCAAAACTCTCTCAATCAGGCTCTTCTATTACAGTCTGAATTTCTTCCACAGAAATCTCGAGCTGCATGGCTAGTTGATGGAGATTGTAACACTTCCTTCTTTCACCGTCATTGTCAAACTAAGGCCGCTCGGGCTGGTACTCATAGTTTGATGATTGATGGTATGTTGTCCACGGATCCAGTTGACATTCGTAGTCACATTATTAATTTCTTTGAGGGTCTTTTCAAGGCTCCGACTGGGTCTACTCCTGATTTCTCTCCAGTTGATTAGGTTATTAACCCGGTGGTCTTAGATGTGGATAATAATTGTTTAACTTTTTTACCTTCAGAGTTGGAGATTAGGAATGCGGTTTTTGATCATGGTTTAGACAGTTCGCCGGGTACGGATGGTTTCAATGGAGTTTTTTATCGGCACGGTTGGGATATTATCTTTAGGGATGTTACCACTACAGTGCGTCACTTCTTCCAGTTTGGATCCCTGCCAGCTGGACTCAATTCCAGCTTTATGGTTCTTATCCCTAACAGTAAAGATGCGAATTCAGTGGATAACTTCAGGCCCATCGTTATGAGTATTTTTATCTTTAAAGTTATCGCGAAGATTCTGGCTACTCGATTTGGAGGGATCGTCGCTGTATTATGTCCCCTACTCAGTTTGGCTTTATTCCAGGTCATCATATCTACGATTGTATTGCCTTGGTCTCAGGGTTTTAATATTTTGCATAGTCAGACTGATATTAATATGATTCTGATAATCGATATTTGTAAGGCATTCAACACTTTGAGTTGGGATTTTCTTTTATATGTGTTGTGTTAGTTTGGATTTTCGGAGCAGTCCATACCCTTAGGCAGCCTTAGCCACTCCATGAGGTTAAGAAAGTATGACACCACCATGAGGTCTCCTGCACCTTAGCCTAAGCGGCACACCTTGCCTGGACGGCTTTCCTGCAGAACCTCATAGGAAGGTCATTCATTCAAAACGTCAAAGAATTCTTAACCGCCGTATGGATTGAGGGGACCGTGCCTAACAATATTATGCCAGGTACTTCAATCATGTTTCTGATGTACAGGATCCTCAAAGAGGCAAGTACAGAGCATACTTCATGAAGAAGATTGAAGAATTTGAAAGATAGTTGTAGATTAGCTAAGAGGCTTTTGAAGAGACATAAAAGAAAGTTAGAAACTCATATTTTGTAAAAGGGAGATTTTATTCTGATTTCCGTCTGAGTTTTCCATACGACTGAAGAGGTCCTTATATCGGCCTCATGTACAAAACAAGGAAGTGACATGTGTCCCTATTACAAGACACCTTTGCTAGATACATGTTACATTCTTAGACCTTCTTCATGAGAACCTGACATGTGTCCACTTAAAAAGACATCTATCACATACACATGTCACTTGCATGGACACTTTAAATAGAAAGCTGACACGTGTCCACTAAAAGGACACTTACAACACCAAGCTGACATGTGTCCCATAAAAGGATACTTACGACACTAAGTGACATGTGTCCCATAAAAGGACACTTACAACACCAAGCTAACACATGTTACATTACAAGGATAAGAAACTGACATGTGTCCAACAAAAGGACACTTATAACCATAAACTGACATGTGTCCGCTAGAAGGACACTTATTATTACAAACTGACACGTGTCCATTGTAAGGACACCTATACAGTGCTGACATCATCCTTCCGTCATGGACTGTTGTGGTAGTCGTAGTACTCCTTTGACCAAGTTTCTGTCCAAAATAATCCATAGCCGTCCCCAATCTATGTCTTCATCTTCAATAAGCAATGGGTCTTGGGAATCGGCTCGAACATTTGAGTATCTGTGTCGCCTTCTTGGTTATCTTCTCGTTGGTGTCTTGACTCAGGTTCATCAACACATGGACTTATCACGAGTGATATATATAGGCTCCGGTCTAGGTGGGTTTGGTGGAATCTTGTTAAGAAACAGGAGATGCATGCATAATTCATTAACCTCAGGCTGCTGGCTGGTGATTGATCCAGGGAAAACCTTCCATTTAAAATGTAAGAGGTCGGTATAAATCGATACCCTTTTCCCATTGTAAAATATCGGTGGAGTACCATGACAATGTATAAATCCAGGACATCTTTGTTCTGATCCACTTCTGCTTGTAACATTTCCTTCCAATTTTGAATCTTGTCATACCATTCAAGAAAAGTCCAAAGATTTGATGACAAGTTGACTGGATTTTGGAGGAATGATAAAGTACTTCTAACGGGCATTTCCACTGAATGATAGTAAAGGGTGGAAAGACACCACAAATACCACAGACCATGTTTTGGAATAGGAGTAGTAGTGGAAATGGTAAGGATCCCATAAAAAGGTTTATCTGTATAAAAACATGCCCTCTCGAAGGGGATATTAACTTGATCAACAAATTTGGCTAAGTGATAAAACATAAAATGTTTTGCATAGTTTTGTAAATCACTTAGGCTTTTGAAAGGGTTTTTGTGGGAGGAAATTGGCCTTCAGGATATGCCATTAATATAACTGGGAAGATACCTTTCGAAGATATTAACTGTAATGGTTGTGATCTGGACAGATAATCTGGAACAAGATTGTGATTTCCTTTGATATATTGAACTGTGAACTGATACTTGGAAAACCAATCTTTAAGTCGCAGCAATTGTTTCTCTAGAACACCCTTGTTCTTTGCTGGAAATGATGTAGTGTCCATCTGAATTATGAAATGGTGACCAATAAGATGAAATTCAAACTTCTTGATTCCATTCTTCACAGTAAGGATTTCTTTGTAGACAACATGGTAATGCTTCTCAGAATATTTGAAGTGACCACTTGCATGTCCACAATAAAAGATTTTCCCATCTTCTTTTTCAAGCAAAATGGCTCCCCAATATTCATCACTAGCATCAGTTTGGAGAATCCTTTGTCCTGTACTTGGAATTTTCAATGGCAGAGGATTCTGGCACACTTGCTTGAGTTGTTGAACTGCTCTGGTCTGGGATGATCCCCATGGTGGAGCATTCTTCTTAAGCATCTTTGAAAGCTAGCTAGTATATCTGGAGCAATTCGGAATGAAGTCTCTGATATAATTAACAATTCCAAGGAACTGTTGAATCTCTTTGATTGACAAGTTTTCTTCCTGAAATTTTAGCAATTCCTGAGCAATGTGTTGTCCTGGCTGATACTTTCCCTCGATTATTTTCATTCACAAAAACTCAATGTTTGTTTGACCGATAGAGCTCTTCTTTTCAGATAGCATGATACCATGTGATTGAACAATGTCTAAGAACTGGTGTAGCAAAGTCTCATGCTCTTGTTTGTTTGATGAGAACAGTAAGATGTCATCAATGTGGATTAGGGTGGTATGTAGGATAGGTTGGAAAATTTGGGTCATTGCTTTTTGGAATATGGAGGGTGCAACCTTCAAACCAAATGGCATGACTGTCCATTGGTATTGGGCTGTGGGAAGGCAAAAAACAGTTTTATATCTATCATCTGGTGTAATTCCCAATTGCCAAAACCCTGACTTATCAAGAAGGAGGAAATGATTAAGAGCTTTGTAATCAATACAAGTTTGTTTTTCCCTCGTACCTGTTCAGTTCTTTTGTTGACATAAAATGCAGGGCAAGCCCAATTTGATTTTGTGGGCTCAATGAGTCCAAGTGCTAGGAGTTGGTTGCATTCTTGCCTCGCAAGTTCACTCTTTCCGAGTCATTCCCCGGATGAGTAGCCTTGGTAGCATTCACATCTTCATTCTTTTTGAAAGGGAGCTGAATAAAGAACTTCGGATTTTTCTAAAGTGGTGTTGGGTGATGGAAATCTACATGAGAGCCTGCACAACACTTGAGAAGTCTGGTTGGTAATATCTCCGTATTCGAGGTGCTTCGATAGAGTAAACAACTGGATGGTGATGTAAGGTTAGAATCGTCTCTTGTACTTCAACCCATGGGGTAGGATCTATAGGCTTTTAGCTTGGAAGAATAAATCAAAGCCCATTAAGATATCTTGTCCATGGAGTCTGCTACCAATAATCTTCATCCATACAGTACAGTCTGGAAAGAGTTGAATTCCAATTGGCTTCTTTGTAATGAGCGAGGTATGAAAACTATGTCCATCAGCTGCATAGAAGTATTCGTGATGACTTTGCCAAGCATCTTCAGGTAGTATGTCAGTATTCATCATCGACTTTCTGGCTCCTGTATCAAATACGCCAATAGCCTTGATTGGTCTATCATACTTGGATGGTAGAATTTGCACTTCAATATTTGGATACAACATCCCCTCTTGGATCAAGAAACTGGTGTTGAGTGATGGTTGTGACTTGATCTCTTGTTTGTTTGATGAGAACAATAAGATGTCATCAATGTAGGTTAGGGTGGTATCAGAGCCAGGTCTATTCTATCATGCCCCCGGAAAATTTGTTAGAGAATGATTAGGTCCAGCTAAGATAGCGAGTAGAAGAGGCATTCCCCTTGATATGGAATCCCATTCCTCAAATAGCTCTGTTGATATTCCTTATAGCCAAATACATAGTATATCTTCTTCTCTTTCCCTACATAGATTTTCTACTAGCCATATTGAAAATACTATAGAATACTCTACTATACCAAGCAACACTGTTGTAGAACAAACTGTTCCCCCAATTGTTAGTCCATATAATATATACAGAAATCGTGGTTCTTGGCCCAAACACATCAAATCTATTATCTTCAACAAGAGTACTCGGCCAAAAGAGTATATCCAATCATTAAGAATCGATCACTGTGGTCTTCCTTCAACTGAACAAGAGCAGTACATCACACTGTCCATTCCACCTGAGTTCATCACACGATGGATATTGGAAGGTTATACTCATCTCCACCTTGAGCTGTATGACTTGTTCTCTCCTACCATGGAAAGAAAGGTCTTCCAGTATCTGCAAGAATTGCTCTTCTAGATACTCACTTTCTGCAATATGAGCATGCAGTTATTGGTACAGTTCTCTCTACATTCAACGCTGGAAGTTGTCTGGTCACTTTCTTCCCCAACTTTGCAGTATCTTTGAGTGATCCAACTCTTGCATCTGCCTTTAAAGTGCAAGTTCATCTTTCTAGAGCAGATCAGATCTCAAATTCCATCATAGCAACCCTTCATCACCAAGTTGTATACAGGTTGCAAGATCACAGCCTAGATCTGCCAAATCAAGGCATGAAAGATGCTTTGATGGTCCATGCTTTAGTCACGGATCTCGACGTCCCTACAATCGCCCGTATACCCGGATAAATCAAGAGAAAAGACTTGGAGGAACTTGTTCCAAAAGAATGGATCACCAATTATGAGTCCCTTCACCAACAGTCAGAAACGGTGCAAGCCACCGACTTTAAATTTCAAAGGTTAAAGGATGGACGTGTGAAGATGATCTATCAGACACCATCCAGCTCGAAACCTTCAAATCCTGAATTCCAGCTGATGGTTTATCCAGTTGAGGTCAATGCAGACACAAAAATCCCGATTGCATGTTTTCGACCAAATGGATCCCATATTTACACCGACAGAGTTAATGGTCATTTTGTATGGGATGTTGATCCATCCATGTGTGACCCAAAATGTTCTTGTGGAGAGGAATCGACTCTCGATGAAGAAGAGCATATACAAAGAAGAATTTTATCTCTAGATGAGAGGTTTTGCATACATATTTGAGGAAATTCTTTTGTCAAGCACATCCTTGATGAAGACTTGTGATGCTTACTTACTTTTACACATCTTCTCTAGGGTTGCAAACGCCCTTTTCTCCACATGGATTTCTCCTTTCTCAGATGATTCTTGAGACTTCCCTCCTTCGGAAGCTTGAATCATTTTTTCGGGAAGACAAAGATGTAAGTGCGATTCTCCTTTCCTTTGCATTCTTTAGGTAGAGACGCCAGATAGACATGTTTGAGATTTGGATCATTGTAACCATTCAACAAGTAAAACTTCTCAGACATCCTTTTGAAATGTCTATCCAAATCTTTCCGTGTCAAAGAACAGCTTCATGGCAAAATATTCTTTTTCTGCCAACTTGTTGATAATAGTGATATCTCCAATAAACTCTTGGTGAATTTCTCCAAGAACAAGAGATGGAGTTGAAGCATTATAAAGTTGGAGTTGTCGATACTCACCAAGGCTTTGAAACCATTCACGTAGGATACCAACAAATCTTGAAGAGAATTCCATAAGGATTTGTTTCAGATTGGCTCATTCTTTTGTTAGATGGAGGTCAATCCATGCTACAAAAGAGTGTAACCTCTCTCTTCTCTTCTGGATTGGAACATCATCGAATGAAAACCATGGACCATTTTTGTTGGTTTGGAGGATGAATCTGAAGGACGAGGACGTGGTCCTTCTGCTTCTGGTTCCATATCTTCTTCAAAACTTTCGCATTAATCGGTTCAAGATATTCTTGCTTGCTTCTGGAGTATCTCCAGCCATAAAGTATAGCGGATAGATCAGCAACATCTGGTTCAGACTCAGCATCATAGGATTCTTCTCCCAATAGGGATGATTTAGCATCCTCAGAGTCTGATTCTTTTTCAGATTGGGAAGAGGTAGTTTCTTCAGGGTCTGATTTTCCTGACCATTGTAATGGATTATTTCCTGAGATAAAGGATGGTCGGGCCATGAAGCATTCTGTTGGGTTTTTCTCTTCGGATTTAGAAGAGGATGGAGGTATTTCATGACTCTTTGGAGGTGGTTGGCTATTTCGAGTAGAGAGCTTTTTCTTTGGGTTTTTAGGAATATCAAGTGGAATACTTGAAGCCATACCAAAATAAGAAGGATAATTTGGAGGAGATATAGGAGGTGATTCATATTTGGAACTATAACTGGGAAAGAAGGATAAGGACTTACTTTGACTGCTCCTATCCCTTTCGATTTGAGAAAGTTCCTTCTTTAGTCTCCTGATCTCGGCTTCTTTCTGCATGAACTCCGCTCCAAACTGGTTTTGTTCAATAAGGCTCCTCACATCTTTGTCCAGCCAGCTGATATTATCTTTCAGCTTTTCATATATCTGCTGGAGTTGATTCTCCACCGTATTAACCTTGGTGTGGTTAGATTGGACTGTGGTGAGAATCTTTGAGACCTTAGAGTCTATGGCCTGCAGGGACTTGTTTTGGGCTCATGCGTTGGCCGTCTGCTAATTTAGTACTTCCTCTGCTTGAGTAGGAGCCTTTATTTGTCCGTCATGTTCCACAGTGGTGCTTTGCACGAAGGGCTTGGATGTAATCCTTTGTTGAGTGTCAACCTTCCGTTCTAGAGGTGGAAATTCTGCTTCATATCTGAACATGAGACAAGGTTGGACAACAGGAGGAGTTGGAGGAGAAGGTGCCTTAACTTCTTTGTGACACCCATACTTTTCTTTTTGAAGGACAACTAACCCTTTTCTGTAACATGGTAAGGGTTGTGGACTTGGATCCGGAGGGTCAGGTTTATCATCTGGTCTGCAACGTGGTTGTCTTGTGGTTTTCTTCTTTCTGCTTGTTCTCTGTATATGTTCTTCTTCATCAGAGTCTGATTCCTCTCCACAAGAACATTCTAGATCACACATTTCACACATGGATGGATCAACATCCCATACAAAGTGACCATTGACTCCGTCACTGTAAATATGGGATCCATCTGAGCAAAATCTTGCGATTGGAACTCTTGTAGATGCATCTACCTCAACTGGATGAACCATCAGCTGGAATTCGGGATTTGAAGGTTTCAAGACGGATGGTGTCTAATAGACCGTCTTCACACGTCCATCCTTTAACCTTTGAAATTTAAAGTCAGTGGCTTGCACCGTTTCTGACTGTTGGTGAAGGGATTCATAGTTGGTGATCCATTCTTTTGGAACAAGTTGCTCCAAGTCTTTTCTCCTGATTTGTCCGGGTATCTGGACGATTGTAGGGACGTCAGATCCAGACTCAACAAGGACCATCAAAGCATCTTATATGCCTTGATTTTGCAGATCTAGGTTGTGATCTTGCAACCTGTATACAACTTGGTGATGAAGGATTTCTATGATGGAATTTGAGATCTGATCTGCTCTGGAAAGTTGAACTTGCACCTTGAAGGCAGATGCAAGACTTCCATGGTAATAGAGAACAAGTCGTACAGCTCCAAGGTGGAGATGAGTATAACCTTCCAATCTCCATCTTGTGATGAACTCAGGTGGAATGGACAGTGTTATGTACTGCTCTTGTTGAGTTGAAGGAAGACCACAGTGATCCATTCTGGATGATTGGATATACTCCTTTGGCCGAGTATTCTTATTGAAGATAATAGATTTGATGTGTTTGGGCCAAGAACCACGATTTTTGTATATATTATATGGACTAACAACTGGGGGAACTGTTTGTTCCATAACAGCGTTGCTTGGAATAGTAGAGTATTCTATGGTATTTTCGATATGACTAGTAGAAAATCTAGGTTGGGAAAGAGAAGAAGATATACTATGTATTTGGCTAAAAGGTATATCAACAGAGCTATTCGAAGATTGGGATTCCATATCAAGGGGAACACCTCTTCTACTCGCCATCTTAGCTGGACCTAGCCATTCTCTAATAGATACTCAAATGTTCGAGCCAGATTCCCAAGACCCATGGCTTGTTGAAGATGAAGACATAGATTGGGATGGCTATGGATTGTTTTGGACAGAACCTTGGTCAAAGGAGTACTACGACTACCACAATAGTCCATGACAGAAGGATGATTGTATAGGTGTCCTTACAATGGACACGTGTCAGTTTGTAATAATAAGTGTCCTTCTAGCGGACACATGTCAGTTTATGGTTGTAAGTATCCTTTGTTGGACACATGTCAGTTTCTTATCCTTGTAATGTAATATGTGTCAGCTTGGTGTTGTAAGTGTCCTTTTATGGGACACATGTCAGCTTAGTGTCGTAAATGTCCTTTTATGGGACGCATGTCAGCTTGGTGTTGTAAGTGTCCTTTTAGTGGACACGTGTCAGCTTTCTGTTTAAAGTGTCCATGCAAGTGACATGTGTATGTGATAGGTGTCTTGTCAAGTGGACACATGTCAGGTTCTCATGAAGAAGGTCTAAGAAGGTAACACGTGTCTAGCAGAGGTGTCTTGTAATAGGGACACGTGTCACTTCCTTGTTTTGTACATGAGGCCTATATAAGGACCTCTTCAGTCGTATGGAAAACTCAGACGGAAATCAGAATAAAATCTCCCTTTTACAAAATATAAGTTTCTAACTTTCTTTTCAAAAGCCTCTTCGCTAATCTTCAATTATCTTTCAAATTCTTCGATCTTCTTCATGAAGTATGCTCTGTACTTGCCTCTTTGAGGATCATGTACATCAGAAACATGATTGAAGTACCTGGCATAATTTTTTTGAATAAATTCTTGTAATATATAAAAAATGAAAAAGAGAGTTGTCCTGATCACAGGCTGATCAGGTAACCAAGAGGAAGCCTGGAAATAAAGTCATAAAACCAAATGAAATGGTCACAAGCCGACCAAATGGCTGAATGGTTGGGGCCTCGTTAAAACCTCCCAAGGTAAAACCCACCCTTGTGGGAAAAACCCTTGGAAGGAAAAAGAGTACCCCCAGGAAAGAAAAGGCACCCAAAAAATCGGAAAAGAAACCTGAAGCAGTGGCACACTAAGTAACAAACCTATAGTTGGATTGGCCAACATAGTCATCAGTGAGATATTGCAGAAGCTCTTCGGGCGGGACGCCCCACCATGTGCCGCACTCCGTCCTCTTCTCAGCATGCCAGCAACCCGATTACCTTCCCGAAAAATATGAGAGACTACGAACTCCATGTGTGCGAGAAGGTGTAGTATGTGGCGCCAATAGCTAAGATGGCGCCACGGGACTTCCGTCGATCTTTTCTCCAGCAAGTTTCACCATATACATCGAATCTGAATCCAGCCAAAGTTTTGTACAACCCTTAGCAATAGCATACTGAATTGCCCACATTGTTGCGATCAACTCCGCCTCAAATGTGTATCCCAAGCCACAATGATGAACAAAACACCCTCGAAAGAAACCTCTACAGTTCCGGAAGACTCTGGAAGTAGTGAGAGTGCACGGCGCCCCTGATGCGCTGCCATCCGTATTAACCTTGATCCAACCCGGGAGGGGTTTTTTCCAGTTAACCTCCACAATCTTCGCTGCTCGTCTAGCTCTTCTAGGAACTCGCAGGTTGCGCAGGATAAACAAGTCTTGTTGGTCATTGTGCATGCATCCCCTATCCCATGATGATGATTCTACAATGAGTACCTGAAGATGAATAATCGCCGCATCCAGTGTCCATATTTTGTTATGAAAAACCAAGTCATTTCGGATATGCCATACGAGCCATATGCAGGAAATTATAGCCACACGCCAAAGGAAAGTAACCTGGTCACTGAAATGAACCGTCATTAGTCGCACCAGTAGTTCATTGAAGCTATGTGCCTCAATAGGGTTAACCTTAAATGAATCAAAGATCCATCGCCAGATAGCTCCTGCAAAAACACAAGAGACAAATAAATGGTCAGCCGATTCTGCCGACTCCTGACAAATAGCACAAACCAATGGGCCAGTAAAACTTCCCCTAGCTCGTAAGGAATCCAGGACAGCCAGCGATTGTGTATTGCGCCCCATGCCACCACCGATCTCCGTTCCGGGATGTGTTGCGACCAAATCCAGGAGTCCCACTTGACTGTCGGGTGATGGGGACGAATGTGATTATATGCTTCCTTCGAGGTAACCAAACTATCCTCTGAGTTAAACCAAACTCGTGTATCTCTGGAATCTAGCGCTATAGGGACGTGAACTATAGCACGGACCAGATCCAGATAAGCCTCCATGAACGAGAAGGTGAAGTGCCAGGATCCGTCAAAAAAATAGTTCGAAATGCGCTGATGAAATAAGTATCTATAGTCCTCTGGGATGCCAATTCTGTCTGCTATAGAGTAGCCCATCCAGTTATCAATCCAAAATAATACCTCAGAATTAGCCCCTGGGATCCAACGGGAGTCCTCCAAGCAAGCCAAAATGCAAGGTTTAATCCCGGCCCAAATTGAAGAAGGAATAAAGGATCACCGAATCACCCCATCCCTTGTAAAGTACCAACGCCTCAGGGTTCTGAAGACCACTGAATTCGAGTTCGTGACCTTCCAACCCAATTTCATCAAGAAAGCCGTGTTAGCCACCACAATCGAGCGGACACCCAGGCCCCCTTCATTCCTAGGCATGCAGCACTTCTCCCAATTCACCACCACCTTTCCCTTAGTATTCACATCCCCCGTCCAAATGAAATTACGCATGGCCCTTTCCATTTGCTTGAGCAGAGTGCCGGGCCATTTGTAAACCATCATGGTGTGCACAAAAGAACTAGTAATCACTGAGTTAACAAGACAAACTCTACCAGCAAGGGACAGAGAAGAACCTTTCCATCTTCTGAATTTAAGGATTATCTTATCAAAGACGGGTTGTAAATCCGCAACCTTAGGAGCACCCTTGAAAATTGGGGTGCCTAGATACACTGTGGGGAGCGTCCCAGGGTGGATCCCCATGATATTTTGCACTCTCCCACGGACATATGATGAAACCTCGCGAACCAATGTAAACTTTAGATTTCTGTGGATTAAACACTTGGCCCGAGATATCTGCATAAAGAGTGAGAATCTGAAGAAGGACACGGGCATTGTTTGAAGAAGCCCCACACATAATAACAATATCATCCGCGTATAAGATGGATGATGGGAATGTAATACCCCTGGGCGCTGTGAACGGAGATAAGCGAGCCTGATCCACCGCCAATTCAATAAACCGGCTCAGTACTTCCTCCGCAATGCAAAACAATAATGGGGATAAAGGGTCCCCTTGTTTGACTCCTCAAAAATAGGGAAAGTAACCTATCGGCGTCCCATTTAACAGCACAGATACCCTGGACGACCGAAGAACAACATCAATCCAATGAACAAAAACCTCTGAGAAACCAAAGCGACGCAAGACGTGTAGTAAGAAATCCCACTTCAATGTATTTTTTTCAATAAGAATCGAAATATAATAGAAAGAAATGAAAAATCCTGGTCACAAGCCGACCAGGTAGCCCAATGTTTGGGGCCTCGTTAAAAACCTACCAAGGTAAAACCCACCCTTGTGGGGAAAAGCCTTAGTAGGAAAAGAGTATCCCAGTGAGAAAAGTGAAAGCCATACAACCAAACCAAAACAACATAGCACAAATTAACTAACACATCTATACTGTATCCGGCATAGTCATCATGAAGATAATATCCATTGGGGGGCATCCCACCAAGAGGAGTCACACGTGAACTTGCTGAGATGGTCCGCAACACGATTGCCTTCTCGATAGATGTGAGAAACCACTACATGCATCTGGGAAAGTAGAAAGAGAGAATAACGCCATTGATTAAGCGGCACGCCAAATGGAGCCCGTCGAGATCTAAAAAGGCCAACAACATATGTAGAGTCCAATTCCAGAAATATTAGTCCAACCCTTGCGAAAAGCATAGGAGATTGCGGTCATGGCAAAGAACTGACCTCAAAAAGCAAAGCCCATTCCACACTGCTCCACGAAACACCCACGAAAAATCCTCGATAGGTACGGAAATGCCTCGGATACGACCTGGAGCTCCGATAGCACTACCATCTATGTTGACTTTAATCCAGCCAGGAAGGGGAAGAAACAAAGGCACTGGGATAATGCGAGGGGCCTTAAGGGCGTCCACTAACCTTCATTGAAGACAAAGAAGATCCTCCCGGGTATTCTCGCATGCACCCTTTGTCAGCGAAGCACTCAATAATCATGGTTCTCAATCAACAAGCGCCGTATCAAGTCCAATGTTTGTGATTAAAGATCACGCTCATTTCTTATGTGCCAAATAAGCCATATGCAAGAAACAATCGCCACCCTCCGGAGAAAAAGCAATGGAAATGAAATTCCATTAAATGAACCATAAAATCGTTGAAGCTATAGACGTTACAAAAAGCCACCACAAATGAACCCGCAATCCAGTCCCAAAGAGCTCCTGCAAAATTGCAAGAAACAAAAATGTGATCGATCGATTCCGAATGAGAGTTACAGAGACAGCAAGCAGTAGGACCGATAAATCCTTTGGGGCGGTGAATGTCCATGACTGTCAGACGTCCGAATATCGCCCGCCTTCCCTCTTCAATGTATCAAACGCCTTTTGGATATCAATTTTCAAGATCATATTCGAATTCGTGCGGCCCTGCAAGACGTTGAACCCTTCAGAGACTATGGCAATACAATCATGAATCTACCTTCCCGGGATAAACCCAAACTGCGTCAGAGATAAATAGGCAGCAATAATCAAGCCCAAATGCGTAGCCAAAATCTTCGTGATGATCTTAAATAGAAAATTGCTCATAACAATCGGGCAAAAGCTTTCAATGACATTAGCATCCTTAGTCTTTGGGATGCGTGCCATAAAGCTGGCATTCAAGCCCAAAGGTCCCAGAAATGGCGATAAAAAATCCCATTGAACCCGTCTGGCCCCGGAGAACTATCTGAGTCCATATCAAAAACCACTTTCTTAATCTCTGAATCCGAGGGAATGGCTGTAAGGCTTGCATTATCCTGCGCCCCAACCCTTGGAGAAATGACCTGGTCGAGTAAAGAGTAATCCGAGTCGGAATCCCCGGTGTCTGCGAAGAGCTCCTTATTGAAAGAAATGATATGATCCCCAAGGACCATTGTATCCTCCGTGTAGCTGCCTGCCACCAGAAGCCCCTGGATCCCCGTGCGCCCCGTACGAATCTGGTTGCGCCGATGAAAAATGCCGTATTACGATCCCCATCCTTAAGCCACGCAGAACGCGCCTTTTGCTTAAGGAATTCATATTGTAATAGCAGCGTCTAAGAGAGCCTCATTTGGGCGTCCAGCTCACTATCCCTGAGAGCAACGGTATAACCCAAAGTCTCGATGTCTGCCTGAATCTAACGAACTTGCTCCATCTGAAATTCCACCCCTACGGTTAACATCCCCCAACACCTCTCGGTTCCAGTCTTTAATAACCTGTCGCAACCGTTTGAGCTTCCACATGACACGCAGCAAGGGTTGGGCGTGTCGCGTGGAGAAACCCAAGAAGCGATAACCAAATCCCGGAATGAATCATGATGAACTCACATACGCTGAAAATGGAACGGAATCGGTCCCCTGTTAATGGAAGAAGAACAAGAAACCAAAATGGGGTGGTGATCTGATCCAATGCGTGGAAGGACTAAGCCCTTGACAACTTGCCAAAAAGAGAAATATTGACAAGTTGCTAGGACTCGGTCCAACTTAGCCTGAAGTAGTGATAGAGGCCTTCGAGGGGAGCACCAAGTAAATAAATTCCCCATAGTCGGTACTGCAAGCAAACTAGCATCCTCCACGAAATCCCTGAAATCCTGACAAGAGGCCTGGGACAAAGTACTACTGCCTGAGCGCTCATGATGTCCCAAAACCGCATTAAAATCCCCAATAAGCAGCAAACCCGTAAGACCCAGACTCCTCAACTCCAACCAAAGAGCACGCCGAGCAGTATGATCACAAAACCCATGAGCAAAAGCAACATGAAAAACCATAGAACCAAAATGAACTTGTAAAACAATACATTGTGCAAAGGACCAAACCTGGTTAAGAACGGAGATACCAGCATCGCGAAATACCCAAATATCCGCCCGTCCATTTCCCCGAAAGTTTTGAGCCACAAAAGTCAAACCCAAGCTATTCCAATAAGAATCCGAAATCGCCGAAATGTCCACCTTAGGTTCACAGATAGCCAAAATAGAAGGCTTATGCTTTTGACATAAAGCCTTAAGAACATTGCGAGAAGCAACATTCCCAATCCCCCGGATGTTCCAGAAGATGCAATTCATTGATGTGGTGGGGGAGGTTGCGCCCGTGACGAACGCACGGTGAAGACCGAGGTGTGTTTTGAAGCCGATTCCGACGATTGAGATTGTCCCGCTTCATCTTCATAGTCTGCTCATCTTTTAGATGCAGCAAAGTCTATTTCATGCGGCCCTGGGCGATCCAATTCAACAGTGATGTCATGAATTGCTGGTGATGGACCATTGGTGACACTCTGGATTAATCCGGATTTAGCTGAGTCCAGAGAGCTTGATACGGATTGTATAAAGGACCCATTGAATATATCGATTCAAGAACCCAACGTATATAAGTAGGCAGCGGATATTCCAGATCGATGATCTAGTTTAATCTTACCTAGAGCTTTATAACCTTGACCCGTTGGCTATATGATCAACCAAGAACCTTGGTATGATGAACACCACAAGATATTGCTCAAGTATCTTGATAAGTTCTTAAACAATTGAAAACTCTACAAAGAGAATTTCAACTCACAAAGGCAAATGCCAATTTCAATATATCAATCAATTCCCCCTTTCTTACATGGGCTGCCATGCTTTATAGTTACAATATGATACTTCAATGTTAATCCCGAATTGGCTTTTCATGGGATTTGAAGAGACATTCTTGACCCCTTTTACTAGTCTTACAAGATAGAAAATGACTCTCCCAAGTTTGGCTTTCATGGGATTTGAAGAGACACTCTTGTGGGATGTGAAGAGACACTCTAGACTACCTTTACTAGACTTGGAACTATGACTCTTAGACTTACATTATTGAATAGTTATTCTTGACCAAATTAACTTAACTAAGACACTTTGACTAACAAAATGCTGAAAATTGACCATTCTAAGCAAAATGGAAAATCACTCTTAATGGGCTTGATGTGTTGGACGAAAATAATGGCCCATAAGCTCCAAAATAAGTCTCCAATTCAGATTCATGCTTGAGCCCAACTTATTATATGCAATCTGGCCCAACAACTTGAATAACATTCATTACTTGGCCTTCTATTGAGCTTCCTTGCATATTTTCTTTAATTTCAGCAACAAGAGTCATTAAAGCTTGCTTGATTTGTTTAGCTCTTGCTCTCGTGATTGGACCTCCATGAATCATCATTGGTTCTTTATTTCCTTGAGTCGTAATTGCGGGATGGTCTCCATCATTCCCATCTTCTTCGAAAGGATTCGTCCTCGAATCTGATTCTGCATTAAAAGGAGACAGATCAGACACATTAAAGTAGCACTCACATTATACTCACCTGGAAGATCAATCTTGT
This sequence comes from Rehmannia glutinosa, assembly GCA_016081115.2. Taxonomy (NCBI): domain Eukaryota; kingdom Viridiplantae; phylum Streptophyta; class Magnoliopsida; order Lamiales; family Orobanchaceae; genus Rehmannia; species Rehmannia glutinosa. Next base: position 34,175,363 of record CM071930.1, read on the forward strand.
AGGCATTGTCGTTGATCTTTGAAATCACTTGAAATGGTCCATCCCCCCTTGGTTGTACCTTGGACTTCCGCTTTGCTGGAAACCTTTCTTTTCTCAAGTGCAGCCAAAACCAATCTCCTGGTTCAAAGATTACTTATTTTCGACCCTTGTTGGCTTGTTTAACATATCGCTCGGTTTGCTTCTCAATATTAAGTTTCACCTTTTCATGCAACTTCTTTACCAATTCTGCCTTAGCTTTTCCATCAAGACTTGCTTGCTCTTCAATAGGGATAGGAACAAGATCAAGTGGACTCAATGGATAAAATCCATGCGGGCCTTTTGCTTAAGGAATTCAGACTGTGACTGCAACGTCTGCGAAATCTTCAACTGGGCATCCAGCTCTGCGAAAGCCTCAATATCTGCCTGAATTTGACGAAGAAGCTACATCTGGCTCTCCACGCTGCGATTAACATCCCCAAACACATCCCTGTTCCAATCTTTAATAACATATTGCAACCGCTTGAGCTTCCTCATGACACGCAATAAGGGGTTGTGCATGTCACATGGAGCGCCCCAAGAGGTTGTAACCAAATCCCGGAATAAATCGTGTTGAACCCACATACGCTGAAAACGAAATGCAACCGGACCCCTGCTAATGGTCAAAGAACATGAAACCAAAATAGGGTGGTGATCCGAGCCAATGCGAGGAAGAACTAAACCCTTTACGTCCTGCCAAAGCGCAAAAAATGGACAAGTTGCGAGGGCTCTGTCCAACTTCGCCTGAAGTAAAGATAGAGGCCTACGGGGTGAGCACCAAGTAAATGAATTCCCCGTAGTGTGCACCGCAAACAAACCAGCGTCCTCCATGAAATCCCTGAAGTCCTGACACGAGGCTTGGGAAAGAGTATCATTGCGCGAGCGCTCATGATGTCCCAAAACCGCATTAAAATCCCCAACAAGTAACAGATCAGTAAGACCCAAATTCCTCAAATCCAGCCAGAGCTCACGTCGTGCAATGTAATCACACATACCATGAGTGAAGCCAACATGAAAAATCAAAGCACCAAACTGAACTTGGAAAACGATACATTGAGTAGAAGACCAAACCTGGTTAAGGATTGAGATTGTGGAGTCGTGAAGAACCCAAATGTCTGGCCGTCCAATGCCTCGAAAACTTTGACCCGCCAGAACCAAACCCAGGCTATGCCAGTACGAATCGGAAATAGTCGAGATGTCCACCTTAGGTTCACAAATAGCAAAAATCGAAGGCTTATGCTTTTGACATAAAGCCTTAAGAACATTGCGAGATGCAACATTCCCAATCCCCCGGATGTTCCAGAAGATGCAATTCATTGAGACGGTGGGGGGTGGCGCCCATGACGATCGCACGGTAAAAACAGGCGTGTGGTGCATAGCGGAGTTTGACGGTTGAGTATGACCTGCTTCATATGCGTAGTCTGCCCATCTCTTGGTAGCGGCAAAATTCATCTCGTGTGGTTCTGAACTCTCCGCTTCAACAGTAACGTCGTGAGCTGGGGGCGACGGTCCCGATGTAACCTTTCGGAGCATTCTATCTTTAGCCACATCCAAGGAGCTATCCCAGAAGGCACGACTCAAAGCACGGATATGCTTCCCCAAAGGATGCTGAACCGTAATGGGCATAATGTGAGAGACCATTCCCGTATTGTAAGTATTGGTCTTGGGAGACGATTCCCTAGCCGGATAATCTGCATGGTAATCTGCTGGTTGCTGCTCCTGGGGGTCCACTGAATCAAGAGCCTCGAAGGTATTAGCAAGATGAATGTCTGAAGAGCAAGTGACTATAGCGCGAGGTGGAGATCCTGCGCGCATAGCCGAACCCGTAGTTCCCATTGAGTCATCAACGGCCTTGCCCTTGTCCTGCTGAACAGGACGGTAAACCTTACGAACTCGGAGCGACCTCGCCGCATCAATTCCAACGAGTATCCGGGGCCCTTGATTGTCCCTGGGCCGGGGGCGCACGCCCTTCTGCGGGCGTATTTTCCGCATTGTTAAGATGACAGGAAGTTGTTGAATGTCCCGTAACGCTACACCTTGAACAAAACTGAGGGAGTTTTTCATAACCGATGGAAACAAAAGAGCACTTGCCCGTGCGTTCAACCATAATGTGTTCCTCCAATGGCTTGGAAAGATCAATATCCACCAGAACCCGAACAAAATGACCCAAAGATCCATCCAGAGAATGCTGATCGATCTGTAATGGGTTCCCAAGAGCACTGGCGATCCCCATGATGTTGCTGGGGTCCCAGTATTCTAGACTGAGTTCAAAAATACGTACCCAAACGCTGGCCACTGAAGTTTGGACCTTATACGGGTTGAAGTCCGGCACCCATGGGGAGAGACGTATAGTTCCCGGATTGAGCGCCCAATTTATCCAAACCTGAGCTCGAGCACGGTCCTGCGCATTAGAAAACTTAACACAAAAAAATCCCTTACCCAGGGGGATTAGTTTCCAATCAGTTTTAATGCCCCATAATTCAGATTGGCGTTTATGCAAAGGCATTGTCGCCCATGGTTTGTTGCCTTTACCCAAAATCACCCTTCCAATTAAGGAATACGAGAATTCAGCGAGACGTTGTTGATACACATTTTCATCTATAGTAATTGAGTAATAATCGCCTTTTCTAACCGGCTTAGGGATAGAGTTGGATTTCCCAGAAACCACGTGTGAAAAGGATTCGAAGTTACCTTGTGCTTGCGGAGTAGAATCCAAGTCGTGGTGGAATGGAGGGCTATACACAACCGATTGGCAGTCCAGGATTCTTTACGAGATAGGGGAAGTTTTACTGGCCCTTCGGTTTGTGTTCTTTGCAGGGAATCGGGGGAATCGGTTGATCACTTATTTGTTTCTTGTGCTTTTGCAGGGCATATATGGCGTTGGATCTTCCAAGCCTTTCACGTGAACCCCCTCCAGGCTTACAGTTTCAATGAACTGCTGGTACGGCTTATGTCTCTTCATTTTAGTGACCAGGTCGCTTTCCTTTGGCGTGTGGCAATATTGTCCTGCATCTGGCTTATTTGGCACATCCGTAATGAGCTGATTTTCCACAACAAAGTCTGGACTCCGGAGGCGGTGCTCATTCACCTACAGGTACTCATTGTTGAATCAGCATCTTTGGACCGGGGATGCATGAATAACGATCAGCAGGACCTCTTTATCCTGCGTGGTTTAAGAGTTCCCGGAAGGGCTAGGCATGCTCCGAAGATTGTGAAGGTCCAGTGGCAAAAACCCCTCCCGGGTTGGATCAAGGTTAACACGGATGGCAGCGCTTTAGGGGCGCCGGGCAATCTAACAGCCTCCGGTGTCGGAATTGTAGAGGATTCTTTCGTGGATGCTTTGTCCATCACTGTGGTTCAGGGTACGCATTTGAAGCTGAATTGGTTGCAGCAATGTGGGCGATTCAATACGCATTTGCAAATGGCTGGACGTAACTTTGACTAGAATCGGATTAGATGTATGTGGTGAACCTAATGGAGAAGAGAACGATGGAGGTCCCATGGCGCCATCTTAGCTATTGGCGCCAAACCTTGCATCTGCTCAGTGGCATTGATCTTGTAGTCTCTCATATCTTTTGCGAAGGCAATCGGGTGGCAGACATGCTGAGCAAGAAGACGGAGAGTGGCACCTGGTGGGACGTTCCGCCCACAGACCTTCTTCGCTACCTCACTGATGATTATGTTGGCCAATCCAACTATAGGTTTGTTACTTAATGCGCCACCGCTTCAGGTTTCTTTTTAGGCGCCTTTTTCTGGGGGTACTCTTTTTCCTTCCAAGGGTTTTTCCCACAAGGGTGGGTTTTACCTTGGAAGGTTTTAACGAGGCCCCAACCATTCAGCCATTTGGTCGGCTTGTGAACACTTCGTTTTGGTTGTTGACATTATTTCCAGGCTTTCATTTGGTTACCTGATCTGCCTGTGATCAGGATTACTCTTTTTCATTTTTTATATATAATTCGCACTTATTCAAAAAAATGAAATGTGCCATTTTAGAAAATCTATCAACAACCACAAACACGAAAGAGGCTTGTTATTGATTACAAAGCTCTGGTGACATTCTTCTTGACTGGAAAATTCTCTCTTTAGGGTTTTGCTCTCTCCTCTCTTTTGCACACGGTTTGGATGGCCAACCCTTCTCCTCCGGTGCCCGCGCCGGTCATGGCCTTGCCAGAGTCTTTGGCTTTCTCCGGTCTAACTTCGAACTTTGAACCATACCATGCACGTTCCTCTCCAACGAAAATTGCCAAATCCATTGACGTTAACCCACCACCATCGGGTTGCGTCTCCTTCTATGGGGTGCCATGGAAATTCCTATCGCGCAAGGCTAGCCACGTCCAGCAGCATCCATCATCGTCCTCAGCATCGGGTGTGGTCCCCCCACACGCCTACCTGCAACAAACGCCATCAACATCGTACATTTAGCTTGTCGCCCATCAGTAGCAGCAAGCAACAACCTAGTACTAGTACGTAGCGCAGCAAAAGAATATCCTTGTACCACCAGCGGTCCCGCATAGCTGCAACAACCTCGTACCACCAGCTTTCCCCACGCAGCAGGTCCTCTCGCCCCAAGGCGCTGCTGCAGCGCTCCAAGCGAACAAAGTGGCAGGTGAGCAGGGGGATGCGCCCCCTCATCATGACATGGCGTCCCTCGCCTCCTTTACCCCCATGGCCGCCCCATGCCAGGGCCGCCTCCCATCATCGTGTATGGGGGCCGGCGGTAACTCACCCTCCATCCCAGGCAGCCCGTCCCCAGGGGAGTGATGACCCCTGGGCCCCAGTCCACCCTCCGCAGGGCATTCTTCCTGCATGTCCATCCATGAACTCTCCTCAACTCGCTGGATGCCTTGCCACCATGGGCCACCCCAGTGCGTCGAACCCCCAACATTTGACTTATAATATTGGTCATCAAGTTAATTCTTATGCCAAAGTGGTCCCATCCTATGAATTCAATTTTCTCAAAGGCCTCGGTTGCAGGTACCATTCATCTGGATTCCACAACTCAGGTTTCAGGTAATCCTACTTTGTTTTCCACAATGGTTTCTGGTAAAACTCATTCTATCCCAAAACCGGTTCGCAAAGGTGATTACTACTCTGTTACCATTGATGACAATGTTTATCAGCAACGTCTCGCTGAGTTTTCCTACTCGTTGATTGGAAGGGTTATTTTAGGAAAAGGCAACAAGCCATGGGCGACTATGCCTTTGCATAAACGCCTATCTGAATTATGGGGTATTAAAAATGAATGGAAATTAATTCCCTTGGGAAAGGGATTATTTTGTGTTAAATTGTTTAGTGCGCAGGATCGTGCTCGGGCTCAACAATGTACTAATTGGATGCTTAACCCTGGTACTATCCGACTGTCTCCATGGGTGCCTGACTTCAATCCTTACAAGGTCTAATCTTCAGTGACCAGCGTTTGGGTACGCATTTTTGAACTCAGTCTGGAATACTGGGACCCTAATAACATCATGGGAATTGCTAGTGCTCTTGGGAATCCAATTCAGATTGATCAGCATTCCTTGGATGGTTTTTGGGTCATTTTGTTCGGGTTCTGGTGGATATTGACCTCTCCAAGCCTTTGGAAGAACACATTATGGTTGAGCGCACTGGTAAATGCTCTTTTGTTTCCGTCACTTATGAAAAATTACCTGCATTTTGCTCGAGGTGTAGTGTTACGGGGCATTCCACAGCATCATGTCGTTTTAACAATGCGGGGAATCCAACGACGGAAGGGCACTCTTCACCAGCCCAGGGACGTTCGCGGGCGTCGGGTACTCGTCAAAATTCTCTGCAGCGCGGCCGATCCAGGGTTCATAAGGTTTACCGTCCTGTTAAGCAGGACAAGGGCAAGGCTGTAGATGACTCAATGGGAACTATGGGTTCGACTATGCACACAGGATCTCCACCTTGCGCAATAGTCACTTGCCCTTCAGGCGTCCATCTTGGTAATACCTTTGAGGTTCTTGGTTCAGTCGATTCCCAGGACCAACAACCAGCAGATTACCCAGCCAGGGAGCCGTCTCCCAAAGCCAGTACTTCCAATAAGGAGCCGGTTTCTACCATTATGCCATTACGGTTCAGTATCCTTTGGGGAAGCCTATTCGTGCACTGAGCCATGCTTTTCGGGATAGCTCTTTGGACTCGGCCAAAGATAGAATTCTCCGGCATCGGGGTCGTCCCCCCAGCTCATGACGTCACTATCGAGCCAGAATGCCCAGCACAACACGAGATGAATTTCGCAGCTTCCAAGAGATGGGCTGATTACGCAAATGAGGTGGGTCAGTCTCAAACGTCAGATTCTGCAGCACATCACACGCCTATTTTTACCGTGCGTTCGTCACGGGCGCCTCCCCCCTTCATCTCAATGAATTGCATCTCCTGGAACATCTGGGGGATTGGGAATGTTGCATCTCGCAATGTTCTTACGGCTTTATGTCAAAAGCATAAGCCTTCGATTTTGGCTATTTGTGAACCTAAGGTGGACATTTCGACTATTTCCGATTCATATTGGCATAGCCTGGATTTGATTCTAGTGGGTCAAAGTTTTCGAGGCGATGGACGGCCAGACATTTGGGTTCTTCACGACACCACAATCTCAATCCTTAACCAAGTTTGGTCGTCTACTCAATGTATCATTTTCCAAGTTCAATTTGGTGCTTTGATTTTTCATGTTGGCTTCACTCATGGTTTGTGTGATTACATTTCACGACGTGAGTTCTGGCTGGATTTGAGGAATTTGGGTCTTACTGATCTGTTACTTGTTGGGGATTTTAATGCGGTTTTGGGACATCATGAGCGCTCGCGCAATGATACTCTTTCCCAAGCCTCGTGTCAGGATTTCAGGGATTTCATGGAGGACACTGGATTGTTTGCGGTGCCCACTACGGGGAATTCATTTACTTGGTGCTCACCCCGTAGGCCTCTATCTTTACTTCAGTCGAAGTTGGACAGAGCCCTCGCAACTTGTCCATTTTTTGCGCTTTAGCAGGATGTAAAGGGTTTAATTCTTCCTCGCTTTGGTTCGGATCACCACCCTATTTTGGTTTCATGCACTTCCGCCATTAGCAGGGGTCCTGTTCCGTTTCGTTTTCAGCGTATGTGGGTTCATCACGATTCATTCCGGGATTTGGTTACAACTTCTTGGGTCTCTCCATGTGACACGCCCAATCCTTTATTGCGTGTCATGAAGAAGCTCAAGCGGTTGAGACAAGTTATTAAAGATTGGAACAGGGATGTATTTGGGGATGTTAACCGTAAGGTGGATAGTCAGTTGGAGCATCTTCGTCAGATTCAGGCATACATTGAGGCATTGGGTTATACCGCCACTCTTTGAGATAGCGAGTTGGACGCCCAATTGAAGCTCTCGCAAACGCTGCAGTTACAATCCGAATTCCTTAAGCAAAAGGCCCGTACTCCCTGGCTTAAGGACAAGGATCGTAATACAGCATTTTTTCACCAGCGTAGCCAGATTCGTAAGGGGCGTGCATGTCTTCAGGGGCTTATGGTAGATGGCAATTACACTGATAATGCTGGTATCCTTGGGGACCACATCGTCTCCTTTTACAAGGATCCCTTCGCGGATACCGGGAGTTTCATCTTGGATTTCTCGTTAGTCGACCAGGTTATTACTCCAATGGTTGGAGCGCAGGCAAATGCCACCCTCACTGTCATTCTGTCGGATTTAGAAGTTAAGGAAGCGATTTTCGATATGGACTCTGATAGTTCTCTGGGGCCAGATGAGTTCAATGGGATTTTTTATCGTCATTTTTGGGATGTCATCTCCGCCGAGGTAACTACTGCCGTTCGCTTTTTCTTCATTAATTCGTCACTACCTCTGGGATTGAATGCAAGTTTCATGACGCTCATCCCAAAGACTAAGGATGCGAACGTCATTGAAAACTTCCGCCCGATTGTTATGAGCAATTTCATTTTCAAGATCATCACGAAGATCTTGGCTACACACTTGGGTTTGATTATTGCGGATTATTTATCTCCGACGCAGTTTGGTTTTATCCCTGGAAGACAAATTCATGATTGTATTGCCATGGTATCTGAAGGGTTCAATGTCTTACAGGGTCGCATGAATTCGAATATGATCCTGAAAATAGATATCCGCAAGGCCTTTGACCCATTGAGGTGGGATTTCTTGCTACACGTCTTGCGCTGTTTCGGTTTCTCAGAGATCTTTGTGCATTGGGTGGAGGTGATTCTTCGGTCATCCAGGATATCTGTGGGCGATTTATTGCATTGCGGAGGAAGTCCTGGGGCGATTTATTGCATTGGCGATGGAACAGTCTCGGTTATCTTCCTTCATGGCGCCAAGGGGGATAGTTTTTTCTTCGTCCATCTTATATGCAGACGATATTGTCATCATGTGTGGGGCGTCTTCTACTAATGCCCGGGTCTTGCTTCAGATTCTTAATCATTATGCAGATATCTCGGGCCAAGTGTTTAACCCACAGAAATCGAAGGTTTACTTTGGTTTGCAAGTTTCGTCATATGTCCGTGGAAGAGTGCAACACATTTTGGGGATCCATCCAGGGGCGTTCCCCACTGTGTATTTGGGCGCTCCAATCTTTAAGGGCGCTCCAAAGGTTGTGGATTTACAACCTATCTTTGATAAGATAATCCTCAAATTCAGATGATGGAAAGGTTCATCTCTTTCCCTTGCTGGTAGAGTTTGCCTGGTTAACTCGGTGATCACTAGCTCTTTCGTGCACACCATGATGGTTTATAAATGGTCGGCTACGCTGCTAAAACATATGGAAAAGGCCATGCGCAACTTCATTTGGACGGGGGATGTGAATTCTAAGGGAAAGGTGGTGGTCAATTGGGACAGATGCTGCACGCCCAGGGCAGAAGGGGGACTGGGCGTGCGATCTATTGTGGTTGCCAACAATGCCTTCTTGATGAAATGAAGGTTTTGAACTCAGACTCGGTGGTTTACAGAACCCTCTGACAACGGTACTTTACAAGGAATGGGAAAATTTGGCGGTCCTTTATTCCTTCTTCCATCTGGGCTGGGATTAAACCCTGCATTTCCGATTGCTTGGATAATGCTCGTTGGATCCCAGGGGCTAATTCCGAGGTATTATTCTGGATTGACAATTGGTTGGGATACTCTATAGCAGACATAATTGGTATTCCAGAGGACTATAGATACTTATATCATCAGCGCATTTCCGACTATTTTTATGATGGAACCTGGCACTTCACCTTCGCTTTCGTAGAGGCCTATTTGGATATGGTCCGTGACAATGTGCGCGTCCCGATTGCGCCAGACACCCGAGATACACGTGTTTGGTTGAACTCAGAGGATGGCTCGGTTACCTCGAAGGCGGCTTACAATCATCTTTGCCCCCAGTGCCCGACAGTCAAATGGGGCTCTTGGATTTGGTAGCAACATATCCCGGAACGGAGATCGGTGGTTGCATGGAGGGCCATACACAACCGACTGGCTGTCCAAGATTCTTTACGAGCTAGGGGGAGTTTTACTGGCCCTTCGGTTTGTGTTCTATGTAGGGAATTGGAGGAATCGGTTGATCATTTATTTGTCTCTTGTGCTTTTGCAGGACATATATGGCGATGGATCTTCCACACTTTTCAAGTTCACCCTTTTCAGACATATAGCCTTAACGAGTTACTTGTGCGGCTAATGAATTTTCATTTTAGTGACCAAATTGCTTTCCTCTGGCGGGTGGCGATACTTTCTTGCATCTGGCTCATATGGCATATCCGAAACGAATTGATTTTTCACAACAAAATCAATACCCTGGACGCGGCAATCATTCATCTACAAGTTCTCATTGTAGAATCATCATCATTGGACTGGGGTTGCATGAAAAATGATCAACAGGACTTATTTATCTTGCGCGGACTACGAGTTCATGGTAGGGCTAGACAAGCTCCGAAGATCATCGAGGTTCTTTGGCAAAAGCCCCTTCCGGGCTGGATCAAGGTGAATATAGATGGCAGCGCCTCAGGGATGCCGGGAAGGCTAACCGCATCCGGTGTTTTTCAAGGGTGCTTTGTTCACCACTGTGGATCAGGGTATGCGTTTGAAGCTGAATTGATGGCAGCAATGTGGGCGATCCAGTATGCGTTTGCTAATGGTTGGACACAACTTTGGCTGGAGTCGTATTCAATGTATGTGGTGAATTTGCTGGAGAAAAGATCGACGGAGGTCCCGTGGCACCATCTGAGCTACTGGCGCCACACCCTACACCTCCTAAGCCAAATGGATCTCGTAGTATCACATATTGGCCAATCCAACTATAGGTTTACTACTTAGTGCGCTCATTTCAGGATTCTTTCCCTTTTTAGGCGCCTATTGTTTCCTGGGGTACTCTTTTTCCTTCCAAGGGTTTTTCCCACAAGGGTGGGTTTTACCTTGGAAGGTTTTAACGAGGCCCCAACCATTCAGCCATTTGGTCGGCTTGTGACCATTTATTTTGGATTTTGATATTATTTCCAGGGTTCTCTTTGGTTACCTGATCAGTCTGTGATCAGGACTACTCTTTTTCATTTTTATATATATATATTCGAATTTATTCAAAAAAATCAACAACCACAAACACAGAATCTCTACCCTTACTTGTTCTAGGTAAACCCAAAATAAAGTCCATAGATATGTCCACCCAAGGTTCATTTGGAATAGGTAAAGGTTTATACATTCCATGAGGTTGTGATTTTGATTTAGCATGTTTACAAGTTATGCACTTTTCACAAATTCTTTCAACATCAACACACATACAAGGCCAAAAGAAATGATCACGTAGGACTTCCAAGGTTTTATGCACACCAAAGTGTCCCATTAAACCTCCCCCATGCGCTTCTCTAACAAGTAACTCTCGAATAGAATATTTGGGGATGCAAAGTTTGTTTTCATGAAATAAGTACCCTTCGTGTTTATAGAACTTTCCAAATGCAGCATGCTCACAAGCTATATAAATAGAAGAGAAATCAGAATCATTGTCATACATTTCTTTTATTGACTCAAAACCAAGAAGCTTAGAACCCAATGTAGTGATTAAGGCATGCCTCCGAGATAATGCATCAGCTACAATGTTTTCTTTCCCCTTTTTATATTTAATCACATAAGGAAATGATTCAATGAACTCCACCCATTTGATATGTCGCTTGTTCAACTTACCTTGTCCCTTGAGATATTTTAAAGATTCATGATCAGTATGAATCACAAACTCCTTTGGCCACAAGTAGTGCTGCCAAGTTTCCAATGCTCTCACCAAAGCATAGAGCTCTTTATCATACGTCGGATAGTTCAATTGTGCTCCTTTCAACTTCTCACTAAAGTAAGCAATTGGTCTTCCCTCCTGCATCAAAACAGCACCTACACCCACTCCGGATGCATCACATTCAAGGTCAAATGATTTATCAAAATTAGGTAATGCAAGAATAGGTGCAGTAGTTAGTTTTTCTTTAAGGAGTTCAAATGCATGTTGTTGTTTTTCTCCCCAATGAAAACCAACTTCCTTTTTGATTATTTCATTCAATGGTGCAGCAATGGTGCTAAAATTCTTTACAATTGTCATTACCCAAAACATTTGCATTTTAATTAGCATGGTTATTCAGTCATAAGCATAGTTACATGCATTTCGATACCTCATTTTTACATTAGATTGCATGTGAATTGGCAAATTTAAGTTGTAGCATATGTAATATATGAAAAATGTCTACAATACAGGTACAACTATATGGGTATTTAATACAAATAGGTAATTATATAAGTTATATATACTGTACGACAACACATATATAATTGGTATAATATATATATATATATATATATTGGTGTGTGTGAATGTGTAGACTAATTATCCAACTGAAGGTTCTTCAGGGCTAAGCAACTAAGATATATATCTATATATAATTCAAAGGGACGTGGCTTAACCAAACATACACATAGGGTGGATATGTGTTTATCATATAATTTATATAATATACTTTACTTAATTCAACACACTTGACTGCATGAGGATATGAGAGAATAAAAGAGTGGACAGTATATATAGATATAAGTTAATCATAAAGACGGAGGTTGCTGAAACATAAAAGAGGTAATACGTCGAGAGGAAGGCGGAAATGCGAAGGAGAAATCGGTAACCTTTATTGATTTTTTTTAATTTTTTTTGTGCCTAATTGCTAACATAGGACACTTTTGGATGTTGACGTCAATTTTCTTTTACATGATAAAAATTCTTTAGGTAGATGGCTTATTAATAATTGATAAGAAAATGATAAGAGGGTTTGAATCTATCTTTTTCTTGTTAGCTGGTTCTTTCTTAATTAAACATAGTTAATTAAATGTTTATTTTGTCTTGGTGTATGCAGGGTGTGTAAGATATTAAGTTCATATATATGGAATTGGTACTAAATTATTTATGTAAATATGACATATGTATTTATATAGCTACAGGTTTATATTTAATTATAATGTCAATTTAAATTTATACTATATCTATATTGCTTAATGCAAATCTTGAAGGGAATAGACGAATGGATATATATATGATAAATATATTTATAAATTAATGAGATACATATATTTATTTAGAGTTATAATAAGAAAATATAATTTAATTGAGATTTGCTTTTAATTGTGTTAGGAATCATAACAAATAGAATTTCCTTACAGGAACACGCCATGAATTACATATACATGATATTATTAGTGTTAAATATATGATTTTGAACTTGGTTATGCATTTTAACATGCTAATAGGACAAAATCCTGATAAAGAAGCAAATCGGGCTAGCTAGGAAAGGTCATCGAGATAAGGGCACCCCTGTGAGTATAATCTTTTAGCTTGTTATTTGACTTGTGTGATTATATGATTAATGTGTTGGAATGAATTATTTACTTATCCGCTCGATGATTAGTAGCTTATCGTGCCCTAATGTGAATTGCATGATTCTCTATGATGATATTGGGATGAAATTGAGATATATGATCTCTATGTGATGACATTGAAATGGAATTGAGATATGTGATCTCCAATGATGTTATTGATACGGAAAGGAAATATGTGATTATAGAAATGCATTCATCAGAGATTAATGGATTCTGTTATGGCCACTAATGACCTTGAATCACAGAATTACAGATATCCAAAAATTCTGGATTACAGAGTACCGTACGGCCACCCCGAGTTCACTGAACTCTACATGAAATAATGAATTACAGAGTGCCATGGCCATCTTCGTGATCACGATTTATTCTTGGTATTAGCTGGCCCATAACAGTAAAAGAATATGATCAAGCACGTGCATTTATGTGTTTATGAATGTTATGAACAAAGAGTGTGAAATGGTTATGATAATGTGCTTGTGTGATGTTAAATAACCTGTTATTGGATTATACTTGCTGAGCTTGCAACTCACCAAATGCAATGTTGCCAATTTTTAGTTGTTGTAGATAAAAGTTGATCCGTGGGGTGTGACGGAAGTTTAAAGCATGGATCAAAGGTCGGCCGGCTGGATTCCCATCCTTCTCCCTCTGCTCATCATTTGCATTTCATATAGGGAGTTTTATTTTGATCTATATATAAAAAGGCACGGTCGTTAATGTTGTGTAATATGGATGAATGCACATATGTGAGTGAGTGCTGCTAAATCATTTTGAGTAAATGCTTCCGCTTGAACCAAAAAGGTTATAGCTGATGGCTAATATATTAATATCATGCGCAATGCAGCGGTGCTGCCTATGAATTATATTTTTATACGATATAAATATGTGTTACAAGGGTAAGGGTGTTACAGTTTAGTTTGGTATCAGAGCCCGGGTAGGGGTTCTGTAGATCATGGCATGACATGTGCATTATCATTAAATGTTATACGAAAGTTACAATTTTTGTCATATTTTAGGCAAAGGATTGTGAGTCAAGAAGCACATGTACATAATGATGAGCAAAGTGTTCACGGAGGGGAAGGAGCAGCCGAGCCAGACTCACACTCATCTCACTCACCTATGCATCATGTGCATGGAATACCTGCTCATTTTGCGTATCCACCATATATACCGGTAAATCCCCCTGAACGACGTGAAAGAAAGTATGATAAACTTAGAAAAATGGGAGCCGTTGATTTTGAGGGTACTACTGATCCAACAGAAGCAGAAACATGGCTGAAACGAACCGAAAGGGTTCTGAATTTGATGAAATGTACTCCTGAAGAAAAGTTTGATTATGCAGTATCACTCCTTCAGGGAAATGCGTATGATTGGTGGGAGACTATACCCGATAGTACTGTTCAACCACCTATATTGACCTGGGATGATTTCTGAGAGAATTTCATGATACATACTTGCCAGAAATTTATAGGGATAAAAAAAAGAGTTTCTTGAATTTAAACAGGGAAGTCGATCAGTTGCTGAGTATGAAGTACTGTTTAATCATCTTTCTCATTATGCCCCACATATGGTAGTCACGGAAAAGAAGAAATGTACTAGATTTGAATCTGGACTCCAGTTTGCGATTCAAAATTGTATTACACCTACAGATATGGAGTCTTATTGTAAGCTGAGACAGTAATACGTGCTGAGAAATTGGAAGCTGAATCAAAAAAAAACTTTCAGTATAATAAGAAGAGGCAGGGTAACGAAACTGGAGGATTTAGAAATAGAAAGGAATTTACTGCGCCTGCACAAAGGAGCTTCCCGAGCAGTTCAAAAACTGGTAGTTTTAGGGGTACAACACCAACCAGTAAGAGTGCTGGCTCAACACCAACAGTTCCCACATGTGCACACTGTGGTAAGAATCATTATGGAGAGTGTAGGTTGCTTACAGGAAAATGTTTTAGGTGTGGTGAACCGGGACATATAGCAAGGAATTGTACAAAACCACGCGAGGAACCCACAGTTGAGCAAACTAGATTTAGTAGTTTCAATCCTAATAGAGGTAGAGGATGAGGGGAGTGTAAGTCCAAGCGGCTACGATAATCTAGAGGGGGGGTGAATAGATTATCTCCATCTTTTTGATTTTACCCTCTTTTTCGAACCGAAAGCTCAAAGACAATAATAAAGGTGCGTAATGTAAACAACACACGTCGATTTATAGAGGTTCAACCCACCTAGGGCCTAATCCTCTACCACCCCAGTATATCCGGGATGGATTTCAAAAAGAAAAAAGATTTTATTAATTACCAAAATTAATACAATACCAACTTACAACAACACCTTGAAGAGCACCACACTCATCTTCAACACCACCTTTGAGATTACCACAATCTCTCTTGAAGATTACCACAATCTCCAACGGCACCTTGTGAAGATTACCACAATCTTCAACCTTGAAGAATACCAAATTCTTCAACACCTCAACAAGAAGATTACCACAATCTTCTCACACCTAACACCTAGATCACCCAAGTATGTTCTTACCACAAGAACACTCACAAGGATATCTTGTGTTGAATGATAACCCAAAAATTCAAGATTACAACTCGATAATTGATAATACAATAGAGTGCAAGTGTAATCAAGAATAGCCTAGACCTCAAGGATGTGAAAGTGAATAGCTAGGCAAATTACAACAAGAAATAAGACAATGTAAGAACAAGTGTATTCTTGAGTGTATCTTGTTGTGTTGTAGTTTTCTCTCTTATTGTTGTGCTTCAATTCTTCCTCTATTTATAGTAGATGTCTTGTACAAGATAGGCTCCTCTTGTGGACATGAATTCTGTAAAAAATACCAAGACAATTGAAGAAAAGAGTCATTAGAAATCAACCCCTCAATTTAAGGAAAAGTTGTCATCAGTAAACTCAACGGATAGTTTCTTTGTCAAAAAGAGGGGTTCGACCGGTCGCATCGCAGAGATAAGTTGAAATTGAAAACTCGCATTTTTACACAGGGGACCTGTCGAGGGGGGTTCGACCAGTCACCCTCATGTTGGACCGTTGGGGTTGAACAAAAAGAGAAACAGATGTTTGTTCTTACGAGGGGGTGCTGGCACCGTCGCCCCTAGGGTCGACCGTCGCCCTCACGGCCGACCTCCGGGTCGACCGTCGCCCCCTCGCTTCCCTCCGTCCCTTTTTTTTTTTTCGTAGACTCAACTCAGTGCGGATTGCCCTATAGGCGACCCAGTCGAGCTGAAACATAAGTGTTGTCCAATTTTAAATCGAAAATAAACTTCAAGAAATACTCCGAAAAATAGTAAAAACATTTTAGACCAATCGGGAGTATTGGGACAACATATAGGGACATTGTTTTGATGTAAAAACATTTGACACAAAATCATATAAAAGCGTTGTCCAATTTTGTCGAAAATACACTTGAAGAAATACTCCGGAAAATATTAAAAACATTTTAAATCATTTAGGAGTATTTGGACAACCTTTAAAAACATTGTTTGATTTAAAAACAAAATCATCAAAATCATGATAAAACCATTTATCAAACAATCTCCCCCTTTTTGATGATTACAAACCAAAACAATTCAACAAGGCCGATTTTGAAAACAAAACAATTTTGAGAGGCGATTTTGAAAACAAAACAATTTTGAGAGGCGATTTTGAAAACAAAACAAGTTTTCCGGTCAAAAATAAATATCCGTTGAGAACGACAACATTCTGCGCAATATAAGCACAAGGATGGGAGTAGAGATATTCAAACACATATAACAAATGCTCCCCCTATCAACATGCACAACAAGAGTAATATAGAAGCAACTTCAACATAAGCTAAAATCTTAGCTTTTCGATATTGAGCTTAAGTATCAAAAACTTAAAAGCTCCCCCTGTCAAAGAGACATCATTAGAAACGTATATGAGTCCATACTACAACCAATGGACTAAGAAACATATACAACCATAATACACCAAGAGTGGACAAAAAATGATCCACAACTTATGGCTTTCAATAGCCACAACTTATAGCTTCTTTTTCATTGAGCTTATCTTAGCTTCTTTGAGCTAACGAGCTTATAACCTGTTTCTCCCCCTTTGGAATCATCAAAAAGAATGTTAACACGATAAATACATCATATATTCATATCAAAGTGCGCAACTAAACCGATGTATCGAGCTATTTGAGCATTGAAGCTTATAAACCAAATAGGAGGGAAAAGTCGAATCATACGACTTGTAGAAGCTAATGAAAACTCATTTGATAAGCAAAACATGATCTCTATAAATATATAAGACTTTTGAAATCGAGAGAATCATGTAGGTGATGAATTTTTCATTGAAACATTTTATCGAAAACTTGGCGGGCGTCAAAAATTGAAAAAGATATATATAGCCCTTGTAAATAAAATCAAGCCAAGTTTTTCATCACCAAATGCAATTTAATAAATATCATTCATCAACAATCAATAAGCTCATCACATACATAAATAATTTGCATCAAGAAATAGACATATAAACCAAGTTCTCAAGGGTTTAACCCAATTGAGCTAAAGAGAGTGAAATTCTTACCATTCGACGGTAAAGATGAGCAATGATGATGATAATCGAGCTAGACAATCCCCAAAATATGAATTTTATGCAACAAAACACATTTGAAGTGAATTATGTGTGAAAATGTCAAAGGGGTCGAAATAGAGTTGAAAGGGCCAAAATGCCAAAGTCTGGAAACAGAAATAATTTTAACCAAAAAATCTCCAAGGGCGACCGGTCCAGGGCATGGGCGACCGGTCGAGCTGGTGGGCGACCGGTCGGCCCCTGCCCTGGCAGCCCACTGTTTTCAGTTCTGTTTTGAAATCCGAAATTTGATCCAAAAATCCGATTTTCCGCCCCTAAGTTTTAAAAACGTGCAAAATGCAAATGTAGACCTCATTCAATATATATTATGTCATAATTAAGCTCGAAATGAGGTAAAATACTCAGCGGTTAACGATTAAAAAGTCCACGAGTTATCCTTGAGACGGAATTAAACACATCTCAAGTTTTTGTTAAAAACTCAATTCCATTTTTTTTAAAAGAAAATATCGAATCTCAATATGTTTAGTTCGATTATGACGAACTATATTTTGAATACGGAAAACCGTATAATAAATATCGGACTTGTAATCCCGAAAAATAAGAACGTTTTAAAGCTTTGGATACAACAAGTCATAAGAAGATGTGCCTTTCAAATATTTGAAAATTTCTTTTAACGGCACTTTAATGAGATTCGTTGGGATAGTTTTTTAAGTCGAGCATATAGACATAAGGCATATGGAATGTCGAGTCTATAGGAATAATACAAGAAAACATACCTCGAATTTATTTGTCAACCGACATGCCTTTCTCAACCTTTGTCAATCTCTTCATTGGTAACCATAGAGGTTGAGATGATTCTTCCTTCTTCAATGCCTAACTCCTTCAAGAGTTCTTTTGAAATATAACCATCTACTTGGCATTGAATAATTTGAAGTCCAAGCAAGAAATTGAGCTCCCCCATCATGCTCATTTCAAGTACACATTGCATCAACTTGGAAAAATATCTTGCACAAATATTCATTAGTAGTACCAAAAATATTCTCATAAATATGCACAAGTAAACAATCTTGCCTTTTTTTAAAAACAAAGAGAGTAGTATCAACTTTACCTCTTGTAAAATCATTTAGCAAAAATAGCTAAGTCTATCATACCATACATGGGGTGCTTGTTTTAAACCATACAAGGCCTTTTATAAAAATCATTTGCCCTAGAAAAATTTAAAGCCCCGGAGGTTGTTTTACATAGACTTCTTCTTGAATAAAACCATTGAGAAAATTGGATTTAACATCCATTTGGTAAAGCTTGAAATTTTCTTAAAACAAGAATGGGCAAGTAAAATGCAAATAGCTACTAAATGTGCTATGAGTGCAAATGTTACACCAAAATCAATTACCTTCTTCTTGAAAATACCTTCGAGCTACTAACCTCGCCTTAGTTCGACCAATGTTGCCTTGGTCATCGAGTTTGTTCCGGAATACCCTTTTTGTCTTCTTCATCACTATCATCATAGGGCATCCAATTGATCTAAGGTGTTCATAATAGAACATTTACATCCAAATATTTTGAGGTAACTAATATTTGGAGTACTTCATTTCTCATCTACACAACTTAACAAACTCATTAACGGCATCGCAAGAAAAAATAGCCCAAGTGTAAAAACATGTCTCAATCATTAATCACAAAATATCTTGCAAAAGAGCATAGTAGAAATAGACACTATGTATATAGACCATGAAGCAAGAAACACATACTATCCGTTTAGAAGATCATCAAGAGTCTAATAAATCATGCAAGTTCAAATAAGCTTAAGAAAGCTACAAAAGGTCTCTTTTGAAATTTGAAAATCCGATAGCATATAGTTGAGACCTCATTTAAAAGAAGTATTTGAACAAGAGTTGACAAAGCAAATATGTGCAATCAAGTATCGAATAGTGCCTTTCAAAAAATCTAAAAATCCTCTTAATGGCACTTGTATAAAATACTTTGAAAAACAAGCACATAGGCATATGGCAAAACATATAACGAGCTTATAGGAGTAAGAATAACACAAGTAGACGTACCTCGATAGTTTATGCCTCTCTTGACAAATAATGACGTAAATGGCCATTTGTGAAAATATGTAACTCCTACACAATTCTTAAAACAAATCTAGCACAAATCATTATGATAAAAGTGTAGGCTAAGAGATATCACAAGTAAGCTCATGCCATAAAAATCCATAAGAGATGATAAACCACTTTAGTCTACAAAAATACACAAGAGTTTTAAAAACAACATATAAGGTTTTCTTTTTCAAAAAATACTTTAAAAGCACAAATATATATTGAAGACCTCAATTTAAAAACTAAATACTTGAAAACTCATATTGGAATAAAGACACAAATAAAAACATGCATAACAAATTAAAATGCATATTTAAATGGGGAGATACGGTTTACCAATTACGCAATTTCCATGGGTTGTGCCGTTCCCATTGTTGATGATATCTTCCCCTTGAGAAGTCACTTTGATGATGATGGCTTCTTCGATTACTCCATTTCCAAGGTTTGTTACCTTCCCATTGTTGATAGTCTCTTCCTCTTCGAAAATCATCTTGTTGATGATGTCTTTGCCATTTCCAAGGATTGTGTTCTTTCCATTTTTGATTATATCCTTTTCTTGGAAATTGGCTTTGTTGAAAATGTTTTCTCCTTTGATCAAATGAATTGGTCATTTGATGTCTTCTTGGCGGTATGAATTTTCTCCGATTATTATTTCGCCGGGTACCTAATATGACATTGTTTTGTGGTACCCTCATGTGTTTGGGTCCTTTAGGATTAGCTTTGAGACTTTTAGGTCTCCAACAATAATTAGAGCTATTTCTAGCTCGACAAGTATTTACCGTATGGCCCTTTTTACCGCAATAAAAGCAGGTAATACTTCTAGGAGCATAATGACCAACATGCTTAGAGACTTGATTCTTTTTCATATGATTGACAACATTAAGCTTATGATCAAGTTCTAGTTTCGAATTATCACAACAATCAATAATTTCATCGGTACTCAAGTTGGATTTAGATAAATCCTAATTCATGCAATTAATATCCTCAACAAGAGTACTATTTTGTTTCTCAAGGTTTCTAACCATGTCAAGTGTGGTGGTGTGAGCACATGATAGTGATTCATAGGAAGTAAATAAGCTATCCTTTTCATTTTTCAAAGCATTGAATTTTTTTTTCAAATTTTTATACTTAACAAGTAAATTTTGGAATTCATTTTGAAGATCATCAAAATCATTTTGCAAATCACTATAATCATTTTGAATAACAATATCATAAGAAGTAGAGGGTTTAAGACATACCTCGTTTTCTTCTTCGATGCCCATAAAACAATATTCAACTTCTTCATAGTTGGAAGTTGTAAGAGGCTTGTTCCTTAGATTTGAGCTTGTATCCCTTTGAGAAGTAGATGCTTTTGTTTGACTCCTTTCATTTGCAAATACTCCATAGATGGCTTCTAATTTTTGCCATACTTCATGTGCCGTCAATTCTCTGCAATATGTTCATATTCCAAATTAGTAAATGAACAATACAAAATATTGAGAGCTTTACCGTTTAAGGAGATGATTTTCTTCTCTTCATCATTGAGCTCTTTGAATCCTTTGGAGGTATGTGGTGTGTCTATCATCGGAATGGATTCTCCATTTATGATGATGTTCCATAAATCGAACCCGCAACCTTGTAGATAACATTCCATTCTTTCTTTCCAAAATATAAAATTTTTGGAATCAAATAGAGGTGGCTTGGTGGTGGAGGTGTTGAATAGATGAGCTTCGTTCGTAGTCGACGATCGTTTCTCTTCACTCGCGATGTGAAACGAGCTTGCCAAAGAGTTTGGCTCTGATACCACTTGTAAGTCCAAGCGCCTACGATAATCTAGAGGGGGGGTGAATAGATTATCTCCATCTTTTCGATTTTACCCTCTTTTTCGAACCGAAAGCTCAAAGACAATAATAAAGGTGCGGAATGTAAACAACACACGTCGATTTATAGAGGTTCAACCCACCTAGGGCTAATCCTCTACCACCCCAAGTATATCCTCGGATGGATTTCAAAAAGAAAAAGATTTTATTAATTACCAAAATTAATACAATACCAACTTACAACAACACCTTGAAGAGCACCACACTCATCTTCAACACCACCTTTGAGATTACCACAATCTCTCTTGAAGATTACCACAATCTCCAACGGCACCTTGTGAAGATTACCACAATCTTCAACCTTGAAGAATACCAAATTCTTCAACACTTCAACAAGAAGATTACCACAATCTTCTCACACCTAACACCTAGACCACCCAAGTATGTTCTTACCACAAGAACACTCACAAGGATATCTTGTGTTGAATGATAACCCAAAAATTCAAGATTACAACTCGATAATTGATAATACAATAGAGTGCAAGTGTAATCAAGAATAGCCTAGACCTCAAGGATGTGAAAGTGAATAGCTAGGCAAATTACAACAAGAAATAAGACAATGTAAGAACAAGTGTATTCTTGAGTGTATCTTGTTGTGTTGTAGTTTTCTCTCTTATTGTTGTGCTTCAATTCTTCCTCTATTTATAGAAGATGTCTTGTACAAGATAGACTCCTCTTGGGGACATGAATTCTGTAAAAAATACCCAGACAAAATTGAAGAAAAGAGCTGTTAGAAATCAACCCCTCAATTTAAGGAAAAGTTGTCTGTAAACTCAACGGATAGTTTGCTGTCAAAAGAGTGGTTCGACCGTGTCGCGAGATAAGTTGAAATTGAAAACTCTGCAATTTTACACAGGGGGACCGGTCGGGGGTTCGACCCGGTCACCCTCATGTTGGACCGGTTGGGGTTGAACAAAAAGAGAAACAAATGTTTCTGTTCTTACGGGAGTGCCAGGCACGGTCGCCTAGGGTCGACCGGTCGCCCTCACTGTCGACCGGTCGCCCCCTCGATTTCCCTCCGTCCCTTTTTTCGTTCCATATAACTCAACTCAGTGCGGGTTGCCCTATAGGGGCGACCTGGTCGAACTGAAACATAAGTGTTGTCCAATTTTAAATCGAAAATAAACTTCAAGAAATACTCCGAAAAATAGTAAAAACATTTTAGACCAATCGGGAGTATTGGTCTAAAATCAACCCCTCAATTTAAGGAAAAGTTGTCTGTAAACTCAACGGATAGTTTGCTGTCAAAAGAGTGGTTCGGCCGGTCGCGCAGAGATAAGTTGAAATTGAAAACTCTGCAATTTTTACAGGGGACCGGTCGAGGGGTTCGACCGGTCACCCTCATGTTGGACCGGTTGGGGTTGAACAAAAAAAGAAACAAATGTTTCTGTTCTTACGAGGGAGTGCCAGGCACCGGTCGCCCTAGGGTCGACCGGTCGCCCTCACTGTCGGCCAAGTCGCCCCCTCTCGGTTTCCCTCCGTCCCTTTTTTTTCTGTTCCATAACTCAACTCAGTGCGGGTTGCCCTATAGGCGACCGGTCGAGCTGAAACATAAGTGTTGTCCAATTTTAAATCGAAAATAAACTTCAAGAAATACTCCAAAAATAGTAAAAACATTTTAGACCAATCGGGAGTATTGGGACAACATATAGGGACATTGTTTTGATGTAAAAACATTTGACACAAAATCATATAAAAGCGTTGTCCAATTTTGTCGAAAATACACTTGAAGAAATACTCCGGAAAATATTAAAAACATTTTAAATCATTTAGGAGTATTTGGACCACCTTTAAAAACATTGTTTTGATTTAAAAACAAAATCATCAAAATCATGATAAAACCATTTATCAAACAGGGAGTGTGTGCGATTTCACCATCCACTATGTGAAACTTCCCGTCGTCTTCTTCAGGCTGTCCCGCTGCTCCGGCGCGGCGTCTTTTCCGGTAGCTGCCATGGCGGAGCCCCCTGGCACGAATACACATCAAACTTTGCACCTTTCTCACACCCTCGTGAACAGCCTCATTCGCCTACATCTTACGCGAATACCATCAACGTTGTCGCCAACCATCCCGGAGATCCTCCAGTTGCAGCGACGACACGCTGCCAGCTTACGGTGATGTGTCCTAAGGAGTACAACTCGTCAACTCTGATGCAGTTACAGGCCCCAAGGGTCCCTGATCCAACAACCCTAATTCAGTCTTCTTCCTCCATGCGCAGCGGGAGGAACCTACATGAAGGGTCTCCTCCGTCGGAAACTTTCACTTCCAGTGATGGACTTCCCAGATCCTCCGATCATCCTCTCCAGCGTCACCAGGTCCCAGCTAATCAAACTCTATCATCCTTCTCCACGCAGCAAATTATTTCGGTGCCTGCATCTTGCTCTTCCGCGCGGGGAGCGAATTCCGGCGTACCTCATGCACCGGGTAAACCTTCTTTTTACGAGTTGACATGGAATTTCCTCCCGACCAAGTCTCACAAACCACCGGCAGCAACTCATTCTTCAACAACGTCTGATGTTGTCGCACCTTCACACCCGCCGGACATGGTTGCGGTGTTGATGGTTCACGGGGGTGGGCTCCGTGTCTGCTGGAGAATCAAAGAGCAGCTGCCACCCGCGTGGTCCCCACCTCGCACATCCTTGCACCTGCTGTTGCTCAGGAAGGAACCTCCATGGGGGGGTCCCCAACTGCCACTGCCAGGCGGTTATCTAGGGGGGCGCACACCCTCCTTCCCCCCATGGCCGCTGCACTCCTTGGGGGGACCAGCCCCCCTTTACCTTCCCTTGGGGGGCTGGCAGCGACAGCCACTTCTTCCAAGAGCGCCCCCCCAGGGGGGTGATGACCCCTAGACCGCCGACCACCATCTGCACGGAATCCCATCTTCAGGCCCCTGCCCAATATCTGGTCCCAAGGATACACCTCACATTGCAGGAACATCTAACGCTAATCCCAATTTTGGATACTCTTTCGCTAAAATTGTTGCAGGTCCCAATCGTCTGGATTCCACGCCTCAGGATCTAGGTAATCCTGCTCTTTTTTCCACGGTGGTTTCTGGTAATTCTATCCCAAAACCGGTACGCAAAGGTGATTACTACTCTGTTACCATTGATGATAATGTTTACCAGCAACATCTCGCTGAATTTTCCTACTCTTTGATTGGAAGGGTTATTTTAGGGAAAGGTAACAAGCCATGGGCGACTATGCTTTTGCATAAACGCCTATCTGAATTATGGGGTATTAAAAAATGACTGGAAATTAATTCCCTTGGGAAAGGGATATTTTTGTGTCAAATTATTTAGTGCGCAGGATCGTTCACGGGCTCTGCAACGCACTAATTGGACGCTTAATCCTGGTACTATCCGTCTATCTCCGTGGGTTCCTGACTTCAACCCTTATAAGGTTCAAACTTCAGTGGCCAGCGTTTGGGTACGCATTTTTGAACTCAGTCTAGAATACTGGGACCCCAATAACATTATGGGGATTGCCAGTGCTCTTGGGAATCCGTTACAGATTGATCAGCGTTCTCTGGATGGTTCTTTGGGTCATTTTGTGCGGGTTTTGGTAGATATTGATCTCTCCAAGCCATTGGAGGAACACATTATGGTTGAACGCACTGGCAAGTGCTCTTTTGTTTCTGTCACTTATGAAAAACTACCTGCGTTTTGCTCAAGGTGTTGCGTAACGGGACATTCAACAGCTTCATGTCATTTTCACAATGCGGGACGTTCGCGGGCGCCGGTACTCGTCAGAATTCAGTACATCGGGGACGTTCATGAGTTCGAAAAATTTATCGTCCTGTGCAGCAGGACAAGGAGAAGGTCGTTGATGACTCAATGGAAAATACGGCCTCAACGACGCACGCCGAATCACCACCACGCGCCATTGTCACTCGTCCTACGGATATCCGTCTTGACAACACATTTGAAGCGCTGGATCAGTCGACTCCCAGGACCCCCATGCTACTGATTTTCAGACTGATTACCCAAGTAGGGGGGCGTCTCCCAACGCCACTTCCTCCAACACCGTCCCGGTTTCCACCATTATGCCTATTACAGTACAGTATCCTGTGGGTAAGCCAATGCGCGCTCTCAGCTGCGCCTTCTGGGACAGCTCTTTGGACTCGGCTAAATCGAGAATTCTCAAGAGTGTTGCATTGGGTCCATCGCCGCCGATCCATGACATTACTATCAAACAGGAGCATACAGAGCCACGTGAAATGAATTTTGCAACTTCTAATAGATGGGCAGACTATGCTGATGAGGTTGGTAATTCTCAACAGTCTGATTCCACAACACACCATACGCCTGTATTCACCATGCGCACGACACGGGCGCCACCCCCCCGCCGTCTCAATGAATTGCATCTTCTGGAATATCTGGGGGATCGGGAACATTGCTTCTCGCAATGTTCTTAAGGCTTTATGTCACAAACATAAACCTTCTATTTTAGCCATTTGTGAACCTAAAGTGGTCATTTCATCCATTTCGGATTCTTACTAGAATAGCTTGGGCCTCAGTTTCGCCGCTCAGAGCTTCCGTGCGAACGGACGCCCAGATATCTGGGTCCTATGCGATGCCAACATCTCGGTCCTTAATCAGGTTTGGTCCTCTTCTTAGTGTATTATTCTGCAAATTCAATTTTGTTCTTTGGTTTTCCATGTTGGTTTCGCTCATGGTTTGTGTGATCATGTTGCTCGGCGTGCACTTTGGTTGGAGCTGAGGAATTTGGGTCTTACTGATCTGCTACTTATTGGGGATTTCAATGCTGTGTTGGGTCATCATGAGCGCTCTGGCACGAGTACTCTATCCTAGGCTTCTTGCAAAGACTTTAGGGATTTCTTGGAGGATGCAAGGCTATTTGCTGTGCCGACTTCGGGAAATTTGTTTACTTGTGCTCCCCCGAGGCCTCTAGCTCTTCTTCAAAGCCAACCGGATCGAGCCCTGGCAATTGGCCCATTTTTCAATCTTTGGCAAGTTGTTAAGGGCTTAGTCCTTCCGCGCATTGGCTCAGATCACCATCCCATACTGGTGTCCTGTTCGTCCTCCATTACCAAGGGACCTTCTCCATTTCGATTCCAACGTATGTGGATTCATCATGACTCTTTCAGGGGTATTATTCTTTACGCCTCTTGGGCTCTCCTTGACGCCCGACCCTCTACAACGCATCATGTGGAAGCTCAAGAGGTTGAGACAGACGATTAAGGTATGGAACAAGGAGATTTTTGGGGATGTTAACCGCCAGGTGGATTATCAGATGGAAAAGGTCCAGCAGATTCAAGCAGATATTCAATCCGAGGGTTTCACGGAGGAGCTAAGGGACAGGGAATTGGAGGCGCAGACAGAGCTTTCTCGCACATTGCTCATGCAGTCGGAATTTCTTCAGCAGAAAGCCCGTACTGCATGGTTAAAAGATGGTGATCAGAACATCGCATTCTTTCATCATCTCGGCCAGATTAGAAGCAGACGTGCAGGGATTCAGGGATTGATGGTTGACGGTACTTTCACGGAGGATCCGGGGACCCTCGCTAATCATATTGTCTCATTTTATACAACTCTATTTGCAGATACAGGGCATACCAGCTCGGATTATACTTTGGTTGACCAGTTGATTTCGCCTACCATTACGACAATTGATAATGCGCTCTTGACGGCCATCCCTTCGGTGTCCGAGGTAAAGGAGGCAGTTTTTGATATGGGTTTTGATAGTGCACCGGGGCCGGACGGTTTTAGTGGGAGATTCTATCAGCATTTCTGGGACATTGTGTCAGATGAGGTGTTGGCGGCAGTCCGTTATTTCTTTGTCACGGCCTCCTTTCCGACAGGGTTGAATGCTAGTTTCATGGCACTCATCCCAAAAACAATGGAGGCTAATGCGGTGGAGGACTTTAGGCCGATTGTCATGAGTAATTTTCTTTTTAAAATTATCACGAAGATCCTGGCAACTCATCTGGGCTCCATCATCTCTTCGTACTTGTCTCCAACTCAGTTTGGATTTATCCCAGGCAGGCAGATTCATGACTGTATTGCGCTAGTTTCGGAGGGGTTTAACGTTTTGCAGGGGCGGAGTGATACCAACATGATTCTCAAGATTGACATACGCAAAGCTTTTGATACGATTCATTGGGGTTTTCTGATACACGTTTTGCGTCGCTTTGGTTTCTCCGAGGTCTTCATTCACTAGATTGAGATTATCCTGCGATCCTCCATAATTTCAGTCATTCTGAATGGGTCGCCCGTGGGTTATTGCTCTTGCTTTCGGGGGGTTAGACAGGGGGATCCGTTATCACCCCTTCTCTTTTGTATTGCACAGGATGTTCTGAGCAGGTTATTGGAGGAAGCGGTGCGGAGCAACCACCTTCAGGCCTTCATGGCACCTAAGCAGGTTGTTTTCCCTTCATCGATGATGTATGCGGATGATATTGTGATTATGTGTGGGGCATCCATGAGCAATGCACGTTCTATTATTCAAGTGCTCAATCTATATGCGGACATTTCGGGGCAGATTTTCAATCCTAATAAATCTAAAGTTTATGTTGGCACCCGGGTTTCTAATTATATGCGAGGACATATTCAGGCGATTACAGGGACGCATCTTGGTGCCTTCCCTACGACCTACCTAGGCGCCACTATCTTCAAAGGGGCGCCAAAGGTGGCGGATCTCCAGCCCGTGTTCGATAAAATTATATTTAAGTTCAGGAGGTGGAAAGGGTCTTCTCTATCTATTGCTGGTCGTATTTGTTTGGTGAATTCGGTGATTACCAGCTCCTTCGTGCATACTATGATGGTGTACAAGTGGCCTAGAACTTTGCTTCGACAAATGGAAACGGCCATGCGTAATTTCATATGGACTGGGAATGTGAACTCTAAAGGTTCAGTGGTGGTTAACTGGAGTCGTTGTTGTATGCCTCGGGCAGAAGGAGGCTTGGGCGTCCGTTCCATTGTGGTTGCCAACAATGCCTTCCTTATGAAGTTGCGTTGGAAGATTATGACTTCAAACTCTTTGGTTTACAGCATCCTCAGAAAATGCTTTTTCACCTCTGAGGGTTCTCCTCGCAGTTCGTATATTCCATCTTCCATCTGGAGAGGGGTCAGGCCTGGGATCACAGGGATCTTGGAGGACTGCCGGTGGATTCCCGGATGCAACTCCAACGTTTCATTCTGGCTGGATAATTGGCTGGGCTGCACCATTGCAGATAGGATTGGTATCCCGCAAGAGTACAAATATTTATTTCGGCAGCGCATCTCGGATACTTTTATGATGGGACTTGGCATTTCACCCTATCGTTTATAGAGGCATATTTGGAGATGGTTCGTGACATTGTTAGAATCCCGATCGCCCTGGATTCATCGGACGCGCGGGCATGGATTCACTCCGACGATGGAATTGTTTCTTCGAAGGCGGCTTACTCATATCTGCGCCTCTATTCCCCGGTGGTGCAATGGGGTTCCTGGATTTAGTCACCTAATATTCCGGAAAGAAGATCGATTGTGACTTGGCACGCCATTCATAATCGACTGGCTGTTCTGGACATCTTGCGTCCATGGGGTTCCTTCACAGGCCCCTCGGTTTGTGTTCTTTGTTGTGCTGATGCGGAATCTGTTGAGCATTTATTTGTCTCATGTGTTTTTGCAGGAGCCCTATGGAAGTGGATTTTCGATTCCTTTGATATTCACTACTTTAGGGCTTATAGTTTTAATGAATTCCTGGTGCATTTAATGGGTTTTCATTTCAGTGAGCAGGTTTCTTTTCTTTGGCGGGTTGCCATATTATCCTGCATTTGGCTCATCTGGACAGAGGTTGCATGCATAATGACCAAAGGGACCTTCTCATTCTCCGCCGACTACGGGTTCCTGGGCGCCCTAGACAGGCCCCAAAGATTGTGCAGGTTACATGGCAGAAGCCTTTGCCGGGATGGATTAAAGTTAACACAGACGGAAGCGCCATGGGGGCGCCCGGTCGCCTAACGGCCTCCAGGGTTTTTCGTAACTGTAGGGGGTTCTTTTGGGGGTGCTTTGTGGAACGTTGTGGATTGGGTTTTTCCTTTGAGGCGGAGCTGGCGGCGGCTATGCGAGCCATTCACTATGCTTTTTCGAAGGGGTGGAAACAACTATGGCTGGAGTTGGACTTGGTCTATGTGGTGGAGTTGTTGCGAAGGAGATCGACAGGGGTGCCTTGGCGCCATTTGGGTAGGTGGCGGTTCACCCTTCACCTTCTTTCTCAGATGAATTTTGTGGTCTCTCACATCTTTAGGGAAGGCAACCGGGTAGTGGATATTCTTAGCAAGACGTCGCATGAGGATACGTGGTGGGGGACGCCCCCAGCGGCTATTATCCCATCACTCACTCAGGATTATGTTGGCCAATCTAATTATAGGTTTGCTAGCTAGTGCGTCTGCTGTCTGTTATTTGAACGCACTTTCCTATGGTGGGTACTCTTTTTCCTTCCAAGGGTTTTTCCCACAATGGTGGGTTTTACCTTGGAAGGTTTTAACGATGCCCCAACCATTCAGCCATCTGGTCGGCTTGTGACCATTTTGTTATCTGCTTTGATGTTGTTTACAGGCTTTACTTTGGCTACCTGATCAGCCTGTGATCGGGACGACTCTTTTTCATTTTTATATATATATTCTCGAATTTATTCAAAAAAAAAGGTAGAGGACGAGGGAGATTCAGTATAGGAAGAGGCGCTGGTGTAGAAGAAAGTCAAGCGAGTAGACAACAAGGTCCAGCCAGAGTTTTTGCTATGACACAAGAAGAAGCTAAAGTTGCACCAACCGTAGTTACTGGTAATCTTTCAATCTCTGATAAAATGCTTATGTTTTATTTGATCCAGGAGCAACACATTCATTTGTCTCACAATCATTTGTATCACATTTGCGTAATGAACCGGAAACATTAGACTATGATTTACTAGTTCGAACCCCAGTAGGGAGTGTGGTGATTGTAAATACTGTATATCGTGACTGCAAAATTTTGATCGGTGAATCGAAATTGAGTGCTAACTTACTTGTTATGCCCTTAAGAGATTTTGATGCGGTTCTCGGTATGGACTGGTTAACTGAACACCATGCTAAACTGGATTGTTTTACTAAAGAAATCGTGTTGGAGCTTACTGATCAGACGCATATTGTATTTAAAGGGAAAAGAGAAATTTTGCCTCCATGTATAATATCTGCATCTACAGCTTTCAAAATGATTAAGAAAGGTTGTGAATGTTACCTAGCTCACGTAATAGACACACACTTGTGTGGTTTGAAACTAGAAGACACTCCAGTGGTTAAAGAGTATCCAGATGTGTTCCCGGACGATTTACCTGGGTTAGCTCCAGATAGAGATATAGAGTTCACCATTGAACAACAACCAGGTACTGCAACAATTTCTATCCCTCCTTATAGAATGGCACCTGTTGAATTACAAGAACTAAAGATACAATTGCAAGAATTACTGGATAAAGGGTACATTATACCAAGTGTTTCGCCATAAGGTGCACCTGTGTTGTTTGTTAAAAAGAAATATGGTACACTGAGATTGTGTATAGATTATCGACAACTGAATGGAGTGACAGTGAAGAATAAATATCCATTGTCTAGAATAGATGATTTATTTGATCAGTTGCAAGGTGCTAGAGTTTTCTCAAAGATTGATTTGAGATCAGGATATCACCAGTTGAAGATTGCAGAGGCTGACATTTCAAAAACAGCGTTCCGGACTAGGTGTGGCCATTACGAGTTTTTGGTATGCCTTTTGGACTGACAAATGCACCCGCTGTATTTATGGCATTGATGAATAATGTGTTTAGACCCTATCTAGATAAATTTGTTATTGTCTTTATTGATGATATCTTGGTATATTCTAAATCTGCTGAGGAACACGAACAACATTTGAGAATTTTGTTGCAAACCTTGCGAGAGAAAAAAATTGTATGCAAAACTCAGTAAATGTGAATTTTGGTTAGATCAAGTAATCTTTTTGGGACACGTTGTTTCTGGTGATGGGATTAAATTTGATCAAGTGGGAAAACCCAAAAAGTGTTACAGAAGTTCGTAGTTTTCTAGGTCTAGCAGGATACTATCGACGATTTGTTGAGAATTTTTCGCTTATTGCAACTCCACTGACAAAGTTACTACGAAAAGATGTTTCTTTCAAATGGACAGATAGTTGCCAAAAGAGTTTTGAAGAGTTGAAGAAAAGGCTTACCACTGCCCCAGTCTTGACTATTCCTTCAGGTACCGATGGATTTGTTGTTTACAGTGACGCTTCTTACCAAGGTTTAGGATGTGTTTTAATGCAACACGGTAAGGTTATTGCTTATGCGTCTAGACAACTTAAACCATATGAAATGTCTTACCCTACGCATGACCTTGAACTAGCGGCGGTTGTATTTGTGTTTAAAATATGGAGGCATTACTTATATGGTGCCACATTCCAAATTTTCACTAATCATAAAAGCTTGAAATACTTATTGAGTCAGAAAGAGTTGAACATGCGTCAAAGAAAATGGCTTGAATTGCTGAAAGATTATGATTGTACCATCAAATATCATCCAGGGAAAGCTAATGTTGTTGCTGATGCTTTGAGCCGAAAATCATATGTTACTGTTTCTTATCTCTCAGTGCATGCTTTACCGTATCTGCTACATATGAGAAAGATGAATGTAGAATTGAATGTAAATGATAAGGGTGTTTTATGTGCTTCACTTAGTGTTCGTCCTGTGATGATTGAAAGAATTAAACAAGCACAATTTCGAGATAATAAATTGACCAGTATTGCGGAAAAAGTGAAACAAGAAAATAGTACATCATTTGTTCTGAATGATGATGGTAGTTTGACGATCAACAATCGACTTTGTGTTCCTGATGTTGATGGCTTGAGGCATGAGATAATGGAAGAAGCTCATAATACACCATATGCCATGCACCCAGGTAGTACAAAAATGTATCAGACCTTAAAAAGCCATTATTGGTGGCCCAGAATGAAGAAAGATGTAGCCGAGTATGTTTCAAAATGCTTAACTTGCTAGCGGAACATCAGACACCAGTAGGTAAATTGCATCCATTACCTAATCCTGTTTGGAAATGGGAGCGTATTACTATGGATTTCCTTTACGGTCTGCCTGTAACACCTAGGAAAAATGATGCAGTTTGGGTTATTATTGATCGACTAACAAAGTCAGCTCACTTTTTACCATTTATATGGGGTTCTACTCTCAAAAATCTAGCAAAAAGATATGTGAATGAGATTCTTAAACTACATGGGGTACCCTTGTCTATTGTTTTAGATCGCGATCCTCGTTTTACATCAAGATTTTGGGGTAGCTTACAGCAGGCATTAGGTACTAAATTACATTTTAGTACAGCATTTCATCCACAGACAGATGGGAAGTCAGAGAGGACTATTCAAACTCTAGAGGATATGCTTCGTGCTTGTGTTCTTGAGTTTAAAGGTTCTTGGGATGAATACATTGCATTGATAGAATTTGCCTACAATAATCAACATCATAACAACATTGGTATGGCGCCTTATGAAGCATTATATGGTAGGAAATGCAGGAATCCAGTATGTTGGGATGAAGAGGGAATACGGTTACTGGAAGGTCTAGATCTGATTCAAGACACAGTTGAAAAAGTCAAAATTGTTAAAAGTCGATTAAAAGCAGCTCAAGATAGGCAAAAGAGTTATATTGATCAACATAGGCGAAAAATGGAATATGAAGTTGGTGAGAAAGTATTTCTTCGTGTTTCTCCTTGGAAAGGTATTCTCAGATTTGGAAAGAAAGGTAAACTGAGTCCTCGTTATATCGGCCCCTATGAAATACTTGAAAGGGTTGGACCATTAGCTTATAGGCTTGCCTTGCCACCTGAATTGTCCCAGATTCATAATGTGTTCCATGTTAGTATGCTTCGTCGATACAGATCAGACCCCTCACATGTTCTTCGAGATGAACCAGTTGAAATTGCTAACAATCTGAGTTATGTTGAAGAACCTATGGAAATAGTGGGATACAAAGAAACACGACTTAGAAATAGAATGATTCCATTGGTAAAAGTGTTGTGGAGAAATCATTCTAGAGAGGAAGCTACATGAGAAACAGAACAACATATGAGAGAACAATATCCGTGGTTACTTACCAATACAGGTACAAATTTCGAGGATAAAATTTTTATGGGGGGGAGAATTGTCATAACACAAAACATTTGCATTTTAATTAGTAGGGTTATTCAGTCATAAGCATAGTTACATGCATTTCGATACCTCATTTTTACATTAGATTGCATGTGAATTGGCAAATTTAAGTTGTAGCATATGTAATATATGAAAAATGTCTACAATACAGGTACAACTATATGGGTATTTAATACAAATAGGTAATTATATAAGTTACATATACTATACGACAACACATATATAATTGGTATACAAATAGGTAATCATAACAGTATCATTCATCAAAAAAAGGTGAGGGATAGATTCAACCTGAGGAGAAGAATGTGTATTATGCAAGCAACAACAACAACGTGAAGCAAGGGAAGTGCCAACGCGATACTTTACAGTGACTTTATTGATGGCACGACAATCTGTACACATTCTCCACGCTCCATCTTTTTTTGGTACCACGATCACTGGTATGGCACATGGACTCATGCTTTCTCTAATTTTACCCTTTGTCAACAACTCCTCCACTTGCATTTGAATTTCTTTCGTCTCTTCCGGATTGGCTCTATATGCTGTTGGAAGCACCGCCCCTGGAATGAAATCAATTTGATGTTCAATTCCTCTTAGTGGAGGCAATCCATTTGGCTCTTCTTCCGGAAAGACATCATTGTATTCCTGCAAAAGAGAAATAAAAGAACTTGGCAAAGATGGGGTTAGCTCATTAGTGTTCAAATAGGACTCCTTAAACACCATTACTAACACACTCTTTTCTTCAACTAACGCCCGTTTTAAATCACTTGCTTTTGCATAGAAATTCAGCCTTTTTTTGCCCTCTACCTTTTCTCCCTCATTCACACTCAATTCATTCCTCTTATCATTATCTCCACGCTTTTTTTCATTCCTTTTTTTCCCCTCTTCCTTACTCTTTTTTTTTCTCTCGACCTCTCTTATTTTTCTTGCTTGGGACATTTTGATTTGATCTTCTTGCACTTGTTGTGGAGTCAAAGAAACAAGCTGGATATTTTTATTACGATGCTTGAGTGTGCATCGATTAAGAAAACCATCATACGTCACCCTTCTATCGAATTGCCATGGTCTCCCCAATAGAATATGGCTAGCATGCATTGGTACCACATCACATAGAACATCATCTTTGTAATTGCCGATAGAAAATGATACCAAAACTTGCTTAGTCACACGAATTTCTCCACAATCATTAAGCCATTGCAGCTTGTATGGATTAGGGTGCTTCGTGGTAGCTAAATTCAGTTTTTCCACCATTTCACAACTAGCAACATTAACACAACTTCCTCCATCAACAATTAACATGCACACCTTACCTTGAACTAAACACCTTGTGTGGAAGATGTTCTCCCTTTGTTGTTCAGCTTCTTCCATCTTTGTTTGCATGTTTAGAGCTCTTCTAACAACCAAAAGCTCTCCATAATTGCTGGAAATAATGTATTGTCCATCTGAATTATGAAATGGTGACCAATAAGATGAAATTCAAACTTTTTGATCCCATTCTTCACAACAAGGATTTCTTTATAGACAGCATGGTAATGCTTCTCAGAATCTTTGAATTGACCACTTTCATGTCCACAATAAAAGATTTTCCCATCTTCTTTTTCAAGCAAAATGGCTCCCCAATATTCATCACTAGCATCAGTCTGGAGAATCCTTTGTCCTGTACTTGGAATTTTCAATGGTGGAAGATTCTGGCACACTTGCTTGGGTTGTTGAACTGCTCTGGTCTGGGATGATCCCCATGGTGGAGCATTCTTCTTAAGCATCTTTGAAAGCTAGCTAGTATATCTGGAGCAATCCGGAATGAAGTCTCTGATATAATTAACAATTCCAAGGAATTGTTGAATATCTTTGATTGACAAGTTTTCTTCCGGAAACTTTAGCAATTCCTGAGCAATGTGTTGTTCTGGCTAATACAGATAGCATGATACCATGTGATTGAACAATGTCCAAGAATTGGTGTAGCAAAGTCTCATGCTCTTGTTTGTTTGATGAAAATAGTAAGATGTCATCAATGTAGATTAGGGTGGTATGTAGGATAGGTTCGAAAATTTGGGTCATTGCTTTTTTTGATATGGAGGGTGCAACCTTCAAACAAAATGGCATGACTGTCCATTGGTATTGGGCTATAGAAAGGCAAAAAGCAGTTTTATATCTATCTACTGGGATAATTCCCAATTGCCAAAACCCTGACTTCAAATCAAACTTGGAAAAGATTTGGGCTTTAGAAAGTTGGGAAAAAAGCATTTGAGTTTTAGGTAAAGGGAACTTATCATCAAGGAGGAAATGGTTAAGAGCTTTGTAATCAATAACAAGCCTCTTTTTCCCTCTTACCTGTTCAGCTCTTTTGTTGACATAGAATGCAGGGCAAGCCCAATTTGATTTTGTGGCCTCAATGAGTCCTAGTGCTAGGAGTTGGTTGCATTCTTACCTCGCAAGGTTTAGCTCTTCTGGAGTCATTCCTGGATGAGTAGCCTTGGTAGCATTCACATCTTCATTCTTTTTGAAAGGGTGCTGAATAAAGAACTTCGGATTTTTCCAAAGTGGTGTTGGGTGATGGAAATCTGCATGAGAGTCTACACAACACTTGAGAAGCTGGTTGGTAATATCTCCATATTCTGGAGGTGCTTCTGATAGAGTAAAGAGCTTCTGGATGGGGGTGTAAGGTTGGAACTGTCTCTTGTACTTCAACCCATGAGGTAGGATCTGTAGGCTATTAGCTTGGAAGAATAAATCAAAGCCCATTAAGATATCTTGTCCATGGAGTCTGCTACCAATAATCTTCATCCATACAGTACAGTCTGGAAAGAGTTGAATTCCAATTGGCTTCTTTGTAATGGGCGAGGTATGAAAAGTCTGTCCATCAGCTGCATAGAAGTATTCGTGATGACTTTGCCAAGAATCTTCA
This sequence comes from Rehmannia glutinosa, assembly GCA_016081115.2. Classification (NCBI taxonomy): domain Eukaryota; kingdom Viridiplantae; phylum Streptophyta; class Magnoliopsida; order Lamiales; family Orobanchaceae; genus Rehmannia; species Rehmannia glutinosa. The sequence continues at coordinate 34,211,864 of CM071930.1, forward strand.
AGTAGTATGTCGGTATTCATCATCGACTTTCTGGCTCCTGTATAAAATATGCCAATAGCCTTGATTGGTCTATCATACTTGGATGGTAGAATTGGCACTTCAATATTTGGATACGACATCTCTTCTTGGATCAAGGAACTGGTTTTGAGTGATGGTTGTGACTTGATCATAAAGACTGGGAGCTCTGAGGATGAATCTTCTTCTTCTTCCTTCTTCTTCTTCTAGTCCTTCGTCATCAGTAGAATATTATATTGCAAATGCAGTGTCTTCATCCTGCTCGTTTTGCTCAGAAAATAAGGATTCAATATCAGCATCATCTGTTTCGGCATAATTGAGCTGGAATGCTTGTGATGCCAACTTCGCTGCTTTATCTTTCTTGTTAGGGTAATTCTTTGCAAAATGCCCTTTTCTTCCACATAGGAAACACCTGTTCGTCGACTTCTTTCTGAACGGTTTCCTTCTGAAGAATTGATAGGCTTTATTTCTTTTTGCCTTCTTCTGGATCTTTCTGATCTTTTTTTCGGGAAGACAAAGATGAACAAGTGCAGTTCTCCTTTCCTTTGCACTTTATCACCAGATGAGAGTTTTTGCATGCAGATTTGAGGAGAGTTCTTTTGTCAAGCACGTCCTTGATGAACTGTTGCTCACACATCTTGTCTAGGGTTGCAAACGTCATCTGATGGATTTCGCCTAGACTAATTCTTGAGACTTCTCTCCTGGAAGCTTGAATCATTCTGTGTAACTCAGGCTGAAGTTCTTTTTTTGCCAACTTGTTGATAATAGTGATATCTCCAATAAACTCTTGGTGAATTTCTCCAAGAACAAGAGATGGAGTTGAAACATTATAAATTTGGAGTTGTCGATACTCACCAAGGCTTTGAAACCATTCGCGTAGGATACCAACAAATCTTGAAGAGAATTCCATAAGGATTTGTTTCAGATTGGCTCCTTCTTTTGTTAGTGGGAGGTCAATCCATGCTACAAAAGAGTGTAATCTCTCTCTTCTCTTCTGGATTGGAACATCATCCAATGAAAACCATGGACCATTTGTTGGTTTGGAGGATGAATCTGAAGGACGGGGACGTGGTCCTTCTGCTTCTGGTTCCATATCTTCTTGAAACTTTCGCATTAATCGTTCAAAGATATTGTCGCTTGCTTCTCGGAGTATCTCCAGCCATAAGTATAGCGGATAGATCAGAACATCTAGTTCGGACTCAAAGATCATAGGATTCTTCTCCGATAGGGATGATTTAGCATCCTCGTAGTCCGATTCTTTTTCGAAGGGAAGAGGTAGTTTCTTCAGAGGTCTGATTTTTCCACCATTGTACTGGAATATTTCCTGGAATAAGGGATGGTCTGGCCATGAAGGATTCTGTTGGGTTTTTCTCTTCAGATTTGGAAGAGGATGGAGGTATTTCATGACTCTTTGGAGGTGGTTGGCTTTTTAGAGTAGATAGCTTTTTCTTTGACTTTTTAGGAATATCAAGTGGAATACTTGAAACCATACCAAAATAAGTAGGATAATTTGGAGGAGATATAGGAGGTGATTCATATTTGGAACTATAACTGGGAAAGAAGGATAAGGACTTACTTTGACTGCTCCTATCCCTTTCGATTTGAGAAAGTTCCTTCTTTAGTCTCCTGATCTCAGCTTCTCTCTGCATGAATTCTGCTCCAAACTGGTTTTGTTCAATTAGGTTCCTCACATCTTTGTCCAGCCGGTTGATATTATCTTTCAGCTTTTCATATATCTGCTGGAGTTGATTCTCTACCGTATTAACCTTGGTCTAGTTAGATTGGACTGTGATGAGAATCTGTGAGACCTTAGAGTCGATCGCCTGTAGAGACTTATTTTGGGCACAAGCGTTGGTCGTCTGCCAATTTAGCACTTCCTCTGCTTGAGTAGGACCCTTTATTTGTCCGTCATGTTCCACAAAGGGTGCTTTGCACAAAAGGCTTGGATGTAATCCTCTCGAGTGTCAACCTTCCTTTCTAGGTGGAAATTCTCGCCAGATTCAACATGAAACAAGGTTGGACAACAGAGGAGTTGGAGGAGAAGGTGCCTTAACTTCTTTGTGACACCCGTACTTGTCTTTTTGAAGGACTGCTAACCCTTTTCTGTAATATGGTAAGGGTTGTGGACTTGGATTCGGAGGTCAGGTTTATCATCTGGCCTACAACATGGTTGTCTTGTGGTTTTCTTCTTTCTGCTTCTTCTCTGTATATGTTCTTCTTCATCAGAGTCTGATTCCTCGGCCACAAGAACATTCTGGATCACACATGGATGGATCAACGTCCCATACAAAGTGACCATTGACTCTGTCAGTATAAATATGGGATCCATTTGGTCGAAAACATGCAATTGGGATCTTTGTGTCTGCATTGACCTCAACTGGATAAACCATCAGCTGAAATTCAGGATTTGAAGGTCTTGAGCTAGATGGTGTCTGGTAGATCGTCTTCACCCGTCCATCCTTCAGCCATTGAGATTTAAAGTCGGTTGCTTGCACCATTTCTGACTGTTGGTGAAGGGATTCATAGTTGGTGATCCATTCTTTTGGAACAAGTTGCTCCAAGTCTTTTCTCCTGATTTGTCTGGGTATCTGGACGATTGTAGGGATGTCAGATCCAGACTCAACAAGGACCATCAAAGCATATTTTATGCCTTGATTTTGCAGATCTAGGCTGTGATCTTGCAACCTGTATACAACTTGGTGATGAAGGGTTGCTATGATGGAATTTAAGATCTGATCTGCTCCGGAAAGTTGAACTTGCACTTTGAAGGCAGATGCAAGAGTTGGATCACTCAAAGATACTGTAAAGTTGAGGAAGAAAGTGACCACAACACTTCCGGCATTGAGTGTAGAGAGAACTGTACCAATAATTGCATGCTCATATTGCAGAAAATGAGTATCTAGAAGACAAGTCTTGCAGATACTGGAAGACCTTTCCTTCCATGGTAGGAGAGAACAAGTCGTACAGCTCTAAGGTGGAGATGAGTATAACCTTCCAATCTCTATCTTGTGATGAACTTATGTGGAATGGGCAGTGTGATGTACTGCTCTTGTTGAGTTGAAGGAAGACCACAGTGATCCATTCTAGATGATTGGATATACTCCTTTGGCCGAGTATTCTTATTGAAGATAATAGATTTGATGTGTTTGGGCCAAGAACCATGATTTCTGTATATATTATATGGAATAATAACTGGCGGAACATTTTGTTCTATAAAAGCGTTGCTTGGAATAATAGAGTATTCTATGGTATTTTCGATATGACTAGTAGAAAATCTAGGTAGGGAAATAGAAGAAGATATACTATGTATTTGGCTAAAAGGGATATCAACAAAGCTGTTCGAAGATTGGGATTCCATATCAAGGGGAACTCACAATCTGTGGTTTTCCATGTCTCAGTTCACAGTTCAACATATCAAAGGAAATCACAATCTTGTTCCGTTATCATCCGTCCGCATCACATCCATTACGATTAATATCTTGAAAGGTATTTTCCCGTTATATTAATGGCATATCCTGAAGGCCAATTTCCCCCCACAAAAACACCTTTCAAAAGCCTAAATGATTTACAAAACTATGCAAAACATTTTATGTTTTATCACTTAGCCAAATTTATGGTTCAAGTTAATATCCCTTTCGAGAGGGCATGTTTTTATCCAGATAAACCTTTTTATGGGATCCTTACCATTTCCACTACTACTCCTATTCCAAAACATGGTCTATGGTATTTGTGGTGTCTTTCCACCCTTTACTATCATTCAGTGGAAATGCCCGTTAGAAGTACTTTATCATTCCTCCAAAATCCAGTCAACTAGTCATCAAATCTCTGGACTTTTCTTGAATGGTATGACAAGATTCAAAATTGGAAGGAAAAGTTACAAGCAGAAGTGGATCAGAACAAAGATGTCCCGGATTTATACATTGTCATAGTACTCCACCGATATTTCACAATGGGAAAAGGTATCGATTTATACCGACATCTTTAAATTTTAAATGTAAGGTTTTCCCTGGATCAATCACCACCAAAACGAACGAGGTTAATGAATTATGCATGCATCTCCTGGTTCTTAACAAGATTCCACCAAACCCACCTAGACCGGAGCCTATTTATACATCACTCGTGATAAGTCCATGTGTTGATGAACCCGATTCAAGTCACCAACGAGAAGATAACCAAGAAGGCGACACATATACTCAAATGTTCGAGCCAGATTCCCAAGACCCATGGCTTGTTGAAGATGAAGACATAGATTGGGACGGCTATGGATTGTTTTGGACAGAACCTTGGTCAAAAGGAGTACTACGACTACCACAACAGTCCATGACGGAAGGATGATATCAGCACTGTGTAGGTGTCCTTACAATGGACACCTGTCAGTTTGTAATAATAAGTGTCCTTCTCGCGGACACATGTCAGTTTATGGTTGTAAGTGTCCTTTTGTTGGACACATTTCAGTTTTTTATCCTTGTAATGTAACATGTGTCAGCTTGGTGTTGTAAGTGTCCTTTTATGGGACACATGCCAGCTTAGTGTCGTAAGTGTCCTTTTATGGGACACATGTCAGCTTGGTGTTGTAAGTGTCCTTTTAGTGGACACGTGTCAGCTTTTTGTTTAAAGTGTCCATGCAAGTGACATGTGTATGTGATAGGTGTCTTGTTAAGTGGACACATGTCAGGTTTTTTTTTTTGGAATGAACGATAAATATATAAAAACTGAAAAAGAGTATTCCTGATCACCGGCTGATCAGGTAACCAAAGTAAAGTTTGGTAACAAAGTCAAAAGAAAAGAACGAAATGGTCACAAGCCGACCATATGGCTGAATGGTTGGGGCCTCGTTAAAACCTTCCAAGGTAAAACCCACCCTTGTGGGAAAAACCCCTGGAAGGAAAAAGAGTACCCCCCATGATAAAAAACGCCCCAAAAGCCGACAAGACTGAGAATTCGACGCACTAATGAACAAACCTATAATTCGATTGGCAACATAATCCTGAGTGAGGGACTGGATAATGGACGCTGGGGGCGACCCCCACCATGTATCCACGTGCGACGACTTGCTTAGAATATCCGCTGCCCGGTTGCCTTCCCTAAAGATGTGCGAGACCACAAAATCCAAGTGAGAAAGAAGGTGGAGAATGTATCTCCACATACTCAAATGGCGCCAAGGAACTCCAATGGATTTCTTTCGCAGCAACTCCACCACATAGCCGCTGTTAGTTCCGCCTCAAAAGCAAAGCCAAAACCGCATCGTTCCACAAAGCATCCACGAAAAAACCCCCTACAGTTTCTGAGTTCACTTTGATCCATCCCGGCAAAGGTTTCTGCCAAGTAACCTGCACAATCTTCGGGGCCTGTCTAGGGCACCCAGGAACACGAAGTCTGCGGAGGATGAATAGGTCTTGTTGATCATTATGCATGCAACCTCGGTCCAAGGAAGATGACTCCAGGATTAGGACACGAAGGCGTAGGATGGCCGCCTCCAGTGTCCAAATCTTGTACTTCTCAGGAATAAGTGCCTGTACTTCTCAGGAATAAGTGCCTGTACTTCTCAGGAATCCCAATCCTACCAGCGATGGTGTAACCCAACCAATTATCCAGCCAGAATCGAACTCCGGAATTGCATCCCGGAATCCAGTGGCAGTCCTCCAAGAAACCCGAGATCCTAGGCCGAACCCCTCTCCAGATGGAAGAGGGGATGAAAGAACAGCGTGGAGATCCATCAGAAGCCAAGAAACGCTTATGGAGGATGTTGTAAACCAAAGAGTTTGAAGTTATAATCTTCCAGCCCAATTTCATAAGGAAAGCATTGTTGGCGACCACAATAGACCGTACGCCCAAACAGCCTTCCGCCCGGGGCATGCAACAACGACTCCATTTAACCACCACTGATCCTTTTGAGTTCACATTGCCAGTCTAGATGAAATTACGCATGGCCTTTTCCATTTTTCCATTTGCCGTAGCAAAGTTCTGGGCCACTTGTATACCATCATCGTATGCACAAAGGAGCTGGTAATCACTGAATTCACCAAACAAATGTGGCCAGCAATAGACAGAGCAGAACCTTCCTTCTGAACTTGAAAATAATCTTGTCGAAAATGGATTGAAGGTTGGCCACTTTGGGTGCACCCTTAAAGATGGGGGCGCCCAAGTAGATTGTAGGGAATGCGCCCATATGCATCCCAAGAATGTCGTCCTCGAATACGACCTCGCACATGATTAGAAACCTGGCCTCCAAAATAAGCTTTAGATTTATTAGGATTGAAAATCTGACCCGACATGTCTGCGTAGAGGTTAAGCATCTGAATAATAGCACGTGCACTGCTCGAGGATGCCCCACACATAATCACAATATCATCTACATACATAATGGACGAGGGAAAACCACCGATTAGGCGCCCGTAAAGGCCGGGAGTAGATTCTGTTGGCCGCGTCCTCACCAATCTACTCGAACGTCCTCCGCGATGCAAAATAGCGAGAAGATAACGGATCCCCCTGCCGAACCCCTCGAAAGCAAGAGAGAAATAACCCACTGGCGACCCATTCAACGAGACTGAGATTCTGGAAGACTGAAGGATGATCTCAATCCAGTGAATGAACACTTCAGAGAAACCAAAGCGACGTAACACGTGAATCAAGAAGCCCCAATTAACTTTTTTAAATACCTTCCGGATGTTAATCTTTAAGATCATATTGGCGTCATTACGACCCTGTAAAATATTAAACCCCTCCGAGACCAACGCAATATAGTCATGGATCTGCCTACCCAGGATAAAACCAAACTGGGTAGGCGACAAGTAAGAAGGGATGATTGAGCCCAGACGCGTCGCCAGTATCTTGGTAATAATCTTAAAGAGGAAATTACTCATCACGATCAGTCTAAAGTCTTCCACCGCATTAGCTTCCTTGGTTTTTGGGATGAGTGCCATAAAACTAGCATTCAGACCCACCGGGAAGGAAGTCGTGACGAAAAAATACCGGATGGCTGCCACCACTTCCTCAGAAATGATATCCCAAAAATGATGATAAAATCTCCCACTGAAACCGTCTGGGCCTGGGGCACTGTCCAAACCCATATTTTTTTGAATAAGTGCGAATATATATATAAAAAATGAAAAAAGAGTAATCCTGATCACAGGCAGATCAGGTAACCAAATGTAAGCCTGGAAATAATGGTTGGGGCCTCGTTAAAACCTTCCAAGGTAAAACCCACCCTTGTGGGAAAAACCCTTGGAAGGAAAAAGAGTACCCCCTAGGAAAAAAAAGGCGCCTAAAAAAAGAAACCTGAAGCGGTGGCGCATTAACTAACAAACCTATAGGTGGATTGGCCAACATAATTATCAGTGAGGTAGTGAAGAAGGTCTGTGGGCGGGACGCCCCACCAGGCGCCACTCTCCGTCTTCTTGCTCAGCATGTCTGCCACCCAATTGCCTTCGTGAAAGATATGAGAGACTACAAGATCAATGCCACTGAGTAGATGCAAGGTTTGGCGCCAATGGCTAAAATGGCGCCATGGGACCTCCATCGTTCTCTTCTCCAGCAGGTTCACCACATACATCAAATCCGATTCCAGCCAAAGTTGCGTCCATCCTTTTGCAAATGCGTAATGAATCGCCCACATTGCTTGCGCAATCAATTCGACTTCAAATGCGTGCACTCAACCACGTGATGGGCAAAGCATTCGCGAAAGAATCCTCTACAATTAGGAAGACACCGGAGGCTATTAGATTGCTCGGCGCCCGAAGCGCCGCCATCCGTGTTAACCTTGATCCAACCCGGAGGGGTTTTGCCACCGGACCTCCACAATCTTTGGAGCATGCCTAGCCCTTCCGGAACTCTTAAACCACGCAGATAAAGAGGTCCTCATCGATCATTATTCATGCATCCCGGTCCAAAGATGCTAATTCAACAATGAGTACATGTAGGTGAATGAGTGCCGCCTCCGGAGTCCATATTTTGTTGTGGAAAATCAACTCATTACGGATGTGCCAAATAAGCCAGATGCAGGATAATATTGCCACACGCCAAAGGAAAGCGACCTGGTCACTAAAATGAAAAGACATAAGCCGTACCAGCAGTTCATTGAAACTGTAAGTCTGGAAGGGGTGCACGTGAAAGGCTTGGAAGATCCAACACCATATATGCCCTGCAAAAGCACAAGAAACAAATAAGTGATCAACCGATTCCCCCGATTCCCTGCAAAGAACACAAATTGAAGGGCCAGTAAAACTTTCCCTAGCTCGTAAAGAATCCTGGACTGCCAATCGGTTGTGTATAGCCCTCCATGCCACCACTGATCTCCGTTCCGAGATATGCTAGGACCAAATCCAAGAACCCCATCGAACTGTCGGGCGCTGGGGGCGTAAATATTTATAAGCCGTCTTCGAGGTAACCGAACCATCCTCTGAGTTCATCCAAACACGAGTATCCCAAGATGTAGGCGCAATTGGGACGCGCACAATAGCTCGAACCAGCTCCAAATAAGCCTCCACAAAGGGGAGGGTGAAGTGCCAGGATCCATCATAAAAATAATCAGAGATACGCTCTGGAATAAATATCGTAATCCTCCGGAATGCCAATTACAAAGAATGGAGTATCCCAACCAATTATCAATCCAAAATAATACCTCGGAATTGGCTCCTGGGATCCAACGAGCACCATCCAAGAAATCATAAATACAGGGTTTAATCCCAGGCCAAATAGAAGAAGGAAGAAAGGACCTCCGGATATCCCCATTTCTAGTAAAGTACCATTGTCTGAGGGTCCTGAAAACCACCGAGTCCGAGTTCAGAACCTTCCAGCCCAATTTCATTAAGAAAGCCTTGTTAGCAGCCATGATCGATCGCACGCCCAATCCTCACTCTGTCGTGGGCGTGCAGCATGTATTCCAGTTGACCACTACCTTTCCTTTAGAATTCACGTCCCCCGTCCAAATGAAATTACGCATGGCTTTTTCCATTTGTTTTAGCAGCGTGGCAGGCCATTTATAAATCATCATGGTGTGCATGAAAGAACTAGTTATCACCGAGTTAACCAGGCAAACCCTACCAACAAGGGAGAGAGACGAGCCTTTCCATCGTCCGAACTTAAGGATTATCTTGTCAAAGATAGGCAGAAATCCGCGACCTTTGGAGCTCCTTGAAGATTGGAGCGCCCAAGTAGATGGTGGGGAACGCCCGGATGAATCCCTAGAATGTGTTGCACCCTCCCACGGACATAATGCGAAACCTGCGCCCCAAAATAGACCTTGGATTTCCGTGGACTAAAGACTTGACCCGAGATATCTGCATAATGAGTAAGAATCTGAAGCAAACCCCGTGCATTAGATGAAGACTCCCCACACATGATGACAATATCGTCCGCATATAAAAAGGATGATGGAAAGACAATACTCCTTGGCGCCGTGAAGGCAGATAACTGGGACTAATCCATCGCTGCTGCAATAAACTGACCCAGGACCTCCTCCGCAATACAAAACAATAGGGGTGATAAACGGACTCTGAAGGAATAGCCGTCAAAAGCGCATTATCAACCATACTAAAGATCGAAGAAATAAGGTGATCTACCAAAGTGTAGCCCGAAGTGGTTTGCCCTGTGTCCGCGAAAAGGTCCGTATAGAAGGAGATAATGTGATTCCCAAGAGCTACCGGGTCCTCTGTATAACTACCATCAACCATCAAACCTTGTATCCGTGAGCGTCCATTTCGAATCTGACAACGACGATGGAATAATGTTGTGTTACGATCCCCATCCTTTAACCAATCTGATCGTGATTCCTGCTGAAGGAATTCCGACTGCATGAGCAACGTGCGAGATAGCGCAGACTGCGCCTCCAACTCCATATCCCTGCGAGCCTCGGTGAAACCGTCGGATTCAATATCTGCCTGAATCTGACGGACCCTTTCCATCTGATGATCCACCTGACGATTAACATCCCCCAAAACCTCCTTATTCCAAACCTTAATCGATTGTCGCAACCTCTTGAGTTTCCACATGACGCGCCGCATAGGGTTGGGCGACGTGCACGGGATGGCCCAAGAGGCCGTGACCACATCCCGGAAAGAATCGTGATGAATCCACATGTGCTGAAAACGAAACGGCGAAGGTCCCCTGCTCATGGAAGAAGAACAGGAGACCAAAATGGGGTAGTGGTCGGAGCCAATGCGCGGAAGGACTAAGCCCTTAACAACTTGCCAAAAGGAGAAAAATGACCAGTTGCTGGGGCTCGATCTAACTTAGCCTGAAGAAGAGATAGAGGTCTACGAGGGGAGCACCACGTAAATGTGTTCCCGTAGTCGCACTGAAACAACCTGTATCCTCCAAGAAATCCCAAGTCCCGACAAGAGGCACTGGGATGAAGTACCACTGCCCGCTCATGGTGACCCAGCACAGCGTTGAAGTCTCCAATGAGCAGGAGATCAGTAAGACCCAAATCCCTCAAATCCAGCCAAAGGGCACGACGAGCAACATGATCACACAAACCATGAACAAAGCCAACATGAAAAATCAGAGAACCAAATTGAATCTGCAAAATAAGACATTGAGAAGAAGATCACACCTGATTATGGACTGAGATGTTAGCGTCGCATAGCACCCAGATGTCCGGGCGTCCGTTCGCCCAGAAACTCTGAGCCACAAACCTGAGTCCGAGGCTATTCCAATAAGAATCCGCAATGGATGAGATGTCCACCTTAGGTTCGCAAATGGCTAAGATAGAAGGTTTATGTTTATGACATAAAGCCTTAAGAACATTTCGAGATGAAATGTTCCCAATCCCCCGTATGTTCCAGAAGATGCAATTCATTGAGACGGAGGAGGGGGTGGCGCCCGTGACGATCGCACGGTAAAAATAGGCGTGTGGTTCGTAGCGGAGTCTGACGATTGATTGTGACCCACTTCATCTGCATAATCTGCCCATCTCTTGGAAGCGGCAAAGTTCATTTCGTGTGGTTCTAAACTCTCTGGTTCGATAGTAACTTCATGAACAGGGGGTGATGGTCCCGATGTAACTTTCCAAATAATTCTATCTTTGGCCAGGTCCAAGGAGCTGTCCCGGAAAGCACGACTCAACGCACGAATAGGCTTCCCCAAAGGATACTGAACCGTAATAGGCATAATCGTGGAGACCGTTCCCATGTTGGATGTGTTAGCCTTGGGAGATGATTCCCTAGCTGGGTACTCGGCTTGATGATCTGCAGGATGGTGATCCTGGGAATCGACAGACTCAAGAGCCTCAAAGGAGTTACCAAGATGGAAGTCCGAAGAGCAAGTGACTATTGCGCAAGGCAGAGAATCTACGCGCATAGCCGATCCCGTATTTTCCATTGAGTTATCAACGCCTTGCCCTTGTCCTGCTAAACAGGACGATAAACCTTACGAACCCTGGATCGCCCACGCTGCACTGAGTTATGACGAGTAGCCGACGCCCGTGAGCGGCCTTGGGCTGGTGAAGCACGCCCTTCCACAGCCAGATTACCCTCTTTGTTAAAACGACAAGAAGCTGTAGAATGTCCCGTAACACCACACCTCGAGCAAAACTCAGGGAGTTTTTCATAAGTGACTGAAACAAAAGAGCATTTGCCAGTGCGTTCTACCATGATATGTTCTTCCAGTGGCTTAGAGAGATCGGCGTCCACCAGAACTCGAACGAAATGACCCAAAGAACCATCCAGTGATCGCTGATCAATTTGTAAAGGATTCCCAAGAGCACTGGCGATACCCATAATGTTGTTGGGGTCCCAATATTCCAAACTGAGTTCAAAAATGTGTACCCAGACGCTGGCCACTGAGGTTTGAACCTTATAAGTGTCGAAGTCCGGCACCCATGGAGATAGACGTATAGTACCAGGGTTTTTTTTAATTAAGTCGGGACTAGTGGTTGGAGGAGAGGAGATAAATTTCAAAGAAACTGCGAGATACAGGGTTCGAACCCTGGTTAACACCTTTATAAAGGGTTAGTGATACCACTTGAGCTAGAAGCTAGTGGTTCGTATAGTACCAGGGTTAAACGTCCACTTAGTGCGCTGCTGAGCCCGAGAACGATCCTGCGCACTAAACAATTTGACACAAAAAAATCCCTTGCCCAAGGGAATTAATTTCCAGTCATTCTTACTACCCCATAATTCAGACAGGCGTTTATGCAAAAGCATAGTCGCCCATGGCTTGTTACCTTTTCCCAACATAACCCTTCCAATCAAAGAGTAGGAAAATTCAGCGACACGTTGTTGGTAAACATTATCATCAATGGTAACTGAATAGCAATCACCTTTTCGAACCAGTTTTGGGATAGACTGATTTTTACCAGAAACCATTGTGGAGAATAAATTAGCATTACCTGGGGCCTGAGTAGTAGAATCCAGCTGATTGGTACCTACAACAATTTTAGCAAAAGAATATCCAAAATTGGGGTTAGCATTTGCAATATGAGCCGAATGTCGCAGGTTCGTTTCATAGTTGGATGACGATGGGGCAGGGTTTCCAGCAGTCAGTGGCGCGTTCTTGGAATCTGAAAATGGGTGTGGGGGACCATGCGGATGGTGGACAGTGGCCCAGGGGTCATCACTCCCCTGGGGGGGGAGCCTGGGATGATGGATATGTAGACGTCGGCCCCCCATAGGCAGATGGGAGGGGGCCAGCTCCCCCATGGCTGGCAGAGGCCATGGGGGTAAAGAGAGGCTCCCCCCTAATGTGATCAGCAGGCAAAGGCGTAGGGGAGGCCACCCCCTTTGCAGGTTCTCCGTGAACAATGCCCCAGCATGCGCTACAGCACCAAGCGTAGTGGGCATCGACGAAGGAGATGCAGCCTGCACGTGCAGCGGATGTGCAGCAGGCTGTCCCTGGCCAAACGCAGTAGCAGCGTCTGCACGAGAGGCGTTGAGGTATGTCAACGATGAGGACTGGGCGTGCTTCATCTGTGTGGATGAACTCGTGGGAGTAGCGGGGCTGCGCGACGTCATTCACAAGTAGAGATCCGGGGAGACAAGCCCTAGGTGCGTGGAGGCTGGGCCTGGGACAAATGATCACCGATGATGATGGATTCTTCTTGGACACATGTCAGGTTCTCATGAAGAAGGTCTAAGAAGGTAACACGTGTCTAGCAAAGGTGTCTTGTAATAGGGACACGTGTCACTTCCTTGTTTTGTACATGAGGCCTATATAAGGACCTCCTCAGTCGTATGGAAAACTCAGACGGAAATCAGAATAAAATCTCCCTTTTACAAAATATGAGTTTCTAATTTTCTTTTATGTCTCTTCTTTTTGAATAAATGCGAGAATATATATAAAAAATGAAGAAGAGTAGTCCTGATCACAGGCTGATCAGGTAACCAAAGTAGTAAAGCCTAGGAACAAAGTTAAATAACATAACAAAATGGTCACAAGCCGACCAGATGGTTGAATGGTTGGGGCCTCGTTAAAACCTTCCAAGTTAAAACCCAACCTTTTGGGAAAAACCCTTGGAAGGAAAAAGAGTACCCCCCAGGAGGAAATGCGTCCAAAACAGAAGAAACTAGAAGACAAGACGCACTAGCTAACAATCCTATAGTTGGATTGGCCAACATAATCCTGAGTGAGGGTCGCGATTATGGCCGCTGGGGGCGCCCCCCACCACGTAGCCTCGTGCGATGTCTTGCTAAGAATATCCGTTGCCTGGTTGCCTTCCCTAAAGATGTGCAAAACCACCAAGTTCATCTGAGAGAGGAGGTGCAGAGTGTATCGCCACATGCTCAGATGGCGCCAAGGAACCTCTGTGGATCTCCTCCGCAGCAGTTCCAGCATATAGACCGAGTCCGATTCTAGCCATCGTTGATTCCATGTATGCGAGAATGTGAAGTGTGTGGTGCCAATAGCTGAGATGACGCCACGGGACTTCCGTTGGTCTTTTCTACAACAAGTTCACCACATACGACGAGTCCGACTCCAGCCAAAGTTTTGTCCAACCCTTAGCAAAAGCATACTGAATTGCCCACATTGCTGCGATCAATTCAGCTTCAAACGCATAGCGCGAACCACAATGATGAACAAAGCACCCTCGAAAGAAACCTCTATAGTTCCGAAAGACTCCTGAAGCAATGCACGGCGCCCCTGATGCGCTTCCATCCATATTAACCTTGATCCAACCCGGGAGTGGTTTTTGCCAGTTAACCTCCACAATCTTCGGTGCTTTTCTAGCCCTCCCTGGAACTCGCAGGTTGCGCAGGATAAATAGGTCTTGTTGGTCATTGTGCATGCATCCCTGATCCAATGAGTCATATGCAAGAAAGTATAGCCACACGCCAAAGGAAATCAACTTGGTCGCTGAAATGAAACGTCATTAACTGCACCAGTAATTCATTGAAGCTATACGCTTTACAAGGTTGAACATTGAATGAATCAAAGACCCAACGCCAGAGAACTCCTGCAGAGACAATCTTGTCATGGAAGGTCAAGTCATTTCTGATTTGCCAGATGAGCCAAATACCGGATAACACTGCAACCCGCCAAAGAAAAGTGACCTACTCACTGAAATAAAAACTCATTAAACGCACCAAGAATTCATTGAAGCTATAAGCCCTAAAGTGGTGGATATCAAAAGAGTCGAAGATCCACTTCCATAGGGCCCTTGCAAAAACACATGAGACAAATAAATGATCAACAGATTCCGCGTCAGCACACCAAAGAACACAAACCGAGGGGCCTGTGAAGGAACCCTGTGGTCGCAAAACATCCAAAACCACCAGTCGATTATGAATGGCGCGCCATGTCACAATCGAACGTCTTTCCGGGATGTGAGGTGACCAAATCTAGGAACCCCATTGAACCACAGAGGGAGTGAGGGCGCATATAGGAGTAAGCCACCTTCGATGTAACGATCCCATCATCAGAATGTAGCCATGCCCGCGTGTCCGACGAATCCGGGGTGATGGGGACTCTAACAATCTCTCGAACCATATCCAGATACGCCTCTATAAACGATAGAGTGAAGTGCCAAGTCCCATCGTAAAAGTAATCTGAAATGCGCTGCCGAAATAAATACCTGTACTCCTGCGGGATACCAATCCTATCCGCGATGGTGTAACCCAGCCAATTGTCCAGCCAGAAAGATATGCCGGAGTTGCATCCTGGAATCTAGCGGTAGTCCTCCAAGAATCCCGAGATCCCAAGCCGAACCCTCGTCCAGATGGAAGAGGGGATGTACGAACGGCGTGGAGATCCATCAGAAGTGAAAAAGCGCTTTCTGAGGGTGCTGTAAACCAAAGAGTTTGAAGTCATAATCTTCCAACCCATCTTCATAAGGCATTGTTGGCGACAACGATGGATTGGACTCCCAAGCCTCCTTCTGCCCGTGGCATACAACAACGACTCCAGTTCACCACCACTGAGCCTTTAGCATTCACATTACCAGTCCAGATGAAATTACGCATGGCCTTTTTCATTTGCCGAAGCAATGTTCTAGGCCATTTGTACACCATCATAGTATGCACGAAGGAGCTGGTAATCACCGCAAACAAATACGGCCAGCAATAGACAAAGAGGACCCTTTCCACTTTCTGAACTTAAGAATAATCTTATCGAAAACTGGTTGAAGGTCAGCCACTTTAGGCGCACCCTTGAAGATGGGGGCGCCTAGATAGACCATAGGGTAGGCGCCCATATGCATCCCTGTAATCGTCTGAATACGTCCTCGCACATAATTAGAAACCCGGCTGACAAAATAAATTTTAGATTTATTAGGGTTGAAAATCTGGCCCGAAATATCCGCATAGAGATTGAGTATCTGGATGATGGTACGTGCATTGCTCGTGGAGGCCCCACACATAATCACAATATCGTCCGCATACATAATCGACGAGGGAAAGATCACCTGCTTAGCGCCAGGAAGGCCTGAAGCTGGTTTCTCTTGACCGCCTCCTCTACTAATTTACTCAGAACGTCTTCTGCGATGCAAAAGAGCAGGGGTGATAATGCATCCCCCTGTCTAACCCCTCGAAAACAAGAGAAATAGCCCACAGGCGACCCATTCAGAAGGACCGAAATTCTGGAAGAATGAAGGATAATCTGTATCCAGTGAATGAACACTTCAGAGAAACCAAAGTGACGCAACATGTGTATCAGAAAACCCCAATTAACCGTATCAAATGCCTTGCGGATATCAACTTTTAAGATCATGTTGGTGTCATTCCGCCCCTGCAAGATATTAAACCCTTCCGAAACCAATGCGATACAGTCGTGAATCTGCCTGCCCGGGATAAAACTAAACTGAGTAGGAGACAAGTAAGCAGAAATGATGGAGCCCAAACGAGTCGCCAAAATCTTCATGATAATCTTAAAAAGGAAGTTACTCATCACGATCGGTCTAAAATCCTCCACTACATTAGCCTCCTTAGTCTTCGGGATGAGTGCCATGAAACTGACATTCAATCCCGCCGGAAAGGATGCCATGATGAAGAAATAATGGACGGCTACCACCACCTCATCTGACACAACATCCCAGAAATGCTGATAGAATCTCCCACTGAAACCATCCGGCCCCGGAGCACTATCCAAACCCATATCAAACGCCGCCGCCTCTTTAACCTCGGACTCTGAAGGAATAGCCGTCAACAGCGCGTTATCAGGCGTGCTAACAGTAGGGGAAATCAACTGGTCGATCAAAGTGTAATCCAAGCTAGTTTGCCCCGTATCTGCAAAAAGATCCGTATAAAATGAGATAATGTGGTTTCCAAGAACCGTTGGATCTTCTGTGTAGCTACCATGAACCATCAAAACCTGTATCCCTGAACGCCCATTTCTGATCTGGCAACGACGATGGAAGAATGCTATGTTGCGGTCCCCATCCTTTAACCAAGCTGAGCGGGCTTTCTGCTGAAGAAAATCGGACTGCATGAGCAATGGATTGGGCGACGCGCTAACATCCCCAAATACTTTCTTATTCCAGATACTTTCTTATTCCAGATTTTAATCGTCTGCCTGAGTCTCTTGAGCTTCCACATGACGCGCTGCAAGGGATTGGGCGACGCGCACGGGAGCTCCCAAGAGGTAGTAACAATACTCCGGAAAGAATCATGATGTATTCACATGCGCTGAAACCGAAACGGAGATGGACCCTTGCTAATAGAAGAAGAGCAAGAAACCAGAATGGGATGGTGGTCGGAACTAATGCGCGGAAGGACTAAACCCTTAACAACTTGCCAAAAAGTGAAAAATTGACCAGTTGCTGGGGCTCGATCCAACTTAGCCTGAAGAAGAGATAGAGGCCTGTTAGAGATTTTTTCTAACCGCAAGTCTATGGTGTCAAGTTTTAATATAGAGTAGTAAGGTTGTCGAATCCACAGGGAATAATTATCGAATTATCGCTAAGTACTATAATATAGTAGTCTAACTTTATTTAGAAATTCAATATTTGATGGAGTTGATTATACTAAAAATAACAAAAATAAATCAAGAGTATGAAAATATCAATGAGTTTATCCAAATGATTAAATGAATTCTAGAGGTATGATGAATTTAGTTATCCCTTATGTTGTCAATATGGTTTATCAATCATCAATTACCAATTTATAAGTCAAGATTTCTACAATAATCATTCCCTCTCTCAAGTGCCAAATGATTTTAGATTCAATTGGGAAATCAATATCCTCTATAAAAATCACCAATTAAAATCTCAATAAAAACTATGAATCTTGATAAATGACTTCAAAGGATTCACAAATCTCTCAATTCTATGCAATCCTAGGTTATGCTATTCCAAGGTCATGTATTCAATTACCTCTCTCAAGTGTCAAATCAAATACACCAAACACTCTAAATTATTGATCAAGTAATTTAGAAGCAATAGATCCAAATAGCACAAATAAATTGATAGATCTAGATTGACAAACCACAATTTCAAAAAATAAGTTCAAACATAGATTACATCATCCCTCTAGAATTATAGAGTTTAGCTCATGATTAAAGAAAATGAATCCATAAGAATACAACAATACATCTTACAAAATATGGAGAAAGTAACAAAATAAGAACAAGAGTTGAGGGATCTTCTTTATTTCTAGATGATAAGAGCCTTCAATCTTGTTCTCCAAGCTTGTCCCAAGATGTTTCTATTCTTCTTCCTTGTCTTCTTGCTGTTTTGTTGTCTTCCAAATGGTCCAAGATCCCCAATTTCACGCCCCAAGACTTGTATTTATACCCCCACAAAAGTCCAAGAAAAGGAATAAGTTACATTGTAATTTCCGCCTAGGGGCGCTGCGCGCGCCCGTCTCAATTTTTCCACTCGGCGCTGCGGCGCCAAAAATGGGGTGCTGCGGCGCCAAGGACGGGGCGCTGCAGCGCCACTTCCAAACCTCGCATTGCCATTTTCACCCCACAGCGCTGCAATGGGTCTGTCTTGCGCTGCAGCGCCAAGCCGACTCAAGCCCAAAAGTGCGATTTTCCTCTTTTTCTTCTTCTTCAAATGCGATTTCTTCCACCCAAACACGTTTTTCACTGTTTTCATCAATTTTCGGCTACCAAAATCTATATTAACTCTTCAATGACACTGAATGAAATAAAATGGACTCTAGCGACTCTAAAACATCCAAAATTAATATAAAATCCTAGTCTAAAATACATTATTAAGTTGATAAAATACCAACTTAACAAATACCCCCAAACTTAAATTATTGTTTGTCCTCAAACAGCTCTAAAATAAAACTACAGGACAACAATGACATAAACAACTGCAAAACTTCACAACCAATAACATTTGTCTCAATACTCATTTCACTATCAATCAAGCATGCGTTTTAACATTGTGATCAAAAGTGTGGAATGTACATGCCAACTCCGTTTACATTATTCAAATAGATTCACGCAATCAAGTGTTTTCAAAATGATCCACTTTTTGAATATAGAGATGAAATGATTACCGGACTCCATAGGCTTGTCTTTCACACTAATCTCCACTAATGTAGGCTAATGTAACACAAGGATCAATAGGACTTTTAAAGCTTGTAATGTGGGCTTAGGGTAAGGTAGGAAAATATAGGAAAAAGTGGCTCAAATCACCCAAACACACAATTAGCACTTCGAATCATCAATTAGCCCTACCCTTCACTTTTTGATATCCTCAATGTTTATGAACCTTCAATCCGCTGATTTTTCTCTTTTTTTTTTCGGAACCCCCAAACTTATTCTTTTGCGTACATGGGGTTTCATATTTTATTTTCTCGGGCAACTTCATTCAATTAAGTTCACACCCTTCTCATCATACCCTCCTCAACTTCCAATATTTTTCTATACTTTGTGTGTATGAGTGATGGGTAATTAGGATATTCACATTTAGGCTCAGGGTATTAGATGGTTTGCCAAAGAAACGGGTTTATACGGCTCAAAGGGGGACACTAGGGAAAATATACTACAAAGGTAGGCTTTTAGGCTCTGGCTTGTTCAAAGATGGCCTAAATCATTTCTTTAATGTTACTTCACCTAGGATTTCGCCTCGACTAGTGATCAGATAAGTTCTAGAATCCGGTGGGATCATAAAGGAAACACTCAGTCGCATAATTCATCTCCAAATAAATCAACAGAGTTAAGCACATAGATGGAATTAATGGAAAGAAGAATAAATCACAGTTTAAACACATGCTCTCTTGACCGTTCAACTCATATTCGACAAATTCACTTAGTCATGCAGTTTCACAGTTTTACAAACGACAAGACTCGATTTTTTTTAATCACTCAAAAGACACAAAATGAAGCACAAAAACAAATTAAAACAGATTACACTCCCCCAAACTTAAAATGAACATTGTCCCCAATGGAGAGTGAGAAAAACTTTCCTGGTAGCCAAAGTGATTAGGACTCCGCATCGGAATCCCTATCAGAATCGTGCGGTGGAAGATGAGCAATAGGACCAGGTGGTGGTGGTGTCGGAAATTGGAATTGTTGCGTCTGGCCATAAATTTGAGCAAGAACTCTGTTGTGCTCATTAATATACTCTTCCCTCGCAGCTCGATGACGTTGCTCAGCTACAAAAGCTAAAGCTAAGCGACGATGAGCCCTTCGCAACTCTTGTACCTCATGCATTAATGCATCTGAAGGGTCGTCATCATGATGAGAGCTCGTGTGACGAGAATGACCCGCCCGCACGAACCGGATGTAGCACCAAGATCGTGTGGATCGGGCACGAGCCTCGAGCTAAACGGGTGGAAGGACAAAATCAGGATCAAGTATATAGCCCGCACCCTTCGGGTTAGGTACACCGCCTGCCCATTCGTCATAAGAAGCAATAATGGTAGAATCAATAGGCCCTTTAGGCCACTCCAATGGTTCGTTCTTGTCCCACGTAATTTTCTCCTTTTTACACAGACCACAAATCAAAGCGGCATAATCAATCCCCCGGATTTACAATGTCGGATGGTGTAGCGAATGGATTGTGCGATAATTACTGCTGGATCGAACTGGATGTCGGTAACAATCGCGTATAACAGATAAGCTCGATGCTTCGTGACATCGCTGATATGCTTGGTTGGCATTAAATTGTGACATATGAAATGAAACCAAGCACGTCCGTACCGACTCAACGTAGTGTGGGAGAAGGCAAGGGATCCGCCAGAGACCTTTGTTGGGCGCACTGCACGTACCGGGCGGCAAAGAGCACGACAAATCATCTCTAAATCCGGTGGGAGAAATGAACTCGGTATAAGGTGAGTGATCCACGTCAGGTAATCCATAATACTGTCGTATTTCTGATGGATCAATATACACGTAGTCACCAAGCACATAAATCTCGTTAGGGTTATCGAGTGTGACATTTGCATTTGCAAAGAATTCTCGAACCACATTTGGTGCATACGGTTCGGGTTGAGCACATAATTTTTTCCATCGCCTTTGGTTTATCATTTGTGCAAGATCACCATCACTCGAACTCGGTTGCAACCCATTCCATGATTATGCTCTTTGTGCTTAATTTATCAAAAAAAGATTTTGTGCCTCTAAGCTTGTGAAACGGCTAGTATCATATTCCTCGGAGGTACTCGCTTTGCTTTTGCCTTTGCTTTTGCTTGTTTTATTTGACTTCCCCATTTAATTGATCGTCTAATATCCTGGAAGAGTAAATAACCAAGACAACACGTAGAAACAAGCGATATGGATTAGGGGTTACGAATTCTCGCAATATCCCAAAAATATGCATCCGTGTCATCAATTAATGATCAAATTGTACTTGAATAACAATGAAGACAAGAATGGAATGCATATGTGTAAGATTTTTCATTGGAGCATTTTGACAAACACCTTGTGAGCATAGTGATGACAAGAGATTAACACCAAATTCATAGAATAATTCATGCCCAATCATCAATACCAACCTAATTCTAACATACATCAATCATATATCCCAACAATTTATCCAACAATTAAACATGAATTTCGAAATTGAAAGGAATATTGACATGTTCTTCATATTAGGTTAATAATTGGGGAAAAAGGGATGTACAAATTAAACCACCTTACCTAGATGATAGAGAGGATGAAGATGAGGATTAAGATGCTTAAGTGCTCCCTTGAGTGGTGCAAGATTGAGGGTTTGTGTGTGCTTATGTGTAGAGAAGATGGGAGAGGATGAGGGGATGTGTTTTGTTGAGAAAGAAGTGAAAGGAAGAATTCACGTTCAACACTTAAAGACCAAAGACCTTGGGCCGATGCAGCGGCTGCTGCATCACCACGACTTGCGTCTTGCCTTATTTTTGCACTCTGACTAGTCAGGCTCAACCCTTTTATATATATATATATATATATATAAAATTTAATAAAAACAAATTAAAACCACACAAAATTTAATTCACACAAATAAAAATAAAAAAAAATCACACCAAATCCAAATAAATAAAAATAAGCCAAAATTAAAGAAAATAAAATCACAATAAAATGCAATCACACAAAAATCACTTGGGTTGCCTCCCAAGAAGCGCTAAATTTATAGTCGTTAGCCTGGACTTGACTACTCGGGCTCACGAAATGTCATCACCAAGTGGAAGATTTAAAACCTTCCTTGTTTCATTTCCAAAATAATGTTTCAATCGTTGTCCGTTCACTTGGAATGAATTCCCATCTTTTCCTCTCAACTCGACGGCACCATAGGGAAACACACGTTCCACCACAAATGGCCTGGACCATCGTGATTTCAGTTTTCCTGGAAATAGTTTCAATCTCGAATTGAACAATAACACTTGTTGGCCAGGTAAGAATTCACGTCGCAAAATCATTTGATCATGCCATTTTTTTGTTTTTTCTTTATACATTTTGGCATTTTCATATAATTCATGACGAAATTCTTCCATTTCGTTCGATTGAAGTAATCGGTTTTCACCGGCCTCTTTCAAGTTAAAATTCAACTTCTTAATTGCCCAATAAGCTCGATGCTCAAGCTCAACCGGCAAATGGCACGCTTTACCAAACACCAATCGATATGGTGACATACCAATGGGTGTTTTATAAGCCGTGCGATAAGCCCACAAAGCATCATCAAGCTTTTGTGCCCAATCCTTTCGATTAAAACTCACCGTTTTTTCAAGAATTTGTTTCACTTCACGATTGGAAATTTCAGCTTGACCATTAGATTGAGGATGATAACCAAACGCAATCTTATGACGCACACCAAATTTAGCAAGAAGGTTGTTAAATAATTTATTACAAAAATGCGTACCTTCATCACTTACAATAGCTCGAGGAGTACCAAACCAGGTGAAAATATGCTTGTGCAAGAATTTGAGTACTACCTTAGCATCATTCGTTGGTGTAGCAATCGCCTCAACCCACTTGGAGACGTAATCAACCGCAAGCAAAATATACAAATTTCCATAGGACCGCGGAAATGGCCCCATAAAGTCAATACCCCATACATCAAACAACTCCACCTCCATTATGTTTGTCAAAGGAAGCTCATGACGCCGTGAAATATTACCAACCCTTTGGCATCGATCACAAGTCTTTACAAAAGCATAACAATCTTTGAACAATGTTGGCCAATAAAAACCAGATTGTAGTACCTTTGCAGCTGTTCGGGTTGGCCCGAAATGTCCCCCATAAGATGAGGAATGACAATGTTGAAGAATCTCTCCAATTTCTTCCTTAGGAACACAACGGCGAATGATAGAGTCAGCGCATCGTTTGAACAGTAACGGATCATCCCACAAATAAGACTTAACATCATGTAGGAATTTTTTCTTTTGGTGTGAAGTCAAGTCCGTGGCAAAACTCCTCCCGCGAGGTAATTAACAAAATCTGCGTACCAAGGTAATGATGTCTCGGCACGCATAATTTGTTCATCAGGAAATGATTCTTTTATTGGACTCTCAATCACCTCGTGAGGTTGCTCAAGGCGGGATAGATGATCGGCAACCACATTTTCGCTTCCTTTTTTATCCCGAATCTCAATATCAAATTCTTGCAAGAGCAAAATCCATCGAATTAACCGAGGTTTTGCATCCTTTTTGGAGAAAAGATATCGGATTGCCGCATGATCCGTATAGACAATCACCTTTGTACCCACCAAGTAAGCTCAGAATTTATCAAATGCAAAAACTACCGCCAACATCTCTTTTTCTGTGGTGGTGTATTTTTGTTGGGCGTTGTCCATGGTCCTCGCTTGCGTAGTAAATTGCTTTAAAAATTCTGTCTCGCCTCTGACCAAGAACGGCACCTACTGCATAATCACTTGCATCGCACATAAGCTCAAATGGTTGAGTCCAATCCGGCACTATCATAATTGGAGCTGAAACGAGTGCCTTTTTTATCTGTTCAAATGCCTGCAAACACAACTCATCAAAGCAAAAGATAGCATCTTTTTCAAGGAGATTACAAAGTGGTTTAACAATTTTTGAAAAATCTTTTATAAATCTCCTATAAAACCCTGCATGTCCTAAAAAGCTTCTTATGCTTTTCACATTTGAAGGTGGGGGTAGCTTTTCAATAGCCACAACTTTCGCCCTGTCAACTTCCAAACCTGTACAAGAAATACGATGCCCAAGTACAATCCCTTCTTTGACCATAAAGTGACATTTTTCCCAATTAAGTACAAGATTAGTTTCCTCACAACGTTGCAAAACCAGAGATAAGTTATGCAAACAATGGTCAAAAGAAGTACCAAAAACAGAAAAATCGTCCATAAAAATCTCCATGATTCTTCAACTATACCATGAAAAATCGCCATCATACACCTCTGAAAAGTAGCAGGTGCATTACATAATCCAAATGGCATCCTGCGAAATGCAAAAGTACCATATGGACATGTAAAAGTAGTCTTTTCTTGATCTTCGGGGCAATGGCGATTTGATTGTACCTGAATAGCCATCAAGAAAACAATAGTATTCGTAACTCTGCCAACTTTGTCCAACATTTGATCAATAAAGGGGAGGGAAAATGATCCTTACGAGTAGCCTTATTCAATTTTCTATAATCAATACATACTCGCCATCCTGTGACAGTTCGTGTAGAAATTAATTCATTGTTATCATTTTTCACAACTGTCATACCTCCCTTTTTAGGAACAACCTGTACCGGACTCACCCATGAACTATCAGAAATGGCATAAATAATACCTGCCTTTAGCCACTTTAAAACCTCATTTCTCACAACTTCTTTCATTGCGGGATTAAGTCGTCTTTGATGCTCAATAGATGGTTTATAAGATTCTTCCATTAAAATTTTGTGCATTACAATGGAAGGACTTATACCTTTCAAATCAGAAATATACCAACCCAAAGCCGACTTATGTTCACGAAGCACACACAACAACTTATCTAATTCGGATGAAGATAATGAAGCAGAAACAATTACCGGGTAATTTTTATCTTTTCCCAAAAATGCATATTGAAGATGTTCCGGAAGTTCCTTTAGTTCTAAAGTACCTTTCGGAATATTTTCAATATTGGCATTTTCTAACGCTTTCTTTTGTTTTTCTTTTACAATTTCTTTAGCCTCAAGAGAAAGAATAAACTCAAGCAAATCAATATCATCACTATCTTCCTCATCACATTTCATTATTGAATTAATCAAACAATGTTCTAACGGATCTTTTAAATCTTGTTTTATAACTTCCGTTTGATCACATTGTTCGATCTTATCAATAAAATGACATGTGTGAGGTTCTTATTGAAATTTCATTGCTTTATAAATGTTAAATAGTACCTCATCATCATTTACCCGTAATGTCAACTCTCCTCGTTGCACATCAATTAGAGCTCGTCCCGTTGCTAGAAAAGGTCTTCCAAGAATCAATGGCATTTCATAATCTTCCTCCATATCCAACACCACAAAGTCCGCCGGAAATATGAATTTATCCACTTTGATCAACACATCTTCAATCACTCCTCTTGGGTAGGTGAGTGATCTATCGGCTAATTGCAATGTGATGGTGGACGGCGTTATTTCTCCAAGGCCAAGTTTCTGAAAACAGAAACGGCATAAGATTAATGCTAGCACCTAAATCACAAAGAGCTTTTTTAAAATAAGAATCACCAATAGTGCAAGGGATAGTGAAACTCCCCGGATCTCTTAATTTTTGTGGTAGCTTTCTTTGCAAAATGGCACTACACTCTTCTGTGAGATTGACCGTCTCGTATGCCTCCAACCTTCTCTTCCTCGACATCACATCCTTCATGAATTTTGCATAGTTTGGCATTTGCTCAAGTGCATCGACAAAAGGGATGTTGATGTGAATTTTCTTGAATATTTCCAAAAACTTGGAAAATTGAGCGTCCAACTTTTTCTTCTGAAATCTCTATGGAAAAGGAAGAGAATTTGGTAACACATTATCAGAATTGGAAATTGGTTTTACCTCATTTTTCGCGCTTTCTGATGGCTTGTCAACGCCCTCTTCATTGTGGAGTGTTTCAGAGCTTGCTTCTGGTTCATTGGTGGCGTGAGTAGGCATCTTTGGTTCATCATATTCCGTTCCACTTCTCAACTTAATGGCCTTGCAATGCTCCCGTAGGTTCACCTCGGTGTTACTTGGAAACGTATCAACTTTCTGTTGTGAATTAATAGCCGTGGCCAATTGACCCACATGTGTCCCCAAAGATTTGAGATGACTTTCAATTGTTGTAACCCTTGAACCCAAATTTTCTATGTTAGAATCGGCCTTGTTCATCCTTGCTCTTGATTCTACAAGGAATGAACTAAGTAATTCCTCCAAAGATGGCTTTTGTTCTCCCACATGTGTACTCGTACTTGCTTGATTCTGATATCCCGGAGGTGGTTGCAACATATTTCTCGTATTGCTATATGAGAAATTTTCATGATTGTGAAGTCCCGGATGATAATGCGTCGGTAATTGATTCCCTCGATTGTTGAAACCCCGATTGTTCACATAATTCGCTTGCTCCGTATCGGGATTCACAATTTCTTGACTTATCTCCATGACTGCTTCTGGTTGTTGTTTTCCACCCGAATTTAGTGTAGCAATTTGCTTTGACAAGGCGGAAATTTGAGAGGCCAATGCGGACATAGTATCAAGTTCAAGAACACCGGCAACTTTTCTTGGCGTAGATCTCTCAGAAGGCCATTGATAACTATTGGCAGCCATTTCTTCTAGTAAAAGCATCGCCTCACTTGGAGTTTTAGCCATCAATGTACCTCCCGCTGCAGCATCTATAATAGTTCTCGAATGCCCATTCATACCATTGTAGAAATACTTTGAACTTTTTGCCAATCTGTCTGCATTGCCCGTGTTGTGGACACCTTCTCAATAATTCTTTGAATCGCTCCCAAGCTTCGTAGAGTGGCTCAAAGTCGAGTTGATGAAATTGAGCAATCTCACTTTTCAGTTGAAGTGTCTTGCTAGGTGGAAAAAAATTTGCCATGAATTTTTCAGTGAGATCATTCCAACTAGTGATACTTCCAGGTGGGAAGGTTTGAAGCCACTGTCTAGCTTTATCACGAAGTGAAAACGGAAATAACCTTAACCGAATAGCTTCATCGGGAACCCCATTCATTTTGATAGTGTCACATATCTCAAGAAAAATAGCCAAATGAGCATTCGGGTCGTCTACGGCACTACCCCCAAACTGATTTTGTTGCACCATGTTTATTAGGGCCGGCTTCAATTCAAAATTATTCGCATTGATAGGTTGGCGAACAATGCCCGAATAGTTTTGATTCGTGGTTGGTCGAAAATAGTCCCGAATGGCCCTTTCCGGTGGTGCAACAATAGGTATGCGGTCTTCATCATCACCGATTCCTGCCATTTTTGTGAATTCGATTCTTCGTGCGGCTCTAATCTTTCGAAGCGTTCTTTCAATTTCTGGATCAAATATGATTAAATTAGCACTTTTATTTTTTCGCATCAACAAGAAAACACAAAAATGACAATGACCCTATTGTAACAAAAAAACCCAATCTAAATTAAAGTAAAATCACTAAGTAATAATATTAGCGCAAATAAGATGAATTACTCCCCGGCAACGGCGCCAAAAACTTGTTAGAGATTTTTTCTAACCGCAAGTCTACGGTGTCAAGTTTTAATATAGAGTAGTAAGGTTGTCGAATCCACAGGGAATAATTATCGAATTATCGCTAAGTACTATAATATAGTAGTCTAACTTTATTTAGAAATTCAATATTTGATGGAGTTGACTATACTAAAAATACCAAAAATAAATCAAGAGTATGAAAATATCAATGAGTTTATCCAAATGATTAAATGAATTCTAGAGGTATGATGAATTTAGTTATCCCTTATGTTGTCAATATGGTTTATCAATCATCAATTACCAATTTATAAGTCAAGATTTCTACAATAATCATTCCCTCTTTCAAGTGCCAAATGATTTTAGATTCAATTGGGAAATCAATATCTCTATAAAAATCACCAATTAAAATCTCAATAAAAACTATGAATCTTGATAAATGACTTCAAAGGATTCACAAATCTCTCAATTCTATGCAATCCTAGGTTATGCTATTCCAAGGTCATGTATTCAATTACCTCTCTCAAGTGTCAAATCAAATACACCAAACACTCTAAATTATTGATCAAGTAATTTAGAAGCAATAGATCCAAATAGCACAAATAAATTGATAGATCAAGATTGACAAACCACAATTTCAAAACATAAGTTCAAACATAGATTACATCATCCCTCTAGAATTATAGAGTTTAGCTCATGATTAAAGAAAATGAATCCATAAGAATACAACAATACATCTTACAAAATATGGAGAAAGTAACAAAATAAAAACAAGAGTTGAGGGATCTTCTCTATTTCTAGATGATAAGAGCCTTCAATCTTGTTCTCCAAGCTTGTCCCAAGATGTTTCTATTCTTCTTCCTTGTCTTCTTGCTGTTTTGTTGTCTTCCAAATGGTCCAAGATCCCCAATTTCACGCCCCAAGACTTGTATTTATTATGAACACTTCAGAGAAACCAAAGCGACGTAACACGTGTATCAAAAAACCCCAATTAACCATATCAAAGGCCTTTCGATATCAATCTTTAGAATCATATTAGCATCATTTTGTCCCTGCAAAATATTGAAACCCTCCGAAACCAAAGCGATACAGTCATGAATCTGCCTACATCACAATATCTTCTCGTTGGTGACTTGACTTGGGTTCAACAACACATGGATTTATCACGAGTGATGTATATATAGGCTTCGGTCTAGGTGGGTTTGGTGAAATCTAATTAAGAACCAGGAGATGCATGCATAACTCATTAACCTCAGGCTGCTGGCTGGTGATTGATCTTGTTAAAACCTTCCATTTAAATTGTAAAGATGTCGGTGTAAATGGATACCCTTTTCCTATTGTGAAATACCGGTGGAGTACCATGACAATGTATAAATCTGGGACATCTTTGTTCTGATCCACTTCTGATTGTAACATTTCCTTCATATTTTGAATCTTGTCATACCATTCAAGAAAATTCCAGAGATTGGATGACTGGTTGACTTGATTTTGGAGGAATGATAAAGTACATCTAACGGGCATTTCCACTGAATGATAGTAGGTGGAAAGACACCACAAATACCATAGACCATCTTTTGGAATATGAGTAGTAGTGGAAATGGTAAGGATCCCATAAAAAGGTTTATTTGGATAAAAACATGCCCTCTCGAAAGGGATATTAACTTAAACAACAAATTTGGCTAAGTGATAAAAGATGAAATGTTTTGCATATTTTTGTAAATCACTTAGGTCTTTGAAAGGTGTTTTGTGGGGGGAAATTGGCCATCAGGATATGCCATTAATATAACCGGGAAAATACCTTTCGAGGATACTAGTTGTAATGGTTGTGATCTTGACAGATAATTTGGAACAAGATTGTGATTTCCTTTGATATGTTGAACTGTGAACTGATACTTGGAAAACTAATCATTAAGACGCAGCAATTGTTTCTCTGGAACACCCTTGTTCTTGAGCTCCATAATTGCTGGAAATGATGTATTATTCATCTGAATTACGAAATGGTGACCAATAAGATGAAATTCAAACTTCTTGATCCCATTCTTCACAACAAGGATTTCTTTGTAGACAGCATGGTAATGCTTCTCAGAATCTTTGAACTGTCCACTTTTCAATTTAACAAAACAATACCAAGCTGACACTAAATGAAGATACATGTCCCAAACAGGTAGAATTGCATCAAGTCGCATAATAATCCTTCAAATGAACTTTTCTATACATAATATACCCTTAGGTTCAGCAAAATTGAATCTAGCAAGTGCTTAAAACAGAAAATAAATCATTCTTCCTCATCAATGACTTGGGTGCCCAATCCCTTCAACCCTCAATCTAGAATTTCTACAACAGTCACCAAAGAGTAGAGCTCCTCTTTAGCGTCTTCGTCATTGTTCCTCTTGAGGACAATGCGAACACGGATTCTACTTGACATCAACTCTGACATCTGTAGTCCCCATGGCCTTTTGGGCAAACTTTCTGATTTCCTTGATAGCATTTGGAGCCTTCTTTTTGAAGGTACATCCATGGAGGCGTTTGTGGAGATTGATCATGTACTCCTTAGTAACGACCTCCTCCTTCCTTCCCTTACTACCCTTCTCCACCATTGTTGTTGTTGTTTGCTGCCGTTGCTGCTAAAATGCACCGCGTTTAACTTCCCTGGAGCTTTGGGGCGCTCTCTTTGAACTGTCCACTTGCATGTCCACAATAAAAGATTTTCCCATCTTCTTTTTAAAGAAAAATGGCTCCCCAAAATTCATCGGTAGCATCAGTCTGGAGAATCCTTTGTCCTGTACGTGGAATTTTCAATGGCAGAGGATTCTGGCATACTAGCTTGAGTTGTTGAACTGCTCTGGTCTGGGATGATCCCCATGGTGGAGCATTCTTCTTAAGCATCTTTGAAAGCTGACTAGTATATCTGGAGCAATCCGGAATGAAGTCCCTGATATAATTAACAATTCCAAGGAATTGTTGGATCTCTTTGATTGACAAGTTTTCATCCGAAAACTTTTGTAATTCCTGAGCAATGTGCGGGCCTGGTTGATACTTTTTTTTGAATAAGATCGAGAATAATATAAAAGAAAAGAAAAGTCCTGATCACAAGCCGATCAGGTAGCGCAATGTTTGGGGCCACGTTAAAAACCTACTAGAGTAAAATCCACCATTGTGGGAAAAACCCCCAGTAGGAAAAGAGTACCCCCGTGAGAAAAAACCATAAGATACACAAAATCAAAGAGACAGAAAGCATCTAACAAATCTATACTGAGTACGTCCAACATAATCATCTAAGCAAATGCGAGGAAGAACCAAGCCTTTGACCGCTTGCCAAAAGGAAAAAAAATCGACACGTAGCTAGGGCTCGATCCAATTTAGCCTGGAGAAGGGAGAGTGGCGTGTGGGTGGTGTACACCATGTGAATGAATTTCCCGTAGTCGGCACAGAAAATAAACCAGCATCCTCCAAAAACTCCCTAAAGTCCTAACAAGAAGCCTGGGATAAAATGCCACTGCCCAATTTCTCATGATTTTCCCAAAACAACATTAAAATCCCCAATAAGCAATAAATCATCAAGACCCAAATTTCTCAAATCCAACCAAAGCGAGTGCCGGTCAATATGATTGCATAAACCACGAACCAAGCTAATATGAAAAATCAGAGAACCCAACTGCACCTGAAGAACAATACACTGGGAAGAAGTCCAAACCTATTGTAAAATAGAAATGCCAGCATCACAAAAAACCCAAATATCCGCCCGACCCTTAGACCGAAAGTTCTGAGTAAAAAAATCCAAACCCAAACTAGTCCAATAAGAAGCTGAAATCGAAGAATGTCCACCTTATGCTCACAGATAGCCAAAAAGACGGTTTATGCTTCTAACATAAAGCCTTAAGAACATTACGAGAAGCAATGTTCCCAATCGTCCGAATATTCTAGAAGATACAATTCATTGAGACACAGGGGAGGTAGCCCGTACTGGGCGCACGGTAGAGTCAGAAATCGTATGCCGCATGATCAGATGCTTGAGCATTAGAAACTTTGTCAGCATAATCCGCCCATCCTTCTGAAGCCACAAAATCTAAATCATTGGGCCTTGTAGAATTCGACTCAATCGTGAGATCATGAATAGCTGGAGATGGACCCTGAGCAACATTCTGAAGCAATCTGGATTTGGCCGAATCAATGGAGTTGTCCTGGAAGGCTCGACTAAGAGCACGAATAGGCTTCTCCAAGGGGGGTTGAATCGTAAGAGGTAGATTTGTAGACAAGGAGCCAGTGTTAGAGACCGAAGCCTTGGGAACTGGATGTCGAGTTGGGAGAACCGGAGGGGAATCCGTGGAATGTTGTTCTGGTGTGTCATCCGTGGCAAGCGCCTCAAAAGCATTACCAAGGTGGATGTCGTTAGGGCAAGTGACTATGGCACAGGATGGGGAGCCCGGCCACATAGTCGTATCCGTATTTCCCATTGAGTCATCAACGGCCCTGCCCTTGTCCATAGCCTGCTCACTGGATGATAAACTTTGCGAAATCTAGAAATACCCCTTTGAGCTGAATGATGGTGTTCATTCGGAGCCCTGGAACGTCCTTGAGTAGGACTAAGTCGTCTTTCCATAGCCGAAGTCCCCGTAGAAGTAAGACGACAAGAAGCAGCCGAATGGCCCGTAACATTACACATAGAGCAGAAACTCAGGGAGTTTCTCATAGCTAACTGACACAAACGAGCATTAGCCAACCCGTTCCACCATAATGTGATATTCCTGCGATTTTGCGAGATCTATATCGACCAGCACACGAATAAAATGTCCCAGAGAGCCATCTAGTGATCGCTGATCGATTTGAATCGAATCACCAATAGCACTGCAATCCCCAAAATGGTATTAGGATCCCAGTATTCCAAACTGAGCTAAAAAATGCGAACCCAAACACTGGCTTTTTTTTTGAATAAATGCGAAATATTATATAAAAAATGAAAAGAGAGTAATCCTGATCCCAGGCTGATCAGGTAACCAAAAGCAAGCCTGAAAAACAATGTCAAAAAAGAAAGCAAAATGGTCACAAGCCGACCAAATGGCTGAATGGTTGGGGCCTCGTTAAAACCTTCCAAGGTAAAACCCACCTTTGTGGGAAAAACCTTTGAAAGGAAAAAGAGTACCCCCAGGCGTACAGAAATGAAGAAGCAGCACGTGCTAACTAACAAACCTATAGGTGGATTGGCCAACATAGTCATCAGTGAGATAATTTATAAGCTCCTGTGGTGGTACGCCCCACCATGTGTCGTACTCCGTCTTCTTGCTCAACATATCCGCCACTCGATTGTCTTCCCGAAATATATGTGAGACCACAAAATCCATATGAACGAGCAGGTGTAAAGCGTATCGCCAATTGTTAAGGAGGCGCCATGGGACCTCCGTAGATCTCTTCTCCAGCAAGTTCACCACATACATCGAATCCGATTCCAGCCAAAGATGCGTCCAACCCTTTCTAGAAGCATACTGGATCGCCCACATTGTTGCGATCAGTTTAGCCTCAAACGCGTATCCCGAACCACACTGATGTACGAAACAACCTCGAAAGAACCCTCTACAATTTTGGAAGACCCCTGAAGCGGTGAGTCTGCCCGGCGCCCCAGAGGAACT
Source organism: Rehmannia glutinosa (assembly GCA_016081115.2). Lineage (NCBI taxonomy): Eukaryota > Viridiplantae > Streptophyta > Magnoliopsida > Lamiales > Orobanchaceae > Rehmannia > Rehmannia glutinosa. Next base: position 34,244,922 of record CM071930.1, read on the forward strand.
TCCGTCCGTGTTTACCTTGATCCAACCTGGGAAGGGTTTTTGCCAGTTAACCTCCACAATCATCGGAGCTTGTCTAGGTCGTCCTGGAACTCGTAGCCTATGCAGGATAAGGAGGTCATGTTGGTCGTTATGCATACAACCCCGATCCAATGATGATGATTCTACAACGAGTACTCTCGAGATAGATTGTCACAAATACGATTGTCCAGACTTTGTTGTGAAATACTATCTCATTCCTGATATGCCAAATGAGCCATATGCGGGAAAGGATAGCCACACGCCGAGAAAAAGTATCTGCTCATTTGAATCGAAATTCATTAGCCGTACCAGGAATTCATTAAAGTTGTTAGCCTGAAATGGGTAAATGTTGAATGATCAAAAATCTATCGCCAGAGAGCCCCTACAAAGACACATGAGACAAATAAATGATCAATCGATTCTGCAAATTCACAACAAAGAGCGCAAACCGAAGGGCCAGTAAAACTCCCCTTGGCTCGTAATAAATCCAAGACAACCAATCGATTGTGGATAGCCCGCCATGCCACCACCGATCGCCGGATTGGGGATGTGTTGCGACCAAATCCAAGAACCCCATTTGACCACCCGATACTTGGGACGCACATGAGCATAGACGGCCTTAGAGGAAACCAAACCATCCTCCGAATTCAACCAAACACGTGTATCCCTAGAGTTAGGAGCAATAAGGACGCGTCAATAGCAGCCGGACCAGATCCAAATAAGTCTCCACAAATGAGAAGGTGAAATGCCATGTCCCATCATAAAAGTAGTCTAAAATGCGATGTTGGAATAGATATCTATATTCTTCCTCGGGATACCAATTTGCATGCGCTATAGAATAACCTGATCGCTTATCAATCCAAAATAATACCTCCGAATTAGCTCCGAGGATCCAACGCGAATCCTCCAAGCAAGATGAAATGAAAGGTTTATTCCCAGTCCAGATAGAAGAAGGGATAAAAGACCTCTGGGCCGTCCCATCCACAGTCAGATATCGCCTCCTAAGAGTGGTGAAAATCACCGAGTCTGAATTCATGACCTTCCAGCCCAGTTTCATCAAGAAAGCTATATTAGCCGCAACAATCAATCGAACACCCAACCCCCCTTCAGTCCGAGGTGTACAACACCGGTTCCAACTAACCGTCACCGAACCCTTTGAATTCACATTCCCAGTCCAAATGAAGTTACGCATTGCCCTTTCCATTTGCTTGAGCAACGTGTCGGGCCATTTGTAAATCATCATCGTGTCGACAAACGAGCTAATAATCACCAAATTAACCAGGCAAACTCGACCAGCAAGGGAAAGAGACGAACCTTTCCATCGTCTGAATTTGAGGATGATCTTATCAAAGACGGGCTGAAGATTCACAACCTTAGGTGCCCCCTTGAAGATTGGGGTGCCTAGATAAACAGTGGAGAATGTCCCGGGCTGTATCCCCATGATTGTCTGCACCCTTCAGCAAATATGAGATGAAACCCGTGTGCCAAAATAAACCTTGGATTTACGAGGATTGGATGCTTGGCCCAAAATATCTGCATAAATGTTGAGAATCTGGAGAAGGATACGGGAGTTGGCTGAAGAAGCTCCACACATAATAACAATATCATTGGCGTATAGTATAGATGATGGAAAGTTGATGCGTCTGGGCATGACAAACGGAGCAAGCCGATTATGCTCAACCACAACTTCAATAAATTTACTAAGTACCTCTTATGCAATGCAAAACAGCAACTAGGATAAAGGATCACCTTGTTGAACTCCTCTAAAACAAGGGAAGTACCATACAGGCATCCCATTCAGAAGAACTAAAATTCTGGATGACCGAAAAATAACGTCCACCCAGTGAATAAAAATCTCAGAGAAACCAAATCGGCGCAAAATGTGAAGTAAGAAATCCCATTTCAAAGCATCAAATGCCTTACGGATATCAATATTCAAGATCATATTCATATCCAGTCTACCATGCAAGACATTGAATCCTTCAGAGACCATTGCAATACAGTCATAAATCTGCCTTCCAGGGACAAACCCGAACTGAGTAGGTGATAAATATGCAGTAATAATCAAACCCAAATGCGTAGCCAAAATCTTAGTAATAATCTTGAAAAGAAAATTACTCATGACAATCGGACGGAAGTTCTCAATAACATTTGCATCCTTGGTCTTTGGAATTAGCACCATAAAACTAGCGTTCAAACCCGGTAGGGGCGACCATCAAGAAAAACCCGATGCGGCGATCACCTCGATGAAATAACATCTCGAAGTGACGATAGAAAATCCCATCAAACCGTCTAGCCCTGGTGAGCTATCCGAATCCATATCAAATACCGCTTCCTTAACCTCTGTATCTGATGGAATGACAGTCAGACTAGCATTATCAGCCGCCCCCACCCTGTGAGAAATCACCTGATCAATCGTGGAGTAATCCGGGGTGATATTCCCATTATCCGCAAAGAGCTCCTTATAAAACGAAATAATACGATTCTCAAGGATTGTTGTATCCTCAGTATAGCTGCCTTCCACCATTAGGCCCTGAATCCCCGATCGCCCACTGCGAATCTGGCTCTAACGATGAAAAAATGCAGTATTACGATCCCCATCCTTAAGCCAGGCTGAGCGAGACCTTTGCTTAAGGAATTCAGATTGTAATAGCAATGTCTGAGAAAGCGATTTCAAATCGGCGTCCAACGATCCCGACGGCACCAGATAACCCAAGCTCTCAATATCTGCCTGAATCGACGAACCTGATCCATCTGATACTCTACCCTGCGATTCACATCTCCAAAAACATCCATGTTCCAAACCTTAATATCTTGCCTCAACCTCTTTAGCTTCCACATAATGCGCAACAGAGGGTTGGGCGCTGTGGAAGGCGTAGACCTAGAGGTAGTAACCAAGTCCCGAAATGTGTCGTGATGGACCCACATACGCTGAAACTGATACGGCACCGGACCCCTGCTAGTAGAAGATAAGCAAGAAAGCAAAATGGGGTGGTGATCAGATCCAATACGTGGAAGCACTAAGCCCTTGACAACTTGCCAAAAAGCGAAAAATTGACAAGTTGCTAGGGCCCGATCCAACTTAGCCTGGAGGAGAAATAGAGGCCTTCGGGGGGAGCACCAAGTAAATGATTTTCCCGTAGTCGGCACTGCAAACAAACCAGTATCCTCCAAGAAATCCCTAAGATCTTGACAAGAGGCTTGGGGTGTTTTTGGACAGCACAAAATTCCGCGGAAGCCCGTAGCAGGAGAGCGATGCGGACGCAGAGCCAAGGGAATCCGACTTCACATCGTTGGACTGATCGAGACGTCGAGCGGAAGGACGTGCAGCAGGCGTGAAAGTCGATTTAGACGGAGGGGATGGCTAGGAACGTGCATGGTGAGGCATGAAATTAGAGGTTAAACCATAAAGCAAATCCGATGAAGCCATGAAGAAGACGACCAGCGAAGACACCGGCGACATTAAATGGGGCGGTCGGACGGGAGAGAAGAGAGAGCTACTTCAAATCAAACTTTGAAAAGATTTGGGCTTTAGAGAGTTGGGAAAAAAGCATTTGAGTTTTAGGTAAAGGGAACTTATCATCAAGGAGGAAATGGTTAAGAGCTTTGTAATCAATAACAAGCCTCTTTTTTCCCTTGTACCTGTTCAACTCTTTTGTTAACATAGAATGCAGGGCAAGCCCAATTGGACTTTGTGGGCTCAATGAGTCTTGGTTGCATTCTTGCCTCACAAGGTTTAGCTCTTCTGGGGTCATTCCTAGATGAGTGGCCTTGGTAGCATTCACATCTTCATTATTTTTGAAAGGGAGTTGAATAAAGAACTTTGGATTTTTCCATAGTGGTGTTGGGTGATGGAAATCTGCATGAGAGTCTGCACAACACTTGAGAAGCTAGTTGGTAATATCATCGTATTCTGGAGGTGCTTCTGATAGAGTAAACAACTTTTGGATGGTGTTGTAATGTTGGAACTATCTCGTGTACTTCAACCCATGAGGTAGAATCGTAGGCTTTTAGCTTGGAAGAACAAATCGAAGCCCATCAAGATATCTTGTCCATGGAGTCTGCTGCCAATAATCTTCATCCATACAGTATAGTCTGGAAAGAGTTGAATTCCAACTGGCTTCTTTGTAATGAGTGAGGTATGAAAAGTCTGTCCATCAGTTGCAAAGAAGTATTCGTGATGACTTTGCCAAGAATCTTCAAGTAGTATGTCGGTATTCATCATCGACTTTCTGGCTCCTGTATCAAATACACCAATAGCCTTGATTGGTCTATCTTACTTGGATGGTAGAATTTGCACTTCAATATTTGGATACGGCATCCCTTCTTGGATCAAGGAACTGGTCTTGAGTGATGGTTGTGACTTGATCATAAAGACTGGGAGTTCTGTGGATGAGTCTTCTTCTTCCTCTTCTTCTGGTCCTTGGTCATCAATGGAATATTGTATTGCAAATGCAGTGTCTTCATCCTGCTCGTCTTGTTTAGAAAATAAAGTTACAATATCAGCATCATCCATGTTGGCATAATTAAGCTGGAATGCTTGTGATGCCAACTTCGCTGCTTTATTCTTGTTAGGGCAATTCTTTGCAAATGCCCTTTTCTTCCACATAGGAAACACCTATTCGTCGACTTCTTTCTGAATGGTTTCTTTGTGAAGAACTGATAGGCTTTATTTCTTTTCCTCTTCTTCTTGATCTTTTTGATCTTTTTACGGGAAGACAAAGATGAACAAGCACAGTTCTCCTTTCCTTTGCACTTTATCTTTTTTCAATATATTTTCTTAGTGAAATGTTAAGAAGAAGTGGTCCCTTTGCACTTTATCTCCAAATGAGAGTTTTTGCATACAAATTGGAGGGGAGTTCTTTTATCAAGCATATCCTTGATGAAGACTTGTTGCTCACACATCTTGTCTAGTGCTGCAAATGTCATTTGGTGGATTTCGCCTAGAATGATTCTTAAGACTTCCCTCCTGAAAGCTTGAATCATTCTGTGTAACTCAGGCTGGAGTTCTTTTGGTAGAGATTCCAGATAGACGTTTGAGATTTGGATCATTGTATCCATTCAGCATGTAAAACTTTTCAGGCATCCTTTTGAAATGTCTATCCAAATCTTTACGTGTCAAAGAACAACATTTCAAGGCAAAATATTCCTTTTCTGCCAACTTGTTGATAATAGTGATATCTCCAATAAACTCTTGGTGAATCTCTCCAAGAACAAGTGATGAATTTGAAGCATTATAAAGTTGGAGTTGTCGATACTCACCAAGGCTTTGAAACCATTCGCGTAGGATACTAACAAATCTTGAAGAGAATTCCATAAGGATTTGTTTCAGATTGGCTCGTTCTTTTGTTAGCTGGAGGTCAATCCATGCTGCAAAAGAGTGTAACCTTTCTCTGCTCTTCTGAATTGGAACATCATCGAAAGAAAACCATGGAGGATGAATCTGAAGGACGAGGACGTGGTCCTTCTACTTCTGGTTCCATATGTTCTTGAAACTTTCGACAATCGTTCAAGATATCGGCTTGTTTACGGAGTATCTCCCGGCCATAAGTATAGCGAGATAGATCAACAATCGATCCGATTCGGATCAGATCATGGGATTCTTCTCTAGATAGGGATGATTTAGCATCCTCAGAGTCTGTTCTCTTTCAGATTAAGAAGAGGTGGTTTCTTTAGGGTCTGATTTTTCTGACCATTGTAATGGATTATTTCCTTGGATAAGAGATGGTCTGGACATGAAGGATTCTGTTGGGTTTTTCTCTTCAGATTTGGAAGAGGATGGAGGTATCTCATGACTCTTTGGAGGTGGTTGGCTTTTTAGAGTAGAGAGCTTTTTCTTTGGCTTTTTAGGAATATCAATTGGAATACTTGAAGCCATACAAAAATAAGTAGGATAATTTGGAGGAGATATAGGAGGTGATTCATATTTGGAACTATAACTGGGAAAGAAGGATAAGGACTTACTTTGACTGCTCCTATCTCTTTCGATTTGAGAAAGTTCTTTATCATTGGTAGGTTTTTGACGAGGCCCCAAACATTGCGCTACCTGGTCGGTTTGTGACCAGGAATTTTCTTTTCTTTAATATATTATTTCGATTCTTATTAAAAAAATATGGACTAACAACTGGGGAAACAGTTTGTTCTATAACAGCATTTCTTGGAATAGTAGAGTATTCAATTGTATTTTCGATATGACTAGTAGAAAGTCTAGGTAGAGAAAGAGAACAAGATATACTATGTATTTGGCTAAAAGGGATATCAAGAGAGCTATTTGAGGACTGGGATTCCATATCAAAGGGAACGCCTCTTCTACTCATTCTCTTAGCTGGATCAAACCATTCTCTAACAAATTCTCCAGGAGCACGATAAAACAGACCTAGCTACAATACCACGAGGTGCCGGGAGCCCCACAAACCCATACCTTTAGACGGTGTTAGCCACTCCATGAGGTTAAGAGAGTATGACACCAGCACGAGACCTACTGCACCTTAGCCTAAGCGGCACTCCTTGCCTGGACGGCTTTCCGGCAGAGTCTCACAATAAGGCCATACTTTCAAAACTTCAAAGAATTCTAACCATCGTATGGATTGAGGGGACCGTGCCTAGTAATATTATGCCAGGTACTTCAATCATGGTTCTGAATTACAGAATCCTCAAAGAGGCAAGTACAAAGCATACTTCATGAAGAAGATCGAAGAATTTGAAAGATAATTGCAGATTATCTAAGAGGCTTTTGAAGAGACATAAGGGAGATTTAGAAACTAATATTTTGTAAAAGGGAGATTTTATTCTAATTTCCGTCTGAGTTTTCCATACAACTGAAAAGGTCATTATATAGGCCTCATGTACAAAACAAGGAAGTGACACGTGTCCTATTACAAGAAACCTCTGCTAGATATCTTCTTAGACCTTCTTTATGAGAACCCGACATGTGTCCACTAACAAGACACCTATCATGTACACGTGTCACCAGCATGGATACCGTGAACAAAAAGCTGACACGTGTCCACTAAAAGAACACTTACAGCAACAAACTGACATGTATCCCATAAAAGGACACTTACAACACCAAGCTGACACGTGTCCCTTAAAAGGACACTTACAACAACAAACTGACACATGTTACATTACAAGGATAAGAAACTGACATGTATCCAACAAAAGGACACTTACAACCATAAACTGACATGTGTCCGCTAGAAGGACACTTATTATTACAAATTGACACGTGTCCATTATAAGGACACCTATATAGTACTGACATCATCCTTTTGTCATGGATTGTACGGGTAGTCGTAGTATTCCTTTGACCAGGGTTCTATCCAAAACAATCCTAAGTCGTCCCAATCTATGTCCTCATCTTCAACAAGCCACGAGTCTTGGGAATCTGGCTTGAACATCTGAGTATCTGTGTCACCTTCTTGGTTATCTTCTCATTGGTGACTTGACTCGGGTTCATCAACACATGGATTTATCACGAGTGATGTATATATAGCCTCCTTTCTAGGTGGGTTTGGTTCTTTATCGTTAAGGTTGCTGGCTGGTGATTGATCCTAATAAAACCTTCCATTTAAAATGTAAAGATGTCGGAATCAATCGATACCCTTTTCCCATTGTGAAATACCAGTGGAGTACCATGACAATGTATAAATCTGGGACATCTTTGTTCTGATCCACTTATGCTTGTAACATTTCCTTCCAATTTTGAATCTTGTCATACCATTCAAGAAAAGTCCAGAGATTGGATGACTGGTTGACTGGATTTTGGAGGAATGATACAAGGGTGGAAAGACACCACAAATACCATAGACCATCTTTTGGAATAGTAGTAGTAGTGAAAATGGTAAGGATCCCAGAAAAAGGTTTATCTGGATAAAAACATGCCCTCTCGAAAGGGATATTAACTTGAACAACAAATTTGGCTAAGTGATAAAACATGAAATGTTTTACATAGTTTTGTAAATCACTTAGGTCTTTGAAAGGTGTTTTTGTGGGGGGAAATTGGCCTTCAGGATATGCCATTAATATAATTGGGAAAATACCTTTCGAGGATACAAGCTGTAATGGTTGTGATCTGGACAGATAATCTGGAACAAGATTGTGTTTTCCTTTGATATGTTGAACTGTGAACCGATACTTGGAAAACCAATCTTTAAGATGTAGCAATTGTTTCTCTGGAACACCCTTGTTCTTGAGCTCCATAATTGCTGGAAATGATGTATTATTCATCTGAATTACGAAATGGTGACCAATAAGATGAAATTCAAATTTCTTGATCCCATTTTTCACGGCAATGATTTCGTTGTAGACAATTCATCTGAATTACGAAATGGTGACCAATAAGATGAAATTCAAATTTCTTGATCACATTTTTCACAACAAGGATTTCTTTGTAGACATCATGGTAATGCTTCTCAGAATCATTGAACGGTCCACTTGCATGTCCACAATAAAAGATTTTTCCATCTTCTTTTTCAAGCAAAATGGCTCCCCAATATTCATGACTAGCATCAGTCTGGAGAATCCTTTGTCCTGTACTTGGAATTTTCAATGGCGGACAATTCTGGCATACTTGCTTGAGTTGTTGAACTGCTCTGATCTGGGATGATCCCATAGTGGAGCATTCTTCTTAAGCATCTTTGAAAGTTGGCTAGTATATCTGGAGCAATCCATAATGAAGTCTCTGATATAATTAACAATTCCAAGGAATTGTTGAATCTCTTTGATTGACAAGTTTTCTTCCGGAAACTTTAGCAATTCTTGAGCAATGTGATGGCCTGGCTGATACTTTTTTTGAATAAGTGCAAATATATATATATAAATGAAAAAAGAGTCTTCCTGATCACAGGCTGATCAGGTAACCAAAAGAAAGCCTGCAAAAAATGTCAAAAACCAAACGAAGTGGTCACAAGCCGACCAAATGGCTGAATGGTTGGGGCCTCATTAAAACCTTCCAAGGTAAAACCCACCCTTGTGGGAAAAACCCTTGGAAGGAAAAAGAGTACCCCCAGGAAAAATAGGCGCCTAAAATGGGAAAAGAAACCTGAAGCGGTGGCGCACTAAATAACAAACCTATAGTTGGATTGGCTAACATAATCATCAGTGAGGTAGTGAAGGAGCTCTGTGGGCCGGACGCCCCACCATGTGCCACATTCCATCTTCTTACTCAGTAAGTCCGCAACCCGATTGCCTTCCCGAAAAATGTGAGAGACTACAAGATCAATACCTCTGAGCAGATGCAGGGTCTGGCGCCAATGACTAAGATGGTGCCATGGGACCTCCATCGTTCTCTTCTCCAGAAGGTTCACCACATACATTGAATCCGATTCCAGCCAAAGTTGCATCCAGCCTTTCGCAAAGGCATATTGAATTGCCCTCATTGCGGCCAATTCAGACTTCAAACGCTGCACTCAACCATAATGATGGACAAAGCATCCTCGAAAGAAACCTCTACAGCCTCCTAAGACTCCTAAGGTCGTAAGGTTGCTCTGGCCCCTGGCTGATCGTCATCCGTGTTAACCTTGATCCAACCCGGAGGGGGTTTTAGCCATCGAACCTCCATAATCTTTGGAGCATGTGTGGGCCGTCCCAGAACTCGCAGACATCGCGCAAGATAAATAGGTCTTTTTTATCATTGTTCATGCATCCCCGATCCAAATAGATGATTCGACAATGAGTACATGTAGTTGAATGATCGCCGCATCCAGTGTCCATATTTTGTTGTGAAAAATCAGCTCGTTGCGGATATGCCATATGAGCCAGATGTAGGAAAGAATCGCCACCCGCCAGAGGAAAGCAACCTGGTCACTGAAATGAAACGCCATCAATCGCACCAGTAGTTCGTTGAAACTATAAGTCTGAAAATGGTGGGCTTGGAAAGCGTGGAAGATCCAACGCCATATATTTCCTGCAAAAGCACAAGAGACAAATAAGTGATCAACTGATTCTTCTAATTCCCTGCAAAGAACACTAACCGAAGGGCCAGTAAAACTTCCCCTAGCTCGTAATGAATCTTGGACAACCAATCGGTTGTGTATGGCCCTCCATGCAACCACCGATCTCCGTTCTAGGATATGCTGCGACCAGTGGCCTGGCTGATACTTTCTATTAATTATTTTCATTCCCAGAAACTCAATATTTGTTTGACCGATAGAGCTCTTCTTTTCAGATATCATGATACCACGTGATTGAACAATATCCAACAACTGGTGTAGCAAAGTCTCATGCTCTTGTTTGTGTGACGAGAACAGTAAGATGTCATCAATGTAGATTAGGGAGGTATGTAGGATGGGTTCGAAAATTTGGGTCATTGTTTTTTGGAATATGGAGGGTTCAACCTTCAAACCAAATGGCATGACTGCCCAATGGTCTCCCTCGTACATGTTTAGCTCTTTTGTTGACATAGAATGTAGGGCAAACCCAATTGGACTTTGTGGGCTCAATGAGTCCAAGTGCTAATAGTTGGTTGTATTCTTGCCTCGCAAGGTTTAGCTCTTCTGGGGTCATTCCTTGATGAATGGCCTTGGTAGCATTCACATCTTCATTCTTTTTGAAAGGGAGTTGATAAAGAACTTCTGATTTTTCCATAGTGGTGTTGGGTGATGGATATCTGCATGAGAAGCTGGTTGGTAATATCTCCGTATTCTGGAGGTGCTTCTGATAGAGTAAACTTCTGGATGGTGTTGTAAGGTTGGAACTGTCTCTTGTACTTCAACCCATGAGGTAGAATCTGTAGGCTTTTAGTTTGAAAGAGCAAATCGAAGCCCATCAAGATAACTTGTCCATGGAGTCTGCTGCCAATAATCTGCCAATAATCTTCATCCATACAGTACAGTCTGGAAAGAGTTGAATTCCAACTGGCTTCTTTGTAACGAGTGAGGTATGAAAAGTATGTCCATCAGCTGCATAGAAGTATTCGTGATGACTTTGCCAAGCATCTTCAGGTAGTATGTCAGGATTCATCATCGACTTTCTGGCTCCTGTATCAAATACACCAATAGCCTTGATTGGTCTACCTTACTTGTATGGTAGAATTTGCACTTCAATATTTGGATACAACATCCCTTCTTGGATCAAGGAACTGGTCTTAAGTGATGGTTGTGACTTGATCATAAAGACTGGGAGTTCTGTGGATGATTCTTCTTCTTCCTCTTCTTCTGGTCCTTGGTCATTAGTGGAATATTGTATTGCAAATACAGTGTCTTCATCCTGTTCGTCTTGTTTCTGACGCCGACGAATTCATCGCAGTCGACCAGCTCTCTCATCTCTGATCAAATCCTTCATTGATCTTCCAGCCATGGACGCACTTTTATTCCCTGAGATTCATTCATTCACTTCCAAAAGATCACAAACAGCAGATTAACAACACAATGGCGGACGGACAGTCCGTCGAAAATCCAGCCACCGATTTTGACGACGATCAATAATATACCCCCTCAATCGTCTCACGCCACAACTCTCATGGAGGAACATAATCGACGACAGATGACAGAATCAGGTACCGTCCACCATAACCCTAGGGTTCAAGAAAGGGTTCTCGATAAAAACCCTAGTCTTCATGCATCCACACACGTACATATACAAAACCCTAACCCTAAGCGTGGCATTACGACTGAAGATATGGTCTACACCTGCTTTCGAGACAATCCACGAAACCCCAAGGATATTGGTGAAGGAGATAAAACGCAGGGGCATGGGAAGAAACAAATGAATTTCGCACAAGCCGTGACGGCGGAGGAACCGCGTCCGGTGAAGAAAGGGGACTATTTTTCGGTAACCATTGATGAACACATTTACCAACAAAGGACGGCCGAGCTGAGGAATACGTTGATTGGGAGAATTCTTTTACCAAAAGGGTTTAAGCCAATGACGTTGCCGGAGCTGAAGTCGAAATTGACGAGGTTTTGGAAAATTGCGGATGCATGGAAACTGATTCATCTGGGAAAAGGATACTACAACCTGCAATTCACAAACATGGAGGAAAGGAATCGAATTTTTGCAAAAACTACGTGGAATTTGCAACCGGGATCGATACGGTTAATGTATTGGATGCAAGATTTCAATCCTTACAGGGTTAACACATCTATGGCACAGGTTTGGATCCATATTTATGAATTAGGATTTGAATATTGGCATCCATCTCTCATCAATAATATAGCTAGCGCTGTGGGAACCCCGATTCAAATTGATGAACGATCGTTGAATGGAGAAGTTGGACATTTCATTCGAGTCCTTGTTGAAATTGATTTTAATAAGCCGTTGCAAGAGTTTATCATGATCGAACGAGTCGGGCATGGCTCCTTCGTCTCACTCAGTTATGAAAACCTCCCAGAATTTTGTGTACATTGCAAAATAGTGGGACACAATATTAATCGTTGTAGGCACTACACGCCTAAGGAAGCATGCCCTCCACCCGAACAAACGGAAAAAATTGACAGCCCGGTGAGAGGACGGTCATTGGAAAGAGGCCGTAACAAAGGAAAAGGGGTGGTAACGGAAGAATGGATTCAAGTGAGGAAATGTGGAACAAGGCAATTGGAGGTCAATCAAACAACCATCATTAACACGCAGAATTCCTTCAAATCGCTCCAAGTGAACGAGGAGACGGATAAGGTGATGCACGTGGACACTTTGACGGGGAAAGAAATTGCTAACGGAGGGACCAAGCAGACGGACGTTTTGGATGGTTCGCATTTGCACAATCCAGATAGACGGATTATTCTAGCAGGCCCAAGTAAGATTAACGAAGATAAGGATAATGACATGGTAACGCAAGATAATGGATTGGATAAAGTGCAAAAAGCAATCGGGCTAGCGGTGGCTAGCAAAACCCACTAACAATTATGAGATCACTCCTACGACCTACAAGGATAGCTTTAAGGCAATGGCGGTGGCAGCTAAAAAGCGATGGGCAGATTTGGAAGAAGAAGAACAACTAGGTAATGCTTTCCTTGAGAGTATTGATTCGGATATGCAAGTGGTGCGTCCCCCTCCCCCTAATTTATCATGAATTGCTTGTTTTGGAATGCTAGAGGTCTTGGTAATGAGGCTTCTAGATCCATGCTCAAGGAACTATGTCGGGTTTATAAACCTGATATAGTTGCGATTGCGGAGCCGAAAGTTCAATTTTCTACTATTAGTGCTTCATATTGGAATGCTATTAATCTAACCCTGGTTGCAGAGAATTTCCGTGTAAATGGCATTCCAGATATTTGGGTTTTTGTTCGTACTTCTAACATGCAGGTGCAGTTTCATTGGGCCTCTGATCAAATTGTGGTTTGCAAAGTGGGGGTTCAGAATCATCAGTTTTTAATGGGATTTGTGCATGCTCAGTGCTCGTATATTGCTAAACGACAACTTTGGCTTGATGTGTGTGCGCTAAGGGATGATAATATGGTGATTGTGGGGGATTTTAACGCCATTCTGGGCGCTCATGAACGACAGGGTGGAGCTCGGATCCATGACACTTCATGCAGGGAGTTCAAAAAATTCATTGATGACAACCATCTCATTCAGGTTCCAATGGTTGGGAACGACTATACTTGGGGTATTTTCCGGCCGGCAAGGGGTCTAATTCAAGCAAAATTGGATAGGATTTTGGCCACAAATCAGTTCATGAATTTGTGGCATACCATCGGTGGTTTGGTGGATCTCGTGCACTCCTGGATCATAATCCTATTATATTGAGATGCAATTTTTCTACACCTCCTCCGGTGGCTCCGTTTCGATTTCAGTCAATGTGGCTCCAACACGACGGATTTAAAAAAGTGGTGGCTGACTCATGGGGGATGGAGTGCCCAAACAATCATCCTATGGCCCGTGTTATGCAAAAACTTAAGAGATTACGGTTCATTCTTCGTCAGTGGAACTACACGGTTTTTGGAGATGTACATCGACAGGTTGAGGAAGTGCAGCAGAATCTTACGGATTGTCAATCTCACATCTCCGCATTTGGGTATTCTGATAGCATTATTCAGCAGGAGCTTCAGTTACATAAGGATCTTAATCATCTGCTAATCAGACAATATGAGTTGTTGCGCCTAAAAAGCCGAACACAAAATGGGCAGCAGGATGGGGATCGTAACACCGAGTTTTTTCATCGTAAATTACGCGCCAGAGGTCTCGGGTTATGTCACTCATATGATTGTAAACGGGCAAATGACGGATGATCAACAACGCATCGAAGTCATATTATCCAATATTATGAGCAAACTTTTTGCGAATCGGATAATGGTACTATTGATTACTCCATGGTGGAAAATGTTATCCAGCCAACGGTTAAATAGGAGGAAAATTCCAGGTTGTGCTCGATCCCTACAGATGACGAGATCAAGGTAGCCGTGTTCAGTTTGAGTCCTGATAGCGCGCCAGGGCCTCGATGGTTTTGGGGGACATTTCTATCATAGTTGCTTTGGGATATTATCGTTGCGGATATTTGGCCGGCTGTTAGATCATTTTTTGTTAGCAACAGACTGCCTAAAGGGTGTAACTCAAGCTATATGGTTTTAATTCCGAAGAGTAACAACGTGGCTCGGGTGGAGGAATACAGGCCAATTATCTTAAGTAACCTACAGGCAATTTAATCCAGATAAGACTAAGGTCTACTTCCGTGATAATACGCCCATTCGGATTATGAGAAGAGTTCAGACTAACCTACAGATCACTCGTGGTACATTCCCCATCACTTATTTAGGAGTTCCTATGTTCATAGGGGCGCCTAAAATAAGATATTTTCAGCCCACACATGATAAAATTCTGTCCAAATTTAAAAGGTGGAAAGGTACGTCCCTTTCGATGGCTGGCCATATTACTCTGGTCAACTCTGTCATTTCTAGCTCATTTGTTCACTCAATGCTTGTTTATCGATGGCCGAGAACGTTGCTCAAATCAATGGAAAAAGCTATGAAAAATTTTATTTGGACTGGGGATACTACCAAGAAAGGTTCGGTTACGGTCAATTGGGCTAGATGTTGTGCACCTAAAGAGGAAGGAGGTTTGGGAGTTCGCTCTCTTGTGGCGGCAAACAAAGCTTTTCTTATGAAGGCTGCATGGAAGTTGATCCAACCTAAATCTATGGCTTTTACACATTTTGCGGAAAAGATACTTCAATGGTGCGCCAAGATTGGCTTATATTGGATCGTCTATCTGGCCGGGCTTGCGCCCGGTGGTCTTGGATCTCATCTCCCAATCGCGCTGGATTCCGGGGGAACAATCTGGAGTTCGATTCTGGTTGGACAACTGGTTAGGCTACTCAATTGCAGATCGAATTGGTATTCCGGCTCATATGCATCAATATTATGAATACCCAATTTCGGATTATTTTTACAATGGGTCCGCACTTTACAGAGGAATTCATTGTGGAATATACGGGGATTGTCATTGAGATTCTTAATTTTCCGATTGCTCCGCACTCGATTGATAGACGTGTGTGGATTCATTCCAAAGAAGGTAACGTATCATCTAAGGAGGCTTACACACTTGTTCGAATCACTTCCTGAGGTGCAATGAGGTAAGTGGATTTGGTCTTTACACATACCGCTTGCGAAGATCCATCACCGTTTGGAGAACAATTTATAACGATTACACATGTTGCTTGATAACATCCGTGGATCCTGGGGTCCCACAGCTTGTTCATTATGCTACGCCGACTCGGAGTTAGTTGACCATTTATTCACAAGGTGTCGTTTTGCGTTGGAAATTTGGAAATGGATCCAAGACACTTTCGAGGTGCATATGCCTCTTGATGGAGGAGTAAACCATCTCTACGTTTGGGCAATTCAACAGATTCACCACAACTTGCTTCTATCCGGAAAGCATCATTTCAACTATTTGGGTAATTTGGAATGCACGAAACGAGTGGATTTTCAGGATGTTAGGCCACATCACACGATCGCTATCATCATGATCGTGAGCGTTTATCGTAGAATCGCCACCAAAGATGGCAACTATATGTCCAACTCGGATACGATCTTTTTTTTTTTTTATATGTCCAACTCGATATACGATCTTCTATGCTTAAGAAGGCTCTTGCGGGGACTACGGCTAAACCACCAACCGTGATCAAGTACGCAAATGGTATCCTCCACTACCAGGATGGATGAAAGTGAATACGGATGGATGTGCGTGGGGAGCACCGGCGATGTATGGCGGCGGGTATATTTCAAATTGCAGGATTTTTCACCGGATGTTTTATTCATAATGTTGGTAGCGGTTATGCTTTTGAATCAGAGTTAATTGCAGCGATGACGGCGATAGAGCGGGCGTTTAAACGTGGATGGATCAGGTTGTGGTTAGAATCGGACTCAATGTACGTGATGCGGCTGCTGAAGCAAGATCTCTTAAAGTTCCATGGAAGTTCCTAGCCGATGGAGGATGACTCTTCACTATATCTCTCACATGGAGTTCGTGGTATCACATATTTACGAGAGGGCAACAAAGTAGCGGATAAACGTCGAAGATGGACGCCCCCGATTGGTCGCACACTATTCCGCAGTCGATTGTCACGAGTTACATGAAGACTGCCACGGACAGATTTCACTTCGTTTTGCATAGTTTTGGGGTACTCTTTTTCTTATCAAAGGTTTTTCCCTTTGGGTTTTACTTTGATAGGTTTTAACGAGGCCCCAATTTTGGCTATCTGCTTGGCTTGTAAGCAGTTCATTGACACTCATTTGTGTGCACACTATTTTGAATCTTTGTGACGTTTCGCTTTTGGTTTATGCTAGTTTGCTTGGCGGTAAGCAAGACACCTTCTTTTCTTTTTATATATATTTTATCATTTTATCGAAAAAAAATCCTGTTCGTCTTGTTCAGAAAATAAAGTTCCAATATCAGTATTATCCATGTTGGCATAATTAAGCTGGAATGCTTGTGATGCCAACTTCACAGCTTATCTTTCTTGTTAGGGCAATTCTTTGCAAAATGCCCTTTTCTTCCACATAGGAAACACCTATTCGTCGACTTCTTTCTGAATGGTTTCCTTCTGAAGAACCGACAGTCTTTATTTCTTTTCCTCTTCTTCCTGATCTTTCTGATCTTTTTACGGGAAGACAAAGATGAACAAGTGCAGTTCTCCTTTCCTTTGCACTTTATCTCCAGATGAGAGTTTTTGCATACAGATTTGAGGAGAGTTCTTATATCAAGCACATCCTTGATGAAGACTTGTTGCACACACTTCTTGTCTAGGGTTGCAATCATCATCTGATGGAATTCACCTAGACTGATTCTTGAGACTTCCCTCCTAGAAGCTTGAATCATTTTGTGTAACTTAGGTTGGAGTTCTTTAGGTAGAGATGCCAAATAGACATGTTTGAGATTTGGATCATTGTATCCATTCAACATGTAAAACTTTTCAGACATCCTTTTGAAATGTTTATCCAAATCTTTACGTGTCAAAGAACAACATTTCCTGGCAAAATATTCCTTTTCTGCCAACTTATTGATAATAGTGATATCTCCAATAAACTCTTGGTGATTGAAGGATTATAAAGTTGGAGTTGTCGATACTCACCAAGGCTTTGAAACCATTCGCCTAGGATACCAACAAATCTTGAAGAGATTTTCATAAGGATTTGTTTCAGATTGGCTCATTCTTTTGTTAGCTGCAGGTCAATCCATGCTGCAAAAGAGGGTAACCTTTCTCTTCTCTTCTGAACTGGAACATCATCGAAAGAAAACCATAGAACATTTGTTGGTTTGGAGGATAAATCTGAAGGACGAGGATGTGGTCCTTCTTCTGCTTCTAGTTCAATATGTTCTTCAGAACTTTCAGACACTGGTTCAGTATATTGTTGGCTTGTTTCTGGAGTATCTCCGGCCATAAGTATAGCAGATAGATCAACAACATCTAATTCAGACTCAGCATGATAGATTCTTCTCCAAATAGGGATGATTTAGCTTCTTCAGAGTCTTGTTCTCTTTCAGATTGGGAAGAGGTGGTTTCTCCAGGGTCTGATTTTTCTGACCATTGTAATGGATTATTTCCTGGGATAAGAGATGGTATGGCCATGAAGGATTCTATTGGGTTTTTCTCTTCAGATTTGGAAGAGGATGGAGGTATCTCATGACTCTTTGGAGGTGGTTGGCTTTTTAGAGTAGAGAGCTTTTTCTTTGGCTTTTTAGGAATATCAATTGGAATACTTGAAGCCATACCAAAATAAGTAGGATAATTTGGAGGAGATATAGGAGGTGATTCATATTTGGAACTATAACTGGGAAAGAAGGATAAGGACTTACTTTTTTTTTTTTTTTTATCTTCACACATTTCCAATCCTTATATTCTAACCCCCAAAAAAAAATAAAAGGATACAAAACACTTTTCGTGGAACTATATTACGCGATTCGACTATATGTTGTTCACAATTCAAGTATGTAGCTTTTCGCACCAAATTATCACTACAAAGAAGAAGTTTTCAATCACAGATATCCTCTATCGCACTTCATTTCCTTAAGCTCTTTTTCCCGTGATTTATCGTCATCGTGTTTTCTTGCTTCACCTTCATTTTCAGATCTTTGGAATCCGATGTATTTTTCAAACCATTTGTCCCACCTTTAAATATTTCTCCATGAACTTATATTCCCGTCTTGCGTAACCTCCAATTCCGATTCACCTGGACCTTCGATGTTCCCAAAGTGAGGTCTTTAGGGTCAAACGACATGAGAGCAAGGGCTCTACTTGCATCTCTACCAAAAACAACAAGATACGGGCTACCAGGCCGTAGAACATCCTGGAACGCGAGACATCATAGATCTGTCCTTTGATGGCCATGAGTAACGGCTTGTTCGGTCGAGCCATCATAGGCTCTCAAGTCTTCCTCCGTGACGCCGCCCATCCGAACCGGCTCGCGGAGGACAAATTCATTGGCTCTCTTGACGGCGCGTAATCATCGGCGGCGACAAACATGCCGCACACCACCTTGTAAGTGAAACATCAGCGCCACTATCGTGAAAAACGCCGCGCGACGAATGCCCGTAGTAGGGCGTGGATCGATTCCGCCTGGTCTCAACTTCTTTTTGCATGAACTCCGCTCCAAACTAGTTTTGTCCAATAAGGCTCCTCACATCTTTGTCTAGCCGGTTGATATTTTCTTTTCGACTTTTCATATATCTGCTGGAGTTGATTCTCTACAGTATTAACCATGGACTGGTTAGATTGAACTGTTGTGAGAATCTGTGAGACCTTAGAATCTATCACCTGTAGAGACTTGTTTTGGGCACAAGCATTGGTCGTCTGCCAATTTAGCACTTCCTCTTCTTGAGTAGGGCCTTTTTTTTGTCCGTCGTGTTCTATGGTGGTGCTTTGCACAAAAGGATTGGATGTAATCCTCTGTTGAGTGTCAACCTTCATTCTAAAGGTGGAAACTCTGCTTCATATTTGAACATGAAACAAGGTTGGACAATAGGAGGAGTTGGAGGAGAAGGTGTCTTAACTTCTTTCTGAAACCCGTACTTTCCTTTTGAAAGACTGCTAACCTTTTTCTGTAACATGGTAAGGGTTGTGGACTTGGATCCGGAGGGTCGGGTTTATCATCTGGCTTGCAACGTGGTCATCTTGTTTTCTTCTTTCTGCTTCTTCCCTGTATATGCTCTTCTTCATCAGAGTCTGATTCCTCTCCATAAGAACATTTTGGATCATACATGGATGGATCAATATCCCATACAAAATGACCATTAACCCTGTTAGTGTAAATATGGGATCCATTTGGTCGAAAACATGCGATTGGTATTCTTATGGAAACATCGATCTCAATTGGATAAACAATCAGCTGGAACTTGGGATTTGAAGGTCTTGAGCTGGATGGTGTCTGATAGATCATCTTCACACGTCCATCCTTCAACCTTTGAAATTTAAAGTGGGTTGCTTGCACCGTTTCTGACTATTGGTAAAGGGAGTCATAGTTGGTGATCCATTCTTTTGGAACAAGTTGCTCCAAGTCTTTTCTCCTAATTTGTCTGGGTATCTGGATGATTGTAGGGACGTCAGATCCAGACTTAGCAAGGACCATCAAAGCATCTTTCATGCTTTGATTCTGCAGATCTAGGTTGTGATCTTGTAACCTGTA
The DNA here is from genome assembly GCA_016081115.2 of Rehmannia glutinosa. NCBI lineage: Eukaryota > Viridiplantae > Streptophyta > Magnoliopsida > Lamiales > Orobanchaceae > Rehmannia > Rehmannia glutinosa. The sequence goes on from CM071930.1 coordinate 34,265,000, forward strand.
TACAACTTGATGATGAAGGGTTGCTGTGATGGAATTTGAGATCTGATCTGCTCAGAAAGTTGAACTTGCACCTTGAAGGCCTGCAAGGGTTGGATCACTCAAAGATACTGCAAAGTCGGGGAATAAAGTGACCACAACACTTCCGGCGTTGAGTGTGGATAGAACCGTACCACTAACTGCGTGCTCATATCGAAGAAAACGAGTATTTAGGAGAGCAATTCTTGCAGATAATGGGGGACTTTTCCTTCCATGGTAGGAGAGAACAAGTTGTACAGCTCCAAGGTGGATATGAGTATAACCCTCCAATCTCCTTCGTGTGATGAACTCGGGTGGAATGGACAATGTGATGTACTGCTCTTGTTGAGTTGAAGGAAGACCACAGTGATCCTTTCTGGATGATTGGATATACTCCTTTGGATGTGTACTCTTGTTGAAGATAATAAATTTGATGTGTTTGGGCCAAGAACCACGATTTCTGTCTATATTATATGGACTAACAATTAGGGGAACAGTTTGTTCTATAACAGCATTTCTTGGAATAGTAGAGTATTCTATTGTATTTTCGATATGACTAGTAGAAAGTCTAGGTAGGGAAAGAGAAGAAGATATAATATGTATTTGGCTAAAAGGGATATCAAGAGAGCTATTTGAGGACTGGGATTCCATATCAAGGGGAACGCCTCTTATACTCACTGTCTTAGCTGGATCTAGCCATTCTCTAGCAAATTCTCCAAGGGCACGACAGAACAGACCTGGCTCTAATACCACGAGGTGTTGGGAGCCCCACAAACCCATACCCTTAGATGGTCTTAGCCACTCCATAAGGTTAAGAGAGTATGACACCACCACGAGACCTACTACACCTTAGCCTAAGAGGCACTCCTTTCCTGGATGGCTTTCCAGCAGAGTCTCACAATAAGGCCATACTTTTAAAACTTCAAAGAATTCTAACCATTGTATGGATTGAGGGGATCGTACCTAGTAATATTATAACCTGATCAAAAGCCTCTTAGCTAATCTGCAATTATCTTTCAAATTCTTCAATCTTCTTCATGAAGTATGCTCTGTACTTACCTCTTTGAGGATCACCAGTTCGGACTATACTTTGGTTGATCAGGTTATATCTCCTACGATTGGTATGGCGGATAACGCTCTTTTGACGGCTATTCCTTCGGAGTCAGAGATTAAAGATGCGGATTTTGATATGGGTTTGGACAGTTCTCTAGGACCGGACGATTTCAACGGGAGGTTTTATCAGCACTTTTGGGAAGTTATTTCCAAGGATGTGGTAGCGACAGTCCAATCTTTTTTTGTTACTGCTTCCTTTTCGGCGGGGTTGAATGCTAGCTTTATGGCGCTCATCCCAAAGACTTACGCAAATGTTATTGAGAACTTTAGGCCGATTGTGATGAGTAATTTTCATTTCAAGATCATCACCAAGATTTTGGCAACTCGTCTGGGATCTATCATTTCTTCCTACTTGTCTCCTACACAGTTTGGATTTATCCCGGGCAGGCAGATTCAAGATTGTATAGCTTTGGTTTCGTAAGTCTTCAATGTTTTACAGGGTCAAAATGATGCCAATATGATTTTAAAAATTGATATCCGCAAGGCATTTGAAACTGTTGATTGGGGTTTTCTGGTACACATTTTACACTGCTTTGGTTTTTCAGAAGTGTTTGTTCACTGGATTGAAGTTATCCTTCAATCTTCCCGGATTTCAGTCCTTTTGAATGGATCGCCTGTGGGTTACTTCTCCTATTTTTGAGGGGTTAGACAGGGCGATCTGTTATCACCATTACTATTTTGCATTGCGGAGGATGTTCTGAGCAGATCTATTGACGAGGCAGTTACCCGGAATCAGTTTCAGCCATTCAGGACGCCTAAGCAGATCGATTTTCCTTCATCTATCATGTACGCAGATGATATTGTGATTATGTGCAGGACATCTTCGGCGAATGCACGCTCTATTATTCAGATTCTCACACTTTATGCATATATCTCGGGTCTGGCCTTCAATACTCGCAAATCCAAAGTTTATTTCGGTACCCAGGTCTCTAATCATGTGTGTGGCCGTATTCAGACGATTACGGGTATTCATATGGGAGCCTTCCCAACGGTCTACTTAGGTGCCCCCATCTTCAAGGGCGCGCCTAAAGTGGCGGACTTACAACCCTTTTTGATAAGATTATTCTCAAGTTTAAAAGGTGGAAAGGGACTTCTTTATCTATCGTGGGTTGCATCTGCTTGGTGAATTCGGTGATTACCAGCTCATTTGTGCATACGATGATGGTTTACAAGTGGCCTCGAACATTATTACGGCAAATGGAAAAGGCTATGTATAATTTCATCTGGTTTGGTGATGTCAACTCTAAAGGGTCGGTGGTGGTTAATTGGAACCGTTGTTGCATGCCTCGGGCTGAAGGTGGACTAGGCGTGCGCTCTATTGTGGTTACCAATAATACGTTCCTCATGAAGCTGGGTTGGAAGGTTATGACTTCAAACTCTTTGATCTACAATACCCTCAGAAAATGCGTATATCCCCTCTTCCATTTGGACTGAGATTCGGCCTTGCATTACGGGTTTCTTGGAGGACTCTCGTTGGATCCCCGGGTGTAATTCCGCAGTTTTATTTTGGCTTGATAACTGGCTGGGTTATACCATTGCCGATAGGATTGGTATCCCGCAGAATACCAAAGATTTATTTTGCATCGCATCTCGGATTATTTTTATGACGGGTCTTGGCACTCTTCACTTTTGCTTTCATTGAGGCATACTTGGATCTGGTCCGGGATATTGTTAGAGTTCCCATCGCCCCAGGTTCAAAGGATACGCGCGTTTGGTTGCATTTTGAGAATGGGATTATCAAGGGGACCGTAGCATTTTCAATTTCATATCCAGGCTGTATAATACTTCTTTCTGTTGTACAGGATCCTCATACAAAGGCAAGTACAGAGCATACTTGAAGTCCATCTTTATACGTGGCATTGTTATACCTAGGTATTTAGGTCCAGGTTCTATTCAGAACTTTAAGGGACCAAGTTTGGTTTCCAGCCAATATACTCAGATGGAAAATTAGATAAGAGGAATAAGCCAAATCATATTTCTACTAATACTAGAGACTTTCTAGGAAAGAGAAGGAATTTAGAAACTCATATTTATAGAACAAACGGTTTTATTTCTTCAAGCTTGATTTACACAACTGAAGGAGTGCCCTTTATATAGGAGCAAACTCCGGATTTCAAACGGACTCATTTAATACAGAACTTGGCGTCCGCCAATCAACAAGAGACAATTGTTGTGGGGGAACCACATGACATTACATCCCCTTTACACGTTCATAATAATCCAAACAACTTTAAATAATACAACATAACGCTGACATAAAGTAAAGTAGATAATGACATAAAGCAAGACAACGACACAAAGTTTAAATGGTCAAAGCTTCTATCCTTATTCAATGAATTAGGACAAAAAAGATGGGTCCACTTCTTTATTCAGACAGCTGGCTGGAGAAATGTGTTCCGATCAGGAATTGTGGTAATCATAGTAAGCTTGTGACCATGGTTCAGTCCAGTAAAGACCATATCCACCAAGTCAATGAGGTTTTCCATCTGAAATTGGGAATCTTCCATGTAGGGATCTTGTGACTCTTGAAAATCATCTTCCATCATGTTTTCAGAATCCTTTGCTTGGCTCGGTCCTTCATCAGATGTCTTTGGAAAAACAAGAGACGTATAGGCGCTTCTTCTTGAATCGCCTTCCGAGTCATCATATTTGAAAAACAAAGACGACATATAACTCTCTTTTTATATAAGCATCGTCCCGAACAGAACCAGAAACAAGTTTCCATCTTCTGTAAATTGGCAACGATCTCAAATCTCATCCATTAGCATAAGGTTTATGGAAAAGTAATATGAGACGAGGATCATTCATGTCATCACTTGTTTCAATCGGAAAATGCTGGATCGATCGAAATTCTTTTTGTAAAAATTGAATCCAATTTTCAATGGTGTCGTACCAAGTAAAGAATTTCCATAAAAGTGTAGAATCATTTTCAGAATTTTGAAAAAAAGGGATCATACCTTCTATGGAAATTTCAATCACATGAAAATATAAGGTACCAAGACACCACAAATACCACAAACTATTTTCTGACATTTTTGAATTTATATCATAAGAAAGAATATTCAGAAATGGTTTTTCAAGATTAAAACAAACTTGATCAAAATCCAGTTTAGTTTCAACACAGTAAAGTGCAAGATATTTGAACAAATTGTTTTTGCAAAATTTTTGGATTTCTTTGGGGGTTTTCAAAGACTCTTGAGTTGGTGGAAATAAAAATGTTGGTTCTTTTGGAACCCCCGATGGTTTACTGTAAAAACTTTTGGAAGGGTATTTACCTTTCCCTTTTCCAACCATAAAAATAGGTAAAACTGTTCTTGAGGTAATTAGCTGGATTGGAGCTTTTCTGGACAAATAATCTGGCACAATATTATCCTTTCCTTTGATATGTTGCACAGTAAACTGGTATTTAGAAAACCAGTCATTCAACCTGAGGAGTTGTTTTTCTGGAACTCCTTTACCTTTTAATTCCATGATCGCCGGAAAAAAAGTATTATCGAGCCGGATAATGAAATGATGCCCAATTAAATGAAACTCAAATTTTTTAATTCCATTTTTCACAGCTAAGATTTCCTTGTAGACTGCATGGTGATGTTTTTCTGAATCTTTAAACTTTCCACTGGCATGTCCACGGTAATGATTCTTTCCATTTTCTTCTTAACAGCTCCCTAATAATCATCACTAGCATCTGTTTGTAGAATCCTTGTCCCTGTACCTGGAATCTTTAAAGGAGGCAAAGATTTACAGACTTCCTTCAGATGTTTCACATCATTAGTTTTTCAGCAACTTCGAAAGTTTGCTAGTATGCTTAGAACAGTCTGGAATAAATTCACTGAGATAATTAATTATCCCAAGAAACTGTTGAATTTCTTTGATCAGAAATCGTAATCCGAGAACTTCAATAGTTCTTCAAAGAAGATGAGGACCAGGTTGATATGTACCATTTGTAACCTTCATTCCCGTAAAATCAATATCGTTCCGCACGCAATGGTTGAAAGATAGGGATCGAAACACTCAATTTTTTTCATCGCAAACTTCGAGCAAAGAGGTCTAAAAGCTATATTACTCACATGGTGGTTAATGGCCAATTGACGGATGATCACCAGCAAATTAGAACCCATGTTCTTCAGTTCTATGAGCACCTTTTTTCGAAAAACGGTGAGTGGTAATACTGATTACTCTATGGTGGATAATGTAATTCAGCCAACGATTACTCAAGAGGAAAATTTAAGGCTTGTTGCTATTCCCACCATTTGAGGATATTAGAGGGGATATTTTTGATTTGAGTCCGGATAGTGCGCCGGGTTCAGATGGTTTTGGGGGATATTTTTATCATAATTGCTGGGACATTATTGCAGCGGATATTTTGCCAGCTGTTTGATCCTTTTTTGTTAGCAATCGCTTGCCTATGGGGTGCAACTCGAGCTATATGGTCCTTATTCCTAAGAACAATAATGCAGATCGTGTGGAGGAGTACCGTCCAATAGTCTTAAGTAACTTCTTGTTCAAAATAGTTACTAAGACTTTAGCCGCATTTGGAGATATTCTTAAAAATCATGTTTATGGTATGCGCTTTGGTTTTATCCCTGGGAAGCAAATTCATGACTGCATTGCTCTGGCATCGGAGGGGGTCAATTGTCTTCTTAATAGTTCTACGAGGCACAATATGATTCTTAAAGTGGATATTAAGAAAGCCTTCGATACTTTGAGGTGGGACTTCATTCTTCACGTTCTCAGACGTATGGGTTTCGATCATGGGTTTATGAATTGGGTGCGCACGATTTTTCAATCAGCCAGGATTTCTATTCTCTTTAATGGAGGTCCAGAGGGTTATTTCCGTTGCACTCGTGGAGTTCGTCAGGGAGACCCTCTGTCTCCTCTCCGTTCATCATGGGCATATTTCACCGTTCAAGACAGGCCGCAACATCAGTTTTCCCCCTTGCTTACTTTATGCGGATGATATTCTTATCATGGCAGCAACTTCTTGGGAGAACTGTCAGTATATAAAGAATATTTTGTTGGGGTACGGTCGCATCTCCGGACAGAATTTCAATCCAGATAAGTCAAAGATCTATTTTCGGGATACTACATCAACAAGGCTCATGAGACGGATTCAGACGCATTGGCAGTTTTCTCGTGGCTCTCTTCCTATCACTTATTTAGGCGCACCGTTGTTCAAAGGGACTCCCAAAATAAGATATTTTCAGCCTACTCACGATAAAATTTTGTCCAAATTTAAAAGATGGAAAGGTACGTCTTTATCTATGGCGGGTCGCATTGCTTTAGTAAATTCGGTAATATCTAGCTCTTTTGGTCACTCTATGCTTATTTACCGTTGGCCGAGGACGTTGCTCAAATCCATGGAAAAGGCTATGAAGAATTTTATTTGGTCAGGAGACATTACCAAGAAAGGGGCAGTGACAGTTAATTGGGCTCGATGTTGTGCACCTAAGAAAGAAGGGGGTCTGGGGGTTCGATCTCTTATTGCAGCTAATAAGGCTTTTCTTATGAAGGTTGCGTGGAAGTTGATTCAGTCGAGATCTATGGTATTTTAGATTCTGCGTCAACGCTATTTTAATGGTGCCCCCAGAATGAATTATATTGGATCGTCTATTTGGCCTGGCCTACGTCCCGTCACTTTGGAGTTGATTTCTCAATCCCGATGGATTCCGGGTTAGCGATCTTGTGTTTGTTTCTGGCTGGATAATTGGTTAGGCTATTCAATTGCCGATCGCATTGCTATTCCTACCCATATGTATCACTATTTTGCATACCCCATTTCAGACAATTTCTTTAATGGGGTTTGGCATTTTACGGAGGAGTTCATGGTGGCATATACGGGTATTGTTATTAACATTCTCCAGTTTCTGATCGCACTGCAATCGGAGGATAAATGTATTTGGATCAATTCGAAAGACGGGGATGTATCTGTAAGTCCAAGCGGCTACGATAATCTAGAGGGGGGGTGAATAGATTATCTCCATCTTTTCGATTTCGCCCTCTTTTTCAAACTGAATAATCAAAGACAATAATAAAGGTGCGGAATGTAAACAACACGCGTCGATTTATAGTAGTTCAACCCACCTAGGGCCTAATCTACTACCACCCCAGTATATCCGGGATGGATTTCAAAAAGAAAAAGAATTTTATTAATTACCAAAATTAATACAAACTCAACTTACAACACCTTGAAGAGCACCACACTCTTCTTCAACACCACCTTTGGAGATTACCACAATCTCCCTTTGAAGATTACCACAATCCTTCTTCAACGGCACCTTGTGAAGATTACCACAATCTTCAACCTTGAAGAATACCAAATTCTTCAACACCTCAATAAGAAGATCACCACAATCTTCTTGCACCTATCACCTAGATCATCCAAGTGTGTTCTTACCACAAGAACACTCACAAGGATATCTTGTGTTTGAATGATAACCAAAAATCAAGATTACAACTCAATAAGGAATATTACAATTTGAGTGCAATGTGTAATCAAGAATAGCCTAGACCTCAAAGATGTGAAAGTGATAAGCTAGGCAAATTTACAACAAGAATAATAACAATGAAGAACAAATATTTGCTTGAAGTGTATCTTGTTGTGTTGTATCTCAATTGTTGTTGTGGTTGCTCCAAAACTTCCTCTATTTATAGGAGATGATTGATCAAGCATAGGCTCCTCTTGGGGATTGAAATCTACAGAAAAATACAATTAAAATCAAGAATATAGCTGTTAGAAACCAATCCCACATTATAAGGAAATATGTCTGCTGTCAAACGGTCATATTTTTGTCATTAAAGTACAGCGCAATGGCGTGATAGAAATAGAAGTTTGAAACGAAACACAGGAAATTTACACGGGCGACCGATTGACGTAGGGTTCGACCAGGTCGCCCCGACTTCAACCGTCCCCTCATAGGTTTGAGAAGAGAAAAAGTTCTGCTTCAAAAACAAACTTGCAGTGCACCTCGACCCACGACCGCTGCCGACCGATCGACCGCTTGATTTTTCTTCCGTCTTATTTTCTCATTTCAAAATCATCTTCGTATGCGGTTGCCCTATATGGCGACCGGTCGACCAAAGAGACAAATGTTGTCCAATTTTTATCGAAAATAAAACTCAAGAAATACTCCGAATATAAAAACATTTTAAACCGATCGGGGGTATTTAAACAACATTTAGGAACCTTGTTTAGAAGTGAAATTTTATGAACATAAAATCATTAAAAGTGTTGTCCAATTTTATCTAAAATAAACTAGAAGAAATACTCCTAAAATTATAAAAACCATTTTAAATTATTTACGAGTATGGACAAGGCAATGATATCTCCTATAGAGACAAGAAGAGGGTGGAGTAAGATGGATTGAAACAACCACTGATATAGATTTTTCTCTCTCTAAGATATTTTCTCTCTTCGAACTGGACCTGGAAGAATGCTCTCATCGTTGTTTCGCGATCATCTACCTCCGATCACCATCTTCTCTCGATTTTTCAATCATGGACGCGTACTTATTCCCCGAGATTGAGCTGTCTACCACTCCGCTTAATGCTACGTTCAAAGATGCAACACAACAACCCCATGGTTTCAGATCGGCGAAGGTCTCTTTTCGACATCGCCCTCTCATTCGATCACGAATCGCCTCCTCCAGCGGGCAACGACCAGAGGGATGTCTCTTCCATGGTCGTCCCTTCCTCTTCCCTCATCCAAGCAGTGGTCCCCACCATGCCTAGGGATGATTGGACGACCACCCCCATGGTGGAACAAGAAGATGCTCTCTCTATGATGGTCCCCCCACCAACATGCAACCTCATGATGCTGCGTCCCCCCCTATCTTTTTGGACATCCTCCCTGAAAAAGTGACGCCCCCACCTATTTCTTGTAAGTTGGCATCCCATTTTGAGGGTATTGTGGTCCCCTCCAAGCCCTCTTGGGCGTCCACAATTGATAAGGAGCGGTCCCCCAATTCTTGTAAGATGGCAGCACTTTTGAGGGCATTGTGGCCCCCACCAAACCCACTTGGCGTCCACAATGGAGAAGGGAGCGGTCTCCCTAATTTTTGTAAGAAGGCAGCCTCTTTTGAGGACATTGTGGCCCCTTCCAAGACCTCTTGGACGTCCTCAAGTGATCAAGGTTTTGCTGGCATTCTAGGCACTCCATCCAACCATGGAGATCAAGGAATGTCACCGCCTCATTTACCGTGCAATTTTACCTTTGCCCAAAAGGCCACAGTACACACCACAACATGGATTCTACTACGCATGCCCAAGGTAATTTCAAAACATTTTCACATGTGGTTTCCTAGATCGCCAATTCCATTCCTAAACCTAAGTTAGAAAAGGCGATTATTATTCTCGTCACTATTGATGAACATATCTATCAACAACGCTCTCATCAATTCTCTTATTCATTAATTGGAAGAGTGATTTTAGGGGAAAGGAAATAAACCATGGGCAACCATTATGTTACACAAACGCTATCCTCGAATTATGGGAATTAAAACTCGATCGAAACTAATCCCCCTGGTAAGGGATTTTTTTGTTAAGTTTTATAATGCGCAGATCGCGTTTCGAGCTTATGCTCGTATTAATCGGCAAACTCAACCCGAACGATCCGCTCTCTCCATGGGTTCCGATTTCAATCCATACAAAGTGCACACGCCTATGGCAAGTGTTTGGGTTCGTATCTTCGAGCTTAGTTTGGAATACCGATCCTAACACCATCTTGGGATTGCCAATGCGATTGGGAACCCAATACAAATAGACCAACGATCGCCGGATGGTTCTCTCGGGTCACTTTATCCGGGTGTTGGTGGATATTGATCCACAAAGCCATTGGAGGATCACATCATGGTTGAACGAGTAGGTCGCTCCTTCGCGTCAATAGCGTTTAAAAATTGCCTCAATTTTGTTCGGCGTGCAATCACGACATTCGACTCTTGCCGTGTTACTCCGAATCAACTCAACCAACTACAGACAGACGCGTGCCACTCCCGATCGGGGACAACATAGGACCTCGATGACCTCTTGTCGCCTTAATAATACGGGCAATCCGGATACGAGCGTGCTTCGTCTTCTCCCGACCATGGACGCCCCGGCACCAACTACTCGCCCTAGTTCTCAGTGCAGAGAGGGCGATCCAGGGTGCGCAAGGTTTATCGTCTGTGCGGCAGACAAGGGTAAGGGAGTTGATGACTCAACGGGAAAGATGGGTTCGGCTATGCGTGCGGAGTTCTCCTACTGCGCAATAGTCGATTGCTCTACGATATCCACCTTAATAACACCTTTGCGGCTCTTGTTCGGGCCGACTCCCAGACTCCGCTTCCCTGATTGCCGTGCCAATTATCCTGCTGTATGGAGTCATCTCCCAAGGCTAATACTTCCAACACCTAAGCACGGTCTCCACTATTATGCCTCTTACTTGCGGTTCAAGATCCTTTGGGGAAGCCTATTCGAGCCCTTAGCCGTGCCTTCCGGATAGCTCCTTGGACTCGCCAAATATAGAATTCTCCGTAGTGTTGCGTCGGGTCCGTCGCCCCCACTTCATGACATTATTATTGAACCGAGCGCCAAGAACCACATGAGATGAACTTTGCGGCTTCCAAGAGATGGGCGATTATGCGGATGAAATGGGTAACTCTCAATCGCCGAATCTTCAATGCACCACATGCCGCTTTTACCGTAGGTGCGGTCGACACGGCGCCACCTCCCCCGCAGCCTCAATGAATTGCATCTTCTCGAATATCCGGGGATTGGGAACATTGCATCTCGTAATGTTCTTAAGGCTTTTATGTCACAAACATAAACCTTCTATTTTAGCCATTTGCGAACCTAAGTGGACATTTCATCCGTTTCGATTCTTACCGAGTAGCTTGGGTCTCGTGTTTGTTGCTCAAAGCTTCCGGGCGAACGACGCCCGATATTTGGGTCCTATGCGATGCGAGTATTTTTGTCCAAAATCGGTTTGGTCTTCCTCTCAATGTATTATTTTGCAAGTTCAAACCGCTCTATGGTTTTCCATGTTGGTTTTGCTCATGGCTTGTGTGATCATGTTGCTCGTCGCGCCTTTGGTTGGATGTGAGGAATTTGGGTCTTACCGATCGTTGTTTATTGGGGATTTCAATCTTTGTGTTGGGACATCATGAGCGTTCGCGCAGTACCTTATCCCGTGCTTCTTGTCGATTTCGGGACTTCTTGGAGGATGTAGGTTTTATTTGCATGCCGACTACGGGAACTCATTTACTTGGTGCTCCCCCCGAAGGCCTCTATCTCTCCTTCAGGCTAAGTTGGATCGAGCCCTAGCAACCTGTCAATTCTTCTCTTTTTGGCAAGTTGTTAAGGCTTAGTTCTTCCTCGCATTGCTCCGATCACCACCCCATTCTCGGTTTCTTGTTCTAATCCCACTATCGTGGTCCGCTCTTTTCGTTTTTCAGCGCATGTGGATTCATCACGACTCTTTCCGAAATATTGTGACTACCTCTTGGCGATCCCGTGCGCATCACATAATCCTTTGCAACGCGTCATGTGGAAACTCAAGAGGTTGAGACAAACGATTAAAGTTTGGAATAAGGAAGTTTTTGGGGATGTTAATCGTCCGGTGGATTATCGATGGAAAGGGTTCGCGATTCAGTGATATATTGAATCCGGTTTCCACCGGTGCTCGCAGGATATGGAGTTGGAGGCGCAATCGGCGCTGTCTCGCACGTTGCTCATGCGATCGAATTCCTTCACAAAATCACGACGGATTGGTTAAAGGATGGAGATCGTAATACGCATTTTTCCATCGCCGCCGCCGATTCGAAATGGGCGCTCACGGATACAAGGTTTGATGGTTGATGGTAGTTATACGAGGGACCCGGTGGCTCTTGGGAATCACATTATCTCCTTCTATACGGACCTCTTCGCGGACACGGGCAAACCACTTGGACTACACTGGGTCGATAATCTTATTTCTCCGATAGTTAGCATGGTTGATAATGCACTTTTGACGGCTATTCCTTCGTAATTAGAAGTGAAAGAGGCGGCATTTGATATGGGTTTGGACAAAGCCCCCAGGCCCCCCGCATTTTATGGGAGATTTTATCATCATTTTTGGGATCTCATTTCGAGGAGGTGGTGGCCGCTTATCCGTTATTTTTTCGCACACGCTTCTTCCCCGGTCTCAATGCCGCTTTATGGCACTCATCCCAAAACCAAGGAAGCTAATGTGGTGGAAGACTTTAGACCGATCGTGATGAGCAATTTCCTTTTTAAGATTATTACCAAGATTCTAGCGACGCTGGGCTTAGGCTCAATCATCTCTTCTTACTTGTCACCTACCCGGTTTGGCTTTATCCCTAAGCAAAGATCCATGATTGTATTGCGTTGGTCTCGGAGGGGTTCAATATTTTACAGGGTCGTAATGATGTCAATATGATCTTAAAGATTGACATCCCAAGGCATTTGATACGCTTAATCGGGGCTTCTTGATTCACGTGTTACGCCGCTGTTTCTGGAAGTGTTCATTCACCGGATTGAGATCATCCTTCGATCTTCCGCAGAATCTTCGTCTCATTGAACGGGTCACCGGTTACTTCTCTTGCTTTCGAGGGGTTCGACAGGGGGATCCGTTATCTCCTCTCGCTATTTTGCATCGCGGAGGACATTCTCGAGTAGATTGGTCGAGGACGCGTCAACAGAATCTACTCCACCTTTTCGGCGCCTAATCGTGTGGTTTTCCCCTCATCCATTATGTATGCAGATGATATTGTGATTATGTGTGGGGCATCCTCGAGCAACGACGTGCTATTATCCGGAAACTTAACCTCTATGCAGACATGTCAGTCGATTTTCAATCCTAATAAATCTAAAGCTTATTTTGGAAGCCGGGTTTCCAATCATGTGCGAGGTCGTATTCAAACGACATCGGGATGCATATGGGCGCATTCCCTACAGTCTGGGGCGCCCCCCATCTTCAAGGGTGCGCCCAAAGTGGCCACCTTCAATCCATTTTCGACAAGATTATTTTCAAGTTCGGAAGGTGGAAAGGTTCTCGCTCATCGATTGCTGGCCGCATTTGTTTGGTGAATTCAAAGGTGATTACCGCCTTTTTGTGCACACGATGATGGTATACAAGTGGCCCGTAACTTTGTTACGACAAATGGAAAAGGCTATGCGTAATTTCATCCGTCCGCGATGTGAACTTGAAAGGATCGGTGGTGGTTAATCGAGCCGTTGTTGTATGCCACGGCGGAAGCGGTTTTGGTCCTGGTCTATTGTGGTCGCCAACAATGCTTTCCTTATGAAGTTGGGATGGAAGATTATGACTTCCAACTCTTTGGTTTACAACATCCTCCGTAGCGTTTCTTGGCCTCTCATGGATCTCCACGCGTTCTTTCATCCCCTCTTCCATCCGGAGAGGGATTCGCCCGGGATCTCGGGTTTCTTGGAGGATCAAGCTTTTCTGGATTCCGGATGCAATTCCGCAGTTCGATTAAAATTTGGATAATTGGTCAGGGGTTACATTATTGCCGATAGATTGGGATTCCCGAGGAGTACAGCACTTATTTCGACATCACATCTCGGATTACTTTTATGACGGGACATGGCACTTTACTTTCTCATTCATTGAGGCTTATTTGGATATGGTCCGAGATATTGTTAGAGTCCCCATCACTCCAAGATCGCCGGATACACGGGTGTGGCTTCACTGATGATGGATGTATCACTAAACCGCTTACACATTTCTCGTCCTCGCTCCAAATCTGCTCATTGGGGTTCCCGGATTTGGTCTCCTCACATTCCTAAGACGCTTCGATTGTGGCATGGCGGGCTATCCACAATCGTCTTGCTTGTTTTTAGACGTGCTACGTTCGCGTGGCTCCTTCACAGACCCTCGTTTGCGGTCTTTGTTGTGCTAACAATGAATGTGTTGATCATTTATTTGTCTCATGTGGTTTTGCAGTCCCTATGGCAAAGGTGGATTTTTGATGCCTTTAATATCAATTACTTTAGGGCTTTTAGCTTTAATGAATTTCTGGGTGCATTTGATGAGTTTTCATTTCGGTGATCGGTGGGCTTTCTCTGGCGCACGGCGGTTCTTTCTCGTACTTGGCTCATCCGGGAAATCGAAATGACTTGACCTTCAACAACAAGACTTGACACCGGAGGCGGCTATCCTACGCCTTCGTGTCCTAATTATGGAGTCATCTTTCTTAGACCGTGGTTGCATGCAAAATGATCAACATGACCTCTTCATTCTCCGCACTCGTGTTCCCCGGGCGCCCTAGACAAGCCCCGAAGATTGTGCAGTCACTTGGCGTAAAACCTTTGCCGGGATGGATCAAAGTTAACACGACGGTAGTGCTACGGGGCACTGGAAATCTCACCGCTTCGGAGTTTTTCGCAATTGTAGGGGTTTTTTCGCGGTGCTTCGTGGAACGATGTGGTTTTGGCTTTGCTTTTGAGGCGAACTTACAAATGGCGGCTATGCGGGCCATCCAATACGCTTCCTCAAAGGGATGGAACCAACTATGGTTGAGTCGGACTCGGTCTATGTGGTGGAGTTGCTGCGTAAGAAATCCACCGGAGTACCTTTGGCGCCATTTTAGTATGTGGAGATACACTCTCCACCTTCTTTCTCGAAATGGATTTTGTGGTGTCGCACATCTTTAGGGAAGGAAACCAGCGCGGGATATTCTTAGCAAGTCGTCGCAGGTGGATACATGGTGGGGTTCGCCCCCAACGTCCATTATTCAAATTTCCTTACTCAGGATTATGTTGGTCAATCGAATTATAGGTTTGTTCCTTAGTGCGTCATTTTGAGTCTTGTCGGCTTTGGGGCACTTTTATCATGGGGGTACTCTTTTTTCCTTCCAGGGTTTTTCCCACATGGGTGGGTTTTAACTTGGAAGGTTTTAACGAGGCCCCAACCATCCAGCCATATGGTCGGCTTGTGACCATTTCGTTATTTTCTTTTGACTTTGTCATCAGGCTTTACTTTGGCTACCTGATCAGCCTGTGATCAGGAATAACCTTTTTCATTTTTATATATATTTCGCATTTATTAAAAAAATTTACGAGTATGGACAATAATTAAAAACATTGTTTTGGTGTAAAAATAAAATCATCAAAATTAAGATAAAAACATGTATCAAACAATCTCCCCCTTTTTGATGATTACAAACCCAAAACAATTTTTAGAAAAATTAGAGGGACAATTTTAAAAACAATTTTCCGGTAAAAACATCTAACCGTTTGGAAGCAACCAAAATTTCCAAAATACATAAGCAACCAAGTAAGGGAGTAAATATATTCAATAATAGGTACAAGCTCCCCCTATCAACAAGCACATCAAGAATAATGTAAAAGTAATTTAACCATAAGCTAAAAGCTTAACTTTTACATATTGTTCAAGAATTTATAAGCTCCCCCGTCACCAAAACAACATTAGACAGGTATAGACAAGTATATAAGTCCATCAAGCAACAATTGGACTAAAAATAGATCACAACTTATGGCTTTTATGAGCCATAGCTTATAGCTTTTATAACAAGCCTTTATTAGCTTCTTTGAGCTAATGAGCCAATTTCCTGTTTCTCCCCCTTTGGAATTGTCAAAAATTTGAAAACAAAATATATATAGCCTTTGTAAATGAAATCAAGCCAAGTTGTTCATACCATCACCAAAAGTAATTTTCAACATGTACCCAAATAATAGGCATAAATAAAGTAAATTCTCAAGGGTTCAACCCAATTGAGATAATTTAGGCCAAAAAGATCAAGGCATTACGAATGCCATCAAGCAAAAATTAAAGAGCTACAAGCCAAGCAACAAGCAATACATATAAGACATTACCAATGTCCCAAACAATCCATCTAAGCATAATGATTAAAGCATCTCAAATGCATCTAAGCAAAAATTAAAAGAAGCACTTTTACCATCAAGTACTTCATACCAATTATCAAACAATGCCATATTAGAGTATATTTAGCATCGAATACTCCATCAATATCATGATCAACCACAAGTCATTATCAACTTGTAATTTTAACCCTTTCAAGAAAACAAGCAAATCTCATTAGTGCAAAAGAGTTTTACAAAGTTCATAGAAATACAAAGCAACATGAAAGAAAATGCTAAAAAGTAAAGGGGTGGGGACATCATTCCTCGTCCGAAGAGAAGCAAGATCTGGGAATAAAGTCTTTGATGAATTTCTTCAACTTGCCGATTGATTTTTGCATTTTGGAGGTCTTTTGCTCCAAAGCCTCATACCTCGCCTCATGAAAAGCCCTTAAATCATCAAACTCGGCTTGGGTGTACCTCCTAGGTGGTTGAGCACCGGTATTACCCTCTGGATTGCTCTGTTCGCCTTTCTACGCCAGTCTCGCGGCCTCGGCATCATCAAAGAAGTCGTTTGGATCAGGGGAATCTTGACCTCTTTCTCTAGCCATTTTAGTTGGTCTGATGTCCATATTCTTGCGCATAGTGACCATTTGGGAGATGTTATCAATGTCAAAGTCATTTTGAAATACCTCCGAGTTACACTCCGACGAAGGTAGTCCCGATTGTATAAGAAGCTTACAAATCCAATTTCCCATAACCAACTTCTTATTACCTTGAGTGATGGACTCGATTAGACATTGAATAAGTATGGCGCCAAAGTTAAGCGGTTCCCTCCTAGCAATCTTATAAGTCAAAAAATAATCCATGTTGCTATGCATTTTACCCGCCTTTCCACAAATACGTGGCGGCAATAACGTATAAAATACGGTGCTCAAGTGTCATCGCCAGAGAATATATTGGCCAAACGCCCAAATACGTCTTAACTTCTTTCATGACACCCCCAACATTTCATCATTCCAAGTACCACAAGAGAAATAGTCCCAACCACCTTCTCTAACATGTAAAAGCCGACAAATATTATTAGAGTCCACCTAAAATGACGACCCTTACAAACGAATTAACGGCAATCGGCTTCCTTTGATCATCATATTGCACCCACATATTAGCAAAAAAGTTGGATAATATCATCATCATATAAGACATAAGCATGCTCCCATAAAAACATCCAACTTGCTCCTCAAATAATCCTCTAATAGTAGGATATTCATTTGTAAATGAATTAAAACGACACATTTTAGTCCAAGCAATCGATTTTCCTCCCATTCCCGAATCTTCATAGTACCATTCCGCATATTTATTGATGAAATTAAGAACATTATTAGAATGAGGAGCTTGAGTAATAAAAGATTTCTTACTTTTCGCCCAACGGCAATTTTGGAGCAAAATTGTTCCGCGGGCTCGGCAATTTGGGCCCGAGAGAGTATGGGATTTTGAACATCATCACCTTCGAGCCACGTTTCTCTCTGCGGGTAGCTCGAATATCCCTTTGTCCCTTCTTCTTGCTGATTTCTCAGAAGAACCCTCTCCGCCCCTTCTACGCTTGGAGATGGGATTTCACCAAAGGGAATTTCTTGGAGGAGCCATATATGTAAGATTCTTGCAAAAATAAGAGGATTAGCAACAAGAATCATGAAAAATGATGAAGAATTGAAGAACTTAGAGAAAGAGGGATGATTTTCGGGCCGCAGCAGGTTTTGGAGATTTTTTTAAGCGTCTGTTTCAAAATGAAAGAGCAGAATGTTTTAACCTTGAAAAATAGCCTGGCGGCCGGCCGAGGTAGGGTGCGGCCGGTCGACGTGTCGAAAAGCGGCCGGTCGGCCCGCTGACCTTGACCGTCCCAATGCGATTTTTCTTTCTCCAGAATTTTCCAAAATTCGATTTTTCACCCCAAAAGTTTTAAAACTTTGCAAAAAATAATTATGGACCAAGTCCAACAAAAAAACGGGTTTCGGGAAAACATATATTCGAGAAAATTGAGATTTTAATAAGTAGTGCCCTTTTTTTAAAAAAATTTGCAAAATCATTTAAGGGCACTTAAGGGGTTAACATGAAATATCTTGAAAGATATGTGCATAAGCATAATATCGAGTTCTAAGAGAAATACGAGTGAACATACCTCGATAGTTTAAGAAACTTGATGACGAAAAAGCCAATGAATATGAGATATATATCCTACACAATTCTTAAACAAAATTTTGTACAAAAGCACAAGTGTAGGCAAGTAATAGGAGATATTAAAAAAATGCTTATGTTATAAACATACATAAGAGATAATAAACCACATAAGTCTAATTAAATGCACAAGAGTTTTAGAAACAACATGCAAGGTCTTCTTTAAAAAAAATTTTAAAAGCACAAATATATATTGAAGACCTTAATCAAAAAAAAATATTTGAAAAACTCGTTTTGCAATTATGACACAAATAAAAGCATGCATAATAACAAAATAAAATGCATATTTAACTAGGGAGATACGGGTTACCAATTACGCCATTTCCATGGGTTGTGCCGTTCCCATTGTTGATGATATCTTCCCTTTGAGAAGTCACTTTGTTGATGATGGCTCCTTTGATTACTCCATTTCCAAGATTTTTGTCCTTCCCATTGTTGATAGTCTCTTCTTCTTTGAAAATCATCTTGTTGATGATGTCTTTGTCATTTCCAAGGATTGTGTTCTTCCCATTTTTGATTATATCTTTTTCTTGGAAATTGATGAAAATGTTTTCTCCTTTGATCAAATGAATTGGTCATTTGATGTCTTCTTGGCGATATGAATTTTCTCTGATTATTATTTCGACGGGTACCTAATACAACATTATTTTGTGGTACCCTCAAGTTCTTGGGTCCTTTAGGATTAGCTTTGAGACTTTTGGGTCTCCAAAAATAGTTAGAGCTATTTCTAGCCCGACAAGTATTTACCGTATGACCCTTTTTACCGCAATAAAAGCAAGTAATAGCTTTAGGAGCATAATGACCAATATGCTTAGAGGCTTGATTCTTTTTCATATGATTAACATCATTAAGCTTATGATCAAGTCTTTTATCACAATTATGAACATCAACAATACTGGTCTTTTTATTGGTACTCAAGTTGCATTTTAATAAATCATTTTTCATGCAATTCAAATCTTCAACAAGAGTACTTTTTTCTTTCTCAAGGTTTCTCACCTTATCAAGTGTGGTGGTGTGAGCACATGATAGTGATTCATAGGAAGTAAATAAACTATCCTTATCATTCTTTAAAACAATGAATTCCTTTTTCAAATTTTTGTATTTAACAAGTAAGCCTTGGAATTCATTTTGTAGTTCATCAAAATCATTTTGCAAATCACTATAATCATTTTGAATGACAATATCATAGGAAGTAGAGGGTTTAAGACATACCTCGTTTTCTTCTTCGATGCCCATAAAACAATATTCAACTTCTTCATAGTTGGAAGTTGTAAGAGGCTTGTTCCTTAGATTTGAACTTGTATCCCTTTGTGAAGTAGATGCTTTTGAGTTGCTCCTTTCATTTGCATATACTTTATAGATGACTTCTAAATTTTGCCATACTTCATGTGCCGATCGAATACCTACAACATGATCAAATTCCAAAGTAGTAAGTGAACAATACAAAATACTAAGAGCTTTACCATTTAAGGAGATGATTCTCTTCTCTTCATCATTGAGCTCTTTGAAGCCTTTAGAGGTGTGTGGTGTATTCTTCGTCGGAATGGATTCTCCATTGATGACGGTGTTCCAAATATCGAACCCGCAACTTTGTAAATAGCATTCCATTCTTTCTTTCCAAAATGTAAAATTTTTGGAATCAAATAGTGGTGGCTTGGTGGTGGATGTGCCAGTAAGATGAGCTTCGTTCGTAGCCGACGATCGTTCCTCTTCACTGCAATGTGAAACGAGCTTGCCAAAGAGTTTGGCTCGATACCACTTGTAAGTCCAAGCGCTACGATAATCTAGAGGGGGTGAATAGATTATCTCCATCTTTTCGATTTCCCTCTTTTTCAAACTGAATACTCAAAGACAATAATAAAGATGCGGAATGTAAACAACACGCATCGATTTATAGTAGTTCAACCCACCTAGGGCCTAATCTACTACCACCCCAGTATATCCGCGATGGATTTCAAAAAGAAAAAGAATTTTATTAATTACCAAAATTAATACAAACTCAACTTACAACACCTTGAAGAGCACCACACTCTTTTTCAACACCACCTTTGGAGATTACCACAATCTCCTTTGAAGATTACACAATCCTCCTTCAACGGCACTCGTGAAGATTACCACAATCTTCAACCTTGAAGAATACCAAATTCTTCAACACCTCAATAAGAAGATCACCACAATCTTCTTGCACCTATCACCTAGATCATCCAAGTGTGTTCTTACCACAAGAACACTCACAAGGATATCTTGTGTTTGAATGATAACCAAAAATCAAGATTACAACTCAATAAGGAATATTACAATTTGAGTTCAATGTGTAATCAAGAATAGCCTAGACCTCAAAGATGTGAAAGTGATAAGCTAGGCAAATTTACAACAAGAATAATAACAATGAAGAACAAATATTTGCTTGAAGTGTATCTTGTTGTGTTGTATCTCAATTGTTGTTGTGGTTGCTCCAAAACTTCCTCTATTTATAGGAGATGATTGATCAAGCATAGGCTCCTCTTGGGGATTGAAAATCTATAGAAAAATACAATTAAAATCAAGAATATAGCTGTTAGAAACCAATCCCACATTATAAAGAAATATGTCTCGGTCAAGCGGTCATATTTTTGTTGTCAAAGCATAAAGCGCGACGGTCGCACGTAAATAAGTTTGAAACGAAACGTAGGAAATTTACACAGGGCAACCGGTCGACGTAGGGTTCGACCGGTCGTCCCTGACTTCAACCGGTCCCCCTCATAGGTTTGAGAAGAGAAAAACGTTATGTTTCAAAAAACAAACTTGCAGTCTTGATGGGCCGACCACACAGGCGACGGCCGACGCCTTGAGGCACCGGCCGACCCGCTTGATTTTTCTTCCGTCTCATTTTCCTTTCAAAATCATCTTCGGTATGGGTTGCCCTATAGGGCGACCGGTCGACCAAGAGACAGAAATGTTGTCCAATTTTTATCGAAAATAAAACTCAAGAAATACTCCGTATATAAAAACATTTTAAACTGATCTAGAGTATTTAAACAACATTTAGGAACCTTGTTTAGAAGTGAAATCTTATGAACATAAAATCATTAAAAGTGTTGTCCAATTTTATCTAAAATAAACTAGAAGAAATACTCCGGAAAATATAAAAACCATTTTAAATTATTTAGGAGTATTTGGACAATAATTAAAAATATTGTTTTGGTGTAAAAATAAAATCATCAAAATTAAGATAAAAACATGTATCAAACAGTATCTTCAAAGGAGTCTTATATATTGGTTAGAAATCAATTTCCTAAGGTTCAGTGGGGCAACTGGATTTGGTCTGCTCATATTCCGGCGAGAAGATCAATTACTGTCTGGCGTTCTATTTTTAATCATCTACCTGTTATGGACAACATTCGGGGCTCTTGGGGACCTTCAACATGCTCATTATGTTACGAAGACTCTGAATCAGTCGATCACATCTTCACCAGTTGTAAGTTTGCGACGGCGATTTGGAATTGGATTCAAGATGCTTTTGAAGTTAGTATCCCATTGAATGGAGGCGTGAACCACCTCTATGTTTGGGCTACGCGTCAGAGATTTAGTCCGCATGTTACTTCACTTTGGAAATCTGCTATTATATCCACAATATGGGTTATCTGGCGTGCTTGTAACGAGTAGATTTTTGAGGATGTCAAGCCTCTTCATACGGCTGTAATCATATTG
This sequence comes from Rehmannia glutinosa, assembly GCA_016081115.2. NCBI lineage: Eukaryota > Viridiplantae > Streptophyta > Magnoliopsida > Lamiales > Orobanchaceae > Rehmannia > Rehmannia glutinosa. Next base: position 34,286,867 of record CM071930.1, read on the forward strand.
GTCAGGGCGCTCATTATGGAATCATCTGTTACGGATCGCAATTATATGTCTAACTCGATTTTTGATCTTACGTGTTTACGACGGCTCGCCATTCCGGGAAGGCCCAAACCATCGCCCGGGATTAAGCCCATTCAATGGTATCCTCCATTACCAGGCTGGGTGAAGGTTAATACTGACGGATGTGCGCTTGGAGCTCCGGGGAGATGTGCGGCAGCAGGGGTATTTCGTAATTGCAGGGGCTTTTTCACGGGATGCTTTACTCACAAAATTGGCATTGGGTTTGCTTTTGAAGCTGAGTTGATAGCAGGAATGGCAGCAATTGAGCGCGCTTATAGGAGAGGATGGCACAAACTGTGGCTTGAATCCGATTTAACTTACGTTTGCAGTTTGCTGGACACACGGTCTATAGGGGTCCCATGGAAGTTCTTAGCCTGATGGCAGATGACACTTCACTACCTATCCCACATGGATTTCAGGGTCTCTCACATTTACAGAGAAGGCAATTAAGTAGCAGATAAGCTCTCGAAGATGGATATTCATTTAGACTGGTCTCATACGATTCCAGCCTCGGTCTCCACTGAGTTGCATAAAGATATCATTGGTCAGATTTGCTATCATTTTGTGTAGATATTATGGGGTACTCTTTTTCCTATCAAAGATTTCTCCCTCTGGGTTTTACTTTGATAGGTTTTAACGAGGCCCCATCTTTTTTCTGGCTAACTGCTTGGCTTGTAACCAATTTTTCTGGGATACTCGTTTATATCTTTGAACATGGTTGATTGTCTTTGTATTGGCTAGCTGCTTGACTTGTAAGCAACATCATTTTCTTTTTTATTATAATTGTTCCATTCGATAAAAAAAAGTACCAATTGTACTCTTCTTCTCAGAAAGCATGACTCCATATTTTTGAAAAATTTCCAGAAACTGTTGTAGGAGGACTTCATGTTCTTCTTTGGTTTTTGAAAAAAGAAGAATATCATCGATGTAAACAAGGGTATTATGAAGAATTAGTTCAAAGATTTTAACCATAGCTTTTCGAATAAGGATGGTGCGACTTTCAATCCAAAGGGCATAATATCACCTGTATTGTGCGATGGTATGCAAAAGCGATTTTGTATCGATCCTTTGGATCAATTCGATTGCCAAAACCGGACTTTAAATCAAATTTTGAAAATATTTTTCTTTGGCAAGATGGGAAAAAAGCATTTGAGTTCTTGGTAAGGAAATTTATCATCAAGTAGAAAAGGTTCAAAGGTTTATAATCAATCACCAGTCGTTTCTTTCCCCTGATTTGCTCAGATCGTTTATTCACATAGAATGATGGACAAGACCAATTTGATTTGGTGGCTCAATTAACCCGAATGAAAGAAGTTTATTACATTCTTGTCTAGCCAGACTCAACTCTTCAGGATTCATTCCACGATGTGTTGCCTTTGTAGCATTGATATCTTCATTCTTTTTGAAAGGAAATTGAACAAAGAACTTTTTATTTTTCCAGAGTGGAAATGGATGACTGAATTCTTCATGAGACTCAGCACAACATTCTTTTAAGCTTTGAGCAATTTCTTCAAAATCCTCGTGGGACATCAACGAGCGAGTTGTTGTGAATCGTGGAGGGCTTAAAATTTCTTTTGAATTTTAATCCATTAGATGGATCCGAAGCTTCACGTACTTTGAAGAATAAATCAAACCCCATCAAAAGATCATGTCCATGAAGATTGCTCCCAATTACTTTCATCCCGATAATGCAGTCCGGGAAAATTTGAATTCCAATTGGTTTTTTCGTGATCAAAGAGGTATGAAATGTCTGTCCGTCAGCAGCATAGGAGTATTCATGATGTGTCTGCCATGCCTCACCAGGAAGGATTTTTGGATTCAACATGGTTCTTCGAGCACCTGTATTAAGAATCCCAATTGCTCTGATATAATTTTCATACTTTGATGGCATAATTTTCACTTCTATATTCGGAGATGGAATCCCTTCTTGTATTGTTAAACCAGTTCGTAAGATGGGAACAGGTTTTATCATAAAGATGACAGGCATTTTAGATAAACTTTCTTCATCTTTGTCTTCAGAAGATACTTCAATGGCAAAGACAGTATCCTCATTTTGTTCATCTTGTTCAGAAAAGAGAGATTCAATATCAGCATCATTTGTATCAACTTCATCATGCAGGAAGATACTATCAGCAAGTTTTGCAACTTTTCCTTCTTTGTTGGAAGTCTTCTTCCTGAATGGTTTTCTTCTGAAAAACCTGTATCTCTTTCTCTGTAATTTCTTTTTGGTTTTTCTTTTCTCTTTCATGAAGTTGTACATTTGCAGGCTTTGTCCTGACACTTGATTTGTAAATGAGATTTGCTACACACGGACTTGGAGATTTTCTTTCTTTCAATGACTTCTTTCAACATATTTTGTGTCTCACAGATTTTATCAATTGCAACATGGCACATCTGATTAATTTGCCCAAGACTTAGATTGTTGAGACTTCTCCCAGAAGATTGAATCAATCTGTTAATCTCTGGTTGAACCTCTTTAGGAAGTGAAGCGATATAAACATTCTTCAGATTTGGATCATTATACCCGTTGAGAAGGTAGGATAATTCAGACATCTTTTTGAAATGCTTATCAAGATCCTTTTTGCTTAAGGAACAACATCTTCGGGCAAAGTATTCATCAGCCATAGCTTTGGTGAAAAGATTGATATCACCAATAAATTCTCTCGTGAATTTCTCCAAGTGCAAATCAAAATCGCCTTGAGGGCATCTTTGAAAAATGAATTTTTTCTGTAATCGCGCCCAAGAAAGTAAACCAATCCCTAAGAATTCCGACAAATCTTGTTGAAAATTCTTTTAGGACTTCATTGAGATGTGCGTCTTCTTTATTGAGCTGGTTATCTAACTAAAGGCGGACATCCGCACGCGTCTTGCTCGCCTTTATGAATAGGAACGCCATCAAAAGAGAACCGGGGACCATTGGTAGGTTTGGATGTCTTTTCTTCCATTGGCCTCGTAATTGGTTGTAAAACCTTCCTCTCGAATCATCGGTTTCACTAACCAATTGTTGGGTATCATCCGGAGGGTTACTAGATCGGGATTATCAGCCGTAAAAATAGCCGAGATATCAGCAACTCCATTAACAGATTCTTCTTCCGTAATAGCATCAGAGAATTTTTGACATGAAAGATCATCAGAGGATTCAAAACTCCTGTAGTGAGAACGAAATGAAGGAACTAGTCTTCCTCTGGTATTTGCCCACCTTGTTCTCCTGGCAGAGGATGAAACCATGAGAGTATCAACTGGTCTTTTTCCCTCGGCTTTGGATTTTTGTTTCTGGCTTTCAGATATTTTTGTGGATTTTTTAGATCTCTGTGGAGGATCCACTGGAACACTTGAAGCCATTCCAAACATTTTTGAATATTCATCAGAATCAGAAGGCGAGTCAAATATACATGTACTTGGGAACAAGGAATCTGGTTTAGAAAATAAGGACTTCTTTTTATCTTGTTCAATACGAGCAAGCTCCTTTTTCAAGTTTCTGATTTCACTTTCTTTTTTGTCAAACTCAGATCCGAAACTACCTTGGAAGATAAGTTGTCTGAGTTCTTTGTCCAGTTGAGAAATTCTTCTGGAAAGTTTTTCTTCAATCTGCTGTAGTTGATATTCTACAGCATTTACTCTGCTTCGTGTCTCCTTAACTCCATCAAGAATTTGGGACACTTTGGAATCAATGCTTTGCAAAGATTTGTTATGTGCCCTGGCATTAGTCATTTTCCAGTTAAGAACTTCTTCACCTTAAGAGAGTGGCTTAAGTTGTTCCTGGATTTGGTCACCTCATATTCCGGAACGCAGTTCGATTGTGGCTTGGAGAGCCATCCACAATCGACTGACAATTTTGGATTTACTGTGTCCTAGGGGATCTTTCATTGGCCCCTCGATTTGCGGTCTTTGTTGTGCAGCTACTGAATCTGTTGATCATTTGTTCGTCTCTTGTGTTTTTGCAGGAACCCTTTGGCGATGGATCTTTAACTCTTTTGATGTCCGCTAATTTATAGCTTATAGTTTTAATGAATTCATGGTGCATTTAATGAGTTTTCATTTTAGTGAGCATGTGGGGATCCTTTATCACCCCTATTATTTTGTATTGCGGAGGAGGTCTTGGGTCGGTTTATTGCAGCAGTGATGGATCAGTCCCGACTATCTGCCTTCACGGCGCCAAGGAGTATTGTCTTTCCATCATCCATTTTATACGCGGACGATATTGTCATCATGTGTGGGGCGTCTTCATCCAATGCCCGGGTCTTGCTTCAGATTCTTTCTCATTATGCAGATATCTCGGGTCAAGTGTTTAATCCACATAAATCCAAGGTCTATTTTGGGATGCAGGTTTCGCATTATGTCCGTGGGAGGGTGCAACACATTCTAGGGATTCTTCCAAGGGCGTTCCCCACCACCTACTTGGGCGCTCCAATCTTCAAGGGAGCTCCAAAGGTCGCAAATTTACAGTCTATCTTTGACAAGATAATCCTGAAGTTCCGACGATGGAAAGGCTCGTCTCTCTCCCTTGCTGGTAGGGTTTGCCTTGTTAACTCGATAACTAGTTCTTTCGCACACCCATGATGATTTATAAATGGCCTGCAACGCCGCTACATCTAATGGAAAAAGCCATGCGTAATTTCATTTGACGGGGACGTGAATTCTAAAGGAAAGGTAGTGGTCAACTGAATACATGTTGCACGCCCAGTGGCGAGAGGAGGATTGGGCGTGCGATCGATCATGGCTGCTAACAAGGCTTTCTTAATGAAATTGGGCTGGAAGGTTCTGAACTCGGACTCGGTGGTCTTCGTGGACTCTCGGACAACGGTACTTTACTAGAAATGGGGGTATCCTGGAGGTCCTTTATTCCTTCTTCTATTTGACCGGGATTAAACCTCGTATTTCCGATTGCTTGATGGTGCTCGTTGGATCCCGTGCGCCAATTCCGAGGTATTATTTTGGATTGATAATTGGTTGGGATACTCCATTCTTGAATGAATGACATTCCGCAGGATTATAGATATTTATTCCAAAGATCTCTCGATTATTTTTATGATGGATCTTGCACTTCACCCTCCCCTTTGTGGAGGCTTATTTGAGCTGGTTCGAGCTATTGACGCGGCGTCCCAATTGCGCCCTACATCGCGGGATACTCGTGTTTGGATGAACTCGAGAGGATGGTTTGGTTACCTCAAGACGGCTTATAATTATTTACGCCCCAACGCCCGGCAGCTTAGATAGGGTTCTTGGATTTGGTCCCGAAGATATCCCTAATCTGAGATCGTGGTGGCATGGAGGGCTATACACAACCGATTAGCGACCCGAGATTCTTTACGAGCTAGGGAAGTTTTACTCGGCCTTCGGTTTGTGTTCTTTGCAGGAATCGGGAATCGATTGATCACTTATTTGTTTCATGTGCTTTTGCAGGCATATATGGCGTTGGATCTTCCAAGCCTTTCACGTGAACCCCTCCAAAGCTTGGTTTCAATGAATCTTCTTGGGTACGACTTATGTCTCTTCATTTTAGTGACCAGGTCGCTTTCCTTTGTGTGTGGCAATATTATCCTCGCATCGGCTTATTTGGCACATCCGTAATGAGCTGATTTTCCACAACAAAGTCTGGACTCAGAGGCGCGCTCATTCACCTACAGTACTCATTGTTGAATCAAGCATCTTTGGGACGGGATGCATGAATAACGATCGGAGGACCTCTTTATCCTGCGTGGTTTAAGAGTTCCCGGAAGGGCTAGGCATGCTCCAAAGATTGTGGAGGTCCAGTGGCAAAAACCTCCCGGGTTGGATCAAGTTAACACGGATGGCGCGGGCGCCGCACCCAATCTAACGACCTCCGGTGTCTTCCTAATTGTAGAGATTCTTTCGCGGATGCTTTGTCCATCACCGTGGTTCGGGTACGCATTTGAAGCCGAATTGGTTGCAGACAATGTGGGCGATTCAATACGCATTTGCAAATGGTCGGACGCACTTTGGGCCGGAATCGGATTCGATGTATGTGGTGAACTCCGCTGGAGAAGAGAACGATGGAGGTCCCATGGCGCCATCTTAGCTATTGGCGCCAAACCTTGCATCCGCTTTCGGTGGCATTGATCCGGTAGTCTCTCATATCTTTCGCGAAGGCAATCGGGTGGCGTATATGCCGAGCAAGAAGACGAGAGTGGCACCTGGTGGGCGTTCCGCCTAGACCTTCTTCGCTACCTCACCGATGATTATGTTGGCCAATCCAACTATAGGTTTGTTACTTAATGCGCCACCGCTTCAGGTTTCTTTTTAGGCGCCTTTTTCCCTGGGGGTACTCTTTTTTTTCCTTCCAAGGGTTTTTCCCACAAGGGTGGGTTTTACCTTGGAAGGTTTTAACGAGCCCCAACCATTCACCCATTTGGTCGGCTTGTGACCACTTCGCTCGGTTGTTGACATTATTTCCAGGCTTTCATTTGGTTACGATCCGCACTGTGATCGGGATTACTCTTTTTCATTTTTTATATATAATTCGCACTTATTCAAAAAAATTTAATGTTTTTATGCTAATTGGTTTTTACACCAAAACAATGTTTATAAATGTTGTCCAAATACTCCCAAGTGTTTTAAAATGTTTTTACTAATTTTTTGGAGTATTTCTTGAAGTTTATTTTTGATAAAAATCGGACAACATTTCAAGATTGGAGGTCGACCGGTCGCCCAAAGCGTCGACCTGTACCTGAAGAAAGAAATCTTGAAACAGAAATTTAAAAAATTAAAAAAAATTTAGTGAGCATGTGGCTTTCTTATGGCGAGTGCAAGTGCTATCCTGTATTTGGCTTATCTGGCAGATTCGTAACAACCTCACTTTCAATAACAAGACTTGGACGGTTGATGCGGCCACTCTCCGCCTTCACGTGCTGAATTTGGAATCTTCTTCCTTAGACCGGGGTTGCATGCATAATGATCAAGATGACCTTTTCATCCTGCGGAGACTTCGTGTGTCCCAAGGCCCAAGACAGTTTCAAGATCGTCAGTTAATTGGCAAAAACCCTTACCAGCCGGGATCAAAGTCAACACGGACGGAGTGCTTGGGGCGCTGGACGACATGACCTGGGGTTTTCCGAAATTGCGAGGCTTCTTTCGTGGTTGCTTTGTGGAACGTTGCGGTTCGGGCTTCGCTTTTGAGGCAGAATTGATGGCGGCTATGTGGGCCATTCATTACGCTTTTGCGAAGGGCTGGACTAAGCTTTGTTTTGAGTTAGATTCGGTTTATGTGGTGGAGTTGCTGCAGAAGAGATCAGAGGGGGTACCATGGCGCCATCTTAGCAAGTGGCGCTACACTATGCACCTTCTATCTCAGATGGATTTGGTGGTCTCACACATTTTTCGGGAGGGAAATCGGGTGGCAGACATACTTAGCAAGATTCCGCATGCTGCGACTTGGTGGGGAGCGCCCCCAGCGGATATTGTTTCGTCTCTTACACAGGACTAGGTTAGCCAATCCAACAATAGGTTTTTTTATCTAGAGCGTCCTGCTTCTGGTTTCTTTTCCCATTTTGGACGCTTATTCTTCATGGGGGGTACTCTTTTTCCTGCCAAGGGTTTTCCCCACAAGGGTGGGTTTTACCTTGGGAGGTTTTAACGAGGCCCCAACCATTTAGCCATCTGGTCGGCTTGTGACCATTCCGTTTTCATTTATGACAATGTTTTTAGGCTTACTTTTGGTTACCTGGTCAGCCTGTGATCAGGACAACTCTTTTTTCATTTTTTTATATATATTCGCACTTATTAAAAAAAAAGAGATTTAGAAACTCATATTTTGTAAAAGGGAGATTTTATTCTGATTTCCATTTGAGTTTTCCATACAACTGAAGAAGTCCTTATATAGGCCTCATGTACAAAACAAGGAAGTGACACGTGTCCCTATTACAAGACTCCTCTGCTAGACACGTGTTATCTTCTTAGACCTTCTTTATGAGAACCCGACATGTGTTCACTAACAAGACACCTATCATGTACACGTCACCTGCATGGATACCTTAAACAAAAGGCTGACACGTGTTCACTAAAAGGCACTTACAACAACAAGCTAACATGTGTCCCATAAAAGGACACTTACAACACCAAGCTGACACGTGTCCCTTCAAAGGACACTTATAACAATAAAAAACTGACACATGTTACATTACAAGGATAAGAAACTGACATATATCCAACAAAAGGATACTTACAACCATAAACTGACATGTGTCCACTAGAAGGACACTTATTATTACAAACTGACACATGTCCATTATAAAGACACCTATACAGTGTTGACATCATCCTTTTGTCATGGATTGTAGTGGTAGTCATAGTATTCCTTTAACCAGGGTTCTGTCCAAAACAATCCAAAGCCGTCCCAAACTATATATTCATCTTCAACAAGCCACGGGTCTTGGGAATCTAGCTCGAACATCTGAGTATTTGTGTCACCTTCTTGGTTATCTTCTCGTTGGTGACTTGACTTGGGTTCAACAACACATGGATTTATCATGAGTGATGTATATATAGGCTTCGGTCTAGGTGGGTTTGGTGAAATCTTGTTAAGAACCAGGAGATGCATTCACAACTCATTAACCTCAGGCTGCTGGCTGGTGATTGATCCTGTTAAAACCTTTCATCTAAAATGTAAAGATGTCGGTGTAAATGGATACCCTTTTCCCATTGTGAAATACCGGTGGATTACCATGACAATGTATAAATCCGGGATATCTTTGTTCTGATCCACTTCTGATTGTAACATTTCCTTCATATTTTCAATCTTGTCATACCATTCAAGAAAAGTCCAGAGATTGGATGACTGGTTGACTTGATTTTGGAGGAATGATAAAGTACATCTAACGGGCATTTCCACTGAATGATAGTAGGGTGGAAAGACACCACAAATACACCATAGACCATTTTTTGGAATATGAGTAGTAGTGGAAATGATAAGGATTCCATAAAAAGGTTTATCTGGATAAAAACATGCCCTCCCAAAAGGGATATTAACTTAAACAACAAATTTGGCTAAGTGATAAAACATGAAATGTTTTGCATAATTTTGTAAATCACTTAGGTCTTTGAAAGGTGTTTTTGTGGGGAAAACGCCATCGGGATATGCCATTAATATAACCGGGAAAATACCTTTCGAGGATACTAGTTGTACAACATCAGAACAAACTCTTCCAGATGTAGTGCCCGTCACCACCGACTTCCCACCATTCTCATTAGTCTCATCCAAATGTGCAATATCGGGGGAGCTAGGTGGATCCAGAGACAAAGAAGTGGGCGTAATGGGCGAACCAACTGGTGAATCAGTTGATGGAGAAGAAATAGGTGAATTGTCATTTGATTCCATTCCTTCTGTTATATGCCTATACCAAAATAAATTTATAATAAGTCAAACAGAAATTGATTTAACAAATTAATGAAATTCATCTCATATGAACTTATCCTGATCTAAAAAATAGAACACAAAGCTTGAACCAAATGGTGTATCTAAACAGTCAAACATAAATTGATTTAACATATTAATGAGACTAGCCACTTATCACACTTTATCTTTCACACTTTTTCCCCCTCAACTACTTGATTTTGAAAATTAAATATATATTAATAAGTTAGTTTCCATCTACCTAATCGAATTAATAATAGTAACTCTTACTTACTAAAATTAGCATCAATCCAACGGGATTTTAATGTGCATGGCAAATTCTTTTTTCAAGGCCTTTTAATGGCTGTGAAAAAACATTTCAGCAGATGATAAGAAAAAAACATGAAACAATGAGAAAACATTCAGCAAATGATAAGAAAAAACATGAAACAATGAGAAAACTTTTCAGCAAATAATAAGAAAAAACATTTATTGGGCTTGAAAAGTCTAGGATATAATTGGGAAATATGTAAGCATTTTACTGTGTAAAGTGTCTTATATAATCCATTTTTTCGAATAAATGCTGATATATATACAAAAATGAAAAACAGTTGTCCTGATCACAGGCTGATCAGATAACCAAAAGAAAGCCTGGAAACAAAGTCATAAAAGAAAACGAAATGGTCACAAGCCGACCAGATGGCTGAATGGTTGGGGTCTCGTTAAAACCTTCCAAGGTAAAACCCACCCTTGTGGGAAAAACCCTTGGAAGGAAAAAGAGTACCCCCATGAAAGAAAAGTGTCCAAAATGGGAAAAGAAACCTGAAGCCGGGACACACTAGTTGACAAACCTATAATTAGACTGACCAACATAGTCCTGAGTAAGAGACGAGACAATGTCCACTGGAGGAGCTCCCCACCAAGTCGCATCGTGCGATGACTTGCTAAGAATATCTGTCACCCGATTGCCTTCCCGAAAAATATGAGAGGCCACCACATCCATCTGGGAAAGAAGATGCAAAGTGTGACGCCACATACTAAGATGGCGCCAAGGCAATCCCTCAGATCTCTTCCTCAACAACTCGACCACATAAACCGAATCCGACTCTAGCCAGAGCTGAGTCCAGCCCTTCGCAAAAGCATAGTGAATAGCCCTCATGGCCACCAACAACTCCACCTCAAAAGCAAATCCCGATCCACATCGTTCCACAAAGCAACCGCGAAAGAAACCTCTGTAGTTTCGAAAAACCCCAGACGCTGAGAGACGCCTAGGCACCCCAGAAGCACTGCCGTCCATATTGACTTTGATCCAACCAGGAAACGGCTTTTGCCAAGTAACCTGCACAATCTTTGGAGACTGTCTTGGACGCCCAGGAACACGAAGTCTGCGAAGAATAAATAGGTCCTATTGATCATTATGCATGCAACCCCCGTCTAAGGAAGAAGACTCCAGAATTAGAACACGAAGGCGTATGATGGCTGCCTCCACAGTCCAATTCTTGTTATTGAAGGTCAAATCATTCCGAATCTGCCAAATTAGCCAAATGCAGGATAACACTGCAACTCGCCATAAGAATGCCACTTGTTCACTAAAATGGAAACTCATTAAACGCACCAGGAATTCATTGAAACTATAAGCCATAAAATAGCAGATATCAAAAGAATAAAAAATCCACCGCCAGAGGGCCCTTGCAAAAACACAAGAGACGAACAAATTATCCACAGATTCAGTATCAGCACAACAAAGACCGCAAACTGAGGGGCCTGTGAAGGAACCCCACGGACGTAGAACATCTAATACCGCCAGTCGATTATATATGGCTCTCCAAGCCACGGTCGAACGTCTTTCCGGAATGTGAGGAGACCAAATCCAAGAACCCCAGTGAACCACCGGGGAGTGAGGGCGCGGGTAGGAGTAAGCTGACTTCGAAGTAAGAACCCCATCCTCAGAATGTAACCAGGCACGCGTATCCTTCGAAGCCGAAGCGACGGGGACTCTAACAATATCCCGGACCAGATCTAAATATGCCTCTATGAACGAGAAAGTGAAGTGCCAAGACCCATCATAAAAGTAATCTAAGATGCGATGACGAAATAGATGCCTGTACTCCTGTGGAATTCCAATACTATCGGCAATGGTGTAACCTAGCTAGTTGTCAAGCCAAAATAAAACAACGGAATTACATCATAGAATCCAGAGAGAGTCTTCCAAGAATCCCAAAATCCCAGGTTGAATCCCGCTCCAGATGGAAGAGGGGATAAAAGAGCGGCGCGGAGAACCATCTGAAATCAGAAAATGATTCCTGAGGGTGTTGTAGACCAAAGAGTTTGAAGTCATAATCTTCCAACCCATCTTCAAAAGGAAAACATTGTTGGCAACAACAATGGAGCGGACGCCCAAACCACCTTCAGCCCGGGGCATACAACAACGATTCCAGTTAACCACCACAGTCCCCTTCGAGTTGACATTGGCGGTCCAGATGAAATTACGCATGGCAGTTTCCATTTGCCATAATAATGTCCCAGGCCACTTGTAAACCATCATCGTATGAACAAAGGAGCTGATAATCACCGAATTCACCAAACACACGCGACCAACAATAGAAAGAGAAGTCCCTTTCCACCTTCTGAACTTGACAATACTCTTATCAAAAATCGGTTGCAGGTCTGCCACCATAGGCACACCCTTGAAGATAGGGGCACCTAAATAGACCGTGGGTAAGGCTCCAACGTGAATACCTGTAATCATCTGAATGCACCCCCGCACATGATTAGAAACCCGACTACCAAAATAGACCTTAGATTTTTGAGGATTGAAGACCTGGCCTGATAAATCAGCATAGAGATTGAGAATCTGGATCAGAGAGCATGCGTTCTTCGTTGAGGCCCCACGCATAATCACAATATCATCCGTGTACATAACCGATGAGGGAAAGATGATCTGCCTAGGCGCCATGAAAGGCTGCAACTGACACCGGGAGACCGCCTCATCAATTAGTCTACTCAGAACGTCTTCCGTGATGCAAAAGAGAAGAGGTGATAATGGATCCCCCTGTCTAACCCCTCGAAAGCAGGAGAAGTAGCCCACCGACGACCCATTCAAAAGGACCGAAATTTTGGAAGACTGAAGGATAATTTCAATCCAGTGAATGAACACGTCTGAGAAACCAAAGTGACGTAAATGTATCAGAAAACCCCAATTAACAGTATCAAATGCCTTGCGGATATCAATTTTTAAAATCATATTGGTATCATTATGTCCCTGCAAAATATTGAAACCTTCCGAAACCAAAGCAATACAGTCGTGAATCTGCCTGCCTGGGATAAATCTAAACTGCGTAGGAGACAAGTAAGAAGAAATGATAGAACCCAGTCGAGTCGCCAAAATCTTGGTGATGATCTTAAAAAGAAAATTACTCATAACAATCGGCCTGAAATCCACAATCGCGTTCACCTCCTTAGTCTTTGGAATAAGTGCCATAAAACTGGCGTTTAACCCTGCCGGAAAGGATGCAGTAATGAAGAAATGTCGAACCGCCGCCAACACATCCTCAGAAATGACATCTCAAAAGTGCTGATAGAATCGACCGTTGAAACTGTCTGGACCCGGAGAACTGTCCATCCCCATATCAAAAAGCCGTCTCCTTAATCTCTAAATCCGAAGGAATAGCCATCAATTGAGCATTATCCGCCGTGGTGACTGTAGGCGAAATAATCTAGTCAACCAAGGTGTAATCCAAACTAGTTTGCACTGTCTCCGTGAAGAGGTCCGTATAGAATGAAATAATATGATTACCAAGAGCAACCGGATCCTCCGAGTAAGTAACATCGATCATCAAACCCTGTATGCCTGAACGTCCATTCCGGATCTGACAACAGTGATGGAAAAATGCCGTATTGCGGTCCCCATCCTTTAACCAATCCGAAAGGCTTTCTATCAGAGGAATTCGGATTGCATAAGCAAAGTGCAAGACAGCGCAATTTGAGCATCCAATTCCATGTTACGGCGCGCCTCCGTGAAGCCCTCGGACTCAATATCTACCTGAATCTTACGAACCAACTCCATCTGCCCATCCACCTGACGATTAACATCCCCAAAGACGTCCTTATTCCAAACTTTAATAGTCTGTCGCAGCCTCTTAAGTTTCCACATGACACACAGCAAGGGGGTGGGCGACGCGCACGGGAGCGCCCAAGAGGCCTTGACAATGTCCCGAAAAGATTCATCGTCAAGCCACTACACCGAAAAACGAAATGGAGTCGGACCATACGATGGAAGGGAGCATGAAACTAGAATGGGATGGTGATCGGATCCAATGCGAGGAAGAACTAAGCTTTTAACAACTTGCCAAAAAGAGAAGAATTGACAAGTTGCTAGGGCTCGATCCAACTTAGCCTGAAGAAAGGATAGAGGCCTTTGGGGGGAGCACTAAGTAAATGAATTCCTCGTAATCGGCACAACAAACAAACCCGCATCCTCCAAACAATCCCTGAAATCCTGACAAGAGGCACGGGATAAAGTTCCATCACCAGAGCGCTCATGATGTCCCAATACATCATTAAAATCCCCAATAAACAATGAGACAAAGAAGACCCATATTCCTCAAATCCAACCGAGGCGCACGCCGAGCAATATGATCACACAAATCCCGAGTAAAACCAACATGAAAAATCATGGAACCAAATTGAACTTGAAGAACAATACATTGAGTAGAGGACCAAACCTGATTAAGGACAGAGATGCCAGCATCACGGAATACCCAAATATATGGATGTCTGTTTTCCCGGAAGCTCTGCGCCACGAACCTTAAACCCAAACTGTGCCAATAAGAATCCGATATAGATGAAATGTCCACTTTAGACTCACAAACAACTAGAATGGATGGTTTGTGTTTTTGACATAACGCCTTAAGAACATTACGAGAGGCAATGTTCCCAATCCCCCGGATGTTCCAGAAGATGCAATTCATTGGGAAGGTGGGGGGGTGGTGCGAAGACCGAAGTGTGATGTGCTGCAGAATCAGATGACTGCGAATTGGCCACTTCATCTGCATAATCAGCCCATCTCTTAGTGGTTGCAAAATCTAACTCATTTGGTCCTGGGCGTGCTGGTTCAATAGTAATGTCATGAAAGGCTGGTGATGGACCCTTGGTGACACTCTGGGGTAATTTGGATTTAGCTGAGTCCAGAGAGCTGTCCCGGAAGGCGCGAGTAAGAGTCTGAATAGGCTTCCCCAACGGATGTTGAACCGTAAGAGACAGAATAGTTGAGACATGTTCAGTGTTGGAAGTAGAAGCCCTGGGGGAAGATTCCCTTGCTGGATAATCGGATTGGGATCTGTTTGAAAGTATGATCGGGGTAGTTGTCTGAAGCAAGAGCTTCAAAAGTAATACTCATATGAATATCAGAAGAGCAAGTGACTATTGCACAAGTAGGGGATCCTGCACGCATAGCCAAATCCATATTTTCCATTGAGTCATCGACGGCCTTGCCCTTGTCTTACTGCACAGGACGGTAAACTTTATGGACCCTGGATCGACCCCTTTGTACAGAGTTCTGACGTCCTACTGGTGACCGGGGACGTCCCTGATCAGGAGATGTGCGCGTCTCCGTGTTTGGTTTCCCCGCTGGATTAAGACGGCAAGAAACCATTGAATGTCCCGTAATACTACACTTCAAACGAAACTCCGGTAATTTTTCATACACTACTGACACAAAGAGCACTAACCCACTCATTCCACCAGGATGTGATCCTCCAATGGTTTCAACAGATCAATATCTACTAACACCTGGATGAAGTGACCCAGAGAACCATCCAGTGAACGATAGTCTATTTGTATCGGGTTTCCAAATGCACTGGCGATCCCCAAAATGGTATTAGGATCCCAGTATTCCAAACCAAGTTCGAAGATTCGAACCCAAACACTTGCCACCAACGTGTGCATTTTGTACGGATTGAAATCTGGGACCCATGGAGAGAGTCGAATAGTTCCCGGATTGAGCGGCCAATTAATACGAACATAAGCTCGAGCACGATCCTGTGCATTAGAAAACTTAACACAAAAAAAAATCTCTTACCCAAGAGGATTAGTTTCTAGTTAGTGTTAATTCCCCATAATTTGGATAGGCATTTATGCAAAAGCATTGTCGCCCATGGCTTATTTTCTTTCCCTAAAATTACCTTTCCAATTAAAGAATAAGAAAATTCGGCGAGGCGTTGTTGATAAACATTTTCATCAATAGTCGCCTTTTCTAACCGGCTTAGGGATAGAATTGGATTTACGAGATACCGCATGTGAAAATGTTTTGAAATTACCTTGGTCCCGCGTAGTTGAATCCATGTCGTGGTGGGTACCTGAAACAATTTTAGCAAAAGAGTGGCCAAAATTGGATTGAGCATTAGTATTATGAGCCGAATGTCGAGGGTTCGTTTCATAAATGGACGTCGTTGGAGGAGAGTTCCCAGCAATCTAGGATGTATTCTGACAGAGGCCTGAGCTCTGGATCCCATGCACGGTGGCCCAGGGGTCATCACCCCCACAGGGGCAAATTGAAGTCTTGGCAACCACTGGCCCCCCATAAGCTCCCAAAAGGGGGCCAGCCCCCCCATGGCTATAGGCAGCCATGGGGGTAAATGAACGCTCCTCAAGGGGCGTTGACCAGGAAGGGGCCGCTGCCCCCATATTAATACCCACATGGGCTGAGATGAGTGGGAGGGCGTTGGGGGCGCTGATGGGGGATCGCCGCTAGGGGGTCATTGCGCGGGGTTGATGGGGTTGTTCTTTGGTGGAGTCGCTGTGGGCGCTAAGGCATCTTTGTTGTTGAGTCTTTGCGGTGCGTGGCGGGCTGTGCGGGCGCGATGGGCGGTGGCAGGTGGTGCGGGGTCATGGGCGATGGTAGATAGAATTCAGGCGGGACGACCCCTGCTGCAATGTAAGTCGATGGAGAAGGACAGAGGTTGGTTTTGTCTGACACAAAATTCCACGGCAACCCATAGAAAGAACACGACGCTGATGACGAAGATTTCCCGAGTTGTGTTGTTTAGAGTTTGGTGCAGGAGGACATGCAACCTACCGAGAGAACGTGCATGGTAGGGTTCAAATTTCGGCGTTAAACCTAAAAAGAGCGAGACTCACGGCGAAGCCATGGAGGGGGCAACTGGCGACGACGCTGGAGGCATAGGAGGGGACGGGCGATCGGACTCCAAGAGAGAAGAGAGAGAAAAAACCTAGAGAGAGAAAATCCGAAAAAACAATCCACTACATACATCTTGTCTTATATAATCCATTAGAAGCAACGAATTTTTTAAATCAAGATATTAAGAAACCCAATTAGCTTACATGTAGATCTGGTATAAATGGATGTGGGCAGTGGCGACCGGAAAAGGGGACAAAGAACGACGGCAACGGCAGCGATGCGATCGGAAAAGGGCAAAGAAACGACGAAAAAAAAGGTGGGCGACGAGGCGGGAAGCGGCCCCGGAAAAAAAAAGGAGGTGGGTGACGACGAACGGGAAGCGGCGGAAAAAAAAAAAAAAAGGAGGTGGGCGAGAGAAAGGCAGCGAGATCGGAGGAAAAAACGAGGTGGGCGGCGCTGATAAGTGATGAAGGAAAAATAAAAGCTTTCTAAACCCTAGTTGAATATGGTGAATGGTGATAATGGGACAAATTTCCTCCAACCTGTAAAGTGTAAAGTAATTTCTAGAATTAATAATAATTATTATTATTAGAAATATAGAAATAAATTGGCAGTAAAATAAATATAAAATAAAAAAATTAAAAACCACGAGGCGGGGCTGACCTGACCCGTTCTCTTCACAGGGCGGGTCCGATCCGCCCCAGGCGGGCGGGGCGGGGCGGGTACCCGTGGGTCGGGGCGGAATTGCCATTCCTACTCGTTTTTCTCTCTCTGCTCAGACTTATCCGATTGGGGCTTTCTTGCTTTTATTGTCTTCTCAATCTTCGTTCATTGGATCAGGTCTGAGCATTCAAATCTATATTGAGCAAATCTTGTTCTCTTATTCACATTTGCTGTATCAACCAAGTTTCATGTGTGAACTTGATATCCAAACTCCCACCACTTTTGATCCCTTTGTTGATGCAAATCTTTGAGATTCTAGTCTTTGGGACAAAAGAGTACGTTCATATTCGCGTACAACAATGGAATGGTTTTAAAAGCCTGACAACTGTGCAGGGATTAAAGAAAGAGTTCAGCTATAACAAAATCTTGAAGGATCTTAAGAAAGATTTTGCTGCAATGAAACTGTTGTCCAGGACCTAGAATTAGGCCAGGTTATTCAACTCCAAGGTGATTAGCGAAAGAATGATTCTTCTTTTCTTGTTCAGACTGGAATTGAAAAAGGAGCATATCAAGATTCATGGTTTCTGAGCTGCATCATATAATTTCATAGAGTTACCATTTACCCATGCGTCAGTGCGAACTAAGATATGTGAAGTTGAAGTTTTATTATTTATCAAGTTAATTATATGCTTAAGACCGTTTGATACCTATATTACTTCAGTATCTACTGGGTTTTACTACATTTTCAAGTTGCCAAAAGGCACTGATGAAAAGATATAAGGGCCGAAAACCTTTTTTTGTGATGACTCTTAAATGTGTATGATTCATTGATTAGGATATGTGTTTCCTTATTTGTTTAGCTTATTTAAGGGGTAAAGTATTCATATAATAAATTTAGATTGGTATTCTTCAAAACTTGTGTTCTATCTTCAAGGTGTTAAAAGGCACTTCTGAAAAAAGATATGGGTCGAAAACCTTCCTTTGTGATTGCTATTATATGTGTGTCATTTATTGATTAGGATTAGGATTTCCTTTTTTTTAAGCTCATTTTTTTTAACACAATTCTTCAAACCTTCATTATGAATTAGTTATGCACTTGACTAACAAGTCTTCAAACCCTCATACAAAACACTACACATAACTCGTTTGATGTAACACCGGGTTGTGCAGTCGTAGCCTAGCAAAAATCACAAAAAAAAACAACTATTGCGTGCCGAACCCAAATTATCTTACTTTTGTTTTAGATTGCTCATCCCCTTCATACTCATCATCGTCGTCCTCATCCTCTTCAATGTTCTCATCATCAAAGAAATACTCCTGAAACTCCATAGCTCATTTTCAGCATCATCTTTGCCTAAAAATTCCATCCCAAATTTAATGTCACGGTGTTTAGGCCAAAAGCCAACGTCGCAATCGATCTTTCTCATCATCTGCATTAGTTTGCCCTGATAGTATCGCCCATCAAGTTTCTTTATTCCATAACCCAATTGAACAGGTCCAAAAGATTCCATATCAGTTAATACTCCATTTTTTCTGTAAACATGCTTTCCCACTCTTGCAACCAAATCAATAACGACCTCCTTTGTTAAATTGGGTTTCAACAAAAGCATGTAGTCATAGAGCGGCATCTCAAATTTTCATTTGTCTCAACTTCCTAATCAAAATTACAATGATAATATTCAAATTCTTTTACACTGTAAATATAATGCTTAGCTAGGGTTCGGTTTGGATAGCAAATCTGCCACCTATTTGTTAAGCTCATTTTTTAATTAAAATCGAAAATAATATAAAAAAAGAAAAGAGAAATTCTGATCACAAGCCAATCAGGTAGCGCAATATTTGGGGCCTTGTTAAAAACCTAAAAAGGTAAAACCCACCCTTGTGAGGAAAACCCTTAGTAGGAAAAGAGTACCCCAGCGAGAAAGAAAAATACCATACAACCATATCAAAAGCACAAAACAAAAACTATCTAATAAATCTATATTGTGCTTCAATCCACTCATCACAGTTAATAGTGGAGATAACCATCCACGAAACCCCAAGAGAATGCGATCTCCTTCGCAATCTTGTCTCCCCACCATCGGACTTTGCTAATAGATCGTTAATGGACTTAGATCAAATTTTATTCCCTGAACTCGATACTTTCAGGGCCTCTCCTCGCGATTCACTGCATGTTGATGTGCAGAAACCTCCTACGTTGGGTTTTCCATGGGTTCGATGACGGCGATTCCTATTTCTCAGACCTTCCAAGCCTAGTGTTTACGACAGGGTTAACTTAAACCCTAACCCTAAGATCTCTTCGCACATGCATGGTGAGGATCATGGGTCGAAGTCCACCGTGCGGGGGTTTCATCCAACCCTCAATGAAGTCCAAAGAACAGATTGTTTGGGGAACGAAGACCACCAACTCGGGTTTTGCGGCACGTTGACGGAATTTCCCAACAAGTCACCATCCTTTGCCCAAACCCTATCGCTGAAACCTTCAAAACCAATAAAAAAGGGGGATTATTTTTCCGTTACAATGGACAAAGATATTTATCAACAACGAGTTGTGGAACTCAGAAATTCTTTAATTGGGCGCATGCTATTTTCGAAGGGTACGAAGCCAATATCGTTTGAAGATCTCAAGAAGAAGCTGACGCTGGTTTGGAATATTAAGCCCCCCTGGAAATTCATACACTAGGCAAAGGGTACTACAACATCCAATTTTTGGATTTGAATGAGCGTAATAGGGTTTTCCGAAAATATGCATGGAATTTAAATCCGGTTCAATTTACGCCTCAGGTTTGGATTTGAATTTATGAGCTTAGCTTAGAATACTGGCACACTTTGTTGATCACAAAATTGTCTAGTGCCATTGGTACACCCATGCAAATTGATAGTAGATCTTTAACGGGTGAGGTGGCTCATTTCGTTCGTGTTCTTGTCGAAATGGGTCTTAGTGCTCCCCTTCAAGAGAGTGTGTAATGGTAGAACGAGCTCGACATTGCTCCTTCGTCTCTATCGGTTATGAAAATATCCTGGAGTTTTGTGTACAATGTCGGATTGTGGGCCATAATATCAATAATTGTAGGAAATCCACAACACAAGAGGTCAAAACACTATAAGTGGAAATTCGGGCTAGAAGTAGATCAGTTAATCATCAGGACCATGGAGCTTCTACTTGAGAATTTCGACTCGAAACTCGTTCGAGATTTTGGAGGAGTCGATTAGAACTATTCCTGAGCGGGTAGATTGTTGTGCTAATTATTCTTACGGGGGAAGCAAAAGTTAATAGAGAACGCACAATGGTTTTTATAACCCCATTCAAGAAGATGACAGAGGAACGAATACGATGGTAATTTCTGACCATCTTGATAAACAAGACATGAATCACTTCAGAGGGCGATGGTGGATATTTCCAATAGTCATCCTCCTTCTGGTTATGTCTTGAAGCAAATGGATCCATCGGAAATCTTCAGGGCAATGGCAGCGGTGGCTAAGAAATGATGATCCGATATAGTTGAAGAAGAGGAACAAAGTAAACAATTTCTGGACAACTTTGAAGATACTACGCTGGTGCATCCATCCTGTCCCTCTTCTCAATGAATTGCATGTTTTGGAATATTAGGGGAATTGGCAACGATTCTTCTAAATCCATGCTTAAGGGGTTATTCGTGTTCATAAACCTGATATTGTAGCTATTGGGGAGCCTAAGGTCCAATTCCAATCTATTAATCATAATTTTTGGCAATTTTTTGTATGCATTTGGTGGGTGAATCGTTTAGATCCAATGGTATTCCGGACATTTGGTTTTTTTCTCGTTCTAGTCAATTTCAATTTCATGTTATGTTTGATTCTGATCAATGCCTATTTTGTGAGGTGAAATTTCAAAACATGCACTTCTATATGGGATTTGTGCATGCTCACCTCTTATCTAGCTCGACAAAGAATTGTGGTATGACATTAAATGCGCTAGGGCTTAGAGATTTGGTGCTGATTCGTGATTTTAATGCTATATTGGGAGCACATGAATGTCAGGGGGTACTATTCCTCATGGGATGGCTTATAGGGAATTCAAGTAGTTTATTGGTGATTTTAATGCTATATTGGGAGCACATGAACGCCAGAAGTGGGGTACTATTCCTCATGGGATGGCTTATAGGAATTCAAGTAGTTTATTGATGATAAAGATATTTCCTAGGTCCCTATGGATGGTAATTTGTTTACTTGGAGTGCTTCCCGATCCTCTGAGGTTTAGTTCAAGCCAGGCTTGATAGAATTTTGGCTACTCAACAATTCTTGGATAATTGGCATACAAAGAAAGGATATGTGGGTGTGCGGCACGTGTCCGATCATCATCCCATTTTTATGCGTTGTGACTTGAATATTATTGCAAGACCCATTCCTTTTTGTTTTCAATTCATATGGCTACAACACAAGGGTTTCAGGGATATTGTGGCTAAGTCGTGGAACAAACCTTGTGAGGCTGCTATCTGATGCTTATTGTCATGATGAAACTTAAAAGACTTCGTCCTCTCCTTCGGGGTTGGAATTATTCGGTGTTTGGTAATATTCATCGGAAGGTTGATGAGGTGCGATGATCTTAATGATATTCAGGTTTCTATTACTTTGCGGGGTTACTCGGAGACGTTAATACAAAGCAGGATATGGAGATCCACAAAGAACTTTCTAACTTATTAAATCACAATATGAATTATTGCATCGAAAAGTTGGATTAATTGGTTGACAGAGATGGGGACCGTAATTCAAAATTCTTTCATAGGAAACTTCGTACAAAAAAACTAAGGGTATTCTAAGACAACTAGTGGTGGATGGGGAAAATGCAAGCGATTCGCAGACATATCCGTTCTTTTCTTTTTGAACCTATTCTCCAAAGCGAAACCACACTTAAGCAACATCTAAAATGCAACAAAATTTGGTTTAGATTCTGCGTTTACAAAAATCTTAAGTGTGTCGGTCCCAATTAAGGAAAAGGATAAATCAAATATGGACGACAAGTCCCTTAGATGATCCCAATTTTGTTCGCAACATCCAAAGCATCATAGTCGGGCGTCAACCTAACATAAGCCTTCTTGGTTCTATCCTACCTGATTAGGGTGTTAACCTTCTTTGTCAAATGTCATACATTTTCTTGACGGCATCCTTGATCTTCTTCTTGTCAAAGACGAATGTCAACAATGAATACTAGGGTATTATTATCCTCAATTTTTTTCATGGCGGTTCGGTGGTGAGAGGGTACTTTAACTGGTAATGATCAAGTTTGTTGCGAGGAGGTGCACTAATCCGAGGTACTTGGGATTTCTATCCAACTTCAATGTCCTTGGTCGATGAAAAGTAACTTTAGTACGTATCTTCTCCGTCTTCTTCTTAAAGGTTGTTGCACGATTTTCTGACCTTAGCGATCTTCAAGGCTGTGTAATTCGAGCTTTATGGTGCTGGTTCCCAAGACCAAAGGAGCGGATAGAGTTGAGAATTTAGGCCAATTATATTGAGTAACTTCTTGTTTAAGACGATTACAAAAATTTTGGCTAGCCGTTTCGGTCGATTCTCGAAGAAGTTGGTTTTGGAGATGCAATTTGGATTTATCCTGGGCAAGCAAATTCATGATTATTTTGCCGTTGCATCTGAAGGTGTTAACTGTCTTCTTAGGCAATCGCGTTTACCGAATATGATATTGAAAATTGACATTCTCAAGGCGTTTGACACTCTTCATTGAGATTTTATATTTGGTCTTGCGTCAAATGGGGATCCATGAGCAGTTTATCTTTTTGGGTTTCGAAATCTTTCATGCTGCGAATCTCTATTCTTATTAATGGCAGTCCAGGAGGGCTACTTTCCGTGCTCCAGAGGTGTGCGACAAGGTGATCCTCTATCTCCTCTGTTATTTTGCGCCGCAGAAGAGGTTTTGGCTAGGGCTCTTTAAAGTAAACTACATCAAGGTGCCCTAACGCCATTTCGAGCTTCTCGTAATATTCAATTCTCCAGATTGAGCTACTTGGAGTAATTGCAGTTGTATTTTGAATTCCTTGATGCTTATGGTCAAATCTCCGGTCAGATGTTTAATCCTGCTAAGTCTAAAGTTTTCTTTAATGATCATATATCCCATCGCCTTATCTGTTGTATTCAGTCTCATTATGGCATTTCCCGGGGTTCGTTCCCTTTTACTTATCTGGGGGCTCCGTTATTCAAAGGGGCTCCAACGATTCATATATTTCAGCCTCTTTTTGATAAAATTATCTCTAAGTTTCAAACATGGAAGGGCAATTCTTTGTTAATGGCTGGTCGCGTTATGCTGATTAACTCAGTTATCACTAGCTCATTTGTTCATTCTGTGATGATTTATAGATAGCCTGTCACATGTTTAAGGCTATGGATCAAGCTATTAGAAATTTTGTGTGGACTGGGAACATTCATAAAAAAGGGTATGTTATAGTGAATTGGGCTAGATGTTGCACTCCAAAGGATGAAGGGGGGCTAGATATTTGTTCCTTGCTTTGGGCTAATCAGGCATTTCTGATGAAAATGGCATGGAAAGTGCTCAATCTGACAGCCCGGCGTTTGTTCTGCTTCATAGGCGCTTTATGGACTTCCACTCTCCAAGACCGCTATATATTGGTTCCTCAATTTGGTTGGGATCACGACCTATGAATTTGGATATTCTTTCCCAATCTCGATGGATTCTGGGTTATCATTCGGGGGTTCATTTCTGGTTGGATAACTAGCTTGGCTACACCATTGCAAATTGTATTGGTATTCCTGTTTAGTTTCGTGGGTATTTTTCTCAAACAATCTTTGATTACTTCTACAATGGCGTATGACATTTTACGGAGGATTTTTAGTGGCTTTTACGGATTTGGTTATTGACATTGTTCACTTCCCTATCTCACCAGATTCGGAGGATCGTAGAGTTTGGGGGGCAATCTGAGGACGGGGGTGTATCCACTAAGGTGGCCTATCAGTATGTCAGGGATTCTTTTCTGGCAGTCAAATGGGGTAAATGGATATGGGCTTCTAATGTCCCGGCTCGAAGGTCTATTGTGGTTTGGAGAGCTATTTACAATCATCTTGCAATGATTGACAATCTTTGCAATAGAGGGTTTTGTTGCCCTTTGGCATGCGCGTTGTGTTGTGAAGCTCAGGACTCAGTGGATCATATTTTTACTTCATGCAAATTTGTGGCAGGCATATGGGGATGGCTCCAAGATGCTTTCCAAGTGGAGTTGCCGCTAGAAGGGGTTTTTAACCATCTCTGCATTTTTGCTATGCAACAAAATTTTAGTCCCCAGATTGCGGCTCTATGGATTCTAGCAGCAATTGTTTTGCTTCGGACTTTTATCATTGAGATGTCAGGTTTTAAATTGGGTTCCATGTCCAATACTATTTTTGATTTGATGTGTCTTCATAAATTGCAGGTTAAGAAGAACATGAGGCCTGATCCTAAGCTACACGAGGTGCGCTGGCATCCTCCACTACCCGGTTGGACGAAAGTTAATACGGATGGTTATGCATATGGAGCCCCGGGAAGGTGTGTGGCCACGGGATTTTATTGGAATTGTTGGGGTTTCTTCATGGGGTGCTTTATCCAAAAGATTTGAGTGGGGTTTGCATTTCAGGCTGAACTGATGGTGGCTATTTTTGCGATAGAGTGTGCGTATAAAAGAGGGTGACGTAAGCTGTGGCTGGAATTAGACTCAACTTATGTTTGTAATCTTTTATCTTTGCGTTCATTGAAAGTCCCATGGAAGTATTATGGACATTGGCATAGAACTCTGTATTACCTTTTCCAAATGGGATTTGTGGTCTCACACATTTTTCGGGAAGGTAATCATGTCGCTGATAAATTATCCAAGATGGATGTCTCCTTTGATTGATCGCACATAATGCCAGAAGAGATTCGTTCAAATATTCATGATGATGCTGCAGACAATGTCTTTTTTCACATTATTTAATTTTTGGGGTACTCTTTTTCCTATCAAGGTTTTTTCCCACTAGGTTTTATGCTCGATTTTGATAGTTTATGCTAGTTGTTTGGCTTGTAAATAGCATAACACTTTTCATTTTCTTTTTTCAATAATATTCTCATTTATCTAAAAACAAAATCTATATTGTGCTCGTCCAACATAGTCATCCTTGAGCAAAGAGATGATATCTATCGGAGGGGCATCCCACCAAATGGAACCTCCCGAGTACTTGTTGAGCTGGTCCGCCACACGATTGCCTTCCCGATAAATGTGAGAAATAACGAAGTTCATCTGGGAAATCAAATAGAGAGAGTAATGACATTGACCTAGAAGACACCACGGAATGGAGCCAACCCTGGATCGAAAAAGATCCACAACATAGGTTGAATCCGGTTCTGCCAAAAGATTAATCCATCCCTTATGAAAAACAGAGATGATCGCACTCATCACAACAACTAATTTAGCCTCAAATGCATAGCCCGTATCACACTGTTCGACAAAACAACCACAAAAAAAGCCCCAAGACGTACGGTAAACAACCGCGACCGTAATACGCCCTGGAGCTCCTATCGCACTGCCATTCGTATTGACTTTTATACAACCCGGAAGGGGTAAATGCCAAGGAACAGGGATAATGCGAGGAGCCTTTGGAGGATGGCCCTAGACCTTCAGACGATGAAGACAAATTAAATCTCCCTGAGTATTCTGCATGCACCCCTTGTCAAGATATGTAGACTCAATAATCATCACTCTCAACTAAACAAAAGCAGCGTCCGTAGTCCATTTCTTGTCATTGAAGATCATCATTCCCAATGTGCTAAATAAGCCAAATGCAGGATATAACTGCCACCTTCCAGAGAAAAGAAATTTGATCATTGAAATGAAATTCCATCACATGAACCTGGAATTCATTGAAGCTAAGACTTCGCGAAAAACCAACAGCAAATGATTTAGCAATCCAATCCCAAATCGCTCTTGCAAAATCACAAGAAACAAAAAGATGATCAATCAAGTCCGAGTGAGAATAACAAAAGCCACAAGAAGAAGGCCTAATAAAACCTCGATGGCAGAGGACGTCCATGACTGCCAGGCGTTCGTTGATGTCCCTCCAAGCAACAACCGTCCATCTTACTGAAATGTGAGGAGACCAGATCCAAGAACCCCATTTAACAATGGGAAAAGAGGATCGTAAAAGAGCATAGGCAGTTTAGAAGAGACCGTCCCATCCATAGAGTGAGTCCAAACCCGTTTATCTGATGAATCTGGAGAAATCGGGCAGTGGACGATATCACGAACAATACCCAAATAAGCCTCAACAAATGACATGGTCAAAGTGCCAGGTATTATCAAAGAAGAAGTCTGATATTGGATTTTGAAAGTGAATCCGAATGTGCTCCCGGAATCCAATTCAAAATCGTCAAACAATCCTCCACTATTGGCCTCAAACCCACCCATATGGAAGAAGGCAAGAATGTGTGCCTGATAAACCATTAGCCAACAAAAAATGCCTAAAGAAAAGCACGGTTGGCCATAATGATGGAGTGAACACCCAGACCCCCTTCATTCCTTGGCGTACAACAATGAGCCCAATTAACCATAGCAGACCTCTTCTGATTAATATCTCCAGACCGAATAAAGTTACGCATGGCCTTTTCTAACTGCTTAAGCATGGAAATAGGCCATTTAAAAATAAGCATGTTGTGAACCAAGGAACTGGCAATCACAGAGTTAACCAAACAAACCCGACCAGCCAATGAAAGAGAAGAGCCTTTCCATCATTTAAAGTTCAGGATGGTTTTATTAAGCAATGGTTGCAATACCCCCTGCTTAGGAGCACCCTCAAAAATAGGAACCCAAAGATATGTAGTCGGAAGAATTCTTAACCGCCGTATAAATTGAGGGGACCGTGCCTAATAATATTATGCCAGGTACTTCATTCATGTTTCTGGTGTACAGGATCCTCAAGAGGCAAGTACAAAGCATACTTCATGAAGAAGATCGAAGAATTTGAAAGATAATTGTAGATTAGCTAAGAGGCTTTTGAAGAGACATAAAAGAAAGATAGTTAACCCTAATTTTCTCTCTCTAGAAAATTTCGTCCTCTTCAAACACGATCGCCGGCAGACTTGTTGTCTCTTTCCGGTCATCTTCTCCGATTGCTCCAATGGCGGAGCCTCCTTAGTTCGGATATACTTCGAACTTCGCACCTCCATCACACCCTAGACAACAAATTTGAACGACGACGACTTACGTGGAACATATGAACGCCATCGCTCACAACTCCGGCGACACACAAATTGCAGCGGCGGACTCTCGCATGCGGCGATGAAAAATCCCAAGGACTCCATTCCTTGATTCGAAGCGGCAAGCTTTTCTTCTAAATCGACAAACAGCAACGTGGCGATTCATGGGGTCGCGCACTCGGTGATGCGCCTTTGCATAGGTGTGCGGCAAAAATTTCACGATGGACCCTCCGCTGTTCGTGCGTCGCCGTTCGCATATTTGGGCATCCGGTCGAATTTTTCGCCAACCACCAAACATTCAGGCCTTCCTTCTTCGTCGATCACTCTCGCCGGCTTAGTCCCCCAAGAAGAGTACTTGCAGACCTCTGCGCCGCACTGCCATTTGGAGACACAAGTAACACACACCAGGGGCGCGGTCCCCCATGCGGCCCGTTAAGGGGACGCTCCTCTTACCCCCATGGCTGCCAATGGCCATGGGGGGGCCGGCCCCTCTAGGAGTCTACAGAAGGAGCCGGCGACCACTCTGTCCTTTAGAGTGGTTCCCCCCAGGGGAGTGATGACCCCTTGGCCCCAGTCTCCCATCCTCAGGGCATTCCTCCTGCATGCCATCCTATTTCTGATCCCAAGATCTCTCCTCAGATTGCTGGAACTTCTCCGTCACCGACACCCAACTATGAAACGAACTTGCAACATTCAGCTCATATTCCAAATTCCAATTTGGGACATACTTTTGCTAAAATTGTTTCAGGTACACATCCTTTGGGTTCCACTATGCAGACCACTGGTAACTTCACCCCATTTTCCCAAATGGTTTCTGGTAAATCCAACTCTATCCCTAAACCTATCAGAAAGGGAGATTACTATTTCGTTACTATATATGAAAATGTTTACCAACAACGCATTGTAGAATTTACTTATTCTTTAATTGGAAGGGTTATATTGGGAAAATGTAACAAGCCATGGGCGACTATGCTATTGCATAAACGCATTTCCGATCTATGGTGTATCAAAAATGATTGGGCAAGAGATCTTTTTGCGTTAAGTTGTTTAATGCGTAGGATCGTTCTCGAGCACAACAACGTACCAACTGGGCATTCAATCCGGGGACTATTCGGCTATCTCTTTGGGTGCCAGATTTCAACCCTTACAAGGTGCAAACCTCTGTGGCCGGCGTTTGGGTACGCATCTTCGAGCTCATTCTGGAATACTGGGACCCCAATACCATCCTGGGGATCGCCAGCGCTATCGGAAATCCCCTACAAATCGATCAGCGGTCGCTTGATGTTTCTTTGGGCCATTTCATTCGGGTTTTGGTGGAACGCACTAGCTAGTGCTCCTTCGTGTCGGTTAGTTATGAAAAACTCCCGAAGTTTTGTTCAAAGTGTGGCATTACGGGACACTCGATGGCTTCTTGCCATCTTAATAATGCGGGAATCCGGCTATCGAAAGGCGGGCATCACCCGCCTGTGGGATGATCACGGCGCCGGATACTCACCCTAATTCAACAACGGGGCATTCCCGAGTTCGTAAGGTTTACCGTCTGCGGCAAAGAGACAAGGGCAAAACCATTGATGACTCAATAGAAATACGGGTTCAAATATGCGCGAGATCTCTTCCCGCAATAGTCACTTGCTCTATGGACATCCACCTTGGTAACACATTTGAGGCCCTTGGTTCAGTCGACTCCCAGGATCAACAATCCACAGATTTCCAGACCGATCATCCAGCTAGGGAGTTATCTCCCAAGGCCACTACTTCCAACAACGGCACGGTTTCCACCATTATGTCTATTACGGTTCAATATCCTTTGGGGAAGCTAATTCGAGCTCTTAGCCGCGCCTTCCGGGACAGCTCCTTGGACTCGGCGAAATCTTGAATTCTTTGGAGTGTTGCGTTGGGTCCGTCGCCGCCGGTCCATGGCATTACTATCGAGCAGGAGCGTACAGAGCCACATGAAATGAACATTGCGACATCAAAGAGATGGGTAGATTATGCAGATGAAGTTGGTAATTCTCAATCGTCAGATTCCGCAACACACCACACGCCTGTTTTTACCGTGCGATCGACACGGGTGCCTCCTCCCCCACCGTCTCAATGAATTGCATCTTCTGGAATATCCGGGGGATTGGGAACATTGCTTCTCGTAATGTTCTTAAGGCTTTATGTCATAAACATAAACCTTCTATTTTGGCCATTTGCGGACCTAAGGTGGACATTTCATCCATTTTGATTCTTATTGAGTACCTTGGGGCTCGGATTCATTCGCTCGAGTTTACGGTTTCAGCCTGCCCGATATTTGGGTCTCATGCGACGCGAGTATTGCTGTTCAAAACCAGGTTTGGTCTTCTTCTCAGTGTCTTATTTTCCAAGTTCAATTTGGTTCTACGGTTTTCCATGTTGGTTTTGCTCATGGTTTGTGTGATCATGTCGCTCGACGTGCCCTTTGGTTGGAGCTGAGGAATTTGGGTCTTACTGATCTGCTGCTTATTGGGGATTTCAATGATGTGTTGGGACATCATGAACGTTCTGGCACGGGTACTTTATCCCAGGCTTCTTGTAAAGACTTTAGGGACTTCTTGGAGGATGCAGGTTTATTTGCTGTGCCGACTACGGGGAATTCATTTACTTGGTGCTCCCCCCGAAGGCCTTGTTAAGTTGGTATTTTATCAACTTAATAATGTATTTTAGACTAGGATTTTATATTAATTTTGGATGTTTTAGAGTCGCTAGAGTCCATTTTATTTCATTCAGTGTCATTGAAGAGTTAATACAGATTTTGGTAGCCGAAAATTGATGAAAACAGCGAAAAACGTGTTTGGGTGGAAGAAATCGCATTTGAAGAAGAAGAAAAAGAGGAAAATCGCACTTTTGGGCTTGAGTCGGCTTGGCGCTGCAGCGCCAAGACCCCCGCGCTGCAGCGCGGGGGTGAAAAACTGGGCAGTGCGAGGTTTTGAAGTGGCGCTGCAGCGCCCCGTCCTTGGCGCCGCAGCGCCTAGACGGTTCGAAATGGCGCTGCAGCGCCCCATTTTTGGCGCCGCAGCGCCGAGTGGAAAAATTGAGACGGGCGCCGCATCGCCGTGCTGTGGCGCCGCAGCGCCCCTGGGCGGAAATTACAATGTAACTTATTCCTTTTCTTGGACTTTTGTGGGGGTCATTGGATTCAGAGTATCCTTCAATCTTCAAGAATCTCGGTCCTTCTCAATGGGTCGCCAGTGGGTTATTTCTCTTGCTTCAGAGGGGTTCGACAGGGGGATCCGTTATCTCCTCTGCTCTTTTGCATTGTGGAAGACGTATTGAGTAGATTCTTTGGGGAGGCGATTAACATGAATCAACTACAACCTTTCCGAGCACCCAATCAGGTGGTCTTCCCCTCGTCGATCATGTATGCAGATAATATTGTGATTATGAGTGGGGCATCCACGAGCAATGCACATACTATTATCCAGATGCTTAACCTCTACGCGGACATTTCGGGCCATGTTTTCAATCCAAACAAATCTAAAGTTTATTTTGGTCGACGGGTTTCTAATTATGTGCGCGGGCGTATTCAAATGATCACTGGGATTCATATTGGCGCTTTCCCTACGGTTTATTTGGGCGCCCCCATCTTCAAGGGTGCGCCCAAAGTAGCGGATCTACAACCGATTTTCGACAAGATTATTCTCAAGTTTAGAAGGTGGAAAGGGACTGCTTTGTCTATTGCTGGTCGTGTTTGTTTGGTAAATTCGGTGATCACCAGCTCATTTGTGCATACGATGATGGTGTACAAATGGCCCAGAACTTTGTTGCGACAAATGGAAAAGGCCATGCGTAATTTCATCTGGACTGGGAATGTGAACTCTAAGGGATCAGTGGTAGTTAATTGGAGGCGCTGTTGCACGCCCCGGCTACTAATGCTTTCCTTATGAAGATGGGTTGGAAGATTATGACTTCAAACTCTTTGGTTTTCGACATTCTCCGAAAGCACTTTTTGGCCAATGATGGTTCTCCACGCCGGTCGTACATCCCCTCCTCCATTTGGAGAGGATTCGGCCTGGGATATCAGGTTTCTTGGTCGACTGTCATTGGGTCCCCGAATATAATTTCGGCATCCTATTCTGGATAGACAACTGGCTGGGCTACTCCATCGCAGACAGGATTGGGATCCCGCAGGAGTACAGGTACTTATTCCGACATTGCATCTCCGACTACTTTTACTACGGAACCTGGCACTTCACGCTCTCGTTCGTTGAGGTTTATTTGGATATCGTCCAAGATATTGTTAGAATCCCCATCGCCCCAGCATCGTCAAATACCCGGGCCTGGATCCATTCTGATGATGGGAGTATTACTTGGAAGACGGCTTATACGTTTCTGCGTCCTAATTCACCGGTGGTTCAATGGGGTTCCTGGATTTGGTCCCCTCACATTCCGGAAAGACGCTCGATTGTGGCTTGGAGGGTTATCCATAATCGTCTGGCGGTTCTGGATGTATTGCATCCGTGGGGATCCTTCACGGGCCCCTCGGTCTGTGGTCTTTGTTCTGTTGACTCGGAATCTATTGACCACTTGTTTGTTTCATGTGGTTTTGCAGGGGCTCTTTGGCGGTGGATCTTTGATGCTTTTAATGTCAATTACTTTCAGGCATATAGTTTCAATGAATTCCTGGTGTGTTTAATGCATTTTCATTTCAGTGAGCAGGTGGCCTTTTCTCTGGAGAGTGGCAGTGTTATCCGGTATTTGAGGCTCATCTGGGAAATCAGAAATGACTTGACTTTCAACGACAAGAACTGGACACTGGAGGCAGCCATCCTACACCTCCGTGTTCTAATTCTTGAGTCATATTCCTTGGACCGAGGTTGCATGCACAATGATCAACAAGACCTTTTCATTCTTCGTAGACTTTGGGTTCCTGGGCGCCCACGACATGCCCTGAAGATTGTGCAGATTACATGGCAGAAGCCTTTGCCGCGATGGATTAAGGTTAACACAGACGGAAGCACTACCGGGGCGCCCGGTCGCCTAACAGCCTCAGGTGTTTTTCGTAACTGTAGGGGGTTCTTTCGGGGGTGCTTCGCCTAACAGCCATGCGTGCCATTCACTACGCTTCTTCGAAGGGGTGGAATCAACTCTGACTGGAGTCGGACTTGGTCTATGTGGTGGAGTTGCTGCGGAAAAGATCGACAGGGGTGCCTTGGCGCCATTTGAGTAGGTGGTGGTTCACCCTCCACCTTCTCTCTCAGATGAATTTCGTGGTCTCGTACATCTTTAGGGAAGGCAACCGGGTAGCGGATATTCATGTGTCTGCTCTTTGTGCTCTGTTAATTGGGCGCACTTTCCTATGGGGGGTACTCTTTTTCCTTCCAAGGGTTTTTCCCACAAGGGTGGGTTTTACCTTGGAAGGTTTTAACGAGGCCCCAACCATTCAGCCATCTGGTCAGCTTGTGACCATTCTGTTATCTGCTTTGACTTTGCTTACAGGCTTTACTTTGGCTACCTGATCAGCCTGTGATCGGGATGACTCTTTTTCATTTTTGTATATATTATCGCATTTATTCAAAAAAAGATAACCAAGAAGGTGACACATATACTCAGATGTTCGAGCCAGATTCCCAAGACTCGTGGATTGTTGAAGATGAATACATAGTTTGGGATGACTTTGGATTGTTTTGGACAGAACCCTGGTTAAAGGAATACTATGACTACCACTACAATCCATGACAAAAGGATGATATCAACATTGTATAGGTGTCCTTATAATGGACACGTGTCAGTTTGTAATAATCAGTGTCCTTCTAGTGGACACATGTCAGTTTATGGTTGTAAGCATCCTTTTGTTGGATATATGTCAGTTTCTTATCCTTGTAATGTAACATGTGTCAGTTTATTGTTATAAGTGTCCTTTGAAGGGACACGTGTTAGCTTGCTGTTGTAAGTGTCCTTTTATGGGACACATGTCAGCTTGTTGTTGTAAGTGCCTTTTAGTGAACACGTGTCAGCTTTTTGTTTAAGGCATCCATGTAGGTGACATATACATGATAGGTGTCTTGTTAGTGAACACATGTCGGGTTCTCATAAAGAAGGTCTAAGAAGATAACACGTGTCTAGCAGAGGTGTCTTGTAATAGGAACACGTGTCACTTCCTTGTTTTGTACATGAGGCCTATATAAGGACCTCTTCAGTTTATGGAAAACTAATACAAAAATCAGAATAAAATCACCCTTTTACAAAATATGAGTTTCTAAATCTCTTTTATGTCTCTTTTTTTTAATAAGTGCGAATATATATATATATATATATATAAATGAAAAAAGAGTTGTCCTGATCACAGGCTGACAGGTAACCAAAAGTAAGCCTGAAAACATTGTCAGAAATGAAAACAGAATGGTCACAAGCCGACCGGATGGCCGAATGGTTGGGGCCTCGTTAAAACCTCCCAAGGTAAAACCCACCCTTGTGGGGAAAACCCTTGGCAGGAAAAAGAGTACCCCCCATGAAGAATAAGTGTCCAAAATGGGAAAAGAAACCAGAAGTAGGACGCTCTAGCTAAAAAACCTATAGTTGGATTGGCCAACATAGTCCATGTAAGAGATGAAACAATATCCGTTGGGGGCTCTCCCCACCAAGTCGCAGCATGCGGAATCTTGCTAAGTATGTCTGCACCCGATTTCCCTCCCGAAAAATGTGTGAGACCACCAAATCCATCTGAGAAAGAAGGTGCATAGTGTAGCGCCACTTGCTAAGATGGCGCCATGGTACCCCCTCTGATCTCTTCTGCAGCAACTCCACCACATAAACCGAATCTGACTCCAACCAAAGCTTAGTCCAGCCCTTTGCAAAAGCATAATGAATGGCCCACATAGCCGCCATCAATTCTGCCTCAAAAGCGAAGCCCAAACGGCAATGTTCCACAAAGCAACCACGAAAGAAGCCTCTGTAGTTTCGGAAAACCCTAGAGGCTGTAAGACGTCCAGGCGCCCCCGAAGCACTCCCATCCGTGTTGACTTTGATCCAGCCTGGTAAGGGTTTTTGCCAATTAACATGTACGATCTTCAGGGCCTGTCTTGGACGCCCAGGAACACGAAGTCTCCGCAGGATGAAAAGGTCATGTTGATCATTATGCATGCAACCCCGGTCTAAGGAAGAATATTCCAAATTCAGCACGTGAAGGCAGAGAGTGGCCGCATCAACCGTCCAAGTCTTGTTATTGAAAGTGAGGTTGTTACGGATCTGCCAGATAAGCCAAATACAGGATAGCACTGCCACTCACCATAAGAAAGCCAATTGCTCACTGAAATGAAAACTCATTAAACGCACCATGAATTCATTAAAGCTATAAGCCATAAAATAGCGGACATCAAAAGAGTCAAAGATCCATTGCCAAAGGGTTCCTGCAAAAACACAAGAGACGAACAAATGATCAACAGATTCAGCAGTTGCACAACAAAGACCTCAAACCGAGGGGCCAATGAAATATCCCCTAGGACGTAGTAAATCCAAAACCGCCAGTCGATTGTGGATGGCTCTCCAAGCCACAATCGAACAACGTTCTGGAATATGAGGTGACCAAATCCAGGAACCCCATTGGACAACTGGAGAGTGGGGGCGCAGGTAAGAGTAAGCTGATTTCGAAGTGATAATCCCATCCTCAGAATGCAACCAAACGCGCATATATTTCGAACCCGAGGCGATGGGGACTCTAACAATATCCCGGACCAGATCCAAGTATACCTCAATGAAAGCGAAAGTGAAGTGCCAAGACCCATCATAAAAATAATCCGAGATGCGATGCCGAAATAAATGTTGGTATTCCTGCGGGATACCAATCATGTTGGCAATGGTATAACCCAGCCAGTTATCAAGCCAAAATAAGATCTGAATTACACCCGGGATCCAACGAGTCCTCCAAGAAACCCGTAATGCAAGGCCGAATCCCAAATGGAAGAGGGGATATACGAAACAGATAGATCCATCCGAGGTCAAAAGCGTTTTAGGGTATTGTAGATCAAAGAGTTTGAAGTCATAACCTTCCAACCCAGCTTCATGAGGAACGCGCGTTATTGGCAACCACAATAGAGCGCACGCTTAGTCCACCTTCACTGGGGCATGCAACAACGGTTCAATTAACCACCACCGACCCTTTAGAGTTGACATCACCAGGACCAGGATGAAATTACGCGGGCACAACGATGCGAGAACATGAATCAAAAAACCCATTAAAAGTATCAAATGCTTTACGGATATCAATTTTCAAAATAATTTTATTGTCAAGACGACTGTGCAGAATATTGAAACCCTCTGAATCCAAAGCAATACAATCGTAATCTGCCTTCCCAAAATAAAACCAAATTGCATAGGAGACAAATAAGATGCGATGATCGACCCCAGCCGTGTAGCCAAAATCTTAGTAATTACCTTGAAAAAGAAGTTACTCATAACAATCGGCCGAAAATTATCAATAGTGTGCGCATCCTTGCTTTTCGGAATGAGGGCCATAAAACTAGCATTCAACCTAGAAGGTAAAGTCGAGCTCGTGAAGAAATAATGGACAGTTGTGATCACCTCGTCTGAAATAATGACCCAACGGTGTTGATAAAAGGTACTAGTGAAACCATCCGGACCCAGAGAACTATCCGAGCCTAGATAAAAACTCGCCGGCGAATCTCAGAATCCGAAGGAATAGCTATTAAAAGAGCATTATCAGCTGCCACCACCTTCGGAGAAATGACTTGATCGACCATAGAATAGTCCAAAGTAGAACTCCCTGAATCCAACAAAAAGCTCCTCGTAAAAAGAAGTAATATGATTCCCAAGAACTGTCGGATCATCTGAAAAATTACCATCAAACATTAAGCCCTGGATCCTCGAGTGGCTCTCCTTAATCTAACAACGACGATGAAAAAAAGTTGTATTACGGTCACCATCTTTAAGCCAGGCAGTACGAGCTTTCTGCCTAAGAAACTCATATTGCAATAACAGAGTTTTGGAAAGAGAAGTTTGAGCTTTGAATTCCAGCTCACAATGATCTGCATTGTAACACAAAGTTTCGATATCCGACTGAAGTTGGTGTATTTTCTCCATCTGAATATCCAGCTTATGATTACATCACCAAAAACATTCTTGTTTCAACCCTTAAAGCCACACGTAACCTTTTTAGCTTCATGGCTAAACCTATGAAGAAGTAACAAGATCCCGAAAGTTGTCATGAGAAATCCACATGCGTTGAAAACGAAATGGAAACGGACCTCTACTAGTGGTGCATGAACAAGAAACTAAGAGAGGGTGGTGACCCGAACCAATGCGAGGAAGAACCAAGCCTTTAACCACTTGCCAGTGATTGAAAAATCGACAAGTGGCAAGAGCCTGGTCCAATTTCGCTTGCAGAAGAGAAAGAGGCAATCGAGTGGCGCACCATGTAAAGGTATTGCCCATAGTAGCCACTGAGAACAAACTAGCATCATCCAAAAAGCCCCTGAAATCTTGGCAAGAAGCCTAAGAAAGAATACCACTGCCCAGTCTTTCATGATTATCCAAAACCGCATTAAAATCACCAAGGAGCAACAAATCTTCAAGACCCAAATCCAACCAAAGCGTGCAATGGTCAATGTGATTACATAAACCATGAACCAAATCAATATGGAAAATCTGAGAAGCCAGCTGCATCTGAAGAACAATACACTGAGAAGAAACCAGTACATGCGGTAGAATAGAGATCCCCTGATTGTAAAACACCCAAATATCGCCCAATCATTTGATCGAAAGTTCTGGGTTACAAACCTCAAACCCAGACTATCCAATAGGAATCAGAAATCGAATTGATGTCCACCTTAGGCTCACAGATAGCCAGTAAAGATGGTTTATGCTTATGACACAAAACCTTAAGAACATTACGAGAAGCAATGTTCCCAATCCGTTGGATATTCCAGAAGATGCAATTTACTTGGAGATAGGTGAGGGTGAAATCCATGTTGGGCGCACGGAAGTGTCAGAAAAAAGATGGTCATCATGATCGGGAGCGTGCTAATTAGAATCATCATCAGCATAATCTGCCCATCTCTTATTAGCCGCAGTATCCAATTCCTTAGGACCATTAGAATCCACAATTATCGAAAGGTCATGAATTACTAGGGTCGATCCTTGGGCGACAATCTAAAGCAGATGGAGCTTTGCTGAGTCTAGAGATCTATCCCTAAAGGCTCTACTAATAGTGCGAATCGGTTCCTCCAGGGGGTGCTGAATTGTTTGTGGCAGATTATGAAGATCAAACAAGTTAGAGAGGGAGCTAGGATAAGAAACTGTAGGCTTAGGAACTGGATTACGTGCGACCATAATAGGAGAAGGGTCCTAGAATTGAGTATTAGGAACATCCTTCGTGTCAAGAGCCTCAAAAGAATTGCCTAAGTGAATGTTTGTAGGGCAAGTGCCTATGTCACGGGATGGAGAACTAGCATGCATAGTCGAACCCATTTTTTCCATTGAGTTATCAATGAGCTTGCCATTGTCCTTAGCCTGATGCACTGGACGATAAACTTTCCGAACTCTGGAACATCCTTGTTGTGAACTAGGGCATCCAGTAGGAACAGAAGTCCTCGCGGAAGCAAGATGGCAAGAAGCAGTGGAGTGACCCGTAATACAACATATAGAGCAGAACTTAGGGAGTTATTCATAGCTACCGACACAAAAGAGCATTGACCAACCCATTCCACCATGATGTGATCTTCCAATGGTTTAGTAAGGTCCAAGTCAACCAACACACATACAAAATGACCAAGGGAACCATCTAAAGAACGATGATCAATCTAAATCGGATTACCAATAGCACTGGCAATCCCCATAATAATATTTGGGTCCTAATATTCCAAACTAAGCTGAAAAATTCTAACCCAAACACTAGCAACAAAAGTATTAACCTTGTAAGGGTTGATATCCGAACCCAAGGGGAAAGCTGTCGTACGGGTTAAGAGCCCAAGTGACACATAACTGAGCACAGGAACGATCTTGGGTATTAGAAAATTTGACACAGAAATAACCCTTGCCTAAGGGAATAAGTTTCCAATGATTTTTAATACCTCATAACTCCGAAAGCCGTTAATGCAGAGGCATAATTGGCCATGGCTTATTGCCCTTACCAAAAAGCACACAACCAATCAAAGAATAAGAAAATTCATGAAGACTCTGTTGGTAAACGTTTTCATCAATGGTCATAGAATAATAGTCATCTTTCTTAACAGGTTTTGGGATATGGAAAAGGCTATGGAACTACTGAGAAAGTGCAATGTTTTGAATAAAAAATCTAATATGCTCTCTTCTCTCTCCTCCCTTGAGATCACTGCCGGCCACCCTTCTTGATCGTTCCCGTCATCATTTTCCGACAAGATCATGTCGAAATCATTTGTTGGTTTCACTTCGAATTTTGAGTCTCATACTTCAAGAACACATATGAATAACGCTACTCCTTCGACATGCATGGGTTTTTCGAAAAAAGCTGATTTTGCGTCCAACTCCGGGGTTCTTCCTTCCGCCATGGCTGCTTGCATGATGGAATCTTCCTCACAATTTGCAGATTCGAGTATTGTTTCAATTTTAAGGGTTGATGCTAAATCCACCGCTGACGCTAGTTCTTCACACGTTGGGTTATCATATTTGTTGCCTTCAAGTTTTATTCCTCATTCCAAGTCCCCTTCGGCTGATTGGATCATCTCCCAAGGTTTAGGATTGGTTCCGAATCACACTATCTAGGCTCTCATCAAAGGTCGCACAATATTGGTTATTCTTCATCTATGAAGAACACGACTGCTGCTATTCAAGGGGGGGCGGCCCCTATCAAGGCTGGGGATATGCCTTCCTTCGCCCCATGACCCCCCTTGTTCATGGGGGTGCCGCCCCCCAGCATGCTCCCTTTTGGGGGGCCCATTGGCAGCGGCCAATGGCTGCCAATGCCCAGGGGGGTGATGGCCCCTGGGAGGTTTCTTCAGGTCCTACTCCTGATGTGGACCCCGCTCTAGATATTCTAGGTACACGACGTGGTGATCCTCCTTCGACCAACGCTCATCCCCAATCACATGCGAACTTGAAACATTCGACTCATTATGGGCCAAATATTTACCCACGTATGGATGCTATTTTTGCGAAAATGGTTTCTGGTAATTTCTCTGACACTGTATCTCCGCATCAGGGCCCAGGTAATCCCACATCTTTTGTTAAAATCGTTTCCGATCCTTCTAACCCTATCCTTGAGCCTATTAAAAAAGGTGAATATTACTCTGTTATTATGGATGAAAATGTGTATCAACAACGACTTGCTGAATTTAAGTATGCTTTAATTGGTCATGTTATTCTCGGCAAAGGTACTAAACCTTTGCTCATTACGCCTCTTCACAAAAGGCTTTCTGAGTTACGGGGGGTTAAAAATGATTAGAAATTAATACCATTGGAAAAAGATTATTTTTGTGTTAAATTTCCAATGCTTATGATCGTTCCCGTGCTCAAGCTCGGCTGACTTGGTCTCTCAATCCTGGTTCCATTTGTTTATCCCCTTGGGTTCCGAATTTCAACCCCTAGAAGGTAAATACATCGACTGCTAGTGTTTTGGTCAGAATATTCGAGTTGAGTATTGAATACTGGGACCCCAATTACATTATGGGACTGGATAAGGCCAATGGCACCCCAGTGAAGGTTGACGAACGGTCTTTGGATGGTTCTCTTGGACACTTTGTCCGTGTTTTGGTGGATGTGGACCCTAACATTCATACCTCTGAAGATGTGCCTCCACCCGTGGCTACCCGTACATCTGTCCCTAAACCGTCGGTTCTTCGAAGTGAACAATCGTTCTCTACCTCTGATATTCATACTAAGCCTTTCACGGTGCAATATCCGTTGGATAAACCCATTCGCCCATTGTATAAGGCTATACGTGCCAAATCGGTGGATGCCAAATAACGATTACTTCAGTCGGTTACGCAGGGTAATATGCCGGATGTACATCAGCTGGAGATCCAAGACGATGAAAAGGGAACTAGCAATTTAAACAAGGCTGCTCAAAAACGTTGGACATATTATGTGGATGACGACAACATTTTTGGGGTTGATGCCTCTGTGCCCACCCATTCCGGATCTTCTACTCGGATTTCTTCACCCACTCCTTCTCAATGAATTGCATTTTTTGGAACATACGGGGTATTGGGAATATTGCTTCTCTCAATCTTCTTAAGAAACTATGTCAACATCATAAGCCTTCTTTGGTTGTTATTGCCAAACTTAAAGTGGACTTGCATACTATTTTTGATTCTTATTGGGCCAATCTTGGTTTATAGTTTGTGGCACAGAACATTCGGGCTTCGGGGTGGTCGGATATCGGGGTGGTTTATCGCCCTGGGTATTGATGATATTGTTTTAATGGGTGATTTTAATGCTATTTTCGGGAATCATGAGCATACAGGACAGGGGGTGGCCTCTCTGGCTTCTTTGATAATGCGGGGGTGATGGCCATTCCCACGGTTGATAAATTCTTTACTTGGTGCAGTACGCGTCCTCATCAGACTCTCATTCAAGCTCGGCTTGATCGAGGTATTGCCAGTCCACTGTTCGTTAATGTTGGCAGCGAGCAGACGTTTTTGTTCTTCTTCGCATTTGCTCGGACCACCACCCTCTTTGACTATCTTGTGCGACCACTGCTCATAAGGGTCTGTCTCCATTTTGTTTTCAACGTATGTGGACTAAACATCCGGGTTTTCAGTCGATTATTGCTTCTTCATGGAAATCGAATTGCACAGGCTCTAACCCTTTGATTCGCTTGATGATTAAACTGAAAAGGTTGCGCCCAGTGCTCCGTTCTTGGAATTCAGAGGTTTTTGGGGATGTCAATCGTGAGGTGGATGATAAGTTAGAGAAATTGAGACAGATTCAGTCAGATATTGAGACTTTAGGGTATAGTATTGTCCGTCCGTCAGATATACCAGGGCCCAACGAATTAGATTTTGCGGCTTCAAAACGATGGGCGGAATATGCTGATGAAGTTGCTAACGCTCAATAATCGGATTCTATGGCTCACCACACTCCTATTTTTTACCGTGCGCTCGACACGGGTTGCCCCCTCCCCCCTCCGTCTCAATGAATTGCATCTTCTGGAATATGCGGGGGATTGGAAACATTGCTTCTCATAATGTTCTTAAGGCTTTATGTCAGAAGCATAAACCCTCTATTTTAGCTATTTGTGAGCCTAAGGTGGAAATTTCTTCGATATCGGCTTCCTATTGGAGTAGTCTGGGTTTGAGTTTCATGGCTCAAAACTTTCGTTCTAATGGTCGGGCTCATATTTGGGTTTTCTGTGATCCCAGCATCTCTATTTTGCAGCAGGTTTGAATTTCTTCTCAGTGTATTGTTCTACAGGTTCAGTTGGGTTCTCTGGTTTTTCATATTGTCTTTGCTCATGGTTTGTGTAATCATATTGCTCGGCGCATGCTTTGGCTGGATTTGAGAAATTTGGGTCTTGATGATTTATTGCTTATCGGGGATTTTAATGCAGTTTTGGGTCATCATGAGCGTTCGGCGGGTATTTTATCCCGGCCTCTTGTCAGGACTTCAAGGATTTTTTGGAGGATGCTGGTTTGTTTTCTGTTTCGACTACGGGGAACTCGTTCACTTAGTGCTCTCTCGTACGCCTCTATCCCTTCTCCAAGCTAAATTGGATCGAGCCTAGCAACATGTTGATTTTTCTCTCTTTGGCAAGTTGTAAAGGGTTTGGTTCTCCCTTGCATTGGCTCGGATCACCATCCCATTTTGGTCTCTTGCTCATCTTCTGTAAGTAGGGGTCCAGTTCCGTTTCATTTCCAACGTATGTGGGTTTATCATGACTCGTTTGGGGATCTCATTACTTCTTCTTGGGCCCTGCCATGCGCATCGCCTAACCCTCTGCTGCGTGTCATGTGGAAGTTTAAACGGTTGCGGCAGACTATTAAGGTTTGGAATAAAGACATCTTTGGGGATGTTAATCGTAAGGTAGATTGTCAGATGGAGAAAGTACGTCAGATTCAGGTGAATATTGAGACGTTGGGTTTCTCTGCTGCTCATCGCAATTTGGAATTTGAGGCCTAAAACGATTTGTCCCACACGTTATTATTGCAATCCGAGTTCCTGAGACAGAAAGCTCGATCGGCTTGGCTTAAGGATGGGGATCATAATACAGCCTTTTTTCATTGACGTTGTCAGATTCGGAGTAGCCGCTCGGGTATTCAGGGTTTGATGATTGATGGTAATTATTCGGACGATCTAGTGGGAATCACATTACATCCTTTTACAAGGAGCTTTTCTCGGACCCTAGGGGCATCATTTCAGATTATTCTATGGTCGATCAGGTGATTTCTCCGAGGGTGGGGGCCATGGATAATGCTCTTTTAATGGCTATTCCTTCGGACTCAGAGATTCGGGAAGCAGTGTTTGATATGGGATCGAATAGTTCTCCTGGCCCGGATGGTTACACTGGGACTTTTTATCGGCACTGTTGGGACATTCTGTCGGCAGAGGTTTTTCTTCACTAGTTCGACCCTCCCTTTGGGGTTGAATGCTAGTTTTATGGCTCTCATTCCGAAGACGAAGGATGCCAACTCTATTGACAACTTTCGTCCGATCATTATGAGTAATTTTCTTTTCAAGATTATTACTAAGATTTTAGCTATGCATTTGGGGACTATCATCAATGACTATCTATCGCCCACTCGGTTTGGATTTATTCCTAGGCGGATTCATGATTTGTATAGCTTTGGTTTCGGAGGGTTTTAACATCTTGCATGGCCGGAATGATGATAATATGATTTTAAAGATTGATATCCGCAAAGCGTTTGACACGTTAAAGTGGGGTTTTCTGCTTCATGTCTTGCATCGGTTTGGTTTTTCGGAGATTTTTGTCCATTGGATTGAGGCTATTCTCCAGTATTCAAGAATATCGATTTTGCTTAATGGAACACCTGTGGGGTACTTCTCTTATTTTAGAGGTGTTAGATAGTGAGACCCTTTATCTCCTCTTCTCTTTTGCATCATGGAGGAGGTGCTGAGCAAATTTATTGAGACCACAGTTACTCAAAATCAGTTAAGGCTGTTCTTTGCGCCGAGACGTGTTATTTTTCCATCCTCCATTTTTTACGCTGATGACATAGTTATTATGTGTGGGGCTTCTTCAGCGAACGCTCGTATTCTACTTCAGATCCTCACATTATATGCTAATATCTTGGGTCAGGCTTTCAATCCGCGTAAGTCAAAAGTGTACTTCAGCACCCGGGTCTCGAATCATGTACGCGGCCGCGTTCGTGCAATCATGGTATCGATTAGGGGCCTTCCCTATGTTTTATTTAAGAGCCCTTATATTTAAAGGCGCCCCTAAAGCTGCAGATTTACAGCCCGTCTTTGATAAGGTGATTCTAAAATTTACAAGATGGAAAGGGACCTCTTTATCTCTTGCTGGTCGTGTCTGCCTGGTTAACTCAGTGATTACTTGTTTGTTTGTGCACACGATGATGGTTTACAAGTGGCCTAGATCCTTGCTCAAGCAAATGGAAAAGGCCATGCATAATTTCATTTGGACTAGGGACGTTAACTCTAAAGGTTCAGTGGTGGTCAATTGGAATCGTTGTTGCACGTCTTGGGCTGAACGGGGTTTGGGCGTGCTGTCTATTACTGTGGCTAACACTGCCTTTTTGATGAAGTTGGGTTGGAAAGTTATTAATTCAGACTCTGTGATTTTCAAAACTTTAAGGAAACGCTACATGTCTGTGGACGGTGCTCTTCGTAGGTCGTTCATCCCTTCTTCTATTTGGACTGGGATTAGGCTTTGCATTGCGGATTGCTTGGACGATTCTCGTTGGATCCCTGGGTGTAATTCCAAGGTTTTATTCTTGCTTGACAACTGGTTGGGTTACTCTATAGCAGACAGAATTGGTATTGCACA
Source organism: Rehmannia glutinosa (assembly GCA_016081115.2). Classification (NCBI taxonomy): domain Eukaryota; kingdom Viridiplantae; phylum Streptophyta; class Magnoliopsida; order Lamiales; family Orobanchaceae; genus Rehmannia; species Rehmannia glutinosa. The sequence continues at coordinate 34,331,199 of CM071930.1, forward strand.
TGAGTACATACATTTATTTAGGCATCGCATTTCGGAATACTTCTATGATGAGTCCTGGCACTTCATATTTTCATTTGTGGAGGCTTACTTGGATCTGTTCTGGGATATTGTGTGTGTCCCCATCGCACCTTCCTCACGGGATATGTGAATCTGGTTGAATTCTGATGATGGGAATTTTACATCGAAAGCCGCATATTCTCATATTCGTCCCCACTCTCCGGCAGTTAAATGGGGTTCTTGGATTTGGTCACCGTACATTCCAAAATGACATTCGGTTGTGGCATGGCGAGCCATCCAAATCGATTAGCAGTCTTTGACTTATTGCATACTAGGGGTAGTTTCATTGGCCCCTTGGTTTGTGTTCTTCGTTGTGCCTCCGCTGAATCGGTTGACCATTTGTTTGTCTCTTGTGTCTTTGCAGGGGCTCTTTGGCGATGGTTTTTGGTTCATTTAACTTTCACCTCTTTATGGCTCATAGCTTTAATGAATTCCTGGTGCGTTTAATGAATTTTCATTTTAGTGAGCAGGTTGCTTTCTTATGGCGTGTGGCTGTTCTGTCCTGCATCTGGCTCATTTGGCATATCCGGAATGAGTTGGTTTTTAACAACAAACTCTGGACATGGACGCGACAATCCTTCATCTTCGGGTTCTTATCATCGAATCATCTTCATTAGATGGGGCTGCATGCACAATGATCAACAAGACCTTCTCATCCTCCGTAGGCTGAGTGTTCCTAGGCGGGCTAGACATGCCCCAAAGATCGTGTAAGTTAGTTGGCAAAAACCCCTTCCGGGCTGGATCATGGTGAATACGGATGGCAGTGCTTCGGGGGCGCCAGGGAGTCTTACAACTTCCGGGGTATTCAGGAATTGCAGAAGCTTCTTTCAGGGTTGTTTTGTGGACCGTTGTGCGGGCTATGCATTTGAAGCTGAGTTAGTGGCAGCAATGTGGGCCATCCATTATGCATTCATTAAGGGCTGGACACAACTTTGGCTTGAGTTGGATTCGATTTATGTGGTGAACTTGCTTAATAAGAGATCCGTTGAGGTTCCATGGTGTCACCTTAGCAAGTGGTGTTACACTCTTCATCTGCTTTCACAGATGGAGCTGGTGGTCTCACATATTTTTCGGGAAGGCAATCGAGTGGCAGACATGCTAAGTAAGAAGACGGAATATGGGACTTGGTGGGGCGTCCCGCTTGAAGACCTCGTGCCTTTTCTCACCGATGACTATGTTGGTCAGTCCAATTATATGTTTGTTAGCTAATGCGTCCGGGATTCCATTTCTTTATGTTTGGACGGGGGGTACTCTTTTTCCTGCCAAGGGTTTTCCCCACAAGGGTGCATTTACCTTGGGAGGTTCTAACAAGGCCCCAACCATTCAGCCATTTGGTCGGCTTGTGACCATTTTGTTTTTGTTTCGTATTTTTTTCAGGCTTACTTCTTTGGCTATCTGATCAGCCTGTGATCAGGACAACTCTCTTTTTCAGTTTATATATCTTCCAGATCATTCAAAAAAAAATATGACGTGAAGATCAAGAGCTTAAAAGCCCTGTCAAAAATAAGTCATCGGTCATATATAATAGTCCATTATGCAGCCATTAGACCGAAATCTATCCACAGCTTATGGCTTTTTCATCCGCAGCTTATAGCTTTTTTCTGCGAGAATTTTCTAGCTCCATTGATCTAAACATAAGCTTATGAGCTCAATCCATTTTTCTCCCCCTTTGGAATCATCAAAAAGACTATTAGCACGATAAAAGTATTATAAATATATATATATATATATATATATCAAAGTGCGCATTGAATCAAATTATCAAGCCTTTAAATAGACAACTTAGAATTCCAAAGTGGATAAACCATTCAGTCATCTGGTCGGCTTGTGACCATTTCGTTTTTGTTTCTGACTTTTTTCAGGCTTACTTGTTTGGCTACCTGATCAGCCTGTGATCAGGACGACTTTATTTTTCATTTTTCATCTATCTACTCGAATTTATTAAAAAAATAGACAGCTTAGAATTCCAAAGTGTAAGGGATAAGAGAAAGTCTATAGAAGCTCATTTGATGGATAACCATGATCTCCATAAAGATATAAGACAATTATAATCAACATTTGGAGTGATTTGTGTTTGAAACGGGCGAAGGGGTAAGTTTTTGAAAATAAGACGAATAAACGGATAGAAGAATTTTTATCTCTGAAGTAGCATCATCGACCTCGACCGTCGACCTTCTCTTGGTCGACAGTACCTGATTTCGATCCGATTTAAATGGATTTTAAGTCAAAAATGCGATTTTTCACCCCTAAGTTTTAAAAATGCACAAAATGCAATCATAGACCTTATTCGATATGTATTATGCCTAAACGAACACGAATTGAAGTAAAAGACTCAGCGCCCAAAGGTTTTGTGAAAATATCCGCGAGTTGATCTTGAGACGGAACAAAGCACATCTCAATTTTTCGTTTAGAAACGCAATCCCTTAAAAAATGATGTCGAACCTCAATATGTTTTGTTCGGTTATGATGAACTGGATTTTGAGCAATGTTTATAGCGGACGTATTGTCACAAAAGATAGGAACATTTTCGAAAGAACATTTATAATCCGCTAAGGTTTGTTTCATCCAAAGAAGTTGAGTACAACAAAACGCTGCGGAAATGTATTCGACTTCGATCGTAGATAAGGATACACAATTTTGCTTCTTTGGAAACCAAGATACTAGGCAATCACCTAAAAATTGACATGTTCCGGAAGTACTTTTGCAATGATCAAGATTTCCCGCAATGTCCGAATACTATATTCTTTTAGAGAAAAGTTTTCATTCTTTGGATAAAACAAGCCATATGAAATAGTGTCTTTCAAGTATCAAAAAATTCTTTTAACGTCACTCATATGAGATTCTTTCGGATTGCTTTGAAATCAAGCACATAGGCATACGACATGAAGAATATCGGGTCTACTTGCGGTTAAGTAAAGTAAACTACCAATCATACCTTGATATTTTGATTCATCAACCGACTTGCCTTTTTTATCTTTGTCAAGCTTGATGTTTGTTGCCATTGGAGTAGCAATGGTCCTTTCTTCTTCAATTCCGAACTTCTTTAGAAGCTCTTTTGTATACTTGGATTGGGATATATAAATGTCTTCTTGGCATTGTTTTATTTGAAGCCCAAGGAAGAAATTAAGTTCTCCCATCATGCTCATCTGAAATTCACCTTGCATGAGTTTAGAATATTTCTTACAAAGAGACTCATTAGTAGCACCAAAAATAATATCATCAACATAAATTTGTGAGATAATTATTTTATACCCTCCAAACTTTACCTGTTTTTATACTTTGCCTCCTATACTTTATTTTGGTTCACTATACCTCCTGAACTATGAATATTTTCGCATTTTACCATATTTTGACAATTTTGCCCCTATAGTTTTGTAAATACCTTATAACAGTTTTAGATATCCATTTAAGCTCTAATTTGTTGCATCTAACTCCCAGAATTTATAAAATTATCATATAATCTATTCAATAGAGATTTTACTCCAAAATAATTTTGTTTTCATATTAAACTATGCATGAGAACCAAACCGGGTCTTTTAATTTTAAGATTGGATATAGTCCATTACGACCATATCAGGCCCAACATGCTTCCGTAAAATTAATAAATCCCTTTAAATTCATACCTTCTTTGACCGAAACAGCCCTGGGTGAGATGGTTCGCAACACCACCAGTCGGAAAATTACGCCCCCAGATCTTTTGACAAACAGCTCCTCACTGTTCAACTTCAACCCTCAAGGAAGATGATCTGCAAGTGATCCAACTCCTTCAGCAACTGTTCAGCACAGCCTTGGTTCGTTTCCTACTCTAGGCGTATAAGTAATTCTTAAACGGGATGAATTAATAGTACATTATGAACACATGTTGAAGCAGAAAGCCTCTTTTTTATTAAGAACTTATAGAAATATTTATTACATTAGTAATCTCTTTTTGGGAGGAGAATACCGGTTTAGCCTCTCATAGATGAGTCTTGCACTCGAAAACACATAAAACTTGAAAACTAAAACACTCAAAAATTACAAATTTTTCTTTTTCAGACTTTATTATAAGAAAACTAAGGAAAATGTTCGATGTATTTTGAAGCATTTCCATCCGATCTTCTTAGCTTGATGAAATGAAAAGCTTCATTAAAGCCTTTCTTCACTGGTTCGGGAGCTGCACTGATAAAATATAGTTCCAAGATATCTCCTCTGGCCAAATGTGGATTGTTGGCCCAAGTCTCGTAAACTGCTTCCCCAATCCATTTCGGTAATTTTGAAATTTCTGGGAATCCAGGTGGTACAGTATAAATTGAAGCTAAAGCTCCAAAAGTATACCATTCATGTACTTCATTTGGATGACTCCTTGGTTTCATCCAAACTCTGGGGTACTTGTCTGAGATATCAACCATTGATTTTTCTGGGTTAATACCTCTTCTTGTAACTAATTTATCCCATTGTTGTTGATAAACTTGCATTGGAGAAATCTTAATCTCGTTAGTTTGAACCTTAGATTTGCCTGTCTGTGGCCTAAGATTCAACTCTCCCTCTTTTACCCCAGAGGTGCTGGGTTGACTTGAAGACTCGGGTTGTGACACCGGAGCTTCAACATTCGTTAGAGTTTGTACACCCTTAGGGGATGTATCACCTGCAACACTTGTGATTATGGTACTTGAATCCATAACCTTCGGCTTAGAGCCCCATTCTCTATTCGCCCCTTTTTGCATCGTGGGAGATGCAGCCTGGAGGAGAGGCCTTGCAGCCGCTAAGAACAATTGTCCTTGAGCAAACCGGCATGCTCGTATTTTTTTTAATACAAATCGAAATATAATAAAAAGAAATGAAAAATCCTGATCATAAGCCGACTAGGTAGCTCAATGTTTGGGGCCTCGTTAAAAACCTACCAAGGTAAAACCCACCCTTGTGGGGAAAACCCTTAGTAGGAAAAGAGTGCCCCAGTGAGAAAAGTGAGAGCCATACAACCAAACCTATACTGTGTACGTACGACATAGTCATCTGTAAGCAGAGAGATAATATTAATAGGGGGCGTCCCACCAAGAGGAGTCACACGTGAACTTGCTGTGTTGGTCCGCAACATGGTTACCTTCTCGATAGATGTGAGAAACCACAACGTGCATCTGAGAAAGCAGAAAGAGAGAATAATGCCATTGATTAAGCAGACGCCACGGGATGGAGCCCGTCTGAGATCTAAGAAGGCCAACAACATACGTAGAGTTCGATTCCAGCCAAATATTAGTCCAACCATTGCGAAAAGCATAGGAGATTGTGGTCATGGCAGCAAACAGTTCGGCCTCAAAAGCGAAGCCCGTTCCACACTGCTCCACGAAACATCCACGAAAAAATCCTCGATAAGTACGAAAAATGCCCACCGCCGTGATACGACCTGGAGCTCCAATAGCACTACCATCTATGTTGACTTTAATCCAGCCAGGAAGGGGAAGAAACCAAGGCACTGGGATAATGCGAGGGGCCTTAGGAGGGCGTCCACTAACCTTCAGCCGGTGTAAACAAAGAAGATCATCCTGGGTATTCTCCATGCACCCTTTGTCAAGCGAAGCAGACTCAATAATCATGGCTCTCAACTGAACAAGCGCCACATCTGTAGTCCAATGTTTGTCATTAAAGATCACGTCATTTCTGATGTGCCAGATAAGCCATATGCAACAAACAATCGCCACCCTCCAGAGAAAAGCAATCTGCGCACTGAAATGAAATTCCATTAAATGAACCATAAAATCGTTGAAGCTATAGACGTTACGAAAAGCCACCACAAATGAACCCGCAATCCAGTCCCAAAGAGCTCCTGCAAAATCGCAAGAAACAAAAATGTGATCGATCGATTCCGAATGAGAGTTACAGAGACTGCAAGCAGTAGGACTGATAAATCCTTTGGGGCGGTGAACATCCATGACTGCCAGACATCCGAATATCGCCCGCCAGACCACAACCGAGTGCCTCTCTGGTATATAGGGGGGCCATTTCCAAGATCCCCATTTAACAGAAGGAAAGGACGGTCAAAGAAATGCATATGCTGACTTAGATGTCACTATCCCATCCATAGAGCGAGTCCACACTTGTTTATCCAAAGAATCTGGAGCAATCGGACAACAGACAATATCCCAAAAATATCTAAGTAAGCCTCCACAAACGACATAGTGAGATGCCATTTGTTATCAAAAAAGAAGTCTGATATGGGATTACGAAAGTTAGCCCAAAATTCATGCGGGATGCCAATCCGATCCGCAATGACGTAACCAAGCCAGTTATCTATCCAAAAATTAACCAAAGAGTGAGCCCCAGGAATCCATCTCGAATCAGTCTGGCAATCCTCCACAGTTGGACGCAGCCCTGCCCAGATAGAAGAAGGCAAGAAGGAGCGCCTAATCGAACCCTTGTCCATCAAAAAACGGCGACGGAGAGTATCAAAGACAATGGAATATGATGTGAGAAGTTTCCAGCCCATCTTCATAATAAAGGCTCGGTTTGCAGAAATGAGGGATCGGACGCTAAGACCGCCCTCGTTCTTGGGGGTGCAACAACGCGTCCAATTAACCACGACAGAACCCTTCTGATTAATATCACCAGTCCAAATGAAGTTACGCATAGCTTTCTCCAACTGCTTAAGCAGCGCGATAGGCCATTTGTAAATGAGCATGAGCTGGCAATAATAGAGTTAACCAAGCAGTCACGACCTGCCAAGGAGAGAGAAGAACCTTTCCAATGCTTAAACTTAACCATAATCTTATCAAACAAAGGCTGCAACACACCATGTTTGGGGGCACCCTTGAAGATAGGAACCCCAAGATAAGTAGTAGGAAAGGATTCTACCGATAAGCCCATCATCGTCTGAATGCAATGTCTAATATAATGTGAGACCCGAGTACCAAAAAACACCTTCGATTTGACAGGATTGAACACTTGGCCAGAAAAAGAGGCATAATGATCAAGAGTATCAAAAATATAACGTGCATTGCCAGAGGTTGCCGCACAAAGGATGACAATATCATCTGCATAAAGCATGGAGGACGGAAACACAATATTACGCGGAGCCATGAAAGGCTTGAGAAGATGGGATGACACCAGACGAGAGATAAGTTTCCCTAGGACTTCTTCGGCAATGCAAAAGAGAATGGGTGAAAAAGGATCACCCTGACGCACCCCTCTTGTGCAAGCAAAATATCCGACTGGAGAGCCATTAAGAAGAACCGAGATATGGGCCGAGTTCAAAATGACAGATATCCACGCAACAAATTTCTCAGAGAAGCCAAATCTGTGTAACACATATAAAAGAAAATCCCAGCTGATAGTGTCAAAGGCCTTACGGATATCAATTTTCAGGATCATGTTACTGTCACTCCGATTATGAAGAATGTTAAAGCCTTCCGAGACTAGAGCAATACAATCATGAATGTGACGACCCGGAATAAAACCAAATTGTGTAGGAGACAAAATACGTCTGACGATACGGCCAAACCGAGTAGCCAATATCTTAGTGATAATTTTGAAGATGAAATTGCTCATGACAATGGGCCTGAAATTATCTATAGTATTCGCATCTTTGCTTTTAGGAATGAGAACCATAAAGCTGGAATTGAGTCCAGTTGGCAGAGAACCAGACTGGAAGAAGTGGCGCACAACTGTAATGACGTCATTAGATATAATGTCCCAACAACTCTGATAGAAAGAGCCATTAAAGCCATCTGGGCCTGGGGAACTGTCAAGACCGAGATCAAAAACCGCATCTCGAATCTCTAAATCCATAGGTAAAGAGGTTAAGCAATTGTTCTCCACATCCATCACCACTGGGTTAATAACTTGATCAATAGAAGAAAAATCCAGAATTGGACCAATAGGCATCGTGAATAAGTCCTGGAAGAACTGGATAATGTAACTATGGATGAGGGATGGGTCAGTGGAAAGCGTACCATTGATCATCAGACCGTGAATACCAGCCCGAGCGGCCTTAGTCTAACAACAACGGTGGAAAAAAGAAGTGTTGCGGTCTCCATCAACCAACCAATCAGCCCGAGATTTCTGGCAAAGAAATTCAGATTGTAGAAGAAGCACCTGATTAAGCGAGTTCTGGGCTTCAAGCTCCTGGTCCCGACGGGCTATACTATACCCCAGAGTCTCGATGTCCGACTGAATCTGTCTCAACTTTTCTAATTTATCATCCACCCCACAATTGACATCTCCAAAAACCTTTGAATTCCAAGAACGAAGCACAGGGCACAACCTTTTCAATTTAATCATCAATCGAATCAAAGGGTTAGTGCCTGCGCAATTTGATTCCCAAGAAGAAGTAACAACCGACTGAAAACCAGGATGTTTAGTCCATATACATTGAAAACGAAAAGGAGATGGGCCCTTATGAGCCGAAGTCACACACAAAAGCAAAAGAGGATGATGGTTCGAGCAAGTGCGAGGAGAACAAAAGCCTTAGTCCTCTGCCAAAGACTAACAAACCTAGGACTGGCTATAACACGGTCAAGCCGAGCTTGAATGAGAGTCTGATGAGGACGCGTGCTGCACCAAGTAAAGAAATTGCCCATCGTGGGGATAGCCATCAACCCCACATTGTCATAAAAATCCTGAAAATCTTGGCAAGACGCCATCAAGGTGACCCCCTGACCTGTATGCTCATGGTTCCCGAGAATAGCATTAAAATCCCCCATCAAAACCAGATCATCACAACCCAGAGAAATAATATCCGACCAAAGTTGTCTACGAATCACGTGATTGCAAATAGCATGAACAAACCCCACATGAAAGATGTAATTGGAGAATTGGACCTTAAGAATAATACATTGGTCAGAAATAAAAACCTGCTGAAGAATCGTAATGTCCGACCGTCTGAAGATCCAGATATCCGACTTTCCCGATACCCGAAAGTTCTGAGCCACAAACTGTAAACCAAGACTGGCCCAATAAGAATCAGAGATAAAATGTAAGTCACCTTTAGGTTCTGCAATAGCAACCAGAGAAGGTTTGTGGTTATTACATAGCTTCTTAAGAATATTGCGCGAAGCAATGCTACCAATCCCCCGAATGTTCCAATAAAAGCATTTCATTGAGAAGGATCAGGTGAGGTGATCCGGGTAGGTGATCCAGAGTGTGGGCGCAGATGTATCAACCCCAGACATATTATCATCATCCGCATAATCAGCCCAACGTTTCTGGGCAGCCTTGTTTAAATTTTTAGATCCATGTTCATCATCCTCAATCTCCAACTGATGTACAGCTGGCTTGTTACCCTGCGTTACCGATTGAAGTAGCCTATGTTTGGCATCAACAGATTTAGCACAGATAGCCCTATACAACGGACGAATGGGTTTTTCCATTGAGACATAACGTCCCAAAATCTCGTTCTATACTCTCCAGGTTTTCTCTGAGATGTCTCACTCGTTTAAGGACCTCGTCAGCAACGCGTCCTTCCATCTCGTGTCAAAAAATCTGCAAGAATATTTTCATGAGATTTTATAATGACAATATCATAATCATAATATTGACATTTATCTTGCCATCTAAGTAATCGAGCCTTTTCTGGTTTTGATTCAATTTTATTTTTCAGAAAAGCCTTGACACTTGAATTATCAATCTTTAAAGTAAACTTTTAGCCAAGAAAATAGAGGCCATTTTTGGAAAGCCTTTCATCGCAAAAATTCTTTCTCGTTATATGCCATTTGTTTGCTTCACTGGGTGTGAATAAACCGCCCATATCCGCATGGCACTTCCTCATTTGGTGTGACCTTAGTAAGAACGATGCCCACCAATCATCACCGCATCCGTGTAAAGAACCGCCATCCTCGTCTTGGGGAATTGCAAGTTTTGGAAGCCTTTTACAAACTTCTTTAAGTTGCTTAGTTCCTTCTTGATGTTCATCTTCCCATTTGAATATTGCATCTTTTTTAAGCAATGGGCTAAACACCTTCCTGTAGTATGCCAGATTGTTAATGAACATCCCAGCAAAATTAACAACTCCAAGAAAACTTTGAAGTTGTTTCTTGTCTTTCAACAAATCTGGAAATCCTTGTAAACTTTTTAGCCAGTAAAAATAGAGGCCATTTTCTGAAAGCCTTTCTGACTGCAAAAAATTCTTTCTCGTTTATATGCCATTTGTTTGCTTCACTGGGTGTGAATAAACCGCTGCAATATTTGCATGACACTTCCTCATTTGGTGTGACCTTAGTAAGAATGCCCCTTCACCAATCATCACTGGCATCTCCGTAAAGAACCGCCATCCTTGTCTTGGGAATCGCAAGTTTTGGAAGCCTTTTACAAACTTCTTTAAGTTGCTTAATTCCTTCTTGATGTTCATCTTCCCATTTGAATATTGCATCTTTTTTAAGCAATGGGCTAAACACCTTCCTGTATTATGCCAGATTGTTAATGAACATCCCAGCAAAATTAACAACTCCAAGAAAACTTTGAAGTTGTTTCTTGTCTTTCAACGTATCTGGAAATCCTTGTATCTTTTCCACAATATGGCTTTGTAGGACGATTCCAGATTCATCGGTTTCAATTCCAAGGAATTCAATTTGTCTTGTAGCAATCACTGCCTTCTTCTCAGAAAGCACTAAACCTTCCTTGTGGCAAACATCTGAAAATATTTCCAAATGTTTGAGATGCTCCTTCATGTTCTTTGATGCGATCAGAATGTCATCAATATACATGAACATGAAACTGAAATAATCTTTGAAAAGATTATCCATCTTCTTTTGATATATATGGGGTGTATTAGCCAATCCCATCGGCATCACGTTCCAAATATAATGTCCTTGTGGTGTAGAAAAGTTGTGAACTTCTTACTCTCTTCCTCCATCTTAATCTGGTAAAAACCAGACTTGCAATCGAACTTTGAGAATATCTTGGCACCTTTGATACAGTTAACCAAATGTTCTCTGCTTGGGATATAGTATCCGTCGAACTCCAAAATGTTATTAATCCCTTTGTAATTAATAACAAGTCTTGGCTTTCCTCTTTTAAATTCTCCATGGTTTCTAACTAAGAATCCTGGACTGCTCTATGGAGAAACTCCTCGTGAAATCAACTTAAGGTCAAGATGTTCCTTAAGTATCTTCTCCATATCCTCACGATCCTCCTGATTCATAAGGATTAGTTTGAATCTCATGAACTCGTACTCCTTTCCTGGTTTAACCTTTAAGGATGCTTTGAGCTCGTTCTTATCCCACCATGCCAAAGGATTTTCATTATAATTCCTTTGGATCTTCTTCTTGATAACCTCGAGTGATATTTGTTCTTCTATTGTAACATCACTCTGTGGATTCTCCATTAGGCACATCATCAATTCTGCAATAGCCTCTGGAGGTACTCGTTCTTCTCCTTGTATTCTGAATGAATACAAATATTATCCCATCATTTTATATCTTTTTGCTTCGAACCATATTGTCGAAAGGATAATAATGCATCACCAAATATTCTCTTATCTGCCATTTTTGGATTTCGAAGTTTGGCTTCATCGCCACGCTTGCTGCAAAAATTAATAGGCATTTTTCTGTAAAATACTTCATGCAGTCTCTGGACAATGATATTATGATCACATAATGTTGTGAAAATAAGTCTTCTTATCTCATTTTCTTGTGTAAATCGCTTAAATGTTTGTAGGAAATTATTTCCTAGCAAAACATCTGCTCCCGTATCATGGAAATAGATTGGTGGTGTCTTCACTTTGTACCATGGGTGCCGCCTGCGCTCCGATCATGATTTCTCGCTTGTTTAATTCCTCTGTTAAGAATAAGAATTCTTTTAGAGAAATCTCTTCCCCGCAATAGCTGGTAAATCTTCTCCAATTTCTTTAGGAAAAACATCCGGCTTTGCAAGACATATTCCTAAGACTGAATCAATATGGCGGCGAAATACTCGGCCTTGTATTTAGCATATAACATTCCAATAGAAATGTATATGGAGAATGGACTAGTGGTCATCTGATTCTGTATCTTTTATTTGCCACTGTGAATTCCATTCCGTCTTGTAATCTTTCCCAAGGTTTATGATCCTCAAGAAATTCAATTCCCAGTATTAATTGCTCTGGGATTTTCCCCGCAACTCCTATGATAGTCAGCTCAATTTCACCTATCTTCAGGCTTCCTTGATACCTTCCAACTATAGGTTGTTGGAGATAATATAAAACCTCACAAGGAAAAATATTATCCTTTTGGGTTATGTCGAATATTACTTCAACTTCTCGCCATCCTTCTAGACATTTCAGCTCTCCTGCTGTTTTGAAAATATCTGGGATGCGCTGAACTGTACTTGGACTCTTTTCTTCCCAACGGCTGCTACTCATCATTATGTCCTATTGGAAAGACATCCTTCTTGGCTCAACTCTGAGACTTTGACTTTTGTTGAAGACAGATTGATCTTGTATTTTCATATCGATCTCCTTGATAGTTGGAGACTCAATGATTTCTGGTAGAACCACTTTAGCAAAGTCCTCGAAGATTCTTGGGACTTCAATAAATTCCTTTCTCAAGAATACTTCTGAATGATGTGTATTCGAGAGAACATATGATATCTTGTATGTGATCGAGTAGGGTCTGTTCCCTTCTTTCATCAAATCATCTCTTTTGAAATCTTGATGAAGGGTCAGGACTCTGTTGAAATCTTGATCTCCCAAATTGTATACAATTCTAGGATAGACATTAAATGTCAATTTCCCAGCATACAAATTTCATGTAATCGCTCCAAGGCATGAATCCTTGAGGTTTGAGATTCGCTTGTCAAAGATAGCCAGATTGAGTGGCGAATCTATTCCTTCTTTGAATGTTGCCTTAATAATGACTCTTATTGCTCCGATATGAATCTATGAGAGTGTATTTGCAACTTCTTTTTTAACTCTGCTTTTGATCTCATGGATTTCTCTAATAGGGACCAACTGCATCTTGATTAGGTTCCTGGTAAACTCCATCAGAATGGCAAATTCTCCGGTTGTTACCCTGTGGATAATTTGGTGTTCTACTACGAAAACCAATCTTATCCAAAGACTTTTCCATAGCTCCGATTGTAAATCCATCATATATCTGAAGCTTTGGATCTTCCTTCATAATTCTCATAAGAGTCTTATGAGAAACCGTAGTGTGAGAGAGGAATCCTGACATATCCTCCCTGACCGTCTGCTGAAGAATTTCTTCTTCACTCTAATTCTGCGCTGGAGTCACTTCCATCGTCAGAATAGTTTCTTCTTCATATATGCTTTCATCTAAGGGTATATCCTCAGACTGATACACCTGTATAAGATCTTGATAGTAGACAGCTTCTTCGATTTTTGGTGTAGCTTCGAACTGTCTAACTCCTCGTTTCTGGTTGTCTGGACAATCAGTTGAGATATGTCCTCTTGCTCTACATGTCTAGCAATTACAATCTTTGAAACTTTCATTAGCTCTGGTATGAGCTCGTCTGAAAGTTCTTCTCCCTGGGGTTCTGTTGGTATTTGCTTGATTAGAACCTGATGATGAGGCTCTATTTCTGCTTGGTGCTGGTCTTTGCCCTGATTTGTAACTTCGGGCTTTTTGTTTTGACCAAAACCTTCTAGGTCTCCATGAAGACCTATTTCCTTTGCTGCTGCTCCCCCGACAGTATGGATGGCTTCTCTCCTTCTTCTTTTTATGTCGCCTTGGTTGACCTCCCACCACTATTGGGATATCATCGTCTACACAACATAGAGGAACTGATTTATTAATTCCTCGTAATCTCTTGTAATTCCGGTATAGTGCTGCTTGGTAGTACCATTCAGATAACTTGGCCTTCAAGAAAGACATTCGTCTAGCCACGGTATCTAAATCCGTTGCATCCTTGTATTATCTGATAAGCATTTCTCTCCAGGGACTTGGAATTTTTGCAAAGAATAGCTGTGAAGCTTCTTTGTCTCCAATTTTCGACTTCCATCGGTACTCGGTGAACAACTTGATATATTCGTCAATATGACAAATATCATGTAACTCGAGGCTATAAAGGGCTTGTTTATATCTTTTTCTTTTTTCTTCTTCTAATCCCTCAAAGTAACATGTGCCGATAAAATGGATTTTGAATAATTTTGCCATATCATCGACAATTCCTTTTAGTGATTCTCCTGTTGTGACCATGTTTTTCATACTTGCTTCGGTCATATCCCATGCAATCCTTATGGATCCCTCAAGACTCATTTCAAGAAATAAAATGAAGGAATCTTTCGTAAGATCAAGGGTACCTGCTGCAATCCTCATAGCTGATGCCCATTAATCAATGAGAACTTCTCGATTTTTAAAATTTGGGATATCCAGATTTAACATCAACCCATATGGATGTATTGGGTCGAGATGTGATCTTCCATAAGGCGTTCGATAAACATTTGGCCTTCTAGAAGGTTGTCGAGTTCCCGCAAGAGGTGGTCGAGCTCCTGTTCCTGAGAGTGTTTCATTCCCTATGGTGAAATCTCCAGCGTGATGCATTCTCTCGTCCTGGATTCCATGATTTGAACCTGCACTTTTTGCAACGTTGGGATTTACTGGTGGCGGTGGTGGTGGAATTGGCCAACCTAGTGGGTCATAGGTAACCAAAGCAGATCCATCTCCTGTGTTCATCTTTAAATCTACAATTCCTAATCCTGCGAAGGATTCTGCCAGGTCGTGTAGATCTTTAAGATTTATCTTCTCCATATCCTTCACTTTTACTTTGTGACAGATTTTCCTTTGATGATAGCAATAAGCTTTTCATCATTTGTCATTTTTCGTACCACTTCGGTTGGTTTCCCCTTTTGGTGTAAATAGGGGGACTACCCCGAAATTGATATGTTTCTTTCCTCCGGAAGAACCCGGTCTGTCCTCCAGGTTCTTGACTCGTTTCTGAATATCATGAAGGATTTCAAGAGTTTTCTTCTGATATTTCACCATCGTCTCCATCTGGTTTTGGATCTGATGAACTTGAGTATGTAAATGAATATGGCGGTTGCCATAATCCTGCACCGTCTTCTGGACTTCCCTAATATCTTTTGAGATCTTAGATGTGTCCGGAAGTATCTCGTTCTATGCTGGTACTCCATCAGGAATCATGATCTTGATGAGCATTCTCATGGACTTCTTCCTGATGATTCATCAAATCAACATATAATATCTGATTTACCGTAAGGAAACTCAGATAATATATTGCTTGTCTTTCGCAGTGTCTCAAGGTTTCCCTATCGGCTCCTGCACGTTCTTTTTCAACATATTGGTTGTTCCAATATGATATCTTGTCCTGGTGTTCTTGTGCATACATCGTCAAAATTTGACGATATGTCCTGTATGGTAAACATCTTGGACAATGGTCCAGATCCATATTTCTCGGAGAAATTCTTCTCACCAATTGTTAATTACATAAATATAATAAATATAACTAAAAGTTCTTAATAAATCTGAGCTCTGATACCAATTTTAAAGGATCAAAAGACCATAAGGAGTAAATTGAGAAAATACAATAATTTGTACAACCTGGGAGGTAAAGTGCAACGATATTAAAGTTCAGATAGGAAACTGAAAACCATCATTCATGTTTGTAGGGGTAAATCCGTAAATTTAGGCAAAGTGCAAAGATTTTCGAAGTTGAGAAGGTAAAGTGTACCATTTCAAAGTTGGGGAGGCATAGTGTGAAATCCGTTTAGTTTGGGAGGTTTTTGGTATTTATCCCTAAATTTGTACTATGTAGCTCATGTGGTGGTATCACTCACCCTTTATAAGGTGTTAATCAGGGTTCGAACCCTGTATCTTTCAGTTTCTTTGAAATTTATTTCCTCCCCTCCAACCAGTAATCCCAACTTATTTTAAAAAAATAAATTTGTACTAATAAGCAATCTTGCCCCTTTTCAAAAACAAAGAGAATAGTGTCAATTTTACCTCTTGAAAAACCATTTTGCAAAAGAAAAGAGCTAAGTCTATCTCCAAGCTCAGGGTGCTTATTTTAAATCATACAAGGCCTTTTTAAGTTTATTAACATCATTTGGCCTCGAAAAATCTTCAAACCCTGGAGGTTGTTTACATAGACTTCTTCTTGAATAAAATCATTTAAAAAGGCGGACTTAACATCCATTTGGCAAAGTTTAAAATTTTTAAAGCAAGTAAAATACGAATGGCTTCTAAGAGTGCTACGGGTGCAAAAGTTTCATCATAGTCAATACCTTCTTCTTGACAATACCCTTGAGCTACTAACCTTGCTTTATTTCGAACAATGTTGCCTTGATCATCGAGTTTATTTCAAAATACCCATTTTTTGACAATAATCATTTGTGATGGAGGACAAGGCACCAATTCCCAAACATCATTCCTTTCAAATTGATTAAACTCTTCTTGCATTTCAAGAAACCAATCTTCATCTTCAATGGCTTCCTTGGCATTTTTAGGCTCTTTTGGGATATAAGAGCTTTTTCGGCAAATTTCCTTCTAGTCATAACTTTGTCTAAAGGATCCCCAATTATAAGATCTTTTAGATGATCTCCTCTGAATTTCAATGCTATGGGAAGATCCGAATTGTCATCTTTATCCTCTTGTTGAGCATTAGAAGTTGAAGGTTGATCATTCGATGTGGATGGTTGATCATTTTGAACATCATTTGGAACAATTGGTTCAACTTCATCTTCTTCATCACTATCATCATTGGGTATTCTTTCAACACAGGAGGCTTCATTGAATTTGACGTGAATAGACTCCTCAACCACCATACTAGTTTTGTTATAAACCCGATATGCCTTACTCTTAGTCGAGTACCCCATAAAAATTCATTCATCGGCCTTAGGATCAAGTTTGTCTAATTAATCATTGGTATTCAATATAAAACACTTGCAACCAAATATTTTAAAATAACTAATATTTGGAGTTCTTCCTTTCCAAAGCTCATAAGGTGTTTTATTTAATTTGGGATGAAGTCCGGCCGTCTATTGCCACCGGTGTCTTCGTCGATTTTTATTTTCTGGTTTAACATCCAACTACATGACCTTTCATGCACGAACTCAGTCAATCTCTATGTCCCGCTCGAACCACATGATCGTTGTTAATTCCTCCGTGCGCAGTGGTGATCAGCCCAGGGACGTGCATCAGGTCTCCCTTGGCCCACCATCATTGTTCTCATATTTGGTTTTCCCATCGAATTTCGTGCCAACCAACAAAGCTTCAGGCTCGCCACCTTCATCGTTACCGCAAGAGGTACACTTGCAGCCACCAACGTCTCTTGGTGCGTGTCCACATGGAGAAGGAATTAGAGGGGGCGCCGCCCCCTACTTGCAGCGGCTAATAGGGGGCCACCTCTTACCCCCATGGCTGCCAATGGCCATGGGTGTGATGACCCCGACCACGCCGCAATCCTCGTGCAATCCTCCTGAATGCCCTCCCACGAATGCTATTCAACTGGCTGGAAGCTCCACCAACATGGGCTCCTCACATGTATCGAACCCTCGACATTTGGATCATAACACTAATCCTCAAATTAACTTGGTTAATTCTTTTACGAAGATGGTTTCAGGTAATACCCATCCGTTGGATTCTACTTTTGCTTCATTTTCTAATATGGTTACTGGTAAAATGCAATCCATCCCTAAACCAGTTAGGAAAGGGAATTATTATTCTGTTACTATTGACGAAAATATTTACCAACAACGCCTTGCTGAGTTTTCTTATTCTTTGATCGGGCGGGTTATTTTGGGCAAAGATAACGAGTCATGGCCTACTATGCTTTTGCATAAAAGGCTATCCGAGCTATGGGGTATTTTTTTTGAATGAATGCGAAACATTATAAAAAATAAAAATAGAGTTGTCCTGATCACAGGCAGATCAGGTAACCAAATATAAGCCTGGAAATAATGTCAAAAACGAAAAGGTTCCTGGAAATACTGTCAAGAACAAAATGGTCACAAGCCGACCACATGGCTGAATGGTTGGGGCTCGTTAAAACCTCCCAAGGTAAAACCCACCCTTGTGGGAAAAACCCTTGAAAGGAAAAAGAGTACCCCCCAGGAAAGAAACAGGCGCCCAAAAAGAATGGGAAAAGAAACCTGAAGCAGTGGCGCACTAAGTAACAAACCTATAGTTGGATTGGCCAACATAATCATCAGTGAGATATTGTAGAAGCTCTGCGAGCGGGATGCCCTACCATGTGCCTCCCTCCGTCTTCTTGCTCAGCATGTCGGCAACCCGATTGCCTTCCCGAAAAATATGTGAGACTACGAGATCCATGGATGCGAGAAGGTGAAGTGTGTGGCGCCAATAGCTAAGATGGCGCCACGGGACTTCCGTTGATCTTTTCTCTAGCAAATTCACCACATACAACGAGTCCGACTCCAGCCAAAGGTTTGTCCAACCTTTAGCAAAAGCATACTGAATTGCCCACATAGCTGCGATCAATTCAGCCTCAAACGCATATCCCAAACCACAATGATGAACAAAGCAGCCTCGAAAGAAACCTCTACAGTTACGGAAGACTCCGGAAGCAGTGAGAGTGCCTGGCGCCCCTGATGCGCTTCTATCCGTATTAACCTTGATCCAACCCGGGAGTGGTTTTTGCCAGTTAACCTCCACAATCTTCGGTGCTTTTCTAGGCCTCCCAGGAACTCGCAGGTTGCGCAGGATAAACAAGTCGTGTTGGTCATTGCGCATGCATCCCCAATCCAATGATGATGATTCTACAATGAGTACTCGAAGACGAATAGTTGCCGCATCCAAAGTCCATATTATGTTATGAAAAACCAACTCGTTGCGGATATGCCATATGAGCCATATGCAAGAAAGAATAGCCACACGCGAAAGGAAAGTAACCTGGTCGCTGAAATGAAACGTCATTAACCGCACCAGTAATTCATTGAAACTATATGCCTCAAAAGGGTGAACCCTGAATGAATCAAAGATCCATCGCCAGAGAGCTCCTGCAAAGACACAAGATACAAATAAATGGTCAACCGATTCTGCCAAATTTCGACAAAGAGAACAAACCGAAGGGCCAGTAAAACTTCCCCTAGCTCGTAATAAATCCAGGACAGCTAGTCGGTTGTGGATAGCGCGCCACGCCACCACCTATTTCTGTTCCGGGATGTGTTGCGACCAAATCCAAGAACCCCACTTGACTGTGGGATGATGGGGATGGATGTGATTATATGCTGCCTTCGAGGTAACCAAACCATCCTCAAAGTTCAACCAGACTCGTGTATCTCTGGAATCCGGCGCTATAGGGGTGCGTACTATAGCCCGAACCAGATCCAGATAAGCCTCCACAAACGAGAAGTTAAAGTGCCAGGTTCCGTCATAAAAATAGTCCGAAATGCTCTGATGAAATAAGTATTTATAGTCCTCTGGGATGCCAATTTTGTCTGCTATAGAGTAGCACAACCAATTATCAGTCCAAAATAATACCTCGAAATTGGCCCCTGGGATCCAACGAGAGTCATCAAAGCAAGCCGAAATGCGAGGTTTAATACCGGCCCAAATTGAAGAAGGAAGAAAGGATTGCCGAATCGCCCCATCCTTTGTAAAGTAACGGCGCTTCAGGATATTGAAGACCACCGAGTCCGAGTTCACGACCTTCCAACCCAATTTCATCAAGAAAGCCGTGTTAGCCACCACAATCGAGCGGACGCCCAGACCCCTTTCATTCCTAGGTGTGCAGCACTTATTCTAATTCACCACTACCTTTCCCTTAGTATTCACATCCCCCGTCCAGATGAAATTACGCATGGCCCTTTCCATTTGCTTGAGCAGTGTACCGGGTCATTTGTAAACCATCATGGTGTGCACAAAAGAACTAGTAATCACTGAGTTAACAAGGCAAACTATACCAGCAAGGGAAAGAGAAGAACCTTTCCATCTTCTGAAATTGAGGATAATCTTATCAAAGACGGGTTGTAAGTTCGCCACCTTAGGAGCGCCCTTGAAGATTGGGGCGCCTAGGTATAGTATGGGGAACATCCCGGGGTGGATCCCCATGATATTTTGCACCCTCCCACGGACATATGATGAAACCCGCGAACCAAAGTAAACTTTAGATTTCTGTAGATTAAACACTTGACCCGAGATATCTGCATAAAGAGTGAGAATCTGAAGAAGGATACCTGCATTGGCTGAAGAAGCCCCACACATAATAACAATATCCTCTGCGTATAAGATGGATGATGGGAAGGTAATACCCCTGGGCGCCGTGAATGGAGATAAGCGGGTCTGATCCATCGCCACTTCAATAAACCGACTCAGTACTTCCTCCGCAATGCAAAACAATAAAGGAGATAAAGGATCCCCTTGTCTGACTCCTCTAAAACAGGGGAAGTAACCTATCGGCGTCCCATTTAACAGCACTAATATCCTAGACGACCGAAGAACAACATCAACCCAATGAACAAAAACCTCAGGGAAACCAAAGCGGCGCAGAACGTGTAGTAAGAAATCCCACTTCAATGTATCAAACGCCTTTCGGATATTAATTTTCAAGATCATATTTGAATCTGTGCAACCCTGCAAGACGTTGAACCCTTGAGAGACCATGGCAATACAATCATGAATCTGCCTTCCAGGGATAAACCCAAACTGCATCGGAGATAAGTAGGCAGCAATAAACAAGCCCAAATGCGTAGCCAATATCTTCGTGATGATCTTAAACAGAAAATTGCTCATAACAATCGGACGAAAGTTTTTAATGACATTAGCATCCTTAGTCTTTGGGATGAGCACCATAAAGCTAGCATTCAAGCCCAAAGGTAGTGACGAGCTACTGAAGAAAAAGCGAACAACAACAATCACCTCGACGGAGATGACATCCCAGAAATGGCGATAAAAGATCCCATTGAAACCGTCTGGCCCCGGGGAACTATCTGAATCCATATCAAAAACCGCTTCATTAATCTCTGAATCCGAAGGAATGGCGGTGAGCCTAGCATTATCCTGTGCCCCAACCCTTAGGGAAATGGCCTGGTCAATTAAAGAGTAATCCGAGGCGGGATCCCCGGCATCCGCGAAAAGCTCCTTATAGAAAGAAATGATATGATCCCCAAGGATCGCTGTATCATCCGTGTAAGTGCCTACCACCAAATGCCCCTGGATCCCCATGCGCCCCGTACGAATCTGACTGCGACGATGAAAAAATACCATATTACGATCCCCATCCTTAAGCCAAGCAGAACGCACCTTTTGGTTAAGGAATTCAGATTGTAATAGCAGAGTTTGAGAGAGCCTCATTTGGGCGTCCAGCTCACTATCCCGGAGATCAGCCGTATAACCCAAATTCTCAATGTCTGCCTGAATCTGACGAACTTGCTCCATCTGGAATTCCACCCTACGGTTAACATCCCCAAACACATCCATGTTCCAGTCTTTAATAACCCGTCTCAACCGTTTGAACTTCCACATGACACGCAGCAAAGGATTGTTCGTGTCGCATGGAGAAACCAAAGAAGCGGTAACCAAATCCCAGAATGTAGCGTGATAAACCCACATACGCTGAAAACGAAATGGAACCGGTCCCCTATTAGAGGAAGAATGTGGTGGTCGGATCCAATGCGTGGAAGGACTAAGCCCTTGACAGCTTGCCAAAAAGAGAAATATTGACAAGTTGCATGGGCTCGGTCCAACTTAGCCTGAAGTAAGGATAAAGGCCTACGGGGGGAGCACCAAGTAAATGAATTCCCCGTAGTCGGCACCGCAAACAAACCAGCATCCACCAAGAAGTTCCTGAAATCCTGACACGAGACTTGGGATAGAGTATCATTGCGAGAACACTCGTGATGGCCCAGGACCGCGTTAAAATCCCCAACAAGCAACACATCAGCAAGACCCAAATTCCTCAAATCCAACCAAAGCGCACGCCGTGCAATGTGATCACACAAACCATGAGCAAAAGTAACATGAAAAACCAAAGAACCAAATTGAACTTGCAAAACAATGCATTGGTTAGAAGACCAAACCTGGTTAAGTATGGAGATACTAGCATCATGGATAACCCAAATATCAGACCGTCCATTGTCCCGAAAATTCTGAGCCACAAAAGTCAAACCCAAGCTATGCCAATATGAATCCGAAATCGCCAAAATGTCCACCTTAGGCTCGCAGATAGCCAAAATAGAAGGTTTATGCTTTTGACATAAAGCCTTAAGAACATTGCAAGATGCAACATTCCCAATCCCCCGGATGTTCCAGAAGATGCAATTCATTGAGGCGGTGGGGGGGGTGCCCGTGACGAACGCACGGTGAAGACAGGAGTGTGTTTTGAAGTTGATTCCGACGATTGAGATTGTCCCACTTCATCTTCATAGTCTGCCCATCTTTGTGCAGCTGCAAAGTCCATTTCATGCAGCCCTGGGTGGTCCAACTCAATAGCAATGTCATGAATTGCCGGTGATGGACCCTTGGTGACACTCTGGATTAATTTGGACTTGGCTGAGTCCAGAGAACTGTCCCGAAAGGCACGCGTAAGAGCCCGAATAGGCTTCCCCAATGGGTGCTGAACCGTGAGAGGTAGAATAGTGGACACAGTCTCCGTGGAGGAAGTAGAAGCTCTTGGAACAGATTCCCCTGCTGGATAATCGAGGTGAGACTTTGCTGATGGCTGATCGGGGGTGTCGTCTGAAACCAGAGCCTCGAATGTGTTACTCGTATGAATATCAGAAGGGCAAGTGACTATTGCACAGGTAGGGGATCCCGCACGCATAGTCAAACCCGTATTTCCCATTGAGTCATCAACAACCTTGCCCTTGTCCTCCTGCACAGGACGGTAAATTTTACGGACCCTTGAGCGACCCCGTTGTACTGACTGCTGACGTCCCGTTGAATTCCTGGGACGTTCCTGATCAGGTGAGATACGCCTTTCCATAGATGGTTTTCTTGCCCGAGTAAAATGACAATAGGTCGTAGAATGTCCCATTATACTGCACTTCAAGCAAAATTCCGGCAATTTTTCATAACTTACTGACACGAAGGAGCACTGCCCCACTCTCTCAACCATGATGTGATTCTCCAACGGCTTTGACGGATCAATGTCCACCAACACCCGGATGAAATGACCCAGTGAACCATCTAGCGAACGGTGGTCTATTTGTATCGGGGTCCCAATCACACTGGCGATCCCCAAGATGGTGTTGGGATCCCAGTATTCCAGACCAAGCTCGAAGATTCGAACCCAAACACTTGCTAAAGACGTGTGCACTTTGTATGGATTGAAATCTGGAACCCATGGAGATAGACGAATAGTTCCCAGATTGAGCGCCCAATTAATACGAGCATGAGCTCGAGCACGATCCTGCGCATTAGAAAACTTAACACAAAAAAATCCCTTACCCAAGGGGATTAGTTTCCAGTCAGTTTTAATACCCCATAGTTCAGATAGGCATTTATGCAACAGCATAGTCGCCCATGTCTTATTACCTTTCCCTAAAAGCACTCTTCCAATCAATGAATAAGAGAATTCAGCTACGCGTTGTTGATAAACATTTTCATCAATAGTGATGGAGTAATAATCACCTTTTCTTAGCGGCTTAGGGATAGAACTGGTTGTACCAGAAACCACATGTGAAAACGATTTGAAATTACCTTGGGCATATGTATCTTAATCCCTGGCATGTTGGGTATCGGTGACCTGTGCGAAAGTAGAACTTGAAGGATGGGGATTTCCCGAAACCATTTTCACATAAGTGTTGACCAATTGAGGATTAGTGTTGGACTCATGAGCCGATTGTCGAAGGTTCGATGCATGGGGGTTGGCCCTGTTGTCGTAGGTTCCAGCTTGTTGAGGAACATTAAAGGTTG
Organism: Rehmannia glutinosa; assembly: GCA_016081115.2. Classification (NCBI taxonomy): domain Eukaryota; kingdom Viridiplantae; phylum Streptophyta; class Magnoliopsida; order Lamiales; family Orobanchaceae; genus Rehmannia; species Rehmannia glutinosa. The sequence goes on from CM071930.1 coordinate 34,354,991, forward strand.
GACGCGCCGCTTGAATGCTCTGGGGATGGCTGAGGTTGGCCCAGGGGTCATCACCCACCTGGGAGGGGGCGTCCCTGGGATTGGTAGTTGCCGTTGACCATCCATTAACTCCCAGGGTAGGCCAGCCCCCCCATGGATGTAGGAATCCATGGGGGTAACGGGACGCCCCTCATGGAGCGCTGGGGCATGAGGGGGCACAATCGCCCACATGATGTGCAGCGGCAAGAGGCGCTGGGTGGGATGCTGCAAGCGGCCGGGACTGCGGCGTGTGGGGGCGACGCTAGGAGACTCCCACGGCTTTCGGGTACGAGGTTGTTGCTAGGACGAGGTTGTTGTTGCAGGCGCTATTGGTACGAGGTTGTTGCTGGGAGCGCTGGGGGACCATTCTCTTTGGGACTGGATTGCCGACAAAGATGTAGGAGTGCGGCGGGACCACACCTGTTGCTGCGAACATCAAAGAAGACGACTGTCTATTGATGGTTTTGCAAGACAAAAAATTCCACAGCACACCATAGAAAGAGAAAGTTCCCAACGTCGATGGCTTCCCACGTCATGGTACGGTTCAAAGTTCGAAGTTAATCCGAAAAAAGCAAGAGCTTCCAGTGAGGCCATGGCCGGCGACAACGCCGGAGGTAGATGACGTAAGGTCTGATCCGTATGCAAGAGAGAGAAGAGAAAAAAAATCCATGCGCAGGATCGAGCTCGCGCTCAACAACGTATCAATTGGGCGCTTAATCTGAGTACTATTTGACTCTCTCCATGGGTCCTGGATTTCAATCCGTACAAGGTGCACACTGTTAGATAAATGCTTTTATCATGATTTTGATGATTTTGTTTAAATGAGTTTTTACACCAAAAAAAAGTTTCAAAATGTTGTCCAAATACTCCCGATCGTCATAAAATGTTTTTACTAATTTTTTGGAGTATTTCCTGAAGTTTATTTTTGACAAAAATTGGACAACACTTCTGTCTCGTGTTGGACCGGTCGCCCTATAGGGCAACCCGTACCTGAAGTTGAGTTTTGAAATAGAAAACGGGACGGAAGGAAAACAGGGAAGGGCGGCTAGTCAACCGGAGGTCGACCGGTGTGGGAGACCGGTCGACCTAAGGGCGACTGGTCCCTGGGAGTGAGCTCTTGAAAACAGAAGTCCCTGTATTACATTTTGAAGGACCCCAACCGGTCCACACATGGGTTGACCGGTCGGATCCCCCGTCGACCGGTCCCCTGTATTTTTGTGAAAATACTTTCAAACTTATCTCTCGCGACCGTCGCTATATGGTTTTGACAAAGAAACTATCCGTTGGTTTTCGCAGAATGCCTTTTCCCCAATTTAAGGGGTTGATTTCTAACAGCTATTTCTTGAGTTTAATTACATTATTTTTGCGTAAATCACTCTCCAAGAAGGACCCAATGTCTGGAAATCAAACCAAGACCTCTCCTATAAATAGAGGGACCATTCAAGCAAGATACAACACAACATACAAGCAAAAGCCTACAAGCAAACACATTGTCAAAAACACTTGTTGTATTAGCTTAAGTACTTTCACTTGCACACTCTTGAGGTCTAGGCTTTCATTCTTTTTTGAATAAATGCGAATATATATAAAATGAAAAAGAGTACTCCTGATCACAGGCTGATCAGGTAACTAAAGAAGTAAAACGTGGGAACAAAGTCAAAGAAACTAAGACATGGTCACAAGCCGACCAGATGGTTGAATGGTTGAGGCCTCGTTAAAACCTTCCAAGGTAAAACCCACCCTTGTGGGAAAAACCCTTGGAAGGAAAAAGAGTACCTCCCATGAGGAAAAAGCTAGAAAACTAGAAGACCAATCGCACTAGCTAACAAACCTATAATTGGCTTGGCCAACATAATCCTATGTGAGGGACGAGATTATGACCGCTGTGGGCGCCCCCCACCACGTATCCTCGTGCGAAGTCTTGCTAAGAATATCCACTGCCCAGTTGCCTTCCCTGAAGATGTGTGAAACTACCAAGTTCATCTGAGAGAGGAAGTGTAGAGTGTATCGCCACATGCTCAAATGTGTCCAAGGAACCTCTCTAGATCTCTTCCGCAGCAATTCCACCACATAAACCGAGTCTGACTCCAGCCATAGATGATTCCAGCCCCTTTCAGAAGTGTAATGGATGGCCCGCATTGCTGCCATCAACTCCGCCTCAAAAGCAAAACCCAAACCACATATTTCCACAAAACATCCGCGAAAGTACCCCCGACAATTGCGAAAAACTCCGGAAGCAGTGAGACGCCCGGGCGAGCCAGATGCACTGTCGTCGGTGTTCACTTTAATCCATCCCGGCAAGGGTTTTTGCCAATTAACCTGAACGATCTTTGGGGCCTATCTTGGGCGCCCAGGGACCCGTAGCTGACGGAGAATGAGAATGTCCCTTTGGTCATTATGCATGCAACCTCTGTCTAAGGAAGATGACTCAAGAATAAGAACACGAAGGCGTAGGATGGCCGCCTCTAGTGTCCAGATCTTGTCATGGAAGGTCAAGTCATTTCTGATTTGCCATTAGCCAAATACAGGATAACACCGCAACCTGCCAAAGAAAAGAAACCTGCTCACTGAAATGAAAACTCATTAAACGCACCAGGAATTCATTGAAGCTGTAAGCCCTAAATTGATGGATATCGAAAGAGTCGAAAATCCATTTCCATAGGGCCCCTGCAAAAGCACATGAGACAAATAAATGATCAACAGATTCCGCGTTAGCACAACAAAGAATACAAATCGAGGGGCCTGTAAAGGAACCCCGTGGTCGCAGAACATCCAAAACCGCCAAGTCACAATCGAACGTCTTTCCAGAATGTGAGGTGACCAAATCCAGGAACCCCATTGAACCACCGGGGAGTGAGGGCGCAGATATGCATAAGCCGCCTTCGAAGAGACGGTCCCATCATCAGAGTGTATCCATGCTCGCGCATCCGACGAATCCGGGGCAATGGGGATTCTAACAATATCTCGAACCATATCCAAGTATGCCTCTATAAACGATAGAGTGAAGTGCCAAGTCCCATCATAAAAGTAATCCGAGATGCGTTGTCGAAATAAATATTTGTACTCCCGCGGGATACCAATCCTATCTGCAATGGTGTAACCCAGCCAATTATCCAGCCAGAATAAAATGCCGAAGTTAAATCCGGGGATCTAGCGGCAGTCCTCCAAGAATCCCGAGATCCCAGGCCGAACCCCCCTCCATATGGAAGAGGGGATGTACGATCGATGTGGAAAACCCTCAGAAGTGAAAAAGCGCTTTCTGAGGGTGCTGCAAACCAAAGAGTTTGAAGTCATAATCTTCCAACCCATCTTCATAAGGAAGGCATTGTTGGCAACAACGATGGAACGGACGCCCAAGCCTCCATCCGTCTGTGGCATACAAGAATGACTCCAGTTAACCACCACTAAACCCTTAGAGTTCACATTCCCAGTCCAGATGAAATTACGCATGGCCTTTTCCATTTGCCGAAGCAATGTTCTTGGCCACTTGTAAACCATCATGGTATGCACGAAGGAGCTAGTAATCACCGAATTCACCAAGCAAATGCGACCAGCAATAGACAACGAGGACCCTTTCCACCTCCTGGATTTAAAGATAATCTTAACGAACACTGGCTGAAGATCCGCCACTTTAGGCGCCCCCTTGAAGATTGGGGCGCCTAGAAAGACCGTAGGGAAGGCGCCCATATGCATCCATGTAATCGTCTGGATATGCCCTCACAAATAATTAGAAACCCGGCTGCCAAAATAAACTTTAGATTTATTCAGATTGAAAATCTGCCCCGAAATGTCCGCATAAAGATTGAGCACCTGAATAATGAAACGTGCATTGCTCATGGAGGCCCCACACATAATCACAATATCATCCGCATACATAATCGATGAAGGGAAGATCACCTACTTAGGCGCCATAAATGCCTGAAGGTGGTTCCTCCTCACCGCCTCCTCCACTAATCTACTCAGAACGTCTTCTGCAATGCAAAAGAGTAGGGGTGATAATGGATCCCCCTGCCTAACCCCTCAAAAACAAGAGAAATTACCCACAAGCGACCCATTTAGAAGGACCGAAATTCTGGAAGAATGAAGGATAATCTCTATCCAGTGAATGAACACTTCGGAGAAACCAAAGCGACGCAACACGTGAATCAGAAATCCCCAATTAACCGTATCAAAAGCCTTGCGGATATCAATTTTTAAGATCATGTTGGTGTCATTCCGCCTTTCAAAATATTAAACCCTTCCGAAACCAACTCGATGCAGTCGTGAATTTGCCTTCCCAGAATAAAACCAAACTGAGTCGGAGACAAGTAAGAAGAAATAATGGAGCCCAAGCGAGTAGCCAAAATCTTCGTGATAATCTTAAAAAGAAAGTTACTCGTGACGATCGGTCGAAAATCCTCCACCGCATTAGCCTTCTTGGTCTTTGGGATGAGTGCCATGAAACTGGCGTTCAGTCCTTCCCGAAAAGGAGGCCGTGACAAAGAAATAACGGACAGCCGCCAACACCTCGTCTAACACCACGTCCCAGAAATGCTGATAAAATCTCCCACTGAAACCGTCTAGCCCCGAAGCACTATCCAAACCCATATCAAACGCTGCCTCTTTAACCTCGGACTCCAAAGGAATGGCCGTCAAGAGCGCATTATCAATTGTGGTAACCGTAGGTGAAATCAACTGGTCGACCAAAGTGTAATGCGAGCTGGTATGCCCTGTATCTGCGAAAAGATCCGTATAAAATAAAATAATGTGATTTCCAAGGGCCATCGGATCCTCTGTGTATGTACCATCAACCATCAGACCCTGAATCCCTGAATGCCCATTTCTAATCTGGCAGCGGCGATGAAAGAATGTCGTGTTGCGATCCCCATCTTTTAACCAAGCGGAGCGAGCCTTCTGCTGAAGAAAATCAGACTACATGAGCAACATGCGAGAAAGCTCCCTCTGCGTCTCCAATTCCCTTTCCCTGAGGTCCTCCGTGAAGCCCTCGGATTCAATATCTGCTTGAATCTGCTGGACCCTTTCCATCTGAAAATCCACCTGACGATTAACATCCCCAAAAACCTCCTTATTCCATACCTTGATCGTCTGTCTCAAACTTTTGAGCTTCCACATGACACGCTGCAAAGGGTTAGGCGACGTGCACGGGAGCGCCTAAGAGGTAGTGACAAGATCCCAGAATGAAGCATGATGAATCCACATGCGCTGAAACCGAAAAGGTGACGGGCCCTTGGTAATGGAAGAAGAACAAAAGACCAGAATGGGATGGTGATCTGAACCAATGCGCAGAAGGACTAAACCCTTAACAACTTGCCAATGAGCGAAAAATTGACAAGTTGCCAGGGCTCAATCCAGTTTAGCCTGAAGAAGAGCTAGAGGCCTACGGGGGGAGCACCAAGTAAACAAATTCCCCGAAGTCGGCACAGCAAATAACCCTGCATCCTCTAAGAAATCCCTGAAGTCCTTACAAGAAGCCTGGGATAAAGTACCCGTGCCAGAGCGCTCATGATGTCCCAACACAGCATTGAAATCCCCAATCAGCAGCAGATCAGTGATACCCAAGTTTCTCAGCTCCAACCAAAGGGCACGACGAGCAACATGATCACATAAACCATGAGCAAAACCAACATGGAAAACCATAGAACCAAACTAAATTTGCAGAATAATACACTGAGAAGAAGACCAAACCTGATTATGGACAGAGATGCTTGCATCGCATAGGACCCAAATATCTGGGCGACCGTTCACCCGGAAGCTCTGAGCCGCGAAACTGAGCCCCAAGCTACTCCAGTAAGAATCCGAAATGGATGAAATGTCCACCTTAGGTTCACAAATGGCTAAAATATAATGTTTATGTTTGCGACATAAAGCCTTACGAACATTACGAGATGCAATGTTCCCAATCCCCTGGATATTCCAGAAGATGCAATTCATTGACAAGGCGGTGGAGATTGCGCCCGTGTCGATCGCACGGTAAAAACAGGTGTGTGGTGTGTTGCGGAGTCAGACGATTGAGAATTTCCAACTTCTTCTGCATAATCTGCCCATCTCTTGGATGCTGCAATGTTCATTTCATGTGGCTCTGTATGCTCCTGTTCGATAGTTATGCCGTGGGCCAGTGGGGACGACCCGATGCCACGCTCCAGAGAATTCTAGATTTCGCCGAGTCCAAGGAGCTATCTCGGAAGGCACGACTGAGAGCTCAAATTGGCTTTCACAAAGGATATTGAACCATAATAGGCATAATGGTGGAAACCGTGCCGGTGTTGGAAGCAGTGGCCTTGGGAGAAGACTGGATAATCGGACTGGAAATTTAAGGGATGCTGATCCTGGGAGTCGTCTGAGCCAAGCGCCTCAAATGTGTTGGAAATAGTGACAATTGCGCTGGGAAGAGATTCAGCGCGCGTAGTCGAGGCCGTATTTCCCATTGAGTCATCAATGGCCTTGCCCTTATCCTGCTGAACAGGACGATAAATTCTACGAACCTGTGAACGTCCCTGCTGTACCGATTTCTGACGTCCCGCTGACGTCCCTGCATGTCCCTGATCTGGAGAAACACGCCTTTCCATAATAGGTTTCTCCGCTGGAATGAAGGGGCAAGATGTCGTCGAGTGTCCCGAATACCACACTTTGAACAAAATTTCGGCAACTTTTCGTACGTAACTGACACAAATGAGCACTTACCCACCCGTTCAACCATAATGTGATCCTCTAAGGGCTTAGACAAATCAATATCCACCAAGACTCGGATGAAATGGCCCAGGGAGCCATCTAACGATCGATGGTCTATTTAGATCGGGTGTCCAACCGCACTGGCTATTCCCAAGATGGTATTAGGGTCCCAGTAATCCAAACCAAGCTCGTAGATTCGAACCCAAACACTTGCTATCGACGTGTGCAGTTTGTAAAAAAAAGAATAAACGAAGATTTGTGAGCGCATCTTTATCAAATGTCCAGCTTACCAAAGCTGGAAAATGAAACAAGAGAAAAACCGACTTCTGCAAGGTGAAGCAAGCATGGGAAATTTCTAGTGGTGGTTTACTCTTGATTCTCATCAACTGTCGTTTGCTAAGAACAAAGAAGTATTAACCCAACATATAGAATTAGATATCCCTCATGCAAAGGCTCATCTGTCGATGGATCTTAGGTTCCAATCCGGAGAAATCCGGTGTAAGTCCAAGCGGCTACGATAATCTAGAGGGGGGGTGAATAGATTATCTCCATCTTTTCGATTTCACCCTCTTTTTATAATCGAATGCTCAAATACAATAATAAAGGTGCGGAATGTAAACAACACACGTCGATTTAAAGAGGTTCAACCCACCTAGGGCCTAATCCTCTACCACCCCAGTATATTCGGGATGGATTTCAAAAAGAAAAAGAATTTTATTAATTACCAAAATTAATACAAATTCAACTTACAACACCTTGAAGAGCACCACACTCTTCTTCAACACCACCTTTGGAGATTACCACAATCTCACTTTGAAGATTACCACAATCTTCCTTCAACGGCACCTTGTGAAGATTACCACAATCTTCAATCTTGAAGAATACCAAATTCTTCAACACCTCAATAAGAAGATCACCACAATCTTCTTGTACCTATCACCTAGATCATCCAAGTGTGTTCTTACCACAAGAACACTCACAAGGATATCTTGTGTTTGAATGATAACCAAGAATCAAGATTACAACTCAATAATGAATAATACAATTTGAGTACAAAGTGTAATCAAGAATAGCCTAGACCTCAAAGATGTGAAAGTGATAAGCTAGGCAATTTTACAACAAGAATAATAACAATGAAAGACCAAATGTTTGCTTGAAGTGTATCTTGTTGTGTTGTATCACAATTGTTGTCTTGGTTGCTCCAAAACTTCCTCTATTTATAGGAGAAGATTGATCAAGCATAGGCTCCTCTTGGGGATTGAAAAATACAATTAAAATCAAGAATATAGCTGTTAGAAATCAATCCCACAATTTAAGGAAATGTGTCTGCTATCAAACGGTCATATTTTTGCTGTCAATACACAGGGCGACCGGTCGCACAGAAATAAGAGAAATAAGAACACTTTGAAAAATTTCAACAGGGCGACCGGTCGACGTAGGCTTCGACCGGTCGACCCCTGTCTCAATCGGTCCCCCTAATCAAAAAACGAAGAGGTTTAGTTCTGTTTCAAAATGAAACTTGCAGTGCCGGTCGACGGCCGGGCGGCCGACCAGACGGCCGACGCCTTGCCCGGGCGACGGTCGACCGCTTGTTTTTACTACATCTCATTTTCTTTCTAAAAACATCTTGAGTGCGGGTTGCCCTATGGGCGGCCGGTCGACCACGAGGCAAAATGTTGTCCAATTTTTGTCAAAAATAAAACTCAAGAAATACTCCGAAAATTTAGTAAAAACATTTTAAACCGATCGAGAGTATTTAGACAACATTTAGGAACCTGTTATAGGAGTAAAAACTCATTGATATAAAATCAATAAAAGTGTTGTCCATTATTAACAAAAATAAACTTGAGGAAATACTTCGGAAAATATTAAAACCATTTTAAATCATTTAGGAGTATTTGGACAACCTTTAAAAAACATTGTTTTGGTGATAAAATAAAATCATCAAAATTAAGATAAAAACATGTATCAAACATCCGGGACCCATGGAGAGAGATTGATAGTACCCGGATTGAGCATCCAGTTAATACGAGTATGAGCTCTAGCACGATCCTGCGCATTATAAAACTTAACACAAAAAAATCCCTTACCCAAGGGGATTAGTTTCCAGTCAGTGTTAATACCCCATAATTCAGATAAGCGTTTATGCAATAGCATGGTCGCCCATGGCTTATTTCCTTTCCCTAAAAGCACTTTTACAATTAATGAATAAGAGAATTCAGCGACGCGTTGTTAATAAATGTGTTCACAATAGTGACGGAATAATAATCATCTTTTCTAACCGGCTTAGGGATAGAATTGGAATTACCAGAAACCGCATGCGCAAAAGTTTTGCAATTACCTTGGGCCTGCGTAGTTTGATCCACGAGTTAGGAGTGGCAAATCGTGTTATCGTGTCGTGTTCGTGTCACACTATCGTGTTTTCGTGTTATCTACTTTTTGTGAACTTCAATATAACAATAGTTGTAATTTTAAATTAATTATCAATTTCGTGTTCTTATCGTGCTATCGTGTCGTGTCATATCGTGTCGTGCTTTATCGTGCCTTTTGTCTCTGTAATCGTGTTTGTAATCATATCGTGCTATCGTGTCGTGTCACTCATTGCCACCCCTACACGTAGTGGTGAGTACCTGAAATAATTTTAGCAAAAGAATGGCCAAAAATGGGTTTAGCGTTAGTAGTATGAGCCGAATGTCGCATGTTTGATTCATAAATGGAAGGGCAAGATGTTCCAGTAATGTGAGGTGCATCTTTGGGACCAGATATTGTGCGGGGGCCTGAAGACGGGATTCCATGCAAACGGCAGACGTCGGCCCAGGGGTCATCACCCCCCTGGGGGGGCGGTCTTGGAGGTTGAAGTAGCAGCCAGCCCCTCAAGAGATGGCACAAGGGAGCTGGTCCCCCCATGGCAGGCAACGGCCATGGGGGGGAAGAAGGTGGGCGCCCCCCCAAAATAACCACCTGGATGAGGCGGTTGGGCTTTAGCCCTCGTGGAAGATTCTCCATGTGCAGGCGTAGCAGCAAGGACGTGCGCAGGGGGGACCACGTGGGCGACGGCTGGCGCTGGGACGAAGGACGATGTGGGCGCGGTGCCGGGGACGACGTGCATTATACCGCGCGCGGAAGTTGCTGGGCCTCGCAGGATGCGTGCAGATATGCCTCCGGGGGGACCAACCCATCTCTGGTCGACGTGGCATGGGCAAGAAGTGGTGTGGGGTGCGCGTGCGGGCGATGAGGCCTGAAGTTGCGAGGCAATCCGACGATGGTCGTGGGCAATGTGGAGGGGTGTGGGATCCCTTCGTGCGGCTGAGATTGACTATGATGATGAGAGATGAAGTTAGACGTTAAACCGTAGGAGTCCGGTGGTGCCATGGTGGTGGCTGCCGGCGGCGACGCCGGAGCCATGGGAAGGTGGTCGACCAAACGTATTCTAAGAGAGAGAATTTTTCTTAGAGAGAGAATTTTCACCATGTCCCTCACTGAAAATATCAAACTAAATGATACAGGGTTCGATAACACCTTTATAAAGGGTTAGTGATACCACTTGAGCTACAAGAATTTTCATTCTTGATTACACTTGCACTCAATATTTGTATTATGATTATCGAGTTGTAATCTTGATTTTTGTCCATCATCCAAAGCAAGATATCCTTGTTGTTGTTCTTGTGGTAAGAGCACACTTGGGTGATCTTAGGTGTTGAAGAGTTGTGGTACTCTTCATAGGTGTTGAAGGAAGATTGTGGTAATCTCCTTGAAAGTGTTGTAAGAGGATTGTGGTAATCCTCAAAGGTGGTGTTGTATTAATTGTGGTAATTAATAAAATCTTTTTTTCTTTTTGAAATCCATCCCGGAGATATTGGGGTGGTAGAGGATTAGGCCCTAGGTGGGTTGAACCGCTATAAATCAACGTGTGTTGTTTATTTTCCACATTTACAGTTTCTATCTTTGCTTGTTCACTCAAAAAAGAGGGCGGAATTTGAAAAACCAGCATAATCTATTCACCCCCCTCTAGATTATCGTAGACACTTGGACTAACAAGTGGTATCAGAGCCAAACTCTTTGGCTAGCTCGTTCCGAGTAAAGAGGAAAGATCCATGGCTACGAATGAAGCTTATCTCACCACCGGCGCCTCCACCAACAAGCCACCGCTATTCGACGCCAACAACTACGCATTTTTGGAAAGACAGTATGGAGTGCTTTCAACAAGGGTGTGGGTTTGACATTTGGAATGTGGTGATTGAAGGAGTTGCTCAACCAACCAAGAAATTGGAGGACGGCACCTCGGTTCCCAAAACCTTCAAGGACTTCGATGAAAATGACAAGAAGGCTTTCTCTCTAAACGGTAAGGCCTTAAATATTTTACATTGCTCTCTTACCGCCACCGTGTATAATCGCATAAGAGGCATAAGGTTGGCACATGAATTTTGGGAAAAATTAGAGACTATATATGAAGGAACCAAGAAGGTCAAACAAGCAAGAAAAACCATGCTTGTAAAAGACTTTGAAAACTTCAATATGCATGATGGTGAAAGCATTTCAAAAATGATGGAAAGGCTTGACAATATTGTCAATCCTCTTGTGGCCCTAGGAAAAGTCATATCCGAAGAAGACAAAGTGACCAAGGTATTGAATGCACTCCCCGGCTTATGGTCCGAAAAGGTGACGGCTATTACGGAAGCACAAAATCTCGAAACACTCAGGTTCGATGAGCTCATTGGGAACCTTCTCATTTATGAAGTCTATCTCAAGGAGAGGAAAAATTCCAAAACATCCATCACTATCGGGTATGCAAAATATCCCTAAAGGTCTAGCATCTTTTTATAATAATTCATACTATGATAATGATGAGGATGATGAAGAGATGGCCGCACTTGTCCGGAAATTCGCTAAATTTGTGAATAAAAATAAGGCAAGAAAATTGAGAGACAACTCGTGTGTTAAATGCGGAAAATCCGGACACTTCATAGTTGATTGCCCAAAACTCGAGGAGGATGAACAAAAGAAGAAAAACCCTTTTCCGAAAAAGAAGGCTCTAAATGTGGATGTCAAAACTTGGGATGAACTACTCGCCACATCCGACGAGGCAGGTGAAACCAAACATGGTCTTATGGCTATAGACGATGAAAATAACGAGGTACGCCTAACTCCTCAATTTCCTCCTTAGTTGATGAATTGCAATGCGATTTTGATGAATTGCAAATTGAATTTCAAAATTTGATTGTTAAATACAAGACTTTGAAAAAGGAGCATAAAGAGCTTAAATTTTTTTAAATAAATGCGATAATATATATAAAAATGAAAAAGAGTCGTCCCGATCATAGGCTGATCAGGTAGCCAAAGTAAAGCCTGTACACAAAGTCAAAGCAGATAACAGAGTGGTCACAAGCCGACCCAGGATGGTTTTGAGTGGTTGGGGCCTCGTTAAAACCTTCCAAGGTAAAACCCACCCTTGTGGAAAAAACCCTTGGAAGGGAAAAGAGTACCCCCATAGGAAAGTGCGCCCAATTAACAGAGCAGAAGTAGCAGACGCACTAACTAACAAACCTATAGTTAGATTGGCCAACATAATCCTGAGTGAGGGATGGGATAATAGCTGCTGGGGGCGTCCCCCACCACGTATCCTCGTGCGACGTCCTTCTAAGAATATCCGCTACCCAATTGCATTCCCTAAAGATGTGCGAGACCACGAAGTTCATCTGAGAGAGAAGGTGGAGGGTGAACCGCCACCTACTCAAATGGCGCCAAGTCACCCCTATCGATCTTTTCCGCAGCAACTCCACTACATAGACGGAGTCCGACTCTAGCCAGAGTTGATTCCACCCCTTCGAAAAAGCGTAGTGAATGGCTCGCATCGCCGCCGCTAGCTCCGCCTCAAAAGCAAAACCCAAGCCACAACGTTCCACAAAGCACCCCCAAAAGCACCCCCTACAATTACGAAAAACACCAGAGGCTGTTAGGCGACTGGGCGCCCCGGTAGCGCTTCGGTCTGTGTTAACCTTAATCCATCCCGGTAAAGGCTTCTACCATGTAACCTGCACAATCTTCGGGGCTTGTCGAGGGCGCCCAGGAACCCAAAGTCTACGAAGAATGAAAAGGTCTTGTTGATCATTGTGCATGCAACCTCGGTCCAAGGAAGATGACTCAAGAATTAGAACACGGGCGTAGGATGGCTGCCTCTAGTGTCCAGATTCTTGTCGTTGAAAGTCAGGTCATTTCTGATTTCCCAAATGAGCCAAATACCGGATAACACTGCCACTCTCCAGAGAAAGGCCACCTGCTCACTGAAATGAAAACACATTAAACGCACCAGGAATTCATTAAAACTATATGTCTGAAAGTAATTGATATTAAAAGCATCAAAGATCCACCGCCAAAGAGCCCCTGCAAAACCACATGAAACAAACAAGTGGTCAACAGATTCCGTGTCAACACAATAAAGACCGTAGACCGAGGGGCTCGTGAAGGAGCCCTGCAGACGCAGTACATCCAATACCGCTAGACGGTTATGGATAGCCCGCCAACCACAATCGAGCGTCTTTCCGGAATGTGAGGAGACCAAATCCAAGAACCCCATTGAACCACCGGTGAACTAGGACGCAAAAACATATAAACCGTCTTCGAAGTAATACTCTCGTCATCAGAATGTCCAGGCCCAGGTATCTGACGATGCTGGGGCGATGGGGACTCTAACAATATCTTGGACCATATCCAAATAAACCTCAACGAACGAGAGAGTGAAGTGCCAGGTCCCGTCGTAGAAGTAGTCGGATATGCGATGTCGGAATAAGTACCTGTACTCCTGCGGGATCCCAATCATGTCTGCGATGGAGTAACCCAGCCAGTTGTCTAGCCAGAATAGGATGCCAGAATTGAATCCGGGGACCCAATGGCAGTCTTCAAAGAAACCTCCCAGGCTGAATCCCTCTCTAGATGGAGGAGGGGATGTACGACCGGCGTGGAGAACCATCATTGGCCAACAAACGCTTTCGGAGAATGCGAAGACCAAAGAGTTTGAAGTCATAATCTTCCAACCCATCTTCATAAGGAAAGCATTATTGGCCACATCGATAGAGCGGACGCCTAGACCCCCCTCTGCCCGGGGCGTGTAGCAGCGCCTCCAATTAACCACCACTGATCCCTTAGAGTTCACATTTCCAGTCCAGATGAAATTACGCATAGCCTTTTCCATTTGCCGCAACAAAGTTCTGGGCCATTTGTACACCATCATCGTATGCACAAAGGAGCTGGTGATCACCGAATTTACCAAACAAACATGGCCAACAATAGACAAAGCAGTCCCTTTCCACCTTCTGAACATGAGAATAATCTTGTCGAAAACCGGTTGTAGATCCGCCACCTTGGGCGCACCCTTGAAGATGGGGGCGCCCAAATAAACCATAGGGAAAGCGCCAATGTGAATCCCAGTGATCGTTTGAATACGCCCGCGCACATAGTTAGAAACCCGTCTACCAAAATAAATTTTAGATTTGTTAGGATTGAAAACCTGGCCCGAAATGTCCGCGTAGAGGTTAAGCATCTGGATAATAGTACGTGCATTGCCCGTAGAGGCCCCACACATAATCACAATATCATCTGCATACATGATCGACGAGGGGAAGACCACCTGATTGGGCGCCCGGAAAGGTTGTAGTTGATTTCTATTGATCGCCTCCCCAAAGAATCTACTCAAAACGTCTTCCACAATGCAAAAGAGCAGAGGAGATAACGGATCCCCCTGTCGAACCCCCCTGAAGCAAGAGAAATAACCCACTGGCGACCCATTGAGAAGGGCCGAGATTCTTGAAGATTGAAGGATAATCTGAATCCAATGAATGAACACTTCAGAGAAACCAAAGTGACGTAACACGTGTATCAGAAAACCCCAATTAACCGTATCAAAGGCCTTTCGGATATCAATCTTTAGAATCATATTAGCATCGTTCTGTCCCTGCAAAATATTGAAACCCTTCGAAACCAAAGCGTCTGATCGTGAATCGCTGCCGGGATAAAACCAAATTAAGTAGGCGACAAGCCAGAATCTTGGTGATGATCTTGAAGAGAAAGTTGCTCATGACAATCGGCCTAAAGTCCTCCACCACATTAGCTTCCTTGGTCTTGGGGATGGGAGCCATGAAACTGGCGTTCAAACCCGCCGGAAAGGAAGCCGTGACAAAGAAATATCCGATGGTTGCTACCACCTCATCTCAAACTAGATCCCAAAAATGATGATAAAATCTTGCCTTTGGCGTCGGACCGAGCACTTTGTCTAAACCCATATCAAACACTGCCTCTTTCACCTCGGACTCTGAAGGTATAGCTGTCAGAAATGCATTGTCAACCGTGCTTACTGTAGGGGAGATAAGCTGGTCAACCAAAGTGTAATCTGAACTGGTGTGCCCCGTGTCTGTGAAAAGATCCATATAGAATGAAATAATATGATTCCCAAGAGCAACCGGATCCTCTGTGTAGTTGTCGTCGACCATCAGACCCTGAATCCTGGATCACCCATTTCGAATCTGGCAGTGATGGTGGAAAAAAGCCGTGTTGCGGTCCCCGTCCTTTAACCAAGCTGAATGGGATTTCTGCTGAAGAAACTCGGACTACATTTGCAACGTACGAGACAATGCAGTCTGCGCTTCAAATTCCAATTCCTTGAGGGCCTCCGTGAAGCCCTCGGATTCAATATCAGCTTGAATCTGACGGACCTTTTCCAACTAATAATCCACCTGACGATGAACATCTCCGAATACTTCCTTATTCCAAACCTTAATCGTCTGTCTCAACCTCTTGAGCTTCCACATGACACGTAGCAGAGGGTTGGGCGATGTGCATGGGATAGCCCAAGAGGCAGTAACTATGCCCCGGAAAGAATGATGATTAACCCACATGCGCTGAAATCGAAAAGGAGACGGCCCCTTGCTGATGGAAGAAGAGCAAGAAACCATGATGGGATGGTGATCGGAACCAATACGCGGAAGACTAAGCCCTTAACAACTTGCTAAAAGGAGAAGAATTGACTAGTTGCCAGGGCGCGATCTAGCCTAGCCTGAAGTAGAGATAGAGGCCTTTGGGGGGAGCACCAAGTAAAAGAATTCCCCGTAGTCGGCACAGCAAATAGACCAACATCCTCCAAGAAATCCCTGAAGTCCTTACAAGAAGCTTGGGATAAAACACCAATCCCAGAGCGCTCATGATGTCCCAACACCGCATTGAAATCTCCAATAAGCAGCAGATCAGTAAGACCCAAATTCCTCAAATCCGACCAAAGAGCACGACAAGCAACATGATCACACAAACCATGAGCAAAACCAACATGGAAAATCATAGAGCCAAATTGAATTTGCAGAATCAGACATTGAGAAGAAGACCATACCTGGTTATGTACTGAAATGTTGCCGTCACAAAGGACCTAAATATCAGGGCGCCCATTCGCCCGGAAGCTTTGAGCAACGAACCGGAGCCCCAAGCTACTCCAATAAGAATCCGAAATGGATGAAATGTCCACCGTAGGTTCACAAATACCCAAAATCGAAGGTTTATGCTTTTGACATAAAACCTTAAGAACATTGCGAGATGCAACATTCCCAATCCCTCGGATGTTCCAAAAGATGCAATTCATTGAGACGATGGGGGGGTGGCGCCCGTGACGATCGCACGGTAAAAACAGGCATGTGGTGTGTAGCTTAGTCTGACGATTGAGAATGACCCGCTTCATCTGCATAATCTGCCCATCTCTTGGTAGCAGCAAAGTTCATCTCGTGCGGTTCTGAACTTTCCGGTTCGATTGTAACATCATAAATAGGGGCGATGGTCCCGATGTAACTTTCCGGAGAATTTTATCCTTAGCCGAATCCAAGGAGCTGTCCCGAAAAGCACGACTCAAAGCACGGATAGGCTTTCCCAATGGATACTGAACCGTAATAGGCATAATGGCGGAGACCGTTCCCGTAGTGGAAGTAGTGACCTTGGGAGAAGGCTCCCTAGCTGGGTACTCGACTTGATAATTTGCTGAATTTTGATTCTGAGAGTCGACTGAACCAAGAGTCTCAAAGGTGTTACCAAGGTGGATGTTTGAAGAGCAAGTGACTATTGCGCGAGGTGGAGATTCTACGCGCATAGCCGAACCCATAATTCCCATTGAGTCATCTACGGCCTTGCCCTTATCCTGCTGAACAGGACAATAAACCTTACGAACCCTGGAGAGACCACGCTGCGCTGAATTTTGATGGGTACCCGGGGCACGTGGACATCCCTGAGCCGGAGACATACGCCCTTCCGCGGCCGTATTACCCACATTGTTAAAACGACATGAAGCAGTTGAGTGACCCGTAACGCCACACCTCGAGCAAAACTCAGGGAGTTTTTCATAAGTGACTGAAACAAAAGAGCATTTCCCAGTGCGTTCAACCATAATGTGTTCCTCCAAAGGTTTGGAGAGATCAATATCCACCAGAACTCGAACAAAATGACCCAAAGAGCCATCCAGAGAACGCTGATCAATCTGTAATGGATTTCCAAGCACACTGGCAATCCCCATAATGTTACTGGGGTCCCATATTCCAGACTAAGTTCAAAAATGCGGACCCAAACGCTGGCCACTGAAGTTTGCACTTTGTAAGGGTTGAAATCAGGCACCCATGGAGATAGGCGAATAGTACCAGGTTAAGCGTCCAATTAACACGTTGCTGAGCCCGAGAACAATCCTACGCACTAAACAATTTGACACAAAAAAATCTCTTGCCCAAGAGAATTAGTTTCCAGTCATTTTTAATACCCCATAATTCAGTAAGGCGTTTATGCAAAAGCATAGTCGCCCATGGCTTGTTACCTTTTCCTAAAAGAATTCTTCCAATCAACGAGTAGGAAAATTCAGCAAGACGTTGCTGGTAAACATTATCATCGATGGTAACAGAGTAGTAATCACCTTTACGAACCGGTTTTGGGATAGAATGATTTTTACCAGAAACTACTGTGGAAAACAAGGTAGGATTACTTGGAGCCTGAGACGTGGAATCCGGATGGTTAGAACCTGAAACAATATTAGCAAAAGAGTGTACAAAATTGGGTTGATCATTCAAATTATGAGCCGAATATCGCAGGTTCGTTTCATAAACGGAGGTCGTTGAAGTCGAATTCTGACGGAGGCATGTGCTTCGGATCCCGAGCAGACGGCAGACGGCAGCCCAAGGGTCATCACCCCCCTGGGGGGGCGGTCTTGGAGGTGGACATGGCATCCAGCCCCCCAAGGGATGGCAAAGGGGGGCTGGTCCCCCCAAGGCATTCAGCGGCCATGGGGGGGGAAGAGAGTGGGCGTCCCCCCAAGATAACCCCGATTGGCATAGGCGGTTGGGGTGGTCCTCCCATGGAGGATGCCCCATGAGCAGCAGCGGGCGCAAGGACGGGCGAGGGGGGACCATGTGGGTTGCAGCAGGTGCGGGGATGGAGGACAGTGCGGACAGGGATGACGCACGTTGTACCATGCGCTGAAGGTGCAAAGCGTTGCAGGCGGCGTGGAGGTAGACGTCCGGGGGAATCAAGCCGTCCCTGTTCGACGAAGGTGGTGCAGGGTGCTCGTGTGGGCGATAAGGCCTGAAATTGCTAGGCAAACCGGCTATGGTTGGCGATGTGGAGTCGCGCTGATCGGTGCTGCGAAGAGCAGCACTCACGTGATCGGGTTCAGAAACCCTAGCCCCATGCAACGATGAAGAAGATGGGATGGATGATTGATCGATGAGGACAGACTTTGGGGGAGGATCGAAGTTTGACGTAAAACCGAAGAAGGCCGGCTCGCCATGGAGCAGCCGTAGAAGACGACCGGAGAAAAGAAACGTGGTCGCGCCGATGGTCGTATTTTAGAGAGAGAAACTTTTAGAGAGAGAACCTCGTATCAAGCTCGATTGCTCCAGATTTCTTATTTCTCGATCAAGGCTAACGCCATACCTCATATCCGTCCTTTATCTTCTTTTATTTTTTTCTTCTTTGTTTTTTCTCCGTGATTTTATCTATGTATGAATGTATGCCGACTTGATCCATAAAGAGCTTAAAATTGAAAAAAAAAATTATTACTTTTTACGAATCTCTTGACAAAGCTCATGCTATTACTCTTACTAAAGTCCATACTCTTGAAATCAAAAAACAATCGCTCACCAATAATCTTAAATGTTTAAAAAAGGATGTGCATCGTTTTAACATAAGTACGAACAAAGTTACAAAAATTTTAGATGCACAAAGAGGTGAACATTCCAAATAGGACTTGGATATAAACCTTTTCAACCTATTTCAAAGAAAAATGACCAAGGTCCGACTTTTGTTCATGCTAGTAGTGCCCACAGTCTTATATGCTTTTATTGTGGTAAAGTTGGTCATTATGTTGCTCATTGTAAATTGAAGAACAATTTTAGCTATGTTTGGAGACCCAAAGGTCTCAAGACTAACCCCTATGGACCCCAAAATTATAGGGTACCTAAAAATGCTTCATTTGTAGGTAATATGGGCTATAACAACCATGGAGGATTCAAAATGGCTCGTGGACAGCAGGTGTTCACGCCATATGACCGAAAAGAGAGAACTTTTTACCAACATCAAGGTCTAAGAAGAGGGTATGGTCATGTTCGGCAATGGCAAAGGAATAATTCTTGGAAATGGAGAAATTGGTAACTCTTCTTTCTCTCTTAGTAATTATCTTTTAGTAGAAGGGCTTAAGTTTAATTTGATAAGTGTTAGCCAACTTTGTGATTCAAATTATAATGTTGTTTTCAATAAAGAAAAATGTCTTATTCTTAAAAATAATGAAATTATTTGTGAAGCAAATAGAAAAGGAAATCTTTACAAAATTTGTACAAGTGATTTGGTTAGTCAAAATGTTTCTTGTCTTGTCGTCAATAATGATTTAACGAGTTTATGGCATAGGTGACTTGGACATGTTGGATACAAGAATTTGAAAAATATTTACAAAAACCAACATGTAAAAGGACTACCCAAATTGAATTTTGAAAATCTTGGCTTATGTGACACTTGTCAAAAGAACAAATTAGTTAAGAGTAGCTTTAAGCCAAAAAATGAAATTTCCACAACCAAGCCTCTACAAGTTCTTCATTTAGATTTGTATGGGGATATTGGTACGACTAGTCTAAGTGAAAAACATTACACTTTCGTTATTATCGATGATTTTTCTAGATATACTTGGGCTCTTTTTCTTGCAAATAAAAGTGATGCCGTTAATGAATTTGTTAAGTTGTGTAGACTTATTGAGAATGAAAAGGAAGATACTATTAAGTCTATTCGAAGTGATTTAGGTGGAGAATTTGATGGAGAATTTTGATGAAGGTCATCCTGCAGTTACAACTCAAGGAAATAAAGAACCGATGATGATTCATGGAGGGCCAATCACGAGAGCAAGAGCAAAACAAATTAAGCAAGCTTTGATGACTCTTGTTGCTGAAATTAAAGAAAATGTGCAAGGGAGCTCAATAGAAGGCCAAGTAATGAATGTTATTCAAGTTGTTGGGCCAGAATGCATCTAATAAGTTGGGCTCAAGCATGGAACTGAATTGAAGACTTAATTTGGAGTTTATGGGCCATGATTTTCGTCCAACACCTCAAGCCCAAGAGGAGTGATGTTTCATTTTGCTTAAAATGGTCAATTTTCAGCATTTTGTTAGTCAAAGTGTCTTAGTTAAGTTAATCAAGTATGATTATTCAATAAAGTCTAGTAGTCATTTTCCAAGTCTAGAAAGGTTGTCTAGTCTAGTAATCATTTTCCAAGTCTAGTAAAGGTGGTCTAGAGTGTCTCTTCACATGGGGGAGTCATTTTCTATGTTGTAAGACTAGAAAAAGGGGTCAAGAATGTCTCTTCAAATCCCATGAAAAGCCAATTCAGGATTAACATTGAAGCATCATATTGTAACTATAAAAGCATGGCAGCCCATGTAAGAATGGACAATTGATTGATATATTGAAATTGGCATTTGCCTTTGTGAGTTGAAATTCTCTTTGTAGAGTTTTCAATTGTTTAAGAACTTATCAAGATACTTGAGCAATATCTTGTGGTGTTCATCATACCAAGGTTCTTGGCTGATCATATAGCCAACGGGTCAAGGTTATAAAGCTCTAGGTAAGATCAAACTAGATCATCGATCCGGAATATCCATTTGCCTACTTGTATACGTTGGGTTCTTGAATCGATATATTCAATGGGTCCTTCGTACAAATCCGTGTCGATTTGGTATCGAGCAATCTGTATTGATCTGATTTCCTATCATTTTATCTATATTCTATCTTCTAGTTTCAAAAAAAAAAAGAGAAAAAAAAACGAAAAAAAAAACGAAAAAAAAAACAGAAAAAAATCTGAATTCCTTCTCCATTCAATCTTGAGAAGTACATACAAAAACAAAAAAAAAAATCTTGTTGTTGGATCCTAAAGACTCCACCACCAAAAGAAAATTGTATCTTGTTTCTTAGAAAAAATACTTATTGTTTTTTTTTGTACACGGGCATATCATTTGTTGAACATGACTTGGAATTGCTTGTCTTGATTTGTTCTTATTCTTATTGAGCCTACATATGAGAATTTGAGTGGTAAAAGGCATTGAGTGGTGAGATCATTAGAGGGGAGGTAAAAGCCAATTGAGTGAATCATCTTGAGTGATACACGAGTGTTTTGTGAGGAATATATCATGGAGGATACTTCGGGCAGCAAGGTTGGAGAAAACGATTTTACTATTGAGGCTATGCAACAACAATTTGCAAGATTTACAGCAATTCTTGAAAATATAACGGATCGTTTGGAGAGGCTTGAACAACCAGCAGCTAGGAGGCGTGAGATTCCTCAACCAAATCAATGGAGACGTAATGAGGAGTGGGAATCTGAGGAGGAAGAAGAAATGGAGCCGCAACACCATGGAAATAGACGAGGTGGGAGAAGGCAAAATAATGAAGTTGATCGGGATTTAGGGAACATCAAATTGAATATCCCTGCATTCCATGGAAGAAGTCATCCCGAAGCATATTTGGAGTGGGAGAGAAAGGTGGATCTTATTTTCGAATGCCACAATTACTCCAAGTAAAAGAAGGTAAAGCTTGCTGCAATTGAGTTCACCGACTATGCATTAGTTTGGTGGGATCAATTAACCACAAATCGAAGGCGTTACGGAGAAAGATCGATCACTACTTGGGCTGAAATGAAGACAACCATGCGTAGGAGATTTGTACCATCTCATTATTTTCGTGACTTGTATCAAAAACTCCAAACAATGACTCAAGGTAGTAGATCAGTGGATGAGTATTACAAGGAGATGGAGATTTCAATGATTAGGGCCAATATTGATGAAGATAGAGAGGCTACCATGGCAAGATTCCTAAGCGGGCTGAATAGGGAGATTGCTAACATAGTGGAATTACAACACTATGTGGAGCTTGAAGACATGGTGCATACAACCATAAAGGTGGAAAGGCAACTCAAGAAGAAGGGTTCATTTCAAAAGAGTTACGTATCGAATTTTCAGTCTTCCAACAAGATGAAAGAAGGAATGTTGAAAGCAAGTGTTGGAACAACCTCTAAAACTCAAACTGAGGCATTCAAAACCAAGTACAATGAGGTTGATAAGGGAAAGGGTCTCAACTCCAATTCTCGAAATCGAGATATCAAATGTTTTCGTTGTCAAGGGTTTGGACATATTGCATCTCAATGTCCAAACAAGTGATGATCATGAAGGATAATGGAGAGATAGAATCTGAAAGTGAACATGAAGAGGAACAACTTGAAGAGACCATACCCGAACATGGAGAGCTTTTGGTTGTTAGAAGAGCTCTAAACATGCAAACAAAGATGGAAGAAGCTGAACAACAAAGGGAGAACATCTTCCACACAAGGTGTTTAGTTCAAGGTAAGGTGTGCATGTTAATTGTTGATGGAGGGAGTTGTACTAATGTTGCTAGTTGTGAAATGGTGGAAAAACTGAATTTAGCTACCACGAAGCACCCCAATCCATACAAGCTGCAATGGCTTAATGATTGTGGAGAAATTCGTGTGATTAAGCAAGTTTTGGTATCATTTTCAATTGGCAATTATAAGGATGATGTTCTATGTGATGTGGTACCAATGCATGCTAGCCATATTCTATTGGGTAGACCTTGGCAATTCGATAGAAGGGTGACATATGATGGTTTTCTTAATCGATGCACACTCAAGCATCGTAATAAAAATATCCAGCTTGTTTCTTTGACTCCACAACAAGTGCAAGAAGATCAAATCAAAATGTCCCAAGCAAGAAAAATACGAGAGGCCGAGAGAAAAAAAAAAAAAGTAAGGAAGAGGGGCAAAATTCGAGTGAAAAAAAGAGTGGAGATAATGATAAGAGGAATGAATTGAGTGTGAATGAGGGAGAAAAGGTAGAGGGCAAAAAAGGCTGAATTTCTATGCAAAAGCAAGTGAGTTAAAAAGGGCATTAGTTGAAGAAAAGAGTGTGTTAGTAATGGTGTTTAAGGAGTCCTATTTGAACACTAATGAGCTAACACCATCTTTGCCAAGTTCTTTTATTTCTCTTTTGCAGGAATATAATGATGTCTTTCCGGAAGAAGAGCCAAATGGATTGCCGCCACTAAGAGGAATTGAACATCAAATTGATTTCATCCCCGGAGCGGTGCTTCCAAACCGACCAGCATACAGAGCCAACCCGGAAGAGACAAAAGAAATTCAAATGCAAGTGGAGGAGTTGTTGACAAAGGGTAAAATTAGAGAAAGCATGAGTCCTTGTGTCGTACCAGTGATCGTGGTACCAAAAAAAGATGGAGCGTGGAGAATGTGTACAGATTGTCGTGCCATCAATAAAATCACTGTAAAGTATCGCTATCCTATTCCTAGGTTAGATGATATGCTTGATGAATTACATGGTGCTGTAGTCTTCACTAAAATTGATTTAAAGAGTGGATATCATCAAATTCGAATTAAAGAAGGTGACGAATGGAAAACTGCCTTTAAAACAAAGTATGGTTTATATGAGTGGTTAGTAATGCCTTTTAGTTTAACTAATGCTCCAAGCACTTTCATGAGATTAATGAACCATGTTTTGCGTAACTTTATCGGCAAGTTTGTTGTAGTTTATTTTGATGACATCCTTATCTATAGCAAAAGCTTAGAGGAACATCTTGATCATGTGCGTGAAGTGTTAAACACTTTAAGAAGAGAGTCTTTGCATGCTAATCTGAAAAAGTGTTCTTTTTGCATGGACAAAGTTATTTTTCTTGGATTTGTAGTAAGTGCTAATGGAATTGAAATGGAAAAGGAAAAAGTCAATGCTATTTTAGATTGGCCAATTCCTAAAAGCATTGCTGAAGTGAGAAGTTTTCATGGTCTTGCAAGCTTCTATAGGAAGTTTGTAAATAATTTTAGCACCATTGATGCACCATTGAATGAAATAATAAAAAAGGAAGTTGGTTTTCTTTGGGGAGAAAAACAGCAACATGCATTTGAACTCCTTAAAGAAAAACTAACTCTTTTTATTCTTGCATTACCTAATTTTGATAAATCATTTGAGCTTGAATGTGATGCATCCAGAGTGGGTGTAGGTGCTGTTTTGATGCAGGAGGGAAGACCAATTGCTTACTTTAGCGAGAAGTTGAAAGGAGCACAATTGGAAACTTGGCAGCACTACTTGTGGCCAAAGGAGTTTGTGATTCATACTGATCATGAGTCTTTAAAATATCTCAAGGGCCAAGGTAAGTTGAACAAGCGACATATCAAATGGGTGGAGTTCATTGAATCATTTCCTTACGTGATTAAATATAAAAAGGGGAAAGAAAACATTGTAGGCGATGCATTATCTCGGAGGCATGCCTTAATCACTACATTGGGTTCTAAGCTTCTTGGTTTTGAGTCAATAAAGGAAATGTATGACAATGATTCTGATTTCTCTTCTATTTATATAGCTTGTGAGCATGCTGCATTTGGAAAGTTCTATAAACATGAAGGATACTTATTTCGTGAAAACAAACTTTGCATCCCTAAATGTTCTATTCGAGAGTTACTTGTTGGAGAAGCGCATGGGGGAGGTTTAATGGGACACTTTGGTGTGCATAAAACCTTGGAAGTCCTACGTGATCATTTCTTTTGGCCTTGTATGCGTGTTGATGTTGAGAGAATTTGTGAAAAGTGCATAACTTGTAAACATGCTAAATCAAAATCACAACCTCATAGAATGTATAAACCTTTACCTATTCCAAATGAACCTTGGGTGGACATATCTATGGACTTTGTTTTGGGTTTACCTAGAACAAGTAAGGGTAGAGATTCTGTGTTTGTGGTTGCTGATAGATTTTCTAAAATGGCACATTTCATTCCTTGTCATAAAAGTGATGATGCTACTCATGTTGCTGATTTGTTATTTAGAGAAATTGTGCGTTTGCATGGAGTTCCAAGAACAATTGTGAGTGATAGAGATGCAAAATTTTTAAGTCACTTTTGGCGTGTGTTATGGAGCAAATTGGGAACTAAACTTCTATTTTCTACTACTTGCCACCCACAAACTGATGGGCAAACCAAGTAGTAAATAGAACTTTGTCTCAACTACTTCGAACTTTGATTCAAAAGAACTTAAAGAATTGGGAAGATTGTTTGCCATTTGTTGAGTTTGCATATAATAGGAGTGTGCATTCTACTACTAACTTTACTCCTTTTGAAGTTGTTTATGGATTTAATCCATTGAGTCCACTTGATCTTGTTCCTATCTATGTTGAAGAGCAAGCAAGTCTTGATGGAAAAGCTAAGGCAGAATTGCTAAAGAAGTTGCATGAAAAGGTGAAACTTAATATTGAGAAGCAAATCGAGCGATATGTTAAACAAGCCAACAAGGGTCGAAAGCAAGTAATATTTGAACCAGGAGATTGGGTGTGGTTGCACTTGAGAAAAGAAAGGTTTCCAACAAAGCGAAAGTCCAAGCTACAACCAAGGAGATGGGCCATTTCAAGTGATTGCAAAGATCAATGACAATGCCTACAAGATTGATCTTCCAGTGAGTATAATGTGAGTGCTACTTTTAATGTGTCCGATCTATCTCCTTTTAATGCGAATCGATTCGAGGACGAATCCTTTCGAAGAAGAAGGGAATGATGAAGGTCATCCTGCAGATTACAACTCAAGGAAATAAAGAACCGATGATGATTCATGGAGGGCCAATCACGAGAGCAAGAGCAAAAACAAATTAAGCAAGCTTTGATGACTCTTGTTGCTGAAATTAAAGAAAATGTGCAAGGAGCTCAATAGAAGGCCAAGTAATGAATGTTATTCAAGTTGTTGGGCCGAATGCATCTAATAAGTTGGGCTCGGGCATGGAACTGAATTGAAGACTTAATTTGGAGTTTATGGGCCATGATTTCGTCCAACACCTCAAGCCCAAGAGGAGTGATGTTTCATTTTGCTTAAAATGGTCAATTTTCAGCATTTTGTTAGTCAAAGTGTCTTAGTTAAGTTAATCAAGTATGATTATTCAATAAAGTAAGTCTAGTAGTCATTTTCCAAGTCTAGAAAGGTTGTCTAGTCTAGTAATCATTTTCCAAGTCTAGTAAAGGTGGTCTAGAGTGTCTCTTCACATGGGGGAGTCATTTTCTATGTTGTAAGACTAGAAAAAGGGGTCAAGAATGTCTCTTCAAATCCCATGAAAAGCCAATTCGGGATTAACATTGAAGCATCATATTGTAACTATAAAAGCATGGCAGCCCATGTAAGAATGGACAATTGATTGATATATTGAAATTGGCATTTGCCTTTGTGAGTTGAAATTCTCTTTGTAGAGTTTTCAATTGTTTAAGAACTTATCAAGATACTTGAGCAATATCTTGTGGTGTTCATCATACCAAGGTTCTTGGCTGATCATATAGCCAACGGGTCAAGGTTATAAAGCTCTAGGTAAGATCAAACTAGATCATCGATCTGGAATATCCGCTGCCTACTTGTATACGTTGGGTTCTTGAATCGATATATTCAATGGGTCCTTCGTACAATCCGTATCAAATTTAGAGTCTTTTGTGAAACCAAGGGATATGCACACAATTTTTCGGCTCCAAGGACACCTCAACAAAGGAGTAGCTGAAAGGAAGAATAGGACACTTCAAGAGATGAGTCGGTCCATGCTCAATGAATTTTCACTTCCAAAATATTTTTGGGCCGAAGCCGTAAGTACCGCTTGCTATGTCATTAATCGAGTTTATATTCGTCCTAAAATGAATAAAACTCCATATGAGCTTTGGAAATGAAGAACTCAAAATATTAGTTACTTCAAAATATTTGGATGTAAATGCTTTATTTTGAATACAAAGGATCAATTAGACAAACTTGATCCTAAGGCCGATGAAAGAATATTTATGGGGTATTCAACCAAGAGCAAAGCATATCGGGTTTACAATAAGACTAGCATGGTTGTTGAAGAATCTATTCATGTGAAATTCAATGAAGCCTCGGGTGTTGAAAGGATACCCAATGATGATAGTGATGAAGAAAATTTTATTGAACCCATTGTTCAAAATGATGCTCAAAATGATCAACCTTCTACCTCAAATGATCAACCATCCACTTCAAATGTTCCTCAAGAAGACAAAGGTGATACTTCGGATCTTCCCGTGGCATTGAAATTTAAGGGAGATCACCCAAAAGATCTTATTATTGGTGATCCCCTTGATAAAGTGATGACCCGAAGAAAATTTGCCGAGAAAACTTTTATATTTCAAAAAGAGCCTAAAAATGCTAAGGAGACTATTGAAGATGAGGATTGGTTTTTGGAAATGCAAGAGGAGTTGAATCAATTTGAAAGAAATGATGTATGGTGTTCGACCGCTAAACACCTATAAAAGTCTAACAATCCTCGCAAGAGAACGAGATTAATTGTAGGGTAGCAAGTTAACCACAAGTCGTCTCTCAAGGAAGACTTAGCCGGCAAATAATTATTATGCAACACAATAGACAGAAAATAAAACCTAAACACTCTAACCAGATTTGTTGGATTTAAATAAACTAAAAGAAAACAATTAAAAAGACGGATTAAAACTAAGCACGGGTAAACTTGGAGAAAAAGATATGGAAGAAAGTCTATGATTATAGATTCATCTCATCAAACTTGCAAGCAGAATATCAATTAATTGATCACGTGGTTAACAAATATAACAATCATGTAAAGACTAGGTATATATCTGATAACTCTCATATTCACAGATTAGGGCTCTCCCAACATAATTTGCTATTTTCATTAAGCATTGGGTTAGATAATACATTTCTGATTCATATATAACCCCCTGAATAAATTTGATACAGTGATAATATCTTTGATCGATCTCAATTATCCCCTTAAACAATCAAGAGTTGGGCAAACAATCAATCAACAAGTAAAACAATTTATTCAGGAAAGCAGATCAATTAATCAATACTCATGCTTGTTTGTTTGAATCAAATCATCCTAATCCTAGAACAAGGAAATTAGTTCATGCTTGGAGATGGAATCATAATCTCAATTGAAGGAAAGAAAATAATCATAAACATAATCATGCAATAATAATAATAATCACCCAATAATTGAAATCAGACAAAAGAGATGAAGAAATCTTACTCTTTGATTAAGAAGCAAAATAACTTCAAGGGAAAGAACCCAAGAAATCCCAATGTTGAATGGAAGAGAAAAATACCATAAAGTAAAGTTTAGAAGTGCTAAGAATGAAGGTGTGTCGAAAATAGGGGCTCCCCAAGTCCTATTTATAAGCCTAGAGTCCTAAACAAGGTGGAAGAGCCAAAAATCGGAAAAAAAAATCGAAAATTTTGTGTTCAGTAAGTCATGGGGCGCGCCACGCAAGACACCCCGTTTGTTGTGCAATCTAGCCTGCACATGTGCGCCGCGCGGCCTCTAAACATCGGAATTTCGTCTTGATGTCTTGTTATGAAATGTAGCTCTGTCCCTTAATCACCTCAATATCAATTTTCTATAGAGAGTTATGGCTAAAATACCAAGACGTGTCATTTCCGAGATTTTGACATATTATTTTGCCTTGTACATGATTTTAACCCATCCAAACGTCTTCATTTGCCTTTAATAGATAAACATTGTAGAACTTTGAATTATCTTTCTAATGGTGCATGAATCATGTTAATTGGGCTTCGGATCACGAACGTCATGTCCAAAATACGATTCATTTGCGATTCGTGAAATGACCTTTTAATGTTTTTGCTCCAAAACTTGTTTTTTCCACCAAAACCTAAAAATCAATAAAATAACACAACGTAACACTAAAACATGCAAATGCAAATAAAAAACGCCAAAAATATGTATAAATCATCACACAAAATACACACAAAAACATGCAAAACATATGGGAATTGGTACCTTGTCCTCCATCTCAAACAATTATTGATACAAAATGGGTATTCCGGAACAAACTCGATGATCAAGGTAACATTATCCGAAACAAGGTTAGTAGCTCAAGGGTATTGTCAAGAAGAAGGTATTGATTATGATGAGACATTTGCACCCGTAGCACGTTTAGAAGCTATTCGTATTTTACTTGTCTATTCTTGTTTTAAAAATTTTAAGCTTTACCAAATGGATGTTAAATCTACATTTTTAAATGATTTTATTCAAGAAGAAGTCTATGTAAAACAACCTCCGGGTTTGAAATTTTTCTAGGCCTAATGATATTTATAAACTTAAAAAGGCCTTGAATGGTTTAAAACAAGCACCCCGTGCATGGTATGATAGACTTAGCTCTTTTCTTTTGCAAAATGGTTTTACAAGAGGTAAAGTTGATACTACTCTCTTTGTGTTTGAAAAAGGTCAAGATTGTTTACTTGTGCAAATTTATGTTGATGATATTATTTTTGGTGCTACTAATGAATCCTTGTGCAAAAAATTTTCTAAGTTGATGCAAGGTGAATTTGAAATGAGTATGATGGGGGAGCTCAACTTCTTCCTTGGACTTCAAATAAAGCAATGCCAAGAAGGAATTTATATTTCACAATCAAAATATACAAAAGAGCTTTTGAAGAAGTTCGACATTGAAGAAGGAAGAACCGTCTGTACTCCCATGGCAACCAATGTCAAAATTGACAAAGATGAAAAAGGCAAGTCGGTTGATGAATCCAAGTATCGAGGTATGATTGGTAGTTTACTTTATTTAACCGCGAGTAGACCGGATATTCTTCAATACGCCTATGTGCTCATTTTCAAAGCAATCCCAAAGAATCTAATATTAGTGCTGTTAAAAGGATTTTTCGATATTTGAAAGGCACTATTCAATATGGTTTATTTTATCCAAAGAATGAAAATTTTTCTCTTAAAGGTTATAGTGATTCGGACTATGCGGTAATATTGATGATCGTAAAAGTACTTCCGGATCATGTCAATTTTTAGGCGATTGCCTAGTTTCTTGGTTTTCAAAGAAACAAAATTGTGTTTCACTTTCAACGGCCAAAGTCGAATATATTTCCGCAGCTTTTTGTTGTACTCAACTTCTTTGGATGAAACAAACTTTAGCGGATTACAAATGTTCTTTTGAAAATGTTCCTATCTTTTGTGATAACATATCCGCTATAAATATTGCTCAAAACCCGGTTCATCATAACCGTACTAAACATATTGAGATTCGACATCATTTTCTAAGGGATTGCGTTTCAAAACGAAAAATTGAGATATCCTTCGTACCATCTCAAGATCAATTGGCGGACATTTTTACAAACCGCTGTCTTCCGAGACTTTTGCGTCTATACGAGCTTGGTAAGGCATAATGCGTATTGAATGAGGTCTATGTTTGCATTATGCATGTTTTTAAAAACTTAGGGGCGAAAAATCGGATTTTTGGATCAAACTTCGGATTTTTGAAAACAAACTGATCTAGTGGGCTGTCTAGGCTAAGGTCGACTGGTCGGCCTAGCCCTCAACCGGTCACCCTCAGCCTCGACCGATCGCCCTAAGCCAAAAGTTGATTAAAATCGTTTATGTTTCCAGACTTAGCCATTTTGGCTCTTTTAACTCATTTTCGTCCCCTTTGTCATTTGCACACACAATTCACTCCAAATGAGTTTTATTGTATGTACTCTATATCTTTGACTTCATTATGCTCGTTTATCTTCATTATTGCTCATCTTTGCCGATTGAATGGTAAGAATTCTACTCACTTAGCTCAATTGGGTTGAACCCTTGAGAATTTGACTTATATGTAAATTTCTTGATGCTAGTTCTATATGATTGTGATGAGCTCATTAATTGTTGATGTTTGGATGTTGTATAAATTGATTTGGTGATGAAAATTTTGGCTTGATTACATTTACAAGGGCTATATACAACTTCTTCAAATTTTAACGCCCGCCAAGTGTTCGATGAATTGTCGCAAAGAAAATTCACCAATTACATGATTCTCTCGTTTTTAAAAGTCCCTTACACTTATAGAGATCATGTTTCTCCACTCAAACGAGCTTTTGCATTTCAAATTATCAACTCCTCCCTTGTCAATTGATTTTTTAGCTTAAAATTCCACAAAGCTCGAGAAATCGACTACTTAGCGCACTTTGATACACATGAATTATGTTTTTATCGTGCTAACATTCTTTTTGATGATTCCAAAGGGGGAGAAACAGGAAATTGGCTCGTTAGCTCAAAGAAGCTAATAAAAGCTCGCGAAAGAAGCTATAAGCTATGGCTCCTTAAAGCCAAAAGTTGTGAAGTATACTTAGTCCATTGGATGTATTATGGACTTATAAGCATGGTTTATAATTGTTTTTGACAGGGGGAGCTTCTAAGCTCATGTTTTTCATGTTTACATTGTACAAGCTAAAGCTTCTAGCTTGTGTATTGATTCTTCTTGATGTGCTTATTGATAGGGGGAGCTTTTGTAAAATGTCTTTGAAAATCTTAATTCCCTTCTATTTGGTTATTATGCATAGTTTGTTTTTGCTCTAAACGGATAGTTTACTCTTGACTGGAAAATTGTTTTTTTTTTCAAAATCGTTCTCTTAAAATTGTTTTGGTTTGTAATCATCAAAAATGGGGAGTTTGTTAGATAAACGCTTTTATCATGATTTTGATGATTTTGTTTAAATGAGTTTTTACAACAAAACAATGTTTCAAAATATTGTCCAAATACTCCCGATCGTCATAAAATGCTTTTACTAATTTTTCGGAGTATTTCCTGAAGTTTATTTTCGGCAAAAATTGGACAACACTTTTGTCTCGTGTTGGACCGGTCGCCCTATAGGGCAACCCGTACATGAAGTTGAGTTTTGAAACAGAAAACGGGACGGAAGGAAAACATGAGAGGGCGACCGGTTGACCCAGAGGTCAACTGGTGTGGGCGACCGGTCGACCCAGAGGTCGACCGGTGTGGGCGACCGGTCGACTGGTGCCTGGGAGTGAGCTCTTGAAAACATAACTCCATGTATTACATTTTGAAGGACCCCAACCGGTCCACACAGGGGTCGGTCGGCCGACTTCCCCCCGTCGACGATCCCCCGTGTATTTTCGTGAAAATACTTTTAAACTTCTATCTCTGCGACGACCGTCGCTTATATGGTTTTGAAACAAACTATCCGTTGGGTTTTGCACTGACTTTTCCCCAATTTAAGGGGTTGATTTCTAACAGCTATTTCTTGAGTTTAATTACATTATTTTTTGCAGAAATCACTCTCCAAGGACCCAATGTCTGGAAATCAAACCAAGACCTCTCCTATAAATAGAGGAACCATTCAAGCAACAAGATACAACACAACATACAAGCAAAAGCATACAAGCAAACACATTGTCAAAAACTCTTGTTGTATTAGCCTAAGTACTTTCACTTGCACACTCTTGAGGTCTAGGCTTTTCATTCTCAATTACACTTGCACTCAATATTTGTATTATCATTATCGAGTTGTAATCTTGATTTTTGTCCATTATCCAAAGCAAGATATCCTTGTTGTTGTTCTTGTGATAAGAGCATACTTGGGTGATCTTAGGTGTTGAAGAGTGTGGTACTCTTCATAGGTGTTAAGGAAGATTGTGGTAATCTCCTTGAAAGTGTTGTAAGAGGATTGTGGTAATCCTCAAAGGTGGTGTTGTATTAATTGTGGTAATTAATAAAATCTTTTTTTTTTCTTTTTGAAATCCATCTCGGAGATACTGGGGTGGTAGAGGATTAGGCCCTAGGTGGGTTGAACCTCTATAAATCAACGTGTGTTGTTTATTTTCCGCATTTACAGTTTCTATCTTTGCTTGTTCACTCGAAAAGAAGGCGGAATTTGAAAAACCGACATAATTAATTCACCCCCCCTCTAAATTATCATAGCCACTTGGACTAACACACACTTCTGTGGCCAGCATTTGGGTCCGCATTTTCGAGCTCAGTTTGGAATACTGGGATCCTAATACCGTCCTGGGGATCGCCAGTGCTATTGGAATTCGGATACAAATTGATCAGCGATGGCTTGATGGTTCTCTGGGATATTTCATTCGTGTGTTGTTGATATTGATCTCGCTAAACCGTTGGAGGATCACATTATGGTGGAACGAGTTGGTCAGTATTCCTTTGTGTCAGTTAGTTATGAGAAACTTCCTGAATTTTGCTCGAAGTGTTATATTACAGGACACTCGATGGCTCTTCTTGCCATCTTACTCCAGCAAGAAACTCAGCTCCGGAAAGGCGCGCCACTCCTGAACATGGGCGTCCAAGTGCTTCAGCAGCTCATCCAAACTCAGTTCAACGAGGATGCTCCAGAGTTTGTAAAGTTTATCGTCATGTACAGCAGGACAAGGGCAAGGCCGTTGACGACTCAGTGGGAAATATGGGTTCGGCTATGCGCGTAGGCTCCCCTACCTGCGCAATAGTCACTTGCCCTACTGATATACACCTCGGTAATACTTTTGATGTTCTTGCTTTAGATGACACCCCCGACCAACCATCCGTAGATTCTCAAACATATTTTCCAACTAGGGAACTGGTTCCCAAGGCCCCTCCTTCCAACACCGGCTCAGTCACCACTATTCTGTCTCTTACGGTTCAGTACCCATTGGAGAAGCCTATCCGGGCTCTTAGCCGTGCCTTCCGGGACAGTTCCCTTGATTCGGCTAAATACAGATTAATTTAGAGTGTTACTAAGGGTCCATCGCCAGCAATTCATGACATTACAATTGAACCAGATCACCCAGAGCCGAATGAGTTAGATTTTGCAGCTTCAAAGAGATGGGCAGATTATGCAGATGAAGTGGCTAACTCTCAATCGTCAGATTCTGCAGCCCATCACACTCTTGTTTTTACCGTGCGATCGTCACGGGTGCCACCCCCCACCGTCTCAATAAATTGCATCTTCTGGAACATCCGGGGGATTGGGAACATTGCTTCTCGTAATGTTCTTAAGGCTTTATGTCAAAAACATAAACCTTCTATTTTAGCTATTTGTGAGCCTAAGATGAACATTTCATCGATTTCGGATTCTTAGAGTAGTTTGGGTTTGAGCTTCGTGGCTCAGAGCTTTCGAGCAAACGGACAGGCTGATATTTGGTCTTCTGTGATACGGGTATCTCTGTCTTAAATCAGGTTTGGTCTTCTTCTCAATGTATTGTTCTGCAAGTTCAGTTGAGTTCTATGGTTTTTCATATTGGTTTTGCTCATGGTTTATGTGATCATATTGCTCGGCGTACGCTTTGGTTGGATTTGAGGAATTTGGGTCTTGATGATCAGTTGCTTATTGGGGACTTTAACGCTATGTTGGGTCATCATGAGCGCTCGGGCAGTGGGATTTTATCCCAGGCCTCTTGTCAGGATTTCAGAGATTTTTTGGAGGATGCTGGTTTGTTTGCGGTGCCGACTACGGGGAATTCGTTTACTTGGTGCTCCCCCCGAATGCCTCTATCTCTCCTTCAAGCTAAGTTAGATCGAGCCCTAGCAACGTGTCGATTCTTCTCTTTTTGGCAAGTTGTTAAGGGCAAGTTCTTCCTCGCATTGGATCTGATCACCATCCCATTTTGGTTTCTTGTTCATCTTCTATTAGCAGGGGTCCGGTTCCATTTCGTTTCCAGCGTATGTGGGTCTATCATGACACATTTTGCGATTCAGTGACTACTTCTTGGGATATTCCTTGCGCCTCGCCCAATCCACTGTTGCACGTCATGTGGAAGCTCAAAATGCTGCGGCAGGCTATTAAGGTCTGGAATAGAGATGTTTTTGGGAATGTTAATCACAGGGTGGAGTATCAGATAGAGCAAATTCATCAGAGGCAGATATTGAGACTTTGGGTTATACAGCTGCTCGTCGGGACGTGGAGATTGACGCCCAGAATGTTATGTCTCACATGTTGCTATTACAACCTGAATTCCTTAAGCAGAAGGCCCGCTCGGCATGGCTTAAGGATGGTGATTGTAATACATCATTTTTTCACCGTCGTTGCTAGATTCGTAATGGACGCACGGGGATTCATGGGCTTATGATTGATGGCAGTTACACAGAGGATTCAGCGGTTCTTGGGAATCATATTATTTCCTTCTATAAGGAGCTCTTCGCGGACACTGGGGGTACC
Source organism: Rehmannia glutinosa (assembly GCA_016081115.2). Taxonomy (NCBI): domain Eukaryota; kingdom Viridiplantae; phylum Streptophyta; class Magnoliopsida; order Lamiales; family Orobanchaceae; genus Rehmannia; species Rehmannia glutinosa. Next base: position 34,390,194 of record CM071930.1, read on the forward strand.
ATTGCGGATTATACTATGGTTGATTAGATGATTTCCCCCAGGGTAGGGGCGTTGGATAATGTTATCTTGACAGTCATCCCTTCGGATTTAGAGATTAAGGAAGCAGTGTTTGATATGGATTCTGATAGTTCTCCAGGACCGGACGGCTTCAACGGGACATTTTATCGTCACTTCTGGGATGTCATCTCAGCCGAGGTGATCGTCGTTGTCCATTTTTTCTTCATTAGCTCGTCCCTACCTTTGGGTTTGAACGCTAGCTTTAGGGCACTCATCCCAAAGACTGAGATGCTAATGTTATTGAGAACTTTCGCCCGATTGTTATGAGTAATTTTGTTTTCAAGATTATTACCAAGATCTTGGCTACGCGTTTGGGTTCGATTATTTCTATCTATTTGTCTCCTATGCAGTTCGGGTTTATTCTGGGTAGGTAGATTCACGATTGCATTGCTATGGTTTCCGAAGCTTTCAATGTTTTGCATGGGCGGAATGATTATAATATGATCTTCAAAATTGATATTCGCAAGGCATTTGACACTTTTTTTGAATAAATACGAATATATATATATATATATATATATAAATGAAAAAGAGTTGTCCTGATCACAGCTGATCAGGTAACCAAAGGAAAGCCTAGAAACAAAGTAATAAAAGATAACAAAATGGTCACAAGCCGACCAGATGGCTGAATGGTTGGGGCCTCGTTAAAACCTTCCAAGGTAAAAACCACCCTTGTGGGAAAAACCCTTGGAAGGAAAAAGAGTACCCCCCATAAAAAGCGTCCAAAATGGGAAAAGAATCCTGAAGCCAAGACGCACTAGTTAACAAACATATAGTTAGACTGACCAACATAATCCTGAGTAAGAGACGAAATGATGTCCACTGGAGGCGCTTCCCACCACGTCGCAGCATGCGACATCTTGCTAAGAATATCCGCCACCCGATTGCCTTCCCGAAAAATGTGAGAGACCACCAAATCCATCTGAGAAAGAAGGTGCAGAGTTTAGAGTGTACCGCCACATGCTAAGATGGCGCCATAGTACCCCCGCGGATCTCTTCCGCAGCAACTCAACCACATATACCGAATCCGACTCCAGCCAAAGCTGATTCCAGCCCTTTGCAAAAGCGTAATGAATTGCCCGCATGGCCGCCATCAACTTCGCCTCAAAAGCAAAACCCAAACCGCATCGTTCCACAAAGCAACCGTGAAAGAAGCCTCTGCAGTTTTGAAAAACCCCGAAGGAGCGTGAGACGCCCGCGCCTCGAGGCACTGGCGTTCGTGTTGACTTTGATCCAGCCCAGCAAGGGTTTTTGCCAAGTAACCTGCACAATCTTTGGAGACTGTCTTGGACGCCCAGGAACACGAAGTCTGCGAAGAATAAATAGGTCCTACTGATCATTATGCATGCAACCCCCGTCTAAGGAAGAAGACTCGAGACTTAGAACACGGGCGTAGGATGGCCGCCTCCACCTTTGTCGATTCTTGTCATTGAAGGTCAAGTCATTCCTGATCTGCCAGATGAGCCAAATACCGGATAACACTGCAACTCGCCATAAGAAAGCCACCTGATCACTAAAATGGAAACCCATTAAACGCACCAGGAATTCATTAAAGCTATATGTCGTAAAATAGCGGATATCAAAAGAATCAAAAATCCACCGCCAGAGAGCCCTTGAAAATATGTAAGAGATGAACAAATGATCAACCGATTCAGCATCTGCACAACAAAGCCCGCAAACTGATGGACCTGTGAAGGAACCCTACAAACGCATAACATCCAATACTGCCAGTCGATTATGGATGGCTCTCCATGCTACAATCGAATGTCGTTCCGGAATGTGAGGTGACCAAATCCAGGAACCCCATTGAACCACTGGGGAATGAGGGCACAGTTAGGAGTAAGCCGACTTCGAAGTGATAATCCCATCCTCAGAATGTAACCAGACGCGCGTATCCTTCAAAGACGGAGCAATGGGGACTCTAACAATATCCCGGACCAGATCCAAATATGCCTCTATGAATGAGAAAGTAAAGTGCTAAGACCCGTCATAAAAGTAATCTGAAATGCGATGCCAAAATAGATGTCTGTACTGCTGCGGAATACCAATCCTATCGGTAATGGTGTCACCTAGCCAGTTGTCAAGCCAAAATAAAACAATGGAATTACCTCCGGGGATCCAGCGAGAGTCTTCCAAGAAACCCGAAATCCCCGGCCGAATCCCACACCAGATGGAAGAGGGGATGAACGAACGGCATGGAGATCCATCTGATGTTAAAATACATTTTCTAAGGGTATTGTAGACCAAAGAGTTTGAAGTCATAATCTTCCAACCCATCTTCATAAGGAATGCATTATTGGCAACAACAATGGAGCGGACCCCCAGTCCACCTTCAGCCCGGGGCATACAACAACGATTTTAGTTAACCACCACTGACCCCTTAGAGTTGACATTACCAGTCCAGATGAAGTTACGCATGGCCTTTTCCATTTGCCGTAACAATGTTCTAGGCCACTTGTAAACCATCATCGTATGCACAAAGGAACTGGTAATCACCGAATTTACCAAGCACACGCGACCAGCAATAGACAGAGATGTCCCTTTCCACCTTCTGAACTTATGAATACCTGTAATCTTCTGAATATGGCCACGCACATGATTAGAAAACCGGCTGCCAAAATAAGCTTTAGATTTGTGAGAATTGAAGATCTGACTTGATATATCAGCGTAGAGATTGAGAATCCGCATAATAAAGTGTGCATTCGTCATCGAGGCCCCGCACATAATCACAATATCATCGCGTACATAATAGATGAGGGAAAAACGATCCGCTTAGGCGCCATGAATGGCTGAAGCTAATCCCGGGTGACCGCCTCATCAATAAATCTACTCAGAACTTCTTCCGCGATGCAAAAGAGAAGAGGTGATAATGGATCCCCCTGTCTAACCCCTCGAAAGCAGGAGAAGTAACCCATAGGCGACCCATTCAGAAGGACTGAAATTCTGGAAGATTGAAGAATAATTTCAATCCAGTGAACGAATACTTCTGAGAAACCAAAGCGACGTAAAACGTGTATCAGAAAACCCCAATTAACAGTATCAAATGCCTTGCGGATGTCAATCTTTAAAATCATATTCGCATCATTCTGCCCCTGCAAAATATTGAAGCCTTCCGAAACCAAAGCAATACAGTCATGAATCTGCATGCCCGGGATAAATCCAAACTGTGTAGGAGACAAGTAAGAAGAAATGATAGAACCCAGTCGAGTCACGAAAATCTTGGTGATGATCTTAAAAAGAAAATTGCTCATCACAATCGGCCTAAAGTCCTCAATTGCGTTCGCCTCCTTAGTCTTTGGGATGAGTGCCATAAAACTAGCATTCAATCCTGGCGGAAAGGACACAGTAACGAAAAAATAACAGACTACCGCCACCACATCCTCAGAAATAACATCCCAAAAGTGCTTTGGTAGAACCTCCTGTTGAAACCGTCCGGGCGGAGAATCGCCAAACCCATATCAAAAGCCGCTTCTTTAATCTCTAACTCCGAAGGAATAGCCGTCAAGTGAGCATTATCAATCGTGCTAACCGTAGGAGAAATAACCTGGTCAACCAAAGTGTAATCTGAACTAGTGTGTCCCGTGTCTGCAAAGAGGTCCGTATAGAAGGAAATAATATGATTTCCAAGAACAACCGGATCATCCGAGTAAATACCGTCGACCATCAGACCCTGTATCCCCGATCGTCCATTCTGAATCTGACAATGGCGATGAAAAAATGCCGTGTTGCGATCCCCATCCTTTAGCCAAATCGAGCGGGCTTTCTGCTATAGGAATTCGGATTGCATTAACAACATGCAAGACAGCGCATTTTGAGCATCAAGTTCCATGTCACGGCGCACCTCAGTGAAGCCCTCGAACTCAATATCTGCCTGAATCTGACGAACTAACTCCATATGCTTATCCACCTGACGATTAATATCCCCAAAGACGTCCTTATTCCAAACCCTGATAGTCTATCGCAGCCTCTTGAGTGGAAGTCCAAACCCTAATAGTCTATCGCAGCCTCTTGAGTTTCCACATGACACGCAACAGAGGGTTGGGCGATGCACACGGGAGCGCCCAAGAGGCCTTAACAATGTCCTGGAAAGAATCATGTTGAATCCACATGCACTGAAAACAAAACGGAGCCGGACCCTTGGTAATGGAAGACGAACAAGAGACCAAAATGGGATGGTGATCAGATCCGATGCGAGGAAGAACTAAGCCCTTAACAACTTGCCAAAAAGAGAAAAATGGACAAGTTGCTAGGGCTCGATCCAACTTAGCCTGAAGGAAGGATAAAGGCCTTCGGGGGAAGCACCAAGTAAATGAATTCCCCGTAGTCGGCACCATAAATAAACCAGCATCCTCCAAAAAGTCCCTGAAGTCCTAAGAAGAGGTTTGGGATACAATACCACTGCCAGAGCGCTCATGGTGTCCCAAAATACCTTTAAAATCCCCAATGAGCAGCAGATCAGTAAGACCCAAATTCCTCAACTCCAACCAAAGCGCACGCCGAGCAATATGATCACACAAACCATGAGCAAAACCAATATGGAAAACCATAGAACCAAATTGAACTTGCAAAATAATACATTGAGAGGAAGACCAAACCTGACTTTGGACCATAATGCTAGCATCACAGAAGACCCAAATATCCGGACATCCGTTAGACCTAAAGTTCTGAGCCACGAACCTCAAACCCAAACTATTCCAATAAGAATCCGAAATCGATGAAATATCCACTTTAGGCTCACAAATAGCTAAAATGGAAGGTTTATGTTTATGACATAACGCCTTAAGAACATTACGAGACGCAATGTTCCCAATCCCCCGGATGTTCCAGAAGATGCTATTCATTGAGATGAAGGGGGTGTGTGTCTGTGATGACCGCACGATAAAAACAAGAGTGTGGTGTCTTTGCGAGAATCGACGATCGCGAATTGGCCACTTCATCTGCATAATCTACCCATCTCTTTGAATCTACAAATTCTAACTCATTCGGCCCTGGGCGAGATGGCTCAATAGTAACATCATGAATTGTTGGTGAAGGACCCATAGTAACACTCTGGATTAATCTGGATTTAGCCGAGTCCAGGGAGCTGTCGCGAAAGGCACGACTCAGAGTCCGAATAGGCTTCTCCAACGGATGTTGAACCATAAGAGGCAGAATAATGGGGAGGGGGTCGGTGCTGGAAGTAGAGGCCTTGGGGACTGGTTTCTTCACTGGATAATCGGACTGAGAGTCTGCCGATGGTTGATCGGGGGTGTCATTTGAAGCAAGGGCCTCGAAAGTGTTACTCATATGTATATCAGAAGGGCAAGTGACTATTGCATAGGTAGGGGATCCTGCTCGCATAGCCGAACCCGTATTTCCCATTGAGTCATCAATGACCTTGCCCTTGTCCTGCTGCACAGGATGGTAAACTTTATGGACCCTGGAACGATCTCGTTGCATTGAATTCGGACGTGCCACTGAAGTCATGGGACATCCCTGGTCAGGAGAGGCGCGCCTTTCAGTGGTTGAGTTCCCCGTGGGGGTAATACGGCATGAAACTATGGAATGCCCCGTAACACTGCACTTCAAACAAAATTCCGATAATTTCTCATAACTTACTGACACAAAGGAACACTGGCCAAGCCGTTCCACCATGATGTGATCCTCCAGCGGTTTCAACCATTTGACACTTTAAATTGGGAATTTTTACTTCATGTCTTGCGTCGGTTTGGTTTCTCCGAGGCTTCCATTCAATGGATTGATGTTATCCTTCGATCCTCCAGGATCTCAATTCTTCTCGAATGGGATGCCTGCGATGTACTTTCGCATGTTTCGGTGTTCGACAGGGTGATCCGCTTTCCCTGTTACTTTTTTGCATTACGGAGGAGGTTCTGAGCAAACTCATTGAGTCTACGGTTGCCCTGAATCGGTTAGGACCATTTGTGGCGCCTACACATGTTATTTTCCCATCCTCCATTCTTTATGATGATGACATTGTCGTTATGTGTGGAGCCTCTTCTGCTAATGCTCGTATCCTGCTTCAGCTCCTCACCTCATATGCCCATTTCTCGGGTCAGGCTTTCAACCCTCGGAAATCTAAAGTTTACTTTGGCTCACAGGTATCGAATTATGTGCGTGGGCGTGTTCAGACCATCATGGGTATACAGTCTAGGGCCTTCCCGACGGTTTATTTAGGAGCCCCAATATTCAAAGGTGCCCCCAGGTCTGCGGATTTACAGCCCGTCTTTGATAATGTGCTTCTTAAATTCCGAAGATGGAAAGGAACCTCATTGTCTCTCGCTGGTCGAGTTTGCCTTGTTAACTCGATGATTACCAGTTCGTTTGTGCACACGATGATGATTTACAAATGGCCTCGATCCCTGCTCAAGCAAATGGAAAGAGCCATGAGTAATTTTATCTGGACTAGGGAAGTTAATTATAAGGGTTCAGTGGTGGTTAATTTGAGTCGTTGTTGCACGCCTCGATGCGAAGGGGCTTGGGCATCGATCCATTCTCGTGGCTAACACGCTTTCTTGAAGTTGAAGTTGAGGCGGAAAGTTATGAACTCGATTCTATTATTTTCAAAACTCTCGAAGAAGCGATTCTGGCCGGACGGTTTTGCCACATAGGTCTTTCATCCCCTCGTTTATTTGGAATGGGCTTAAGCTCATTGCGGATTGCTTGGATGATTCTTGTTGGATCCCTGGGGAATTCCGAGGTATTATTCTGGCTTGACAACTGGCTGGGTTACTCTATTGCAGACATAATTGGTATTCCTCAAGAGTACATATATTTATTTGAGCAGCGCATTTCGGATTACTTTTATGATGAGGCTTGGCACTTCACTTTCACATTTGTTGAGACTTATCTGGATCTGGTCCGGGATATTGTTCGTGTCCCCATCACTCCTTCTTCGTGGGATAAACGTGTTTGGTTGAATTCTGATGATGGGAATGTTACCTCTAAAGCAGCTTATTCTGATATTCATCCCCATTCCCGGACGGTCAAATGGGGTTCTTGGATTTGGTCTCTTAACATCCCGGAACGCCGGTCGGTTGTGGTATGGCGCGCCATTCACGATCGGCTCATGGTCTTGGACTTATTGCATCCTAGGGGGAGTTTCATTGGCCCCTCGGTTTGTGCTCTTTGTTGTTCCTCTGCAGAATCGGTTGATCATTTATTTGTTTCTTGTGTCTTCGCATGGGCTCTTTGGCGTTGGATTTTTGGTTCATTTGACGTTCACCTCTTTACGGCTTATAGCTTTAATGAAATTTTGGTGCATTTAATGAATTTTCGTTTTAGGATTTTCTGATCCATCTAAGTAAGAGAAATTGCAGCGAATGAGAAACCAACTAAATCGTTGACTTTTATCTATGACCGTTGACCAGCCGTTTTCCGGCCACTACAACGCCGGAATCATACCGAAATATGTAATTCCCCCTCAGGCGACCCCAACTACATTCACACCGACCAGAAATAGTGCCGGTAACGTCGTCAATTTTGGCCGAGAAAGTCAGAAATCGCGCACATTTTCAGGCGCTATCTTCGAACCTTCGCCGGCGCCGATTCCGACCACCAAAATGGACGTGCCACCCCAGGTTTTGATCGCCTCCTCATGGGCTTCCATGCCCAGTCATCAATTTGTGCTTTCCAATTCGTCTCCGGCAACAATCGACATTTTACCAAAAAATCCTAACTTTCAATCAAACTCCATTTCCGACCCAAATACATACCCAATCCCAAAATTGGCCACACCATCGTCAAATTCACTCCTAGACGCACAAATTCCTCCCTCCAATCGACCTGATTGTGCCCCGAATCATAAAACCCAAATTGGGGATCCGAAAATTGATTTTCGTACTTTGAATGCCCGTTTGACCCCTAAAACGGCCGATTTGGCCTTCGTCGAAGAAGGAAATATTGTTCAGGAGGTCGAAACGAGTGGGCCTAGCCCATCAATTCTGGTGATGCTACCGCTCCGGCAGGTCACTATTTGCCGGCGATTCGGGCCCACACGCACCCATATGCGGCCACAACTTCGTCTTTTTCTCCTTTCTCATCTTCCAATGTTGTCATACATCCCCGAGTACTTGTTTACATCCGAACCAGTCAACCTTTCATTTGTCCGACACCGCTAATGTGTTGGGACTCGCCGTTCAGAATCCGCTTATCTCGATGTGCAACATACTCCGTGGCCTCCACCCCTACATGCCCTCCCAATAATGTTTGTTCAAATGGCGGAAGCACCTGCAATGGCCTCCCTAGTGAATCGAACCCTCGAATCTCGGACCATTACGCTCACTTTAATTTGAGGAACACGTTCGCTAAAGTTGTTTCGAGAACCCCTACACTATGGATTCACTCCTCTCCAGGCCCCGGTAATATTACCTCATTTTCCAATTTGGTTTACGTAATACACATTCTATCCCTAAACTTTGTTAGGAAAGGGGATTATTATTCATTATTATTGAAAAATGTTTACCAACAACGTCTTGCTAAATTTTCGTATTCTTTGATCGGGCGGGTTATTTTGGGGAAAGGTAATAAGCCATGGGCTACTATGATTTTGCACAAAAACTTTCTCGAACTTTGGGGTATTAAGAATAATCGAAACTAATTCCCTTGTAAGGGATTTTTGTGTGAAATTGTCTAATGCGCAGGATCGTACTCGTGCTCAATTTCGCACCACTTGGCGCTTAACCCGGGAACTATTCGTCTCTCTCCTTGGGTTCGGATTTCAATCCTTATAAGGTGCAAACCTCGGTGGCCGCGTTTGGGTACGCATCTTTGAGCTCGATTTGGAATCTTTGGGACCCCAAGAACATTATGGGGATTGCCGTGTCTTGCTATTGGAAATCCATTGCAAAATTGATCGGCGTCATTTGGATGGTTCTCTAGGGCATTTCGTTCGGGTTTTGGTTGATATTGATCTTTCTAAGCCATTGGAGGATCACATTATGGTGGAACGCATTGGCGTGCTCCTTTGTGTCAATCGGTTATGAGAAACTCCCGAGTTTTATTCGAGATGTGGTATTACGGGACATTCGGCACCTCTTTAAATCTTAATAATGCGGGCTATCCGGATACGAGAAAGCGTGCTTCTCGACCGAGGCGCCCCGGCACCAACTACTCGTCCCTGATTCTCGTGCGAGAGGGCGATCCAGGCGCGAGAGTTTATCGTCTGTGCGGCGGGACAGGGTAAGGGAATTGATGACTCGAATGGGAAAAATGGGTTCGACTACGCATGCTTTGTTCTCCTACCCGCGCAATAGTCACTTGCTCTACGGATATCCACCTTAATAACACCTTTGCGGCTCTTGGTTTAGTCGACTCCCGGGATCGGCATTCCGCAGTTGCCAGGCCGATTATCCTGCTGCTTTATGGAGTCATCTCCCAAGGCTACTACTTCCAACACCACGGTCTCCACTATTATGCCTATTACGATTCGATATCCTTTGGGAAGCTTTATTCGAGCCCTAAGTCGTGCCTTCCGGATAGATCCTTGGACTCGCTAAATCTAGAATTCTCCGGAGTGTTATGTCGGTCAAATCGCCCCAGGTTCATGACATTACTATTAAACCGGAGAGCCAAGAACCACATGAGATGAACTTTGCGGCTTCGAGAGATGGGCGATTATGCGGATGAAATGGGTAACTCTCAATCGCCGGACTTTGCAACGCACCACATGCCGTTTTTCCGTGCGACGATCGACACGGGTGCCACATTCCCCGCCGTCTCAATGAATTGCATCTTCTGGAATATCCGGGGATTGGGAACACTTTGCATCTCGTAATGTTCTTAAGGCTTTATGTCACAAACATAAACCTTCTATTTTAGCCATTTGCGAACCTAAGGTGGACATTTCATCCATTTCGCATTCTTCTGGAGTAGCTTGGGTCTCGGGTTTGTTGCTCAAAGCTTAGGGGCGAACGGGGCGCCGGATATTTGGGTCCTATGCGATGCGAGTATTTCTGTCCATAATCGGGTTTGGTCTTCTTCTCGGTGTATTATTTTGCAAGTTCAAACTGGCTCTATGGTTTTCCATGTTGGTTTTGCTCATGGCTTGTGTGATCATGTTGCTCGTCGTGCCCTTTGGTTGGATGTGAGGAATTTGGGTCTTCTTGATTTCTTTGTTTTATTGGGGATTTCAATCTTTGTGTTGGTACATCATGAGCGTTAAAGCGGTAGTACCTTATCCCAGGCTTCTTGTCGACTTCGGGACTTCTTGGAGGATGTAGGTTTATTTGCGGTGCCGACTACGGGGAATTCATTTACTTGGTGCTCCCAGAAGGCCTCTATCTCTCCTTCGAGGCTAAGTTGGATCGAGCCCTAGCAACCGGTCAATTCTTCTCTTTTTGGCAAGTTGTTAAGGGTTTAGTTCTTCCTCGCGCGTTGCTCTCGATCACCACCTATTTTTTGGTCTCTTGTTCTAATCCCACTATAAGGGTCCGTCTCCTTTTCGTTTTCAACGCATGTGGATTCATCACGACTCTTTCGGGAATATTGTGACTACCTCTTGGCGATCCCGTGCGCGCATCGCCTAATCCATTGCAACGCGTCATGTGGAAACTCAAGAGATGCGACATACGATTAAGGTTTGGAATAAGGAAGTTTTTGGGGATGTGAATCGTCGGGTGGATTATCGGATGGAAAAGGTTCGTCGATTCGAGATATTGAATCCGAGCGGTTTCACCGAGGCTCGCAAGGATATGGAGTTGGAGGCGCGATCGGCGCTGTCTCGCACGTTGCTTATGTAGTCGAGAATTCCTTGAAAAATCACGATCGGATTGGTTAAAGGATGGAGATCGTAACACAACTTTTTTCCAACGTCATTTGTCGGATTCGCAATGGGCGCTCACGGATACAAGGTTTGATGGTTGATGGTAGTTATATAGAGGACCTGGTGGCACTTGGGAATCACATTATCTCCTTCTATACGGACCTCTTCGCGGACAGGGCAAACCACTTGGACTACACTTTGGTCGATCATCTTATTTCTCCGATAGTCGGCATGGTTGATAATGCCCTTTTAGCGGCAATTCCTTGATATCCGAAGTGAAAGAGGCGACATTTGATATGGGTTTGGACGATTGCCCCAAGCCCGGATGGTTTCGATGGGAGATTTTATCATCATTTTTGGGATATCATTTCTGAGGAGGTGGTGGCCGCCATCCGACATTTTTTCATCATGGCTTCCTTCCCGGCTGGTCTGAATGCCGCTTTTATGGCACTCATCCCAAAAACCAAGGAAGCTAATGCGGTGAAAGACTTTAGACCGATCGTGATGAGCAATTTCCTTTTTAAGATTATTACCAAGATTCTGGCGACGCGGCTAGGCTCGATCATCTCTTTTTACTTGTCGCCTACCCAGTTTGGCTTTATCCCGGCGACGGCGGATCCATGATTGTATTGCGTTGGTCTCGGAGGGGGTACAATATTTTACAGGTCGTAATGATGTCAATATGATCTTAAAGATTGACATCCGGAAGGCATTTGATCTGATTAATCGGGGCTTCTTGATTCACGTGTTACGTCGCTTTGGTTTCTCTGAAGTGTTCATTCACCGGATTGAGATCATCCTTGATCTTCCAATTTGATCTGTTGAATGGGTCGCCAATGGGTTATTTCTCTTGATTTCGAGGGGTTCGACAGGGAGATCCGTTATCTCCTCTCTCGCTATTTTGCATCGTGGAGGACGTTAAGAGTAGATTGGTCGAGGACGCGTTAACAAGAATCTACTTGGCCTTTTCGGGCGCTGTCGTGTGGTTTTCCCTCATCCATTATGTATGCAGATGACATTGTGATTATGTGTGGGCATCCTCGAGCGGTGCACGTGCCATTATTCGAGATACTTAACCTCTATGCGGACATGTCGGGTCGATTTTCAATCCTAATAAATCTAAAGTTTTTTTTGGAGGCCGGGTTTCCAATCATGTGTGAGGTCGTATTCGGACGATTAGTGGGATGCATATGGGCGTTTTCCTACAATCTACTTGGGCCCCCATCTTCGGAGTGCGCCCAAAGTGGCCACCTTCAATCCATTTTCGACAAGATTATTTTCAAGTTCGAAGGTGGAAAGGTTACGCTCTCTGTCTATTCTTTGTCTGCATTTGTTTGGTGAATCGGTGATTACCGGCTCCTTTGTGCACCGCGATGATGGTATACAAGTGGCCCGAAACTTTATTCTGACAAATGGAAAAGGCAATGCGTAATTTCATCTGGGTGGCGATGTGAACTCGAAAGGATCTGTGGTGGTTAATTGGAGCCGTTGTTGCATGCCGCGGGCGGAAGGCGGTTTGGGCGTCGGCGGTCTATTGTGGTCGCCAACAATGCTTTCCTTATGAAGTTGGGATGGAAGATTATGACTTCAAACTCTTTGTTTACAACATCCTCCGTAGCGTTTCTTGGCTTCTCGATGGATCTCCACACCGTTTCTTTCATCCCCTCTTCCATCCGGAGAGGGATTCGCCTGGATCTCGGGTTTCTTGGAGGGTCATTTTGGATTCCGGGATGCAATTCCGGAGTTCGATTCTGGCTGGATAATTGGTTGGGTTACATCATTGCTTATAGGATTGGGATTCCTGAGGAGTACAGGCACTTATTTCGACATCGCATCTCGGATTATTTTTATGATGGGACATGGCACTTTACTTTCTCATTCATTGATGCTTATTTGGATATGGTCCGAGATATTGTTAGAGTCCCCATCGCTCCAGCATCGTCAGATACACGGGTGTGGCTTCACTCTGATGATGGTTGTATCACTTCGAAATCTGCCTACACATTTCTGCGTCCTTGCGCCCCAACGGTTTATTGGGGTTCCTGGATTTGGTCTCCTCACATTCCAGAAAGACGTTCGATTGTGGCTTGGCGGGCTATCCACAATCGTCTTGCGGTTTTAGGCGTTAACGTTCGCGTGGCTCCTTCCACGAGGACCCTCGGTTTTGCGGTCTTTGTTGTCTAACAATGAATCACATTGATCATTTATTTGTCTCTTGTGGTTTTGCGAGACCCTATGGCGATGGATTTTTGATGCCTTTAATATCAATTACTTTAGGGCTTATAGCTTTAATGAATTTACAGTGCGTTTGATGCGTTTTCATTTCGATGATCGGTGGGCTTTCTTTGGCGTCTTGTTTCTTTTCCTATTTGACTCATCCGGGAAATCGAAATGACTTGACCTTCAACAACAAGACTTGACACCGGAGGCGGCCATCCTACGCCTTCGTGTCCTAATTCTGGAGTCATCTTCCTTGGACCGAGGTTGCATGCAAAATGATCAACAGGACCTCTTCATTCTCCGTAGACTTCGTGTTCCTGGGTGCCCTAGACAGGCCCCGAAGATTGTGCGAGTCACTTGCGAAAACCTATGCTTAGGGATGGATCAAAGTTAACACAGACGGTAGCGGCTGGGGCACCGGAAATCTCACGACTTTCCGTGTGTCTTTCGCAAATCGTAGGGGTTTTTCGTGGGTGCTTCGTGGAACGATGTGGTTTTGGTTTTGCTTTTGAGGCGGAACTTACAGGTGGCTATGCGGGCCATCCAATACGCGTCCTCGAAGGGTTGGAACCAACTATGGTGAGTCGGACTCGGTATGTGGTGGAGTTCTTTGCGTAAGAAATCCATTGGTGTTCCTTGGCGCCATTTAAGTATGTGGAGATACACTCTCCACCTTCTTTCTCAAATGGATTTTGTGGTCTCGCACATCTTTAGGGAAGGAAACCGGGTAGCGGATATTCTAAGCAAGTCGTCGCGGTGGATACGTGGTGGGGTTCACCCCCCGCGGCCCTTAATCAATCCCTCACTCGAGGATTATGTTGGCCAATCGAATTATAGGTTTGTTCCTTAGTGCGTCGCATTTTGATCTTGTCGGCTTTTGGGTCGCTTTTATCATGGGGGTACTCTTTTTCCTTCCAGGGGGTTTTTCCCACATTGGTGGGTTTTACCTTGGAAGGTTTTAACGAGCCCCAACCATTGACCCATATGGTCGGCTTGTGACCATTTCGTTATTTTCTTTTGTCTTTGTTAACAGGCTTTACTTTGGTTACGATCGGCTGTGATCAGGAATACTCTTTTTCATTTTTATATATATTATCGCATTTATTTAAAAAAAAATGAACTTTCGTTTTAGTGAACAGATTGATTTCTTATGGCGTGTGGCTGCTCTGTCCTGCATTTGGCTCATTTGGCATATCAGGAATGAGTTGGTCTTCTATAATAAAATATGGACGGTGGATGCGGCAATCCAATATCTTCGTGTTCTTATCATCGAATCTGCTTCTTTAGATCGGGGATGCACGAACAATGATCAACATGGCCTTTTCATACTTCGTAGATTGTGGGTCCCAGGGTGGGCTAGACAATCTCCGAAGATTATGGAGGTTAATTGGCAGAAACCCCTTCCGGGCTGAATCAAGGTGAATACGGACGGTAGTGCTTCTGGGACTCCGGGAAGTCTTACAGCTTCGGGCGTCTTCCAGAATTGTAGAGGCTTCTTTCGGGGATGCTTTGTGGAGCATTGTGGCACGGGATATGCGTTTGAGGCAGAGCTTATGGCAGCTATGTGGGCCGTGCATTATGCTTTTGCTAAGGTTGGGTTCAACTTTGGCTTGAGTCGGATTCTGTTTATGTGGTGAACTTGCTTCATAAGAGATCCATGGATGTTCCTTGGCGTCATCTTAGTAAGTGGCGTTACACCCTTCATCTGCTTTCACATATGGATCTGGTGGTCTCGCATATCTATCGGGAAGGCAATCGTGTAGCAGACATCCTGAGTAAGCGGTCAGACGCTGGGTCTTGGTGGGGCGTCCCGCCTGCGGAGATTGTGCAGTTTCTCACTGAAGACTATGTGGGTCAGACCAACTTTAGGTTTGCCAATTAATGCGTCTGGGCTTCTCTTATGTTCTTTTGGACGCCTTCTTTATTTATGGGGGTACTCTTTTTCCTACCAAGGGTTTTTCCCACAAGGGTGGGTTTTACCTTGGGAGGTTTTAACGAGGCGCCAACCATTCAGTCATTTGGTCGGCTTGTGACCATTTTATTTTCATTTCTGACAATGTTTTCAGGCTTACTTTTGGTTACCTGATCAGCCTGTGATCAGGACAACTCTATTTTCCTTTTTTATATATATATTCGCATTTATTCAAAAAAATTAATTAACCATATCAGTAAAATAAAAATTAAAAAATAAAAGGAATGAGATTAACATAAAAAAAAGAGAATAAGAACCAAAACAAGTTTGTCGCAACAAAAAGATTACCTTTTAAATTCTAACTACATGTGTTAATATGACTTTTATTTAATTTTTTATATCTTACATTATAAGTTTTAGTTTCTAATTTTTTTTTAATATGTTATAATTTAATCTTTTAATTGTTTTATTTCCTATAAAATAAAAGAGCAAGTGCAAAAAAAAATTAAAAATTGTGTATAAATATATTTATATAAAAAATCATAAGAAAAACTTAATAAAAAAATTCATATGTATTAAATTGACATTTATGATAAAATCTGAATGTCGTTTGAAAATTACACCCTTAAAAAAGTATAAATGAAAAATATCAGTATGATATATATTTATAATAAAAACATGTACTAAAATAATTAAATTTTAATGAAATGATGTGAAAAAGTGAAACATAAGCTAAAATCGGATTAAGTCTAAAACACCATATATGATATGCAAACAAAAAAAAAATTGAACTCATTTAACATATACAAAGTTAACATTTGTTGAGAAATTAATATATTACTTAAATTGTATGTTAATTCAAATACTAATATAACATTCATAACAAACTAAGTAAATAAAATAATTACAACAAATTAAAGTGAAAACTAAGAATAAAATATATTTTAAAAGAAATGGTTATATTTGACATTAATGAGTTGAGACTGAATAAAAAAATTTTAAGGGTTAATTTAATATATATAGATAGTTCAGGATTAAACCAAATGAAACATATTATAAAAAGTTGAAACAATAAAAGTAAATAGTTAAAAACAATGAGTGTATCATAGCTAGAGCTGTCAAAGTGATCGGGTCGGGTCGGCCCGGTGCCGGTCCATCGGACCAAGGGGAAAATCGGGTCGGGCCGGCCGGAATTTCTTCGGGCCGCTATTTTGGGGAGCCCATCCCGTGTTTTAAAAATACACTAAAATTGCTTCAGGCCAACCGGCCGGTCCGGATTTCGGGCCTAACTCTAGCCAGCCAAATAGGCCCAAATCTTTTCAGGCCTACAAAATCGTAGCCCAGTCCAGCCCTATTCCCGGCCGGGCCATTTTTGACAGCTCTAGTCATAGCTGGAAATTCTAAAAAAAATTAAATGACTTTCATAATATGTATAGTTTGACATTTTTGGTAAAATATCAGTTCATTATAAAAGTACACATTTATGACTTATAAAGATTCAAGAACAAAAATAATTATTATAAAATTCGGTACAAATTATTCTTATTTTTACAAAATGAAATATTATGAAAAAATTGAAACTAGAATCAGAAATGGAAAGTCACTGTATGTATGTGAAATTGTATTAAAATAAATAAATAAAATAAACTTATTTAATATGAAATAATTTGATATCTATGTCAAAGTTTAATATTTCTTAAACTACATGTTAATTCAGGTGCCAATATAATATTAAAAATATTATTTATGTATCAAATTTACTGTGTTAAACCATACAAAAATAAATTAGAGTGAAGTGACCGTGATTAGTGCTAAGTAATATGAATTCTTCTGGGCATAAGGAGGCATAAGAGAATAGTTAAGGGGTTTTTTACAACTTGATATATAAATTTTTGACAAGTATATTTCTTATTTGATCAAAAATTCAATAAAAATTTCAAATAATGATTAAAGTACTAGATACATTTTTCGCAATAAAGACACTAAAAATGGATTGATAATTTTATTTTATAATAAATAATATGATTTTGTAAACGAGATTATAAGAGATCAATTTTAAATGAACATTCTCTTCAAACAAATATAGATTAGTTTTAGTATACTAAGAATAATTGTTATTTTCTTGACTACGCGTCTTACAAAATTCACTAACTATGTAAATTTTAATATTAACCAAAATAGTCAAATTCAATTGTAAATACAAACTCTAATAGCATAACGTATCTTTCTAAAATTTTATGAAATTTAAAAAAACTAAATTAGTTTTTAGTTTATTATACAACTTTTAAAACCTTAAGTGTTTGCAATAATTTTCAAACATAAAAATTAATTAGTATTATATTTAATTATTAAAGATTGACACATGAAAAATGTTAGCTTATTTTTCTTTCATAAAATTATCTTTGGTTTTATTATTTATTAAGTGAAGTTATTCTGTGTGCAATTGAATAGAGTTTCAAAACTCAGATTTCGACTTATCATTTTTCATAGTTTTATTTAATACATGGCTCTCGATGAAAATAATGGATTAACTTATATATTAGGTTAATGTTCATTATTTCTAAGACACTGGAAACATGAAGACTGCAAACTTTAAGTTTAAGTATTATGATAAAATATTGACTTTGTTACTCGAATTAAAATAATATATGGAACAAGTTTTTTTATACATATATATTATATTGTAATTTTATTTTTTTAATTTCTTTAATCAAAGAACTGAGTGACAATAAAAGAAATAAGCACAAGAAGTATAAGAATTTCAAATTCATCATAAAGTGACTTGGTTCAGGCAAAATATATGTTCATCTTCATACACTGTGAAATCACCTCATAAAGGAAACCTAATTACCAATAGATAAGGAAGCCTAAGTACTAATCGAACATCTCATTACTGCACACCGAAACAGGTCCAAATCCAACCATAACTTTTCCTCCGATAATCATCACAGTAGTAAAACAACAGAACCCGAACAATTCCTAAAGAAATCACAATTTTTACTGCTGATTCTGATTGGGTGGAGGCGGCATTCCCGGTCTCGGTGGACCAAACATCTGAACTTGTCCACCTGGTGGCAGTGGAGGCATGCCCGGTCTGGGTGGTCTTTGCCCGTGGTGGACCTCCTGGCATTCCGGGGCCTCGGTGGCCCACCAGGTGGTGGTGGACCCCTCATCATCGAGGGGGTGGCGCCATCTGCGGCCTCTGTCCCAAATTGAGGCGGAGGAGCAAATCCACCTAGTGGCGGCATAGCGAGGCAGAATGCGGCGGAGGAGGCATCGGCATTCCATGCCCGGTGGAAACCCCACGGCGGGGAGCCACAAATGGCGGCCTAACCACTGTGGGCTGGCGAGGATAAGACATAGGCGGAATGGATATCCGAGGAGGCCACGAAATCCTGGGGCTGCATCATGCAGCGGCGGGCCCACCAACACCATGGGCCAGGACGGGCCAGCAAGACCAGGTGGGCCTGGTGTGGACTGTAACAACACCTCGGCCACCGTTGCTCGGTGATTCCCGGCCTAGGAATTGCGTTAGCTGAGGTGGTTTTGAGACGGGAATCGTCGGGAGGTGGAGGGCCTTCGACGATGAGCGAAATGACTTCGTCACCCCTGAGGAGAACGAGGCCGAGCGTGCGCGATCTTCGCGCTCCTCCTTGGAACCTTTCGTCGGAGGTAGTTTGCGGAACTCTTCGCAGTCGCCGAGAATGAGGTTCATGTATCGGTCAAACGCCATGAATTTCCCGATGAGCTGACGACCATCTTGGATCGTCACTCGCATTCGGTAGTTAATGTATTGAAGCATCTTCGAGCTCTTCGACATCATCATTTTTCCAAGAAGTATAAGAATTTGATTGACCTTTATTTTTATTTTTATTTCTGAATTGAAACATAACAAATAAAATGATGACATAATGCTGGATTTTTGGTATAAAGTTAATTAATTAATTTTTTTAATTAATTCGATAACTTGTGATTTATTAATTATTAGCTTATGAATTATAAGATAAATTGCTTGTCTTATTATGTGAAATGCATCAAATGCTAAAAGAATTCAAAGATTAGTTAAGAAGAAAATACTTTTCTAGCCATAAAAATAAAATAAAACATTGATGAATGTCATTGTAAGGTAATATAGAACTTATATTGTTGTTAAACTAATTTTAAATTTTTTGTTGGATTAAGTTTTTGAAAATAATTATTCAACAATTCAAATCGATCTATAATTAAAGTAAAGAAAAATATATTAAATACTTTGTAATATTTAAATTTAATTAATATTTATTTATTATAAATCACTTTTTAATATTTAAATATTAATTAATAAAATTATTAAATAATATAATTATTTAAATAAAGTCATGTGGATCACGTGCGATGCACGTGTTTCTTACTAGTATAATAAATTTCCCAATAATTTTTCCCCTTTTTGATGATGCCAAAACTTAAATAAAAACATCTATATATATCTATCTATCTATATCTATCTAAATCTATATCAATCTATATCTATATCTATATATCTATATCTATATCTATCAATCTATCTATATCTATATCTATATCTATATCTATATCTATACTATCTTAAAAATGTGAATGTTTCTTGCAATTTTTGATTGGACAAAAATATCCTTTAGACATAGTAAAATTTTAGGACAACTAGTAATTTAATATTTATATTTAGCTTCTATTTCTTCAATTATAAGACAATGTGACCTTTTATATCCTACATTTTCAAAAAATATTTATTCTTTCAACTATAGCTCTTAAAATACTTTGAACTTTCAAATAATATTAGCTTCATATTAAAATAGATTTCGTGAGCTTTTTAACCGTATGTCATAAGTATATATAAGGAGTTCACAAGAGAAAATTTTAATATTATAAAGTTCAACACTATGTAAAAATTAAGAATTTATGTTTTTCTATAGTTTTGTTATTTATTTAATCTTTTTTGTTTAATTATATGAGAGATGTTCATTATAGCCAAAAACGATTTCAAAATCTGAAAATATATTTTTTTAATCATAACACTAATAATACTTTTAAATTTCTTACAAAAATATAAATTTCAAATTTGAACTAGCTAGGTTTCAAAATCTCAAACTATATGTTCTAAACATATTATACAAGTCGTTATAGAAGAAAATTTTAACTATTTAACTTTTATTATGATGCAAAATTGTATATTTCTTATATTCTTTTAAATTTTCTCAATAATTAAATATGTCTATTATAATTTATAAGAAAAATATCAAATTACAATATACACGATAAGAAAAAATAAAATAGAAAATATTTTAGGTGGTTTTGATGCTAAATAAAAAGTAGATAAAATAGATAATTCCTTTATGATCAAAAAATTCTCCCTCAATTAGTAATATGCAATTTAAAAGTTAATTTATTTGTGGTTGTTAAAGAAATAATATTGAAAACAAGAGAGTTTCATATTTTATTTTTATTGTAATTTTATGTATATTTTATTTTAATTAGACATATAAGTATAAGAAAAAGTACAAAATAAAAGGAATAAGATTAACATGAAAAAAAGCAAACAAGAACCAAAACAAGTTTGTCGCAACAAAAACGTTACCTTTTAAATTTTAACTATATGTGTTAATATGACTTTTACTTAATTTTCTATATATAACATTATAAGTTTTAGTTTCTAATTTATTATTTTTTAACATATTATGATTTCAATCTTTCGATTATTTTATATCCTATAAATTTAAAGAACATGTGCAACAAAGTGTTAAAAGTTGTATATATAAATTTATAAAAAAACAAAATAAAGAAGACAAACTTAAAAAAAAAATCCATATGTATTAAATTGAAATTTGTGATAAAACTTGAATGTCGTTTGAAAAATACACCCTTAAAAATTATAAGTTTAAAATATCAATATGATACATACTTATAATAAAAACTTATACCAAAATAATTAAATTTTAATAAAATGGTGTGAAATAGTGAAACATGAGCTAATTATATATGTTATGCAAAAGAAAAAATAAATAAACTCATTTAATATGTAATAATTTGACTACTGAGAAAGTAATTATATATTACAAATTATATATTGGTTTAAATACTAACATAACATTCATAAAAACTAAGTAAATTAAATAATTACAACAAATAAGAGTGAAAACTAAGAATAAAAAAAATTCAAAACTAAATTGTTATACTTGACAATAATGAGTTGAGATTGATCTAAAGAATTTTGGGGTTAATCACACATATATATAGTTTAGGATTAAACCAAATGAAACATATTATAAAGATTTGAAAGAATAAAAGTAAATAGTTAAAATAAAATATGTGGGTCATAGCTGGGAATTCTAAAGAAAAAATAAATAGCTTTCATATAATATGTATAATTTGATATTTTCGATAAAATTTTGGTTCATTTTAAAAGCACACCTTTATGACTTATAAATATTCAAGCACAAAGACAATTATTATAAAATTGGGTACAAATTATTCTATTTTTTTACAAAATTAAATATTATGAAAAACTTGAAAACAAGAATCAGAAATGGAAAGTCACTGTATGTATATGAAATTTTGTAAATAAATAAATTAAACTTATTTAATATGAAATAATTTGATATTTATGTCAAAGATTAATATTTCTTAAATTACATGTTAATTTAGGTACCAATATAATAATCAAAATATTCAAAATAATATTTATGTATCAAATTTATTGTGTTAAATATATATAATAATAAATTGTAGTGAAGTGACCATGTTTAATGCCAAGTAATATGGATTATTCCTGGCATGAGGAGGCGTAAGAGAATAGTTGGGGGAGGGGGGGGGTTAACACTTGATATCTAAATTTTTGGAAACTATATTTTCTTATTGGATCAAAAATTCAATCAAAATTTTAAATAACTATATACCATTTTCTCAATAAAGGCACTAAAAATCGATTGATAATTATATTTTAAAACAAGTAATATGATTTTGTAAACGAGATTAAATGATATCAATTTTAAATTTACAGTGTCTTCAAACAAATATAGATTAGTTTCAGTATATTAAGAATAATTACAATTTTCATAACAATACGACTCACATAATTTACAACTATGTAAATATTAATATAACCAAAATAGCCATATTCAATTACAAGTACAAACTCTAATAGTATAACGTATCTTTCTAAAATTTTATGAAATTTAAAAAACTATATTAGTTTTTAGTTTATTATGTATAACTTTTAAAAACATAATTGAATGCAAAAAGAAATTCAAACATAAAAGTTAATTAGTATTATATTTAATTATTGAAGATTGACACGTGAAAATTGTTAACTTTTTTATTCTTTCATAAGACTGTCTTTGGTTTTATTATTTATTAAATAAAGATATTTTGTGTGCAATTGAATAGAGTTTCAAAACTCAGATTTCGACTTATCACTTTTTCATAGTTTTATTTAATACATGACTCTCGATGAAAATAATGGATTTTTTTTTAATATATTAGGTTAATGCTTATTATTTTTAAGACACTGGAAATAGGAGAACTACAAACTTTAAGTTTAAGTGTTAATGATTAAATATTGACTTTGTTACTAGAATTAAAATAATATATGAATTTCTTTTACATATATATTATATTGTAATTTTTTTTTAAATTTCTTTAATCGAAGAACTGAGATAGAATAAAAAAAAGTAAGCACATGAAGTATAATAATTTGACTAACCTTTATTTTATTTTATTTTAATTGAATAACAATAACAAATAAAATGATGATATTATGATGGATTTTGGTATAATATTTTTTTATTAATGCGATAACTTGCATGTGATTTACTAATCATTAGCTTATGATTTATAAGCTAGATTATTTATCTGGTTATGTAAAATGCATCCAATGCTAAAAGAATTCGAAAATCATGTAAGAGATAAGACTTTTCTAGCCATAACAATGAAATAAAAGACCGATGATTGTGATTGTAAGCTATTATAAAACTTATTTTGTTATACAAATTGTAAAGTTTTTGTGGGATTGAGTTCTTTAAAATGATTATTTAACAATTCATATCGATCTATAATTAAAGTAAAGCAAAATATATATTAAATACTGTGTAATATTTAAATTTAATTAATATTTATTTCACTTTTTAATATTTTAATATTAATCAATAAAATTATTTTAGTAAAGTCAGATGGATCACGTGCGACGCACGTATTTCTTACTAGTAATGTAAAAAGTGCTTAGAACAGAATGAGTGTAAGAATGTGTTATTTTATTGAACATCATTCAACACTTTACAAGTATGTACTTACAGTATATTTCTGTGTATTTATAGTCGTGTAAAAATACAACGAAAATTTCCTTGCAGCTGATTCATCGTCTCTGCTGCTTCTTTTTCCTTTCTTCCTCTTCTTCCTCATTCCTTCTTTATCTTCAGCCTCTTTACTCTTCTTCCTCTCATAGTTTCTCTTTTGTCTTCCATCTTCTCTCCTCCTCTCTTCATATTCTTTGTCATGCCTGGCGTTGTCTTCTTCATACTTTCTTGCAAGCTCATCTCTACGCCTGGCAGCTTCTCTATTGGCAAGTTCTCTATAGCCCATCCAGTATAAGTGATCCTTTTTTAGGGGATCAACATACATTATGTCCTTGGGTCTTCTTGGTGGAGTACCTCTGCCTCTTCCACCAGACCTTCCATCGCGTCCTCTGCCTCTATCATAGTCAGCCCCTCTGGGAATTTGTTGATCAAGTGATCCATTGAAGACAATCGATCGCTTAATCAGTCTTTGCCTCTCGGCCATTTGTACAACTTCTAAACTCTTTTCCCAGTACAAATCCCATGCATCTTGAAGGTTCATCCTCTTAAAATATCCTTCTGATATGAGAGTTTCATACTCTTCAAGAGATCTTGCTGCTAAATCAGCTGGGGGATCGTATCCTTCAATCGAGTCTTGGAGTTTCCGTGCTGGCGGACCTTGGAACTTGGCTTTGAGATCTTCTATCCTACCATGTTGCCTTCTATCAACCGCTTCCATTTCAACACGGGATTTTTAGAGTGTCTCAGCTATTTCAACATGAGATCTTTGAGATGCTAATTCAGCTTTTGCATCAGCTGACAATGTCCTGCGACAGCTGAGAGTGAAGACAGCTGGTAGATAAGCAATCTGGGATTTCAAAATAATTTTCATGGGGGTTAGGGCCTCCTTTGATTTAACTTCCCCCTTACTTCCACTTTTCCCCCTTATTTGTTTCGCTTTTTTCCCCCTTTTTGTCATCATCACTACCAACTAGAGAAAGATTTGGAGCCTGCTGGAGGAGACAGTCAAGTTTGTCATGAGTGATGGAGTGTGTTGTCCTTTGTTTGGATCGTAGAATCTGCACCTATGCCTTCATTGCAAGCATTTTAGTACGCAGAGTGCTCTCCACATGTTGCAGATCCTGTTTGAGTTGAAGTTTAAGCAACTCCATGTCAATCATGTGACTCTTCTCCATTCTGTTGATGTGGTCCCTTTGTCTTTGCTGAAATTGGGCTTGTTCACTGCACCAGACCACAAGCTTTGCAAAAAGTTTCTAAAGTAGCGAACTTGCTCCCTTCGAATTGCTTTGGTTTGTGTAGTCCATTCACGAATCCTCAACACTACTCCTCTAATATCTCCTGATATCATCGCATCGTGGTTGTCAATCCTATGGTTGAGTGCAACAAAACTACGCTCCATAGCCGTCAGCACACATGGCATTGAAGGCTCGTCTGAAATCAACTGCCTCAGGTGACTAATCCTCCAGAAGAACATAATTGAAGTTAAAACCAAAAGGAACAACCCTTAGATCGTCTAAAGCTTGGAAATCCTCTGGACTTATATCAACTTTGTATCGAGCAACTTCTTCAGCAGTGTCGTCTTCCAGTAAGATTTCATCAATGTAAGGGAAATCCATATCATATAGGCCAATAGGCACTGATGAAGGTCGCACTCCTCCTTCGGGAGCACTTCTCTCAGTTCCTTGGCGTGCAACTCTTTGTGCCTCGGTTGTTGAAGCTTCATGGGCAGTCGCAGTTGTGGAAGCCTGTTGAGCTGACTGAGCCTCAATTGTCTTAACAGCTTCATTAGCTCCAGTAGAGTTATCCTTTTGAGTCTTCTGAGCCTTAGTTGCCTCAGCAACATCATGGGCTGGTGATGGCACCATAGGGGGTGGGCCATCAACAATATGAATTTAGATGAGGCAATTTTGGCAAGGGCCTCCTTCATTCTTGCCTCCAATTCCTTTTCTTCTGGATCGATTGGGGTTGACTCAGCTTTGTTCTCCGAGTCAATAAAATCCAGGGCCATGCCATCGTCAGAGTCATGCAGTACTTCTATCTCCTCAAGATCAGTTGACTCGGATGGTGGCATAGTGGGAATAGATTCAGGCATATTTCCCTTTTCTTGCACTACTCCCCTGGAAGTCTCAGACTCCTAGGGCCTTCAGCTACCTTGGCAGCAGTCTCAACCACTGTAAGGCCTTCTACGTTCCCTTCTACAGACTTAGCTGTATTAGGGTTTGGACATTGGCATCCTTCGAGGTCTCAATCTCTTGGATTGCACTTTCAAGACCGGCAGTCTCAACTGTCGTGGTCCTCCTCGTTCCATAATGTGCCTCAGCTACCTTAGCAACTTCATCGGCCTGCAGTGCAGTTGGTTCCTCAGCTAAGACAGTCTCAACCATCAAAGCTTCGTTGGTTCCAATCTGTTGTTCTTCTTGAGTCTCCCTATCGCCTCCTAACTTCAATTTTTCTAGGTCTCCTACAACTTCCTCCAACCTGGTTGCATTGTGTTCAGCTTCCCCCGCAACTGGCTCACAAACTGAATCACGAGCATTGGGGTCAGCTGACACTGGAGACTTGGTTGTGTCCTTTGAGTATTCAGTTGTTTGGGCAGTTGTCTCAACAACTTCATCAGGGTGTGGCTCAATTAGGTTGCCCTACACATCATCTTTCCTAACTTCATCGCCAGCCTCCCTGGTTGGTCCCTCCGAGTGACCTGGTGAGGTTGTTGCATCGATGGTCCTCATCATATCAAGAATAGTTGGGCTTGGAGAAATGGGAATGGATGATTCTCCAATACCCCTGAGCAAGGATTGCTCATGAAGCTCAAAGGACTTTTTTAGTGCATGCAACAGCTGGGCCTTCTCAACTGGGTCAGTTACATCGATAATCTCCACGTCGCTGCTGCTGGCACTTTCAAAGGCATCCTCAGGAATATTAGGATCTTTGAAAGCACAATTATGAGGTTCAAGGGCCTTGGCCTTCTTCAATGCCTTAGCCTTGGCAGCGTCATTCTTCTCAAAAAAAAGGTTGTGCAAAGACATTTCATCAAGAGCACAAAGCACAACGGCATTATCCAGGAATCCAAGGAGGTATTACTCCTCATCAATCATATCGGGCCTCTCAAATTGGATTCGGCTGGCACTAAGCTTCCATTTCCTCCATGTGCGCATCCTGTCTTCGATTTCTGGGTAGGCTGGGGATTCTGGACATTCCTCCATAGGTTCTTGGATATGCTCTCTAGCAGCCTTCTCCACATCAAGACAACAATTTCGATCTAAGGAATGACAATGAATTATCTTGAGTTTCTTGACTTTAGTCCTCTCAACGACAAATGAACTATTTTGAGCTTCTTCGAGGTCGACTTGCTAAGTTATTGTTTGGGGGCAAGCTGCTGAGTTTCTTCAAGAAGTGCTTTGCTCACCATCGCCATCCTTTGATTTTTTTCTTTGGACAACGATGGCGGTATCTCGATCTGTGGTGGTGAATCTGGTGGCTTAGCGCTCGTCTCTTGGTTTTTCTCTCCGGGGGGGACTTCTTGTTCAACCTATTCGGTTCCTAAACCACAACCGATGACTCTGCTTTGCTTTCGGTTTCTTAGCGATTAGCTTGCTAGGTGCGAGATGTCCTCCTCTCTTTGGCACTCGGGAGGAAGCTGCAGCAGGTTTTCGATGAGGAGCCGGAATAGAAGCGTTTGTGTCCTTGGGGACATGCTTAATCGATTCCCCATCAAATGTAGCATATTCTTCACATGAGCACATTTTTTTCGAGCACCGGAAGGTTAGCATTAAACATCTTCTTGTTCGCATGGAAGGGTTTTCCCTTGTGCAGGGGCACACCCATCTTGTTCATCAAGTAGCCTAACATGAGGCCATATTAAAGGGAACCTACGAGCTTCCCATCAGCAACCTTCACATTGTGCACATTCTGGCACAACTTCTCAAAGATGAACTCACTGCAGTTCACCTCCAACTCCTCCATAATGACAGCCATAAGAATCAGCTTAGTTTGGGACAACTGATTGAAGGAGCTAAACTTCATATCAACGCATTTGGCTACCATATCCATCAGCTTGTGGTAGTCATCCTTGATCAGCTTCTTCATGTCACGTCCACCCCTATTACTACTACTGGAAAATATATAAATAGTAAAACTCGGCCACAAACTCTATTTAAAACGTGTAATAATTTTTTTTAATCCCTGTGATATTTTAACAACAAATAAGTAAAATTATTTTAATTTTAAGATAAGGACAAGCCATGTCCATAAACAAAAGAGGTAACCAACCCTGTTATTAAACACAACAAACATCCACGTGATCAACGCATAACCCACATAACCCAGCTATTTACATGTACATATTTATATAAGAGTTTTCAAAAGAGGGTACAACCCTAAACCAAAATATAATTCATAGCCAAAAAGGGAAAGTGACCCATCAACATAACCCAACAGGTCGTCATCCATGTACACTGTCCTCAATAACTTGTAGAAGCTCCAGCAGCCTGACCAGTAAGCTCATGAAATCTAGCATCACCAAACTCACCTACAATGGATGAACTACGTGAGCTAATGCTCAGTAAGCGAAAATCATGCATGTTGAAAGAATAATGTACTACAAATGCAATGCATTCCAAAATGTTTTACCAAAAGTGCGCAAAATGAGTTTGAAACATTTTATTCGGAATCATTTCCTTTTATTGGGCCCCTTGACCCATCTGTATGCACCAGAAACAACTCAACATAGTATTGATGATCAAGTTATCCAGTCCGTATGTCTCACATACCCGAAGTAATGTCTCACATGGCACTGGACATCAATAATCAATCAGCCCCGTCCGAATGTCTCACATACCCGAAGTGATGCCTCACATGGCACTGGGCTTTAATAATCAATGAGCCTCGTCTGAATGTCTCATATACCCGAAGTGATGTCTCACATGGCACGAGCTCAATAATAATCATATTGACACCGCCTAGGGCCATCTCCCGGGACCACCTGAGGTCCACCTCCTGTCTTCCCCAATGATCCCCCAGGAGTCTTCCCCCTGACGTGTCAATAAGGATACAGTCAAGTGGTCCGCCCCCTCGTGACCATCAGAGGCACACCCCCTATCAACCCCTATGATCCTCCGAGGAGTAACACCCACTGCACCCTAAAATATATCATAAAAGCATGCCTCACATGCCTCGGTGCACTAGCAGTGCCAACCAAAACCTTTTCTTTTTTTATAGAAAGTTACCATGTCGTGCATGCCTCATCTCAACAATGCTCATATGTTTGCATGCACGTGCAAATGCCAATGAATGACATGCTCAATGAAACAATAGTCATCACACTCCAATATCCACCAAGCAACATATGAACACCAAGGTTTCCATTATACATTCATCCAGATACAAGAATCGCATTAGTATCAATAAAACATGAAATACTATGTTCATGCATTGTAGTTGGAGATGGATTTTCACTTACCTTTCGTCGATTATATCTTACTTAGTAGTTTGGTAATTTGTAATTGCAACTCTTCAACCGTAGATGTAATTAATCTGTAACGATGCAAAGAATTGAATTTTGTAATATTAAATTAGCAAGTTTACCACCCATAACCTCATAAAGGTCACGAATTACCATTTAACTATGTGTTAATTAAATATACACTACACACATATATAATTGCTAAGCATGTAATTTTATTATAAAGCTAATCTACTTATCTCTAAAGCTCCTTTTATCCCATGTGTTGCCAGTAATTACAATGTTTAATACATGGAGAAAAATGATTCTAAGCTTTCACAATAAAATCATATTAAGTATCAATTCTAATTACTCTATCAACCAAACAATTCTTTTTATTTGTTCAACCCATACGTGTATATCTTAATTTCATATACCTTGGTCACTGTGGTAACTCACTTGAAAATACAATTGACCAATGACTCATTCAACCAAAACAATTATCCTGTGAATAGAGTTTTTGAACAAAACTTAATTAATTAGTTATGCTTTTCTTTAAATTAGTACTATATATATGTAAATATATAAATTTCTTGTCACTTCACTTCCCATCAATTAAGTGCAAGTCAGACTCTTTATGTGTATATATATATAAACTGAAATCAACATATGAAGTAAAATAATCTCATATTTATTCAACCTATTAATTAAACCAAAAAATAGAAAGAAAGAAAGATAGTTTTGAAAACATTACCAGTTGTTCCATTCGTATGCTCAATTTCCTTTCTTCTCTCATTTCTTGTTGTGTCTGTATGAGTACATGCTCCTCAAATTGAATGATACTTATATATACACGTAATCAATCCTACCTTAATGAGGCGGTGAGTCGGTTAAGCGAGTGCGTGTAAGTCACACTATTTTCTTTACCTATATGCTGACAAATTGTGTAGGTAGGATTATGAGAAACAAAGTTATCATTTGTTTGCTTTACCGTATGTAGGTGGAGCATGTGTCTCTTATGATTGCATGAGACGGTGGTAAGATTATCCACTTATTTATGCCTAATCTATCACATACCGACATGTATGAATTTCATGGATAAATATGGGCTAGAGAAATATGGAATACACATGTACCAATATATAACAACCACGCATGTATGATATATATATATATATATATATTAGTTTTTTTTTTTAAGTTACATCTCAACACATTGACGCCACCTATCACTTCTCAGTTTACCACGTGTAGTTTAATAGCTACCATATCTAATAGTCCGATAACTAAATACTATTATTTTTTTTAGTACCTAAATTAGTAATCCAACGGCTAATAACTATAAGTGAGTTCCAAAATTATAAAACTAGCCATATCGTATAAACAAATCAGATTATGCAAATAACACATAACCAACATGTTATGCATGAACTATATTGACCTAGTGAGTACGTGAAAGGCTCGGGTATTATATCCTCCCCTCCTTATAAAAATTTCGTCCTCGAAATTTCACTTACGAAAATAAATTAGGATACTTAGCCCTCATCTCGTATTCTCTTTCCCATGTAGCTTCTTCTATTGATTGATTTCTCTAAAGTACTTTAACTAATGGGATTTCTTTATTCCTCAACTTCTTTACTTCTTGTAATAATATTTTCACAGGTATCTCTTATAGCGCATACCAGCTTTTAATTCTACTAGTTCGTGTTTCAAAATATGAGATGGGTTTGAAATGTATTTTCTCAACATGGATACATGAAATACATCATGTATTTGAGGCATTGATGCTGGTAAGTCAAGTCTGTAAGCCACATCACCAATTCTCTCAATAATATGAAACGGAGCAATGTATCTAGGACTGAGTTTTCCTATTTTTTTTCAAATCGAATTACCCCTTTCATCGGTGCTACTTTAAGAAATACTCGATCTCCTACAGAAAATTCTAACATTCTTCTTCTTTGATCTGAGTAACGTTTCTGTCAGCTCTGAGCAGTTTCCATTCTCTGTCAAATTTGCACCACAACTTCTATCATTTCTCGAATCATGTCTGGACCTAACAACTTCCTTTACCCAACCTCGTCCAAATAGACCGGTGATCTTCCATCATGTGACGCCCGGGGCCGAAGAGGGCAGGGAGTGATCGCCGGTGCAAGAAGGCACGGACAAGGAGCGGCTCCTAGTAGGCTTCTAGGCGGAGGGGAACATGAATGAACCGATCCCACACCCGAAGAAGAGGAGATTCTGAGACTGTGTAGGTATGGGACTATACAGTTGAGGAGAGCTTAAAAGATTTGATAGGTACTACTCATACCAACAAGATGCATCTTCTTTTCTGGTGCTCATCTCATAAAAACTCCGAAGTTAAGCGTGCTTGGCCCAGAGCAATTGTGGGATGGGTGATCCCCTGGGAAGGCAGCTCAGGGTGCGCGTGAGTGAGGACAAAGCGTGCTGGAAAGACTCGTGTTGGTTTGTGAGGACAGTCGTCGATCTGAAAAGCAGGCCGCTACAGATGGTATCAGAGAGAGACCTCTCCTAGTACGGTGTGGTTCAAGGACGAACCAAGCGGAAGCTGGTGGGCATGTGACGCCCGGGGCCGAAGAGGGCAGGGAGTGATCGCCGGTGCAAGAAGGCACGGACAAGGAGCGGCTCTTGGTAGGCTTCTAGGCGGAGGGAACATGAATGAACCAATCCCACACCCGAAGAAGAGGAGATTCTGAGACTGTGTAGGTATGGGACTATACAGTTGATGAGAGCTTAAAAGATTTGATAGGTACTACTCATACCAACAAGATGCATCTTCTTTTCTGGTGCTCATCTCATAAAAACTCCGAAGTTAAGCGTGCTTGGCCCGAAGCAATTGTGGGATGGGTGACCCCCTGGGAAGCTGCTCTCAGGGTGCGCGTGAGTGAGGACAAAGCGCGCTGGAAAGACTCGTGTTGGTTTGTGAGGACAGTCGTCGATCTGAAAAGCAGGCCGTTACACTTCAAAGCTGAGTAGTTGGGTTTGATAGCTGACTGCGGCTTAGCTATTTCTTTCCATGCCTGCACCAAATTAACCTCCTGCCCAGTAAGCTCTTTCAGTCCACTGGTGAGAAGGTTCAAGTATTCCGCCAAGTCAGCCATAGCCAACCTAAAATCCTTTCCATTAACAGACGAATGGATGCCATTATCGTGAGCAGAGGCATTCACATAAAACATGGCTACTTCCTCCTGGAAGGTTTGGGTCATCTCCAGCGTGAGAAATCTTTTCAGCCAAATTAGGTTCTTCGCAATCTTCTCAGCCAACTCCTTGTCAACAGCCTGCTTGACAAGGCCTTCAAAATCCACAAGCGATCCTATGTGGATCTTCTCAGCAAGTTTAATGAAGTCCAATGCAGATTATTTGGGCATCGCTCCAGAATCGTTGGATACGCGGGATTGGCTACATTCTGATGATGGGAGTATCACTTCAAAGTCGGCTTACACCTATCTGCGCCCTCACTCCCCTGTGGTTCAATGGGGTTCCTGGATCTGATCACCTCACATTCCGGAAAGACGTTCGATTGCGGCTTGGCACGCCATCCATAATCGACTCACGGTATTGGATGTTCTGCAATCGCAGGGTTCCTTCATAGGCCCCTCGGTTTGCGGCCTTTGTTGTGTTGACGCGGAATCCGTTGACCATTTCTTTGTCTCATGTGTTTTTGCAGGGGCCCTCTGGTAGTGGATTTTTAAATCTTTTGATATCCATTATTTTAGGGCTTATAGCTTCAATGAAATCCTGGTGCGTTTAATGAGTTTTCATTTCAGTGAGCAGGTGGCCTTTTTATGGCGGGTTGCAGTGTTATCCGGTATTTGGCCCATATGGCAAATCAGAAATGACTTGACCTTTAATGACAAACACTGGATAGTAGAGGCGGCCATCCTACACCTTCATGTCATGATTCGGGAGTCTTCCTCCTTAGACCAAGGTTGCATGCATAATGATCAATAGGACCTCTTCATTCTCCACAGACTTAGTGTTCCGGCGCCAAGAAAGGCCCCGAAGGTTGTGCAGGTTACTTGGCAAAAACCTCTGCCGGGCTGGATCAAAGTCAACACTGACGGTAGCGCCGTTGGAGCGCCCGGGCGTCTCACAGCATCCGGGGTGTTTAGAAACTGCAGAGGCTTCTTTCGTGGCTGCTTTGTGGAAGTTGCGGTTTGGGTTTTGCTTTTGAGGCGGAGTTGATGGCGGCCATGTGGGCAATTTATTACGCTTTCGAGAAGGGCTGGACTCAATTGTGGATGGAGTCGGATTTGGTTTATGTAGTGGAGTTGCTGCGGAAGATATCCACAAGGGTTCCTTGGCGTCACTTAAGCAAGTGGCGTCATACACTTCATCTTTTGGCGCACATGGATCTTGTTGTTTCACATATTTTTCGGGAAGGCAATCGGGTTGCAGACATGCTGAGCAAGAAGATGGAGTACGGCACATGGTGGGGAGTCCCGCCCACAGAGCTTGTACACTATCTTACTGATGACTATGTTGGCCAATCCAACTATATGTTTGTTACTTAGTGCGTCACCGCTTCAAATTTCTTTTCCTATTTTTTGGACGCCTTTCTCTTTCCTGGGGGGTACTATTTTTCCTCTCAAGGGTTTTTTCCACAAGGTTGGGTTTTATCTTGGGAGGTTTTAACGAGGCCCCAACCATCCAGCCATATGGTCGGCTTGTGACCATTTTGTTCTTGACAGTATTTCCAGGAACCTTTTCATTTATGACATTATTTCCAGGCTTATATTTGGTTACCTGATCAGCCTGTGATCAGGACAACTCTATTTTCATTTTTTATAATATTTCGCATTCATTCAAAAAAAAATGCAGATTGTTTGGGTGCCATATCAAATCTTGAGAATGAAAATGAAGAACTAGGGTTTCGTCTTTTGCACAGAGAGTTTTCTGTAAGTTGAGTGCTTGAGAATGAAAGTGAAGAGAGAGAAAATGGCTTTTGAGTATATAAATAACTTGAAGAGATGGTTTCGAATCTCAAAGGTTTCAAATGTGATCAACGACTGAGATCAAAAGTTTCAAACCGCATTAATTTCATTGCATTAAATGCGGCAGCATTTATATCCAATCATGGATAAACCATCGCAGCTTTTGACTGACAGAATTTAATATTGTTGACGTCAAGCTAAAAACAGTCTTGCTCAAGGAAAACGACCTTGTTTGTCACTTAGCTCATGAATGTTTTATCATTTCTTCATTTATGGCTTTAACTCTGCTTCTCTTCTTTGATTCGACTGAATGATATTTGGTCATCCCATCCTAACACGATTTAGCTGACTAGCCACATAAGCTGTTTCACTTAGTTGAATGAGTGAAACTCTTCTTATATGCAATTCTCCCATCTTTAACTCTGCTGAATGAGTTTTCTGAGCATTCTAACACAACTTAATCAATCGTAGTTTATTCTAATTAAGTTCTTTAAATCTTGATTCATATAATGGCTTTGTGAATATATAGCTAATTGCTTCTCAGTTGGTATGTGTTCCAATGCGATGTCTTTTTTTTCAACACGATATCTTATAAAATGATATCTGACATTAATGTGCTTGGTTCTTGAATGCAATATTGGGTTTTGAGTGGTTGCAATGGCACTTGTGTTATCACATATAATTGGAATCTCTCTTTATTTAATATCATAGTCTCTCAGTTGTTGCCTCATCCATAACACTTGGGCACAACAGCTGCCTACATCAATGTATTATGCTTCAACTATGGATCTAGCTATTGAGTTTTTTTTCTTGCTGAACCAAGAAACCAGTCTATTTCCAAGCATTTGATAGGTACCAAATGTACTCTTTCTGTCAACTCTACATCCAGCATAGTCTGAGTCTGAGTATCCAATCAGCTTGAATCCGTCCTCCTTTGGATACCATAAGCCAACTTCTTGGCTTCCCTTCAAATATCT
The DNA here is from genome assembly GCA_016081115.2 of Rehmannia glutinosa. Lineage (NCBI taxonomy): Eukaryota > Viridiplantae > Streptophyta > Magnoliopsida > Lamiales > Orobanchaceae > Rehmannia > Rehmannia glutinosa. The sequence goes on from CM071930.1 coordinate 34,424,820, forward strand.
TGGGATTCTCGTAGCTGCAGTCATATGACTTTCCTTTGGAGTAGACTGAAATCTAGCACATACACCTACACCAAAGATGATGTCTGGTCTACTAGTAGTCAAGTAAAGCAATGATCCAATAAGTGCTCTATATCTTATTTGATCAACTGATTTTCCTTCTGCATCCATATCCATCTTCACAGAAGTATTCATAGGAATCTTCACATATGACTTCTCTCGCATACCAAATTTCTTCATTAAATCTCTGGTATACTTGGTTTGACTTATGAAGGTTCCATCTTTCATTTGCTTGACTTGAAGACCTAAGAAGAAAGTCAACTCTACCATTCTTTGTGCAATACTGAGTTATAATCCCATTGACAAACTCAGTTCCTTTGTCAGACCTTATCTTGATAATGGTTTGGCTCTTCTCATTTTGAACTCTCCTCATAAGCTGTGGAAGCTTCTGCAAAGTTTCCTTATTTTTACACATAAAGATGGTCCATATGGATCTTGAATAATCATCCACCACCACTAATGTGTATTTCTTTCCATTGATACTAGCTGGTTCAATAGGACCAAACAAATCCATATGCAATAAATGCAAGATCCTTGTTGAAGAATGACTTGGCTTATCCTTGAATGGAGACTTGATTTGCTTTCCTTTCTGACATGCATCATAGATGCTCTTCTTCTTGTACACTGAATCTGGCAATCCTTCTACAAGATGACTCCTTGCAAGCTTGTTGATTGTCTTGAAAATTAGGTGACTCAGCTTTTTGTGTCACAACCAACTTGATCCGGTTGTGCTCTTTGCTAATAGGAATGTATTTGGTGTAGCAGTAGACCAATCCACTACATACATGTTCTTCTTTTTGATCCAGATAGCACGATTTCATTTGATTCAACATCCTTGATTTGGCATACACCCATGTTGAATCCTACATTGTAGCCTTTATCATAGAGCTGGTTGATATTTAGTAGATTGAAATCCAACCCTTCAATATAGGCTAAATTTGTGATTTCCAATCCATTTTTCTTTATGGATCCAATGCCTCTTATATCCCCTGGAGCTTCATTTCCTCCAAATATAACTTTTGATCCTCTTGACTCTTTGAAGTTTGATAGGTTCTTCTTATTCCCAGTCATGCGTCTGGAAAAGCCAATGTACCAGGTTCCTTGGCACTCAACTATTCTCTGAACCTGCAATCAAGGAAATCAAGTTTTAGGTACCCAAACCTGTCTGGGTCCAAAGGGATTAGCACTATAAAGTGATCCAACCAACCTATAGCCAAATGATCTGACTCTAACAGGTTGCCACCTATCAGTTCCATAATCATAATGAATTTTAGCAAATTACTTAGAGGCTTTAGGCACATACAAATGTCTCTTTTATCTGTATGCCCATGAGTGTGCTGGTGCATTTGCTTTCTTTGGATAATATGGAAATTTTTGTGCATAATGAGCATTTTGTTGGGTGCGTATATGTGCTGATGTTAGTTCATTTGCCTTGGGAATGACCTATTTTGAGTCTGAGGTCTTTGCCAATTGGGCTTGTATCCCTTAAGACTTGACTGATATCTCACTTGATTATTCCAATCAGCTTATCATTCCCTTCATATGGTTTTCTCTGTTGAAACCTCTAGAGCTTTTGGTAGTTCTGTTTTGCCTTACAAAATATTTCCTGTTTGGAGTCTGCTGATGGACTCTTCTGAATTTTGTTTCAGTTGTCGTTTCAAAGATACTGCTGGCTTTTTGCCTTTGCCTTTATAGCCTAGACTAGCATGTGTGTGCTTGTGATTGTATGTGGGTGCAACATATGGTGCTTTTAGCTTTTGGACTCCCCCATTGCTTGATGATCCTTTTTCCAAAGTCACTCTTGGAGTTTGAGCATTGACAAAGAAATTGAATCATAAGCCTGCCTTATCTCCTATTTCCTTTTGAATCATCATTAGTTCATCCAATGTTTTGGATGACTTACTGGGTGATGCAATCATATTTTTCAATTCTTTTTCCTTTTTTTCTTTTTCAAATAAGTCCGCCCTTTGACCTTAGCTATCTCAAATTTTCCCTTCACTCTTTGTTCTCATCAGCTATGTGACTAAGAATACTCAGCTCTTCAGTCAGCTATGAGTTTTGGCTTTTGAGCTGGCTATTTTCCTTATTTAAGAGTGTATGTGAGGATTTTATATGCTCAAAGTCTTTCATTATTTTTTCTAATGAATCATAAAGAACTGTGGGTGATGAAGTGTGTGTGTGTCACTATCACTATCATCGTGTGAGCTCAATGAGTTAGAATGTACCTCATATTCTTATTTTTTGGCCATGAGTCATATCAATGCCTCATCTTCGATTAATACGAGGAATAGTCCGCCTCCTTTGTTGTGCGACTTAGCTATCTTCTTGCACTTAGCTATCACCACGGCTTTCTTTCTTTCTTGTCTCCTTTCTCTGAAGACTTTTTTTTCTTCCTCATTTTTGTACTTATTGACTGGTGGATAGGAACAGTCAACAAAAAAGTGTTCTGGTTGTCTGTAGTTCCAGCACATGTTCTCAGCTTTCTGGTAATCAGCTCTTTGATATTTAACTCTCTGGTTATCAGCTCTCTTTAGTGGTCAATCTTCCTTGCTTTTGGAAGGAGCTGAGTGTCTTCTAGAGGTTTCACCCTTGTTCCTTTTGTAGTTCTTGTTAAAGAACTTGTTGAATCTTCTAACCATCAGGGTTATCCCCTCCTGGTCAATGATGTCCTTGGATTCAGCTTTCTTGGATTCTCCAGCCAATAGAGCAACTGTCTTGGGTATAGCTATCTCTTCTTGCTCTTTCATTCTGAGATCAAATTCATATGCCTTTAAGTCTGAGAATAGCTCATGGTTGGAGGTTATTATTCGGTCCATAGAATGTCTCAGGGCCATCACTTTCATTTCCCACTCAACTAGGCGCCCTACGGATCTTCATACACATTTCCTTTTGTGTATTCCTTACCCAGAGGTGAAAGATCATTTGTAATTTCTGTAAATCTGGCATCCAACTGATCCAGAGTTTCACCTGCAAGCATTTTAAAATTTTCAAATTTTTGTACTGCAACAATTAGCTTATTCTCTTTACTTTGCTCAGAGCCTTCGCAAATTAGAGTAAGCTTCTCCCATATTTCACGAGCAGTCCTAAAAGATTCACTTTATTAAACATGGCTTTGTCAAGAGTTTTATATAAAATGTCCTTGTCAACATTATCCAAGTTGTATTTTTTTCTGTCCTCGTGGGTCCATTTGCTTTTGGTTTTTCATGCATAGCAGGCTTTGGTGCAGCAGGCGCTGCAACAGCCTCTCCTTCAGCAACAGCAGCAACTCTGACAGTTGTATTCACTTTCATGATCTGTATGGGTCCATCTTCAATGACGAACCACATTTCATCATGTAGCGCTGCTGATGTGCCTGCATACGAATCTTCCAATCATCAAACTCCTCAAAAGTGAATGCGAGAGAGATTTGCTTCCATGATAATAACTTTTTAAAGAAAGTTTAAAAACAAACAAGTGTTGTTTCTTTGAAAAGAATGAGATCTAGTTCAGTAACCAATGCGGAAGGTTCTTTGAACCAACTGCTCTGATACCATTTGTAGGTCCCAAGGGGTGTTTGTGTTAAGTCTAGAGGAGGGGTTGAATAGACTTAACCAATTTTCGATTGTTAAAGTTAAATTAGAGTTTTCACAAGTAGCGGCTAAGTCTTTGAGGGACAACTTGGTCCAACCTTAATAGTAGAGCTAACCACTCAACATACTCGACTGAGTTGTTGATAGAGTAACTCAGCTGAGTGAAGTGAGCTCTTTAAATTTTCAGCTAACTTGGTTTTATCAGCGGAAGTCTTACACCCTTTAGTTAAAATATGTTTTACAACACTTGTTTAAGTTAAGTTATTATCAGTTGACTTAGCACATTTATCAATCATCAGAGTAATAATATGCAAGAAAAAAACTGAAAGTAAATAGACACAGAGCAATTTCATAGTGGTTCGAGGATGGGGTAATTCCTCTAATCCACTATTCTCCAACTTCTGGAGGTAATCCACTAATGCAACAGTCGTGTTACAAAAGGATAAACAATCCGAGCAAGCCTTGATCACATAGTTGGCTTCACTCCTAGGAATTAGCCCTTCACAAGAGAGTTGTCTTGCTACTTCAGCTCCTTCGAATTCTTGAATTTGATCACAAAGTCCTCCAACAAATCCAAAGCCTGGTTCTAACTTGAACCTCATTACACTTCCTTCAATCCTTGAATGTGCAGACCTCTTTGTCTTTAAACAAATCTCCTGTTCAATAGTTTGAAGCTTTTATTTCCTTCACTGAGTGTGTTGGTTAGATAGACTTTGAGTAAAGTATATTGCTTGAGAGTATTTTTGCTTGCTTGCTCTTTTCTCAGATTGCTTGAATGCCTTAGTGTTTGTTCATGCAAAGTTATCTCTCACATAAGTTCCTCAGCCTTTTATAGTGGTAGTTCAAAAATATGTCCGTTGACGAGATAAACACACTTTCAAACTCCACTTCATGGTCGTTGGCTTGTCTTGTTATGCAACAATTGATGTTGACCCAAACCTTGGTTTAATGCTCTGCAGGTTTGCCTGAAACACAGCAGGTGTTCTGCGAACATCTCATTGGTTCCCAGCTATTTGCACTCTTTCACAAAACATCTTTAAGGTTGCAGTCTGTCTTCTTTCCTCTTTGAGTAATTCTTCGTCTTTATTTATCAACGAACTTCTTCAGCTTTCTTCAAATCCTTTTGCTGTTGAACCCCTTTATAAGTCTTCTCCAAGCATCTGGGAGTGACTCAGTTGTCAATCTGCTGACAAAGACAACTTTTTAGTACTTGATTGAATCTTCTATTTGACACTCAGTTGCAACACATCTGATTCTTCATTTTGTCCTTCAGTCAACTTCTGCAATGTTCAACTTGGTTGCTTCGACTCAACTCATAGAAATGGGGTGTTAACTTCCTAATCTAAGTTTTACATAGCACCATCAAAATCTATATAATAAATTTCCCAACACTTTCCCTCCTCCCGCTAAGTCCCTGGAAAGGAGAGACTTTCTCACGAGGGGGTCCTCATAAACTTTCTCTCCTCTAGCTAAGACCCTGGAGGGGAGGAGCTCCCTCACAACACTACAAGAAATAGGGGCTTTTGGGACGAGGGTATTAGCGACAACATAACGTCGTCACAAAAATTGGATATTTGTGACAACAAGTTGTGACTAATAACTTGGGCAACAAATTGTCAAAAATATTTTATACTAATAGTGATGACATGTGAAAAGTGTCGTCGCAAAAGGTTAGTAAATGTGACAACTGCATTGTCCGTAAAATATTTCGTCACAAAAGTAATCAACATTTCTTTTGCAATGATGATGTTGTCTCTAATAAATATTATTAGTAACGACTCTTTTGTCGTCTTAAATAATTTGTCCATGAGCAAACTATTTGTGACAACGTTTTGTCGTCTCTAATATTCCTGTAATTAATTTCCCTCTTTTCCCAGCAACTCTCCATGCCCTAATCTTTTTACCTCAGCAAATGTGTTCTCTCTTGAGTCCCATCCCACCAGCGCACTGCGGCCACTAGTTGCCGACGCTGCCATAACCTCCTCCTCCCCTCTCTCTCTCTTACGATCTCCATTTTTTTCTCTGCTCTCTCTTTCTATCTATCTCTCTTTTTTTTTTTTTAATAAATGCGAAATATATATAAAAATAAAAAAGAGTATTCCTGATGACAGGCTGATCAGGTAACCAAAGTAAAGCCTGATAACAAAGTCAAAAGAAAATAACGAAATGGTCACAAGCCGACCATATGGCTGAATGGTTGGGGCCTCGTCAAAACCTTCCAAGGTAAAACCCACCCATGTGGGAAAAACCCCTGGAAGGAAAAAAGAGTACCCCCATGATAAAAGTGCCCCGTGAAGCCGACAAGATCAAAATGCGGCGCACTAAGGAACAAACCTATAATTCGATTGCCAACATAATCCTGAGTAAGGGATCGACTAATGGACGTTGGGGGCGAACCCCACCATGTATCCACCGCGACTTGCTTAGAATATCCATTGCCTGGTTTCCTTCCCTAAAGATGTGCGACACCACAAAATCCATTTGAGAAAGAAGGTGGAGAGTGTATCTCCACATACTCAAATGGCGCCAAGTACTCCGGTGGATTTCTTCGCACAACTCCACCATATGACCGAGTCCGACTCGGCCATAGTTGGTTCCATCCCTTTGAGGAAGCGTATTGGATGGCTCGCATAGCCGCCGTAAGTTCCGCCTCAAAAGCAAAGCCAAAACCACATCGTTCCACGAAGCACCCGCGAAAAACCCCTACGATTGCGAAAAACTCTAGAAGGCGTGAGATTTCCAGTGCCCCCGTAGCACTACCGTCGTGTTAACTTTGATCCATCCCGGCAAAGGTTTTACGCCAAGTGACTGCATAATCTTCGGGGCTTGTCTGGGCGCCAAGGAACACGGAGTCTCGGGAGAATGAAGAGGTCCTGTTGATCATTTTGCATGCAACCACGGTCTAAGGAAGATGACTCGAGTGGGACACGAAGGCGTAGGATGGCCGCCTCCGGTGTCCAAGTCTTGTTGTTGAAGGTCAAGTCATTTCGATTTCCCGGATGAGCCAAGTACGGAAAGAAAACGACGAGCCGAAAAAGCCCACGATCACCGAAATGAAAACGCATCAAACGCACTTTGAAATTCATTAAAGCTATAAGCCCTAAAGTAATTGATATTAATGGCATCAAAAATCCACGCCATAGGGCCTCTCGCAAAACCACATGAGACAAATAAATGATCAACGATTCATTGTTAGCACAACAAAAAGACCGCAAAACCGAGGTCATGTGAAGGAGCCACGCGAACACAACACGTCTAAAACCGCAAGACGATTGTGGATAGCCCGCCATGCCACAATCGAACGTCTTTCCGGAATGTGAGGAGACCAAATCCGGGAACCCTAATGAACCGTTGGAGCGCGAGGACGCAAAATGTGTGGCGGTTTCAGTGATACATCCATCATCGTGTGAAGCCACACCGTGTATCCGATGATCTTTGGAGCGATGGGAACTCTAACAATATCTCGGACCATATCCAAATAAGCCTCAATGAATGAGAAAGTAAAGTGCCATGTCCCGTCATAAAAGTAATCCAAGATGCGATGTCGAAATAAGTGCATGTACTCCTCAGAATCCCAATCCTATCGAATGATGTAACCCAACCAATTATCCGGCCAGATCGAACTCCGGAATGCATCCCGAGAATCCGGCCGAGTCCTCCAAGAAACCCGAGATCCCAAAGCGAATCCCTCTCCCGGATGGAAGAGGGGATGAAAGAACGGCGTGGAGATCCATCGAGGCCAAGAAACGCCTACGGAGGATGTTGTAAACCAAAGAGTTGGAAGTCATAATCTTCCATCCCAACTTCATAAGGAAAGCATTGTTGGCGACCACAATAGACCAGGACGCCCAAACCGCCTTTCGCGCCCGTGGCATGCAACAACGTCTCCAATTAACCACCACTGATCCTTTCGAGTTCACATCGCTATCCGTATGAAATTACGCATAGCCTTTTCCATTTGCCGTAACAAAGTTCTCGGGCCACTTGTATACCATCATCGTGTGCACAAAGGAGCTGGTAATCACCGACCACCAAACAAATGCGGCCAAAGAATCGACAGAGAACCTTTCCACCTTCCGAACTTGAAAATAATCTTGTCGAAAATGGATTGAAGGCTGGCCACTTTGGGCGCACTCTTGAAGATGGGGGCGCCCAAGTAGACTGTAGGGAATGCGCCCATATGCATCCCGGTAATCGTCTGAATACGACCTCGCATATGATTGGAAACCCGGCTTCCAAAATAAGCTTTAGATTTATTAGGATTGAAAATATGACCCGACATGTCTGCATAGAGGTTAAATATCTGGATAATAGCACGTGCACTGCTTGAGGATGCCCCACACATAATCACAATATCATCTGCATATGGATGAGGGGAAAACCACCTGATTAGGCGCCCGAAAAGGCTGGAGTAGATTCATGTTGACCGCGTCCTCGACCAATCTACTCAGAACGTCCTCCGCGATGCAAAATAGCAGAGGAGATAATGGATCCCCACTGTCGAACCCCTCGAAAGCAAGAGAAGTAACCCATCGCGACCCATTCAAAGACGAGATTCTCGAAGATCAAGGATGATCTCAATCCGGTGAATGAACACTTAATAGAAACCAAAGCGACGTAACACGTGAATCAAGAAGCCCCAATTAATCAGTATCAAATGCCTTCCGGATGTCAATCTTTAAGATCATATTGACATCATTACGACCTGTAAAATATTGAACCCCTCCGAGACCAACGCAATACGATCATGGATCTGCTGCCGGGATAAAGCCAAATCGGGTAGGTGACAAGAAGAGATGATCGAGCCCGAGCCAGCGTCGCTTAATCTTGGTAATAATCTTAAAAAGGAAATTGCTCATCACGATCGGTCTAAAGTCTTCCACCACATTAGCTTCCTTGGTTTTGGGATGAGTGCCATAAAATGGCATTTAGACCACGGGGGAAGGAAGCCGTGATTTAAAAAATATCGGATGGCGGCCACCACCTCCTCAGAAATGAGATCCCAAAAATGATGATAAAATCTCCCACTCAAACCGTCTGGGCCTGGGGCACTATCCAAACCCATATCAAATGCCGCCTCTTTCACTTTGGATTCTGAAGGAATAGCCGTCAAAAGTGCATTATCAACCATGCTAACTATCGGAGAAATAAGATGATTGACCAGAGTGTAGTCCGAAGTGGTTTGCCCTGTCCGCGAAGAGGTCCGTATAGAAGGAGATAATGTGATTCCCAAGAGCCACCGGGTCCTCTGTATAACTACCATCAACCATCAAATCTTGTATCCGTGAGCGCCCATTTCAAATCTGACAGTGACGATGGAAAAATGCTGTGTTACGATCTCCATCCTTTAACCAATCCGATCGTGATTTCTGCTGAAGGAATTCCGACTGCATGAGCAACGTGCGAGACAGCGCCGATTGCGCCTCCAACTCCATATCCTTGCGAAACTCGGTGAAACCGTCGGATTCAATATCTGCCTGAATCTGACGAACCCTTTCCATCTGATAATCCACCTGACGATTAACATCCCCAAAAACTTCCTTATTCCAAACTTTAATCGTTTGTCGCAACCTCTTGAGTTTCCACATGACGCATTGCAATGGATTAGGCGATGCGCACGGGATCGCCCAAGAGATAGTCACAATATTTCGGAAAGAGTCGTGATGAATCCACATGCGCTGAAAACGAAAAGGAGACGGACCCCTGATAGTGGGATTAGAACAAGAAACCAAAATAGGGTGGTGATCGGAGCCAATGCGAGGAAGAACTAAGCCCTTAACAACTTGCCAAAAAGAGAAGAATTGACAGGTTGCTAGGGCTCGATCCAACTTAGCCTGAAAGAGAGATAGAGGCCTTCGGGGGGAGCACCAAGTAAATGAGTTCCCCGTAGTCGGCACCGCAAATAAACCTACATCCTCCAAGAAGTCCCCGAAATCCTGACAAGAAGCCTAGGATAAGGTACTACGCGCAACGCTCATGATGTCCCAACACAACATTGAAATTCCCAATAAACAAGCAGATCGAGAAGACTGAATTCCTCACATCCAACCAAAGGGCGCGACGAGCAACATGATCACACAAGCCATGAGCAAAACCAACATGGAAAACCATAGAGCCAGTTTGAACTTGCAAAATAATACATTGAGAGGAAGACCAAACTCGATTTTGGACAAAATACTGCATCGCATAGGACCCAAATATCCGGCGCCCGTCGCCCTAAGCTTTGAGCAACAAACCCGAGACCCAAGCTACTCCAAAGAAGAATCAAAACGGATGAAATGTCCACCTTAGGTTCGCAAATGGCTAAAATAGAAGGTTTATGTTTGTGACATAAAGCCTTAAGAACATTACGAGATGCAATGTTCCCAATCCCCCTGGATATTCCGGAAGATGCAATTCACCGAGACTGGGGGAGGTGGCGCCCGTGTCGATCGCGCGTAAAATTGGCATGTGGTGCGTTGAAGATTCGGCGATTGAGAGTTACCCATTTCATCCGCATAATCGCCCATCTCTTGAAGCCGCAGTTCATCTCATGTGGTTCTTGGCGCTCGTTCAATAATAATGTCATGAAGTGGGGCGACGGACCCGACGTAACACTGGAGAATTCTAGATTTGGCCGAGTCCAAAGAGCTATCCTGGAAGGCACGGCTAAGGGCTCGAATAGGCTTCCCAAAGGATCTTGAACCGTAAGAGGCATAATAGTGGAGACTTTGCGGTGTTGAAAGTAGTAGCCTTGGGAGATGACTCCATAGCGGGATAATCGGCCTGGCACACCGCTAATGCAGTCCTGGGAGTCGATCAACCAAGAGCCGCAAAGGTGTTATTAAGGTGGATATCCGTAGAGCAATTGACTATTGCGGAGGTAGGAGAACCTGCACGCATAGCCGAACCCATCTTTCCCATTGAGTCATCAACTCCCTTACCCTTGTCCTCTTGCGCACAGACGATAAACCTTGCGCACTGGATCACCCTCTCTACACGTAACTAGGGCGAGTAGTTGGTGCCAGGGGCGTCCGGTCGAGAGAAGCACGCTTTCTATATCCGGATTGCCCGTATTATTAAGACGACAAGAGGTCAAGCCGAGGTCCTATGCCGCCCGATCGGGAGTGGCACGCTGTCCGTAGTTGGTTGAGTTCTTGGAGTAACACGGCAAGAGGTGTCGAATGTCCTGTGATCTTGCGCTTCAACAAAATTCGAGGCAATTTTTCGTGACGCTATTGACACGAAGGAGCACCGACCTACTCGTTCAACCATGATGTGATCCTCCAATGGCTTTGACAGATCAATATCCACCAACACCCGGATAAAGTGACCCGAGAACCATCCAAATGATCGTTGGTCTATTTGTATTGGGTTCCCAATCGCACCGCAATCCCCAAGATGGTGTTAGGATCCCAATATTCCAAACCAAGCTCAAGATACGAACCAAACGCTTGCCATAGACGTGTGCACTTTGTATGGATTGAAATCACGGGACCCATGGAGAGAGACGGATCGTTCGGGTTGAGCTACCGCTTAATACGAGCATAAGCTCGAGCACGATCCTGCGCATTATAAAACTTAACACAAAAAAATCCCTTAGCCAGGGGGATCAGTTTCCAGTCAGTTTTAATTCCCCATAATTCAGATAGACGTTTGTGTAACATAATGGTTGCCCATGGTTTATTTCCTTTCCCTAAAATCACTCTTCCAATTAATGAATAAGAGAATTCAGCGAGACGTTGTTGATAGACATTTTCATCAATAGTGACAGAATAATAATCGCCTTTTCTAACCGGTATAGGAATGGAATTGGCAGTACCAGATACCACATGTGAAAATATTTTGCAATTACCTTGGGCATGCGTAGTAGAATCCATGTCGTGGTGTGTACCTGGGGCCTTTTGGGCAAAGGTAAAATTGCACGGTAAATGAGGCGATGGCATTCCTTGAGCTCCATGGTTGGATGGAGTGCCTAGAATGCCAGCAAAACCTTGATGCACCAGGTTTGAGGGTTTGGGGATCACTCCCTTATCACTTGAGGACGTCCAAGAGGGCTTGGAAACAATCTCTAACCTTTTTTCTCTGCTCTCTCTCGCTAGGTTGTCCCCAAGTATCTTTCTAGTGCTACATCTATCACTCTTTTGATTTATTGCAAATTAAACGAGGTTGAGTGCTGCAGCAAGTGCCTCTGATATTACCCAAAAATTGGCACTCAATTTTCTGTTAAAGGTGCTTCTCTTTTTGGTTTTGTCAAGTGAAAACTCAATTTGCAAGGTTTTGTTTATTGATATATGCGTCAAATGCTTCCGTGTGTTAGTTTGCTTAGGGCATAGAATAAAATTTCAGTGATGTTAAATCAAAGATTAATAACAATTGGCAATTATTAAATTTCTTGAAGATGTTTATGCCATATGCGTACTGTCTAAATCTATGGGCTATGATTATGCTGGCTTTATTGATGTGGTATCCATAATGGAAAAGGTTCATAAAGTTTTGGTTGTCTACCTGTTCATTGAGTTCTGCCGCCATTACAGAAAGCTCCTACACAATATTTGTTTACTTCATCTAGTTTAGGTGTATTTTCGTATTGATCATGCTGAAGACGTTCATTGATTATGCTAATTTTATTTATGCTAATATGTTTTGTAATGATTTCATCTTGTAAGTTCGTTGATGATCCATTTTCAGCATTTTCTAAACCTGCATTTGAAAACTTTCATTGTCAGTTTGTATGATTATAGTCAGATATGGATTGCTTATATATTTAGCTAAAAGCTAGTAACTAAAAGGTAGTCATTAAGGATATTGATGATGCATGATTAATGCAACAGAAGTTAGAAGTTTTAATGCTAAGAAGGAAGTTGAAGATTTCATTCTTAGATTCTGTGTGATTCTGCTTTCATCATTCTAAAAAGTTAGTATAAGTAACATACTGGAAGAATGATATATACTTCTATCCCAGACCCTAATATGCTCTCTTCTCTCTCATCCCTTGTGAAATCGTCTGGCTACCCCTCTTAACGTTGTCGGTGTCATCGCCGGTCACCTTCTCCATGGCTACGTTGGATTCCCTATATAGTTTAACGTCAAATTTTATTGCTCCTCGTGCACGTACAATGTCATCCACTTCCTCACGACCGTCCCCTTCGAATTTTGTTCATCCACAAAAGCAACCGGTTCGTCCTCCTTGATTGCACATACGCCGATTTAGTTACGCGAAATGTTATCTGTTGCCCTCGTCATCGGAACCTGGGGGAAACGCTCCAACCATGAAGGGTTTTGGGTTTTGGGGGGCGGCCAATACCTCTTCCTTGGTGCCCGCGGCCCTTGGGGTGGCGCACTCCACCCTTCCCCCATGGCAGTCGCATGCCATGGGGGGGCCGGCCCCCTTGTGGGTTCTTATGGGGGGCCGGCTGCTATTGCTCCCACCAAGGCCGCCCCCTCCCGGGGGTGATGACCCCTGGGCTACTGTCTGCCATCTCCATGGCATTCCATCTGCATGTCCTCCCAAATATGCTGCACAATTGCTGGAAGCTCTTCTCCGACGACCTCCTCCCATGAATCGAACCCTCGACTTTCGGCTCATAATGCTAATGCTAATAATGTTATGGGTAACACTTTTGCTAAAGTTGTTTCAGGTAATTCTCATCCTATGGATTCAACTTTTCCCCAGGCCCTAGGTAATCTTACTTCATTCTCTCATATAGTTTCGAGCAAGATTCATTCTATCCATAAACCTGTTAGGAAAGGAGATTATTATTCTGTGACTATTGATGAAAACCTTTACCAGCAGCGTTTTGTTGAATTCTCTTACTCGTTGATTGCGCGGGTGTTTTTGGGGAAGGGTAACAAGCCCTGGCCTACTATGCTTCTGCATAAACGGCTTTCCGAGCTATGGGGCATTAAAAATGATTGGAAACTAATTCCCCTGGGCAAGGGCTATTTTTGTGTTAAATTTTCTAATACGCAGGATCGATCACGTGCTCAGTTACGTATTCATTGGGCGCTTAACCCGGGGACTATTCGTCTCTCTCCCTAGGTTCTAGATTTCAACCCTTACAAGGTTCACACTTCCGTTGCCAGTGTTTGGGTTCAAATCTTTGAGCTTAGTTTGGAATACTGGGATCCCAATACTATTTTGGGGATCGCCAGTGCTATTGGTAATCCGATTCAAATTGATCATCGATCATTAGATGGCTCCCTTGGTCACTTTATTCGCGTGTTGGTTGACATAGATCTCGCAAAGCCGTTGGAGGATCATATTATGGTGGAACGGGTTGGCCAATGTTCGTTTGTGTTAGTTAGCTACGAGAAACTTCCTGAGTTCTTCTATAAGTGTAATATTACGGGACACTCGACTGCTTCCTGCCGTCTTGCTTCTATAGGGCCATCAGCTCCGGAAGACCATCCTCGTTCGCATCAGGATCGATCTAGAGCCCCGAATGGACGTCCTACATCTCAAAGGGGGCATTCCAGAGTTCGCAAAATTTATCGTCCAATGCCTCAGGCCAAGGACAAGGGCAAGGTCATGGATAACTCAATGGATAATACGGGTTTGACTATACGGGCTGGTTCCCCATATTGCGCCATAGTCACTTGCTCTAATGATATTCATCTTGGAAATGCTTTTGAGGCCCTTGCTACTGACGATACCTCCGAGTCCCATTCCCCTCCTGTTCGCCTACTTGTAATCCAGTCCCTAAGCCCCCTGCTCCTAGCATCGGCTTATTTTTTTTGCCTTATCTAACCCTCGAGTTTGCCTCCTCGACGATACAACATCCCCTCGGAAAAGCCTATTCGCACTCTTAGCGAGCATTCCGGATAGTTCCCTTGATACTGACCAAGTCCTGATGCATCACCGTCACTCAAGGATCGTCTCGGAATACATGACCTCATGATTATTACGTTCTACAGGCAAAAGGAATTAGACTTTCTAGCATCTAAACACTCAAGCGGACTACGCCGACGATGTTTCTAATGCACATGCGTCTGATCCTGAGGACCATATTACTTCTGATTTCCGTGCGCTCACCACGGCTGCTTCCCTACCTTTTTCTCAATGAATTGCATCTTTTGGAATATCCGGGGAATTGGAACATTGCTTCTCGTAATGTTCTTAATGCTTTATATTTTAAGCACAAACCATCTTTATTGGCTATTTCTGAGCCCAAGGTGGACATTAACTCGATTTCGGATTCTTATTGGACTAGTTTGGGTTTGAGTTTTGTGACTCAAAACTTTTGTTCTAATGGTCGGGAGGATATCTGGGTTTTCTGTAATCATGGCATCTCTATTCTGCAGCAGGTTCTGGTTTCATCTTAGTGTATTGTTCTTCAGGTTCAGTGTGGCTCTCTGATTTTTCATATTGGTTTGCTTCATGGTTTATGTAATCATATTGACCGTCGTACACTTTGGCTGGATTTGATGAATTTGGGTCTTAATGATTTGTTGCTCCTTGGTGACTTTAATGATGTCTTGGGTCACCATGAGAGATCGGCGATGGGATTGTATCCCAAACTTCTTGTCCAGACTTCAGGGGGCTTTTTGGATGATGTTGGTTTGTTTTCTGTGCCTACTACGGGTAATACATTTACTTGGTACACTACTCGTCGCCACACTCCCTTCTCCGTGCAAAATTGGATCGAGTCCTAGCTACTTGTCGATTTTTCTCTCTTTGGCAAAGCGGTTAAAGGTTTGGTTCTTCCTCATATCGGTCCGGATCACCATCCCCTTTGGTTTTTGCTCATCATCTATCAAGAGGGGTCCTATTCGCTTTTGTTTTTAGCGCATGTGGGTTTGTTGTCATGACTCATTTCGGGATCTGGTTGTCTCTTCTTGGGCCATGTCGTGTCCTTTCCCCTAATCCACTCCTCGTGTCATGTGGAAGCTTAAAAGGTTGCGTCGACTATTAAGGTTTGGAATAAAGACGTCTTGGTGATGATAATCGTAAAGTGGATAGTCGATAGAGAAAGTTCATCGATTCAAAGGCGGATATTTAGACTTTGGGTTTCTTTCTTTGCCGTCGTGAATTGGAATTTGAAGCCCAAAACGCTTTGTCCAATACGTTGTTATATGCAATCAATTCTTGAAGCGTAAAGCTCATTTACCTGGCTTAAGGTTGGGGATTGGAATACAATATTTTTCATCATCGTTGTAAGATTCGGGGTAGGCGTTCGGGATTTAGGGTTTGATGATTGATGGTAATTTCTCAGATGATCCAGTTGTTCTTGGGAATCACATTACCTCCTTCTATAAGGAGCTTTTCTCGGACTCAGGGGGTACCATTTTGGATTATACTATGGTTGATCAGGTTATATCTTCGATGGTGGGGGCTGCGGATAATGCTCTTTTAACGGTTATTTCTTAGATTCGAGAGATTCGGGAGGCGCTTTGACCTGGGTTCGGATAGCTCTCCTGGCCCTGACGGTTTCAATGGGATATTTTATCGTCACTGTTGGGACATTATTTCAGCAGAGTTATCGCCGCGGTCTATTTTTTCTTTACTAGCTCAACCCTCCCTTCGGGGTTGAATGCTAGTTTTATGGCTCTGATTCCGAAGACTAAAGATGCAAATACTATTGACAACTTCCGTCTGATCGTTATGAGTAATTTTCTTTTCAAGATTATTACTAAGATTTTGGCAACTCGGTTGGGCTTGATCATTTCTTCTTATTTGTTGCCTACGCAGTTTGGATTTATTCCAGGCAGACAGATTCATGACTGTATAGCTCTGGTTTCTGAAGGCTTCAATGTTTTGCATGGTCGGATTGATTATAATATGATATTGAAAATTGATATCTGCAAAGCATTTGATACTTTAAATTGAGGTTTTTTGATCCACGTCCTGCATCGGTTTGGCTTCTCGGAGATTTTCGTTCATTGGATTGAAGTTATTCTTCAGTCATCCAGGATTTCGATCTTACTGAATGGGCCGCATGTGGGATACTTTTCTTGTTTTAGAGGAGTTAGACATGGTGATCCTTTATCTCCTTTACTTTTGTGCATTGCGGAGGAAGTCTTGAGCAAATTTATTGAGATCGCGGTGACTTAGAATCACCTAGGGTCGTTCATTGCGCCTAGACATATTATCTTTCCCTCTTCGATTCTATACGCTGATGATATTATTATTATGTGTGGGGCCTCTTCAGCTAACACTCGTATCCTTCTTTAGATCCTCATGTTGTACGCTGATATCTCGGGTCAGGCCTTCAATCCTCATAAATCAAAAGTTTACTTTGGCACCCAGGTTTTTACTCATGTGCGTGGGCGTATCCAGACTATTATGGGTATTCAGTTAGGGGCCTTCCCTACAGTTTATTTAGGAGCCCCAATCTTTAAAGGTGCTCCTAAGGCTGCGGTCTTGCAGCACATTTTTGACAAGGTTATTCTCAAATTTCGAAGATGAAAAGGGACTGCTCTATCTCTTGTTGGTCGTGTCTTCTTGGTTAATTTGGTGATTACTAGCTCCTTTATGCATACGATGATGGTTTACAAGTGGCCGAGATCCTTGCTTAAGCAAATGGAAAAAGCCATACGTAACTTTATTTGGACTGGTGATGTAAACTCAAAAGGTTCGGTGGTGGTCAATTGGGATCGATGTTGTATGCCTCGGGCAGAAGAGGGCATGGGTGTTCGCTCGATTATTATGGCTAATAATGTTTTTCTGATGAAACTGGGTTGGAAGGTTATGACTTCGGATTCTGTGGTTTTAAAGACTCTCAGGAAACGTTATTTGACATCAGACGGTTCTATTCGTAGATCGTTTCTCCCTTCTTCCATCTGGACTGGGATTAGGCCTTGCATTGCGGATTGCTTGGACGAGTCTCATTGGATCCCGGGGTGTAATGAGTCTAGATATCTATTTGGGCATCGCATTTCAGAGTACTTCTACGATGAGTCCTGGCATTTCACCTTCTCGTTTGTTGAGGCTTACTTGGATCTTGACTGGGATATTGTTCGCGTTCCCATCGCCCCCTCCTCGAAGGACACGTAGGTCTGGATGCTCTCTGATGATGGGAATATTACCTAAAAATCGGCGTATTCTCATATTCGGCCCCAATCTTCTGTGGTCCAATGGGGTTCTTGGATTTGGTCACCTCATATTCCAGAACGCCGTTCAATTGTGGTGTGGCGAGCCATCCACAATCGTTTGGCGGTCTTGGACTTATTGCGTCCTAGGGGGAGTTTTATTGGCCCCTCAGTCTGTGGTCTTTGTTGTGTTTCTGCTGAATCTGTTGATCACTTGTTTGTCTCTAGTGTCTTTGCAGGGGCTCTTTGGAGATGGACTTTTGGCTCATTTGATGTTCACCTCTTTATGGCTCATAGCTTTAATGAATTCCTGGTGCGCTTAATGAATTTCCGTTTCAGTGAGCAGGTTGCTTTCTTATGGCGTGTGGCAGCTTTGTCTTGCATCTGGCTCATTTGGCATATCCGCAATGATTTGGTTTTTAAAGATAAACTCTGGATGGTGGACGCGGCCATTACCCATCTTTGGGTTCTTATTGTTGAATCTTCTTCTTTAGATCGGGGTTGCATGCATAATGATCAAAAAGACCTTTTCATCCTAAGAAGACTTCGAGTTCTTGGGCGGTCTAAACAAGCTCCGAAGATTGTGCAAGTAAATTAGTGTTGTGGACTGTTGTATTTTAGTAATTTAATATGTAATTAATCTTATCAAACACTATATTTTGGTCTGTAATAGATAGATACAAAATATTGAAATATAGAATGGGGAGAAAGATGACTAGAGAGAAAGGGAGAGAGATGAAAGTGATTGGTAACAAACTTCTCGCTTAATTCTCACGTCCAGCTGCATTTTAACAAAATTTCCCACTTGGGACCACTTACTGAATTTAAATAAAACATAAAGAAATTAATTATCTTAACAAATGAAAACGTAACACTTGTCGCCCATTCTCACGATCTTTCTTTTTCACTCCAAAGGCCCAGATCATCCCACGTGTCCAACAAACAACACTTCATCAATTTCCAGCTGTTTTCCTCCCATCCACTATCGATCTTCTTCTTTCCCACACAAGACTGCACCTTTTCTTCCTTTGCTTCTTCCACTCACACCCAAACTAATCTGGTTCACAACAATACCCTCTTGGGAATCAGATCCTTGTACCCAAGGATCAAAATTGGGAAACTTCTTAAGGATGTATTTAAGATCTTCCCAAGAAGATTTGTTCCAGCTCGAGTCAGCCCATTTTACCAAGATCTGATGAATCTCATCCTTACCATGCTTCACCACTCGTCGATCCAGCACCTGCAGTGGTTTAATTTTGAGAAGCCCATCGGAATCAGTTAACGTCAGATCTAGTGAAGGTATGTGTTTATCTCCAAATTTCTTTTTCAGTAAGGATACATGAAAGACAGGATGTATCCTCGATCCCTCTGGCAGATCCAGCCTCAAGGCGATCCATCTCTGGAACTACTGAGATTTGCTTTTCTGGTGTAAGCCACCTCACCTATTTTTTCCAAAACTGTGTAGGGTTCGAAGTATTTTGGAGATAACTTCAAATTTTTGCGAAATTGAACGGAATTTTGCCGAAAAGGTTGCAGCTTGAGGTATACCTGCTCCCCTATCTCAAATTTTCTCTCGGTTCTTGAAGTGTCTGCATAAACTTTCATGCGGTTCTGAGCCTGTTGTAGATTCTCCCTGAGGTCTTGAATCATATGTCTCCTTTGCTGTACTAGATCTTTAGCCTCCCCATTAGAAGAATTCACATATGGTCCAATAGACAACATAGAAGGTGAATACCCATAGAGAGCTTGGAATGGTGTGCGCTTAAGACCTGTGTGATAGTTAGTATTATACCAGTACTCTGCTAAAGAGAGCCACTTTAGCCACTGTTTAGGGTTATTATGCACCATACACCGTAGATAAGTTTCCAGACATTGATTCAAACGCTCAGTTTGCCCATCTGTCTGGGGATGATAGGCTGAGGACATGTGCAAACTAACACCCATGAGCTTGAACAACTCTTTCCAAAAAGAACTTGTAATAATTTTATCCCTATCGGTGATGATGCTAATCGAAGCCCATGTAGTTTATAGACATGATCCAAGAAGAGTTTGGCAACCCCTGTCTTTAAAAAGGATGTGATAAGGCTATGAAATGGCCATACTTGGTGAATCTATCTATGATTACCAAGATGACATTCTTTCCTCCTGAGGAAGGTAAACCTTCTACAAAGTCCATAGTGATATGTATCCAAGCCTCGATTAGGAATAGGGAGAGGTTGTAACAGACCGGATAAGAATCATGATCTCGGCTTACTCCTTTGACAGATATCACATGCATGTACCATTGCCACCACATCGCCTTCATATTAGGCCAAAAATACCCCTTTCAATCTCATATATGTCCCATTAATGTCTGAGTGGCCTCCATAGTTGAATGATGCATGGCAACAGGATCATATAGCTCACCGGTCATCTTTCCCTCTGACCAATCTTCCTTATACCTAACTATTCCTCCAGTCACCACAAAATCTGGATAGGTGGAAGGGTCCAGGCTATTGGTTGTGATTATTTTTGCAAAGAAAGGATCCCCTTCATAGCTAAGAATAACTTGTTGCACCCAGGTGGGAGTGGCAGTTGTAATGGTTGTGCAGGAGTCCCCCAACTCCCCTATCCTTGAGAGGGCATCAGCAGCCCTGTTTTCTGTTCCCTTCTTGTACTGAATTTCATAATTCAGTCCTAACAATTTAGTGATCCATTTTTGCTGCATTGGGGTCATGACCTTCTGATCTAATATGTATTTTAAGGCCTGCTGGTCAGTCCTTATAATAAACTTATGCCCTTGCAAGTAGTGTTTCCATCTTTGAATAGCCATTAAGACAGCCAAAAACTCCCTTTCATAGATGGATAGGGCCTGATTTCTGGGGCATAAAGTTTTGCTCATGAAAGCAATAGGTTTTCCCTGTTGCATCAAAACAGCCCCTACTCCAAACCCACTAGCATCTGTCTCAAGAATAAAAGGTTGTGTAAAATATGGTAAAGCCAGTATAGGAGCTGAAATCATAGCTTCCTTCAATGTGTGAAAAGCTCCATCTGCCTCTGCATTCCAAGTAAATCTGTCTTTCTTGAGTAAATTAGTTAATGGTTTACTCAGCACCCCATATCCTCTGATAAATCTCCTGTAGTACCCAGTTAGCCCAAGGAATCCCCTTAACTACTACAAGGTAGTGGGTACAGGCCATTGCACCATGCACTCAATTTTTTGAGGGTCTGTAGCAACCCCATCCTGGGAGATGATATGCCCCAAATACTCAATATGCAACTGCCCAAAGTTACATTTACTCCTTTTAGCAAAGAGGGAATTCTCCTTCAGCAAGGTTAGAACACTTTCAAGATGCCACAGATGATCTTCCCATGTAGTGTTGTAGACTAATATGTCATCAAAAAACACAAGAGTATACTTCCTTAGGCAGTCCCTAAATACCTGGTTCAATAGGGACTGGAAGGTAGCAGGGGCATCACAAAGCCCAAAAGGCATAACTAGGAATTCATAGTGACCATTGTGGGTGCTGAAAGCTGTGAGGAGTCTGTGTTCAGGCTTCATTAGGATCTGGAAATAACCAGACCTAAGATCAATCTTTGAGAAGTATCTGGCCCCATATAACTCATCCAACAATTCTTCAATGACTGGAATAGGATAATCATGCTTAACTGTCAAAGAATTCAAGTATCTCTAATCTACACATAACCTCCATGTTGCATCTTTCTTCTTAACCAAGAGCACATGAGAAGCAAATGGGCTCTGACTATGTTGTATAACCCCTGACTCCAAAAGTTCCTTCACAATCCTCTCAATTTCATCTTTGTGATTGTGAGAGGTTCTATAAGGGTATTGGTGCTTGGGCACACTACCAGGTTTTAGAATAATCTGGTGTTCAACCCCTCTACTAGGTGGTAACCCTCTTGGTTCTTCAAAAACCACCTCAAACTTGGAAAGTAAGGAAACAGTTCTGGATTCACCTCTGAATCTGGAGTCTGCACTATTAGAACATATAATTCTTCAATTTGGTCCTCATAATTTGCATGTAGCATCTTATAGAGCAAATGCCCAGAAATGAGCTAGCATTCTGCAGCAGATGTTAGAGCCTGAATCTTAACTCTTCTTCCCTGCAAGGTGACAGTAAATGTCATCTTATCATAATCTAATTCAATGGGTGTGCATGCCTTTAACCATTCTCCTCCAAGAATAAGATCACATCCTTCATTCTTCAATAACCTAATGGGTAAGTGAATGTATTACCCTGCATATCCCAAGTGAAACCTTCAGCCTTTTGTGAACTAACCAACCTCTGACCATTAGCCACCTTTACCAACAAAGGCTTGGCTGGAGAAAGTGGACACCCTAAATTTTTGGTTGTTGACTCTTGTATGAAACTGAGAGTACTCCCTGAATCTATTAGAATGTGCAACCTGTGTTTTCCACATTATCCAAACAGCCTCATGGTAATTATGTTGTCCTCCCCTGCAATGGCATTCAATGTCATTTGTACCTCATACATGGGTTCCATGAGAGGCACATTTGGATCCTCATTAACTGGAATGTCCTGCAAACAAGCCAGTTCCTCCTCCTCAGTCATGATCATATAGGTGATCCTGTTCTTACACCTATGACCATAAGTAAACTTCTCATCACAATTATAACAAAGACCCTTATCTCTCCTAGCTGCCATCTCAGCTGCAGTGAGTAATTTAATAGGTTGTTTGGGCTGGACAGGAGGTGCAGGCTTTGGTGGGGAACTGGGGATAATATCTGTCTTCCTTGGGATCTGGTACTGGTATGAGAAGGGTTTGGAAGGACCCTTGACTCTTCTAGTGATAGCATCCAGGGTTAAAAGTTGTTTTCTGCCCAACTCAATGGTTTGGTTTAGGGAAACAGGCTCAAACATGTTAACGAATGCCTGTAATTCTTCACTTAGCCCACTCACAAAACTTGCTATGAAATACTCTTCAGAATAATTCCCATTGTTGAGTAGCAACATACATGCCTTCAGCTCCTCAAACTTTTCAACATATTCATTGTAAGAACCAGTATGCTTCAACTTATTAAACTCAGCAATGATTTTAGTTTCCCTCAATTCCTTAAACCTGGTAGATATGATCTCTATGAACTGCTGCCATGAAAGATCATTGTGTTTGGTGCCAAAATTTTGAAACCACTGTGCAGCCTTTCCTTCAAAGTACATAGATGCCAGAATAACCTTTTGTTGATCAGGAATATTAGGTATCAATCTAAAATACCCATTACAATTGAGAATCCATGACCTAGGATGGAAGCCATCAAACCTAGGGAAATCAATTTTTGGCATAGGACTAATAACCTGCATACCCTGTGGTTCATCCAACAGTCTAGTCCTTGGAGAGGTATGATTCCTGAAATGAGTTCCCTCACTTGCACTACCAGGAAATGGCCCTCCTAAAATGGATTCCTCATCAGCCTGACTTTTACCCTTGTGCATATTAAGGAGTCAGAATCGAATTGCGACCAATGTATTGGTTAGATGCTCAAATTTTCCATTCATGCACATCAATTAATCTCGCATTTCGAGTTAATCCCGAATCTGTTCTTGCAATTTAAGTTCGGTAGCTACTCTTTTCAATGCTTCAGTTTGGCGAATATGATCAATCCTTTTTTGTGCCTCTTGCAGGTCCTTCATACGGGTTCCTTCAGCCATATCCAAGGATGTTGGCTCTGGTGATACCAATTGTTGTGGACTGTTGTATTTTAGTAATTTAATATGTAATTAATCTTATCAAACACTGTATTTTGGTCTGTAATAGATAGATACAAAATATAGAAATATAGAATGGGGAGGAAGTTGATTAGAGGGAAAGGGAGAGAGATGAAAGTGATTGGTAACAAACTTCTCGCTTAATTCTCACGTCCAGCTGCATTTTAACAAAATTCCTCACTTGGGACCATTTACTGAATTTAAATAAAACAGAAAGAAATTAATTATCTTAATAAATGAAAATGTAACACTTGTCGCTCATTCTACATCGATCTTTCTTTTTTTCACTCCAAAGGCCCGTCATCATCCCACGTGTCCAACAAACAACACTTCATCAATTTCACTGCTTTTCCTCCCATCCACTATCGATCTTCTTCTTTCCCACACAAGATCGCACCTTTTCTTCTTTTTTTCTTCTTCCACCCACACCCAAACTAATCTGTTCACAACAATTAGCAAAAACCCCTTCTGGGCTGGATCAAGGTCAATACAGATTGTAGTGCTTTGGGGGCGCTGGGAAGTCTTACAACTTCTGGGGTCTTCCGGAATTGCAGAGGCTTCTTTCGGGGTTGCTTTGTGGAACATTGTGATGCGGGTTACACTTTTGAGGCCGAATTGGTGACGGCAATATGGGCCATTCATTATGCATTCGCTAAGGGCTGGACTATGTTGTGGGTCAGATTATGTTTATGTTGTGGACTTGCTCCACAAAAGATCCGTAGTTATTCCCTGGCGTCATCTTAGCAAATGGCGATATACTCTTCATTTGCTTTCACAGATAGATCTGGTGGTCTCGCATATCTATCGTGAAGGCAATCGAGTGGCAGACCTTCTGAGTAAGAAGTCGCAATCTGTGACTTGGTGGGGAGTCCCTCCTGCGGATATTGTGCCTTTTCTCATGAAAGACTATGTTGGTCAATCCAATTATAGGTTTGTTAGTTAATGCGTACGGGTTCTTATTTTTGTATTTTTGGACGCTTGTTTTATCTTTTATGGGGGTACTCTTTTTCCTGCCAAGGGTTTTTCCCACAAGGGTGGGTTTTACCTTGGGAGGTTTTAACGAGGCCCCAACCATTCAGCCATTTGGTCGGCTTGTGACCATTTCGATTTCTTTCGGACTTGATTATCGTACTTGTTTCTTTGGCTACCTGATCAGCATGTGATCAAGGATCACTCTTTTTTATTTTTAATATATCTTTGATTCATTCAAAAAACATACTGGGACAATTTGGGCCATAGGACCTAGCTTATGATGGGAAATATGAAAAACTAAGTAGCTGAGAAGTAATATTGGACTCCGACAAATTTCAAGTTTATTACCTCAATCTTTAGGATTCCCTATTTTTCAATTATTGTGACGCCCACCCCAATTACTACATTACTAAGCAACATAAAAAGTGAAATTTGAAAATGTACCTTATATACCTGTACACATTTTTTTTCCTGTGACATTTTAACAACGAACAAGCAAGATCACTTTACGTGTAAGAAAATGACAACCCATAACCACAAGAAGGAGAGGTAACAAACCCTGTATTAAATACAACAGACATCCATATTGCCAAACTCATAACCCACATCACCCAGCTATTTACATGTACATATTTACATCAGAGTTTTCAAAAGAGGGTACAACCCTAAACCAAAATATAATACAAGCCCAAAAAGAAAGGTGACCCATCACCATAGCCCAACAGTCGTCATTCATGTACACTCGTCCTCAATAACTCGTAGGAGCTCCAAAGGCCACGCCCGAAGCTCATGAAATCCAAAGATCACCAAACTCACCTACAATGCATGAACTACGTGAGCTAATGCCCGATGCTTTAAAACCATGCATGTTTAATGAACAATGTAATACAAATGCAAATGCATTCTAAGATATATTACCAGAAGTGCACATAATTAATTGAAATATATTATTTATAACCATTTCTTTACATAGGGCCATTGACCAACCTGCTATGCACCGGAAAGAGCTCAACACAAAATCAATAATCACATGGCCATAATTATATTGACACCGCCTAGGGCCATATCCCGGGACCAACTGAGGTCCACCCCTTGTCTTCCCCAATGATCCCCCAGGAGTCTTCCCCCTGACGTGTCAATAAGGATACAGTTAAGTGGTCCGCCCCCTCGTGACGGTCAGAGGCACACCCCCTGTCAACCCCTATGATCCTCCGAGGAGTAACACCCACTGCACCCTAAAATATATCATAAAAGCACGCCTCGCATGCCTCGGTGCACTAGCAGTGGCCAACCAAATCTTATCTTTTCAAAGAAAGTTATCGTGTCGTGCATGCCTCATCTCAATAATGCTCACATATTTGCATGCACGTGCAAATGCCAATGAATGACATGCTCAATGAAACAATAATCATCACACTCCAATATCCACCAAGTAACATATAAACATCAAGGTTTCCCTAATGCATCCATCAAGATACAAGAATTGCCTTTAATATCAATAAGACAGGAAATACTATGTTCATGCATTGTAGTTGCAGATGGATTTTCACTTACTTTTCACCTTTTGGATGTACTACCAAATATTAATATGCTTTTCTGTCTTAACGCTAGATTTGAACGGGCCTGTACAAACATGAGATATCAATCTTTATTTGCAAATCAATAAATTTACTATATTTAACTTTATAGAGGACCTTATAATCTTAATTGAATTTTACTAGACCACAATTAAATCACGAGACATATAATTAACCCTATTTTAGTTTACAATTACCTCAATTTCTCATTACAAAATATATTTTATTGTTACTTAATCATTGTACTTAACATTTGTGTTAAACTCCTAAACATTAAACACCACTGTTACCGCTAAACCTTAATATTAAGTATGATCCCTAATACTAGGCTAGAATTTGCTCAATTAGGATTGTTAACTGATTGTCAGAAATACATATGTGATCTTCAATAAAGTAACTGTTTTAATCCAATAGCACCCAGTAGCTATTCTAAGTAAGTTGATAAGTCTAATTTTACTTTCAAGAATAGGTTAATTCGAATGATTTACTATGAATCGAAAATTATAGATGGAATAGCTTAGCTTACCCATTTTTGTCTGCTCTTTGTTCGGCTAGGAAGACCATCTCGTTGCGGTGGTGGCTTGACTAAGCAACCAAAATAATGCATATTCTAATTACACACATATATATATATATATATATTATATTTTACACATCATTCTTATAACAATGATTATATCTTAACAGAAAATGCCTATCCTATATTCGTATATATATAATAATTATATCATATGTTTCATATTTTATATATATATATATCATTTACCAATTTATTCCTTATTTGTAAGTTGTTTATAATATATATATATATATATATACTCTCAAGCTCATTAAAGTAATTATGACGTCATCCTCTTTCTTATTATTATATTTATTATTATTATTTTAATAAAACTATTATCTCAATTAATATATCATCTTACTATCAAGTTCTCGATCATATATTACATTAATCCGTTCAATTAATTTGTTCACATTTTATGTATTCCAATACACACATTGTTGCCGCCTTTCATCCCTAATTTACCACGTGTAATCTTGTAATTCTTTGAATAGCTACCACGTGTAACTTAATAGCTAGCATCTAATAGTCCGACAACTAAATACTTTTCTTTTCCAACTACTTAAATTAGTAATCTAACGACTAATCACAATAAGTGAGTTCCAAAGTTATAAAACTAGTCATATCGTATAAATAATCAGATTATGCAAAAAAACACATAACCAACATGTAGTGCATGAAATATATTGGCCAGGTGAGTAGTGAGAGACTCGGGTATTACATCCTCCCCTCCTTATAAAAATTTTGTCCTCGAAATTTTACTTACCGAAATAAGTCAGGATATTTAGCTCTCATCTTGTCCTCTCTTTCTCATGTAGCTTCTTCTAACGAGTAGTTTCTCCAGAGTACTTTAACTAAAGGGATTTCCTTATTCCTGAGTTTCTTTACCTCTCGTAATAATATTTCCACAGGCACCTCTTCGTAGCTCAAGTCAGCTTTTAATCCTACTGGTTCGTGTTTCAAAATATGAGATGGATTTGAAACGTATTTTCTCAACATAGAGACGTGAAATACGTCATGTATTTGAGACATTGATGCTGGTAGGTCAAGTCGATAAGCAACATCACTAATTCTTTCTGTGATATGGAACGGGCCAATGTATCTAGGACTGAGCTTTCCTTTCCTTCAAAATCGCATCACCTCTTTCATTGGTGCCACCTTAAGAAATACTTGATCCCTCATCAAAATTCTAACACTCTTCTTCTTTGATCCGAATAACTTTTCAGCTTTCTGGCGATTTTCATTCTCTGTCGAATTTGTGTTACGGCCTCCGTCATTTCTCGAATCATGTCTGGGCCTAAAAGCTTTCTTTCACCAATCCCGTCCCCAATGTATCGGGCGATCTACATTTTCTCTTTGTATAGTGCTTCATAGGAGCCATCCGATTGTGGCTTGGTAGCTGTTGTTGTATGAGAATTCTATCAAAGGTAGATATTTACTTCATTGTCTTTCAAAATCCAGAATACATGATCTAAGCATATCTTCTAAAGTTTATATCGTTCGCTCCGATTGTCCATCAGTTTGAGGGTGATAAGCAGTACTAAACGACAATCGTGTTCCTAATGCCTTCTGTAGACTCCTCCAAAAAGTATATAAGAACCTAGAGTCCCTATCTGAAACAATAGATAGTGGCACACCGTGAAGTCTAACCACTTCCTGTATATAAAGCTGCGCATATCGGTCCATGGAATAAGTTGAACAAATAGGAATAAAATGGGTGGATTTGGTTAATCTATCTATGATCACTCAAATAGCATCGTGTCCCTTAGTTTTAGGCAAACCTGTCACAAAATCCATGGTGATCCTTTCCCATTTCCATTCCTAATAGCGGAGGTTGCAACATTCCACCGGCCTTTTGTGTTCCGCCTTTATTTGTTGATAGATTAAACATTGTTCTACATATTGCGCGATATCCTTTTTCATACCTGGCCTCCGATGAATGCATCTTCAAGTCTCATGCGTTTTTGTAGCTCCTAGATGTACGAAATATGGTGTTGAATGCGTCACGCTAAAACATCCTCTCGGAGATTTTCTCTATTGGGCACGTATTATCGTTCTTGAAACCGCAATACTCCATTCTCGGATATCTTCAAATCAGAAGGCACTCCAGAGGCAATATCTTTCTTCACCTTAACATAGTAATCATCACCTTGTTGTTCATGTTGGATTCTATCTATTAACGTCGGTCGTAGTGTTAACGCAGCCAATCTAGCTTCAATGGACCCCAATGATACAATCTCAACGTTCATTTTCTGGAGATCCATTAACTCTAGTTTCTGAATTTGAATTGCAATTGCGTTGCTTTGTGTCGATTTCCGGCTCAATGCATCTGCTACGACATTGGCTTTACCAGGGTGATAAGTAATCACGCAATCATAGTCCTTCACTAGCTCCAACCACCGTCGTTGCCGCATATTTAATTCCTTCTGTGTGAAGAAGTATTTTAAAATCTTGTGATCTGTGTAGATCTCACATCGTTCCCCGTATAGGTAATGTCTCCATATTTTAAGTGCAAACACCATCAAGCGCAAGCTCTAAATCATGTGTAGGATAGTTCTTTTCATAGTCCTTCAATTGTCTAGATGCATACGCAATCACCTTACCGTTTTGCATCAGTACGCATCTCAAGCCATTCTTTGAAGCATCATTATAAACTACAAAACCTCCAGTACCTGACGGGATATAGAGAATTGGTGCTGAAGTCAATCTCTTTTTCAATTCTTGAAAGCTTTCTTCGCATGCCTTTGTCCATTTGAATGAGACACTCTTTCTGGTTAATTGTGTTAAAGGCGTAGCAATTCTGGAGAATCCTTTCACAAATCGACGATAATAGCCAGCTAAACCAAGAAAACTACGTACCTCAAGGATTTGTAGGTTGTGGCCAATTATTGATAGCCTCGACTTTACTTGGATCAACTGAGATTCCTGCTCCGGATACAACATGTCCCAAGAACACTACTTGATCTAACCAGAATTCACTTTTCTTAAATTTGGCATACGATTGTTTTGCTCTCAGGACCTCTAATACCATTCTCAAGTGTTTGGTGTGCTCCTCTTTTGTTCTAGAGTAGATCAAGATATCATCGATAAACACAATAAAGAATTTATCTAGAAAATCTCTAAATACCTGATTCATCAAGTCCATGAAAGCGGCTAGGGCATTCGTTAACCCAAATGGCATCACCAAAAATTCATAGTGTCCATATCTCGTGCTGGATGTTGTCTTGGGTATATCATCTTCTTTTATTTTAGCTGATGGTACCCGGATCGCAAGTCGATCTTCGAAAATATTGCTGCACCTTGAAGTTGACCGAACAAATCATCAATTCGAGGTAAAGGATATTTATTCTTAATTGTAACTTTTTTCAATTCACGGTAGTCGATACACAATCTCATCGTACCTTCCTTCTTTCGCACAAATAAGACCGGCGCACCCCATGGCGAGAAGCTAGGTCTAATGAAGCATTTATCTAGCAATTCTTGCAATTGTGCCTTCAGTTCTTTCAATTCAGATAGAGCCATGCGGTATGGAGCTTTAGAGATTGGAGGCGTCCCCGGAAGTAAGTCAATAATAAACTCGATCTCACGGTTGGGTGGTAATCCAGGAAGATCATCTGGAAATACATCGGGATATTCTTGTACTATTGGAACTTCATCAGGGGTTGGCTGATGTTGTTCGTCGATGCTCATGACACTTAGTAGGTATCCTTCACAACCAGCATTCAGTAAACATTGTGCTTTTAGTGCTGATATTGTTGGAAATCTAAAGCGGGTCGTGATTCCAACAAAGGTAAATGGATCTTCTCTTGGGGGTTGAAATGTCACTGTCTTTTTCTGACAATCAATTGTAGCACCATACTTTGACAACCAATCCATACCCAAAATTATATCATAATCAGTCATCGATAATACAATAAGATCAGCATAAAGCTCTCTATTTTCTATTGGAATAGTACACGCTTTCAAAATTTGATTGGTTTGCCTTGAGTCCCCAGACAGAATCATCACGTTGTAACTAACCTTCGTAATATCTGGTGTTCTACCCAGCCTCTTCACATACTCAATTGATGCAAATGAATGTGTAGCTCCTGAATCAAATAGTACTAATCTTTGAACATCATGGATAAAGAATTTACCCGTCCACCGATGGATTTGCCTCTGCATGTCTCTCTTGTGATGGTAAAGACTCTAGGCGGTATGTTCTTTGCCTTGTAGGGTTTGGGTTTTTAGGCATGTTCTCGACGAGATGACCAACCTTCCCACACATAAAACATCTTCTAGTATCTATAGGATAGTTTCCCATATGTTGGATTCCACATTTCGGGCATTTAAGTGGAATTGGTGCTTTTCTTTGTTCCACCCGGGTTTCTTACTTGGATCCCACTTTGTTGTTGACCTTGTTTTGGTTGGAAACTAGGTTTCTGTTGTGAGTTTGGAAAGGTCTTTTCTGTTGATTTCCAACCCATCTTTGTCCTTGTCCCTGTTTGAACTGGCGTCGGGCTTCCTGAGCACGAATGATCTTTAATTCAGCTTATTCCGCCATCAGTGTTCTCTCCGCAACTTGTGAGTATGTCACTCATTGAGTTCCTACCATACTGACGTCTCTGTATAGTTCTGGCCTTAAACCTTCAAGAATCTCTCCACTATTAAAGTGTCAGTGCTAACCATGTGTGTAGCAAACCTAGACAGTTGTTCAAATTTGCGAATATAGTCCCCTACTGTCATAATTCCCTGTCGCAGTTGTATAAATTCATTCATCTTCATTACTCGAATAGGAGCTGTGAAGTATTTGTTTCTGAATAATTCCTTGAATCTTTCCCAGGTCATGATTGTAGCATATTCGATACTCTTCATTCTATCCCACCAATGTCCGGCACTTCCGTGAAGTAAGAAAGATGCACACATCACTTTCTCTTCTTCTGGAACTCTACTATATTGGAACATGTTTTCTAAAGTTCATAACCAATCTTCTGCTGCTGTGGGATCGGCTGCGACTTCAAAAGTTGGTGGATTTAACTTTCGGAATCTTTCTCCCACTATTTCGACTTGATCTATTCTCTGTTGCGGTTGATTCATTTCTACTATTTGTTACCCATTAGTATCCTTCTGATAGATAGGTTGTTGGATTTGTTCTGATTGTCGTTGAATAAGCTCTGTAAGTCGAGTTATGGCGTCATCTCAGTCACCAGTCGGTATAGGTAGACTCCTCCTTGGTTTCTATCCCCACTACTACTCTCACCCCTAGTTCTCACCATAGCTGGAACACTGTCTTAGAGGGAACCTAATAACACATTGCCGATATAATTCATGAAACATAAAGTGCATCAAACAATAAAGTAAAACATACTGGCATGCTTGAGCTCCACGAGTTCTGAGTTCGTGTACATGGAGATTCTACAGAACCTGCAAACCGGGCTCTGATACCACTCTGTGACGCCCACCCTTATTACTACATTACTAAGCAATATAAAAATTGAAATTTGAAAATGTACCTTATATACCTGTACACATTTTTTTTCCTGTGATATTTTAACAACGAACAAGCAAGATCACTTTACTTGTAAGAAAATGACAACCCATAACCACAAGCAGGAGAGGTAACAAACCCTGTTATTAAATACAACAGACATCCATATTACCAAACTCATAACCCACATCACCCAGCAATTTACATGTACATATTTACATCAGAGTTTTCAAAAGAGGGTACAACCCTAAACCAAAATAGAATACAAACCCAAAAAGAAAGGTGACCCATCAACATAGCCCAACAGGTCGTCATCCATGTACACTGTCCTCAATAACCTGTAGGAGCTCCAGCAGCCTGCCCAGTAAGCTCATGAAATCCAGCATCACCAAACTCACCTACAATGCATGAACTACGTGAGCTAATGTCCAATAAGCGAAAACCATGCATGTTTAATGAACAATGTAATACAAATGCATTCTAAGATATTTTACCAGAAGTGCACATAATTAATTGAAATATATTATTTAAAACCATTTCTTTACATAGGGCCCTTGGCCCACCTGCTATGAACCGCAAAGAGCTCAACACAATATCAATAATCACATGGCCATAATCATATTGACACCGCCTAGGGCCATCTCCCGGGACCACCTGAGGTCCACCCCCCTCTTCCCAATGATCCCCGTGAGTCTTCCCCTCACGTGTCAATAAGGATACAGTCAAGTGGTCCGCTCCCTCGTGACCATCAGAGGCACACCCCCTGTCAACCCCTATGATCCTCCGAGGAGTAACACCCACTGCACCATAAAATATATCATAAAAGCACGTCTCGCATGCCTCGGTGCACTAGCGGTTAACAACCAAAATCTTTTCTTTTCAAAGAAAGTTATCGTGTCGTGCATGCCTCATCTCAACAATGCTCACATATTTGCATGCACGTGCAAATGCCAATGAATGACATACTCAATGAAACAATAATCATCACACTCCAATATCCACCAAGCAACATATAAACATCAAGGTTTCCTAATGCATCCATCAAGATACAAGAATTGCTTTTAATATCAATAAGACAGGAAATACTATGTTCATGCATTGTAGTTGCTGATGGATTTTCACTTACCTTTCACCTTCGGATGTACTACCAAATATTAATATGCTTTTCTCGTCTTAACGCTAGATTTGAACGGGCCGTACAAAACATGAGATATCAATCTTTATTTGCAAATCAATAAATTTACTATATTTAACTTTATAGAGGACCTTATAATCTTAATTAAATTTTACTAGACCACAATTAAATCACGAGACATATAATTAACCCTATTTTAGTTTACAATTACCTCAATTTCTCATTATAAAATATATTTTATTTTTACTAAATCGTTGTACTTAACATCTGTGTTAAACTCCTAAACATTAAACACCACTGTTACCGCTAAACTTTAATATTAAGTATGATCCCTAATACTAGGCTAGAATTTGCTCAATTAGGATTGTTAACTGATTGTCAGAAATACATATGTGATCTTCAATAAAGTAACTGTTTTAATCCAATAGCACCCAGTAGCTATTCTAAGTAAGTTTTTTTTAATAAGCTGGGAGTACTGGTTGGAGAATTTCAAATAAATTGAAAGATACAGGAATTCTGATTAACACCCTTATAAAGAGTTAGTGATACCACTTGAGCTACAAGCTAGTGGTGAAGTTGATAAGTCTCATTTTACTTTCAAGGATAGGTTAATTCGAATGATTCAGTATGAATCGAAAATTATAGATGAAATAGCTTAGCTTACCCATTTTTGTCTGCTCTTTGTTCGGCTAGGAAAACCATCTCGTTATTCCCTGATTTGTTTTTTTTTTTTTTTTTTTTTGCTTATCCATTCGTGTGTGTGTTTTATTTGAGAAAACACCTCACTTATCTATATATAATCTTAAGGCGGTGGTGGCTTGACTAAGCAACCAAAATAATGCATATTCATTGTGTCAAAAAAAAAAAATAATGCATATTCTAATTACACACACACACACACACATATATATATATATATATATATATATTATATTTCACACATCATTCTTATAACAATGATTATATCTTAACAGAACATGCCTATCCTATATTCGTATATATATATAATAATTATATCATATGCTTCATATTATATATATCATTTACCAATTTATTCCTAATTCGTAAGTTGTTTATAATATATATATATATATATACTCTCAAGCTCATTATAGTAATTATGACGTCATCCTCTTTCTTATTATTATATTTATTATTATTATTATTTTAATAAAACTATTAATCTCAATTAATATATCATCTTAGTATCAAGTTCTCGATCATATATTACATTAATCCGTTCAATTAATTTGTTCACATTTTATGTATTCCAATACACACATTGTTGCCACCTTTCATCCCTAATTTACCACGTGTAATCTTGTAATTCTTTGAATAGCTACCACGTGTAACTTAATAGCTAGCATCTAAAGTTCGAGAACTAAATACTTTTCTTTTCCAACTACTTAAATTAGTAGAGGCTTCTTTCGAGGGTGCTTTGTTCATCATTATGGATCAGGGTATGCGTTTGAAGTTGAACTGATGGAAGCAATGTGGGCGATCCAGTATGCGTTTGCTAAGGGTTGGACACAACTTTGGCTGGAGTCGGATTCAATGTATGTGGTGAATTTGCTGGAAAAAAGATCGATGGAAGTCCCGTGGCGCCATCTGAGCTACTGACACCACACACTACACCTTCTCGGGCACATGGATCTCGTAGTCTCACATATTTTTCGGGAAGGCAATCGGGTTGCGGACATGCTGAGCAAGAAGACGAACAGCGGCACATGGTGGGGCGTCCCGCCCACGGAGCTCTTACACTACCTCACTGATGACTATGTTGGCCAATCCAACTATAGGTTTATTACTTAGTGCGCCACTACTTCAGGATTCTTTTCCATTTTTTAGGCGCCTATTGTTTCCTGGGGGTACTCTTTTTCCTTCCAAGGGTTTTCTCCACAAGGGTGGGTTTTACCTTGGAAGGTTTTAACGAGGCCCCAACCATTCAGCCATTTGGTCGGCTTGTGACCATTTATTTTGGATTTCAATTATTTCCAGGATTATCTTTGGTTACCTGATCAGCCTGTGATTAGGATTACTCTTTTTCATTTTTATATATATATATTCGAACTATTCAAAAAAAACTACTTAAATTAGTAATCTAACGACTAATCACAATAAGTGAGTTCCAAAATTATAAAACTAGCCATATCGTATAAATAATCAGATTATGCAAAAAAAACACATAACCAACATATAATGCATGAAATATATTGGCCAGGTGAGTAGTGAGAGACTCGGGTATTACAATTATATTCCGTAATTACATGCAACATCAATAACTCATCTCGAGTATGGATCTGCAGAAATAGGCTCTCGAAATTGGGAAAACTAATCATTATTTGCTCTATCCTCTGGAGTAATACAATATATTTGTCCATTGATATGAGGAGAATGATAGCCATGTAGCTGAATATCAGTTCTGTCTTTGAAATGTGGGTCTAGTAAGGGGAACCACGTAATATCTGTGTGCCTGTGACACTGGAAATGGTACTATGACAGAGAAGTGTTGTTTCTTTTTCATTTTTAGGCCAGTAGTATTCACTTTGGCTAATTATTCTAAACATTATGTTGTTGAATACTTGCTGTAAAGCTGGTGTTTGTAGCTTATTCTAATTGGACTTGAATGATACTTGTATCAAGTGATGGTCATATTAGATCAAAGAAGTTTCAAGATACCATTATTTTGCTCCATATTTATCTAGCCATTGAACACCAAACAACATGTTGAATAGGTCTCTTCAGTTCGGGCCAGCAACTCAGATGACAAAAGACTTTCCATATTCACAGGAACAAAAACTCTCCACATGCATTATGTTGATCAAAACCATATAGAATTACTATGTTGTTTTAGTTGAAATGCACTTTGATGCGGGCAACGACAATGTGAATATTAAATCTCATAAATGCTAATGGTTTATGAGACATTTATTTTTCCTAGTAAACACATGAGGTCTCTTTTTGTCTTAATGGTATATCTCATTCAAATTTCCATGTGTTTTTTTTTTTAATTCCTAAGCTGAGGCGATTAGCATTATCTGTGTAGAATTGATGTAAATATCTTCCAAACTTTAATAGATCATTTTGACTTATTTGAATACAATACTCCATTGTGTTACATCTGGTCTTGGTTCCCATCCAATATCTATATACTTGATGTTTCCCCATTTGACCTTTAAGGATCTTGACACCAATTATTGTTTTCTACATACAGAGAAGATAGAATTGGAAATAACTGTAGTTGATGAAACAAAGGGATGAGATTCTTGTTGCGGTAGGTTAGCTTTCATGCTTACATGTTTTGTAATGCTTACATTCATCTTGTAACTTCATAACAACCAAAGCCATTACAACCAAACCCATTTTCTATTAAAAGCTGCACTACAACCCATGTAAGCATGAAATCTCTAAAAATTGTAACCAACCTAGTACCCCATTCTTTAGACTAAAAATCATAAATGGGCACATTTTAACCCTTTTATCATTTCAGAGTAGATAAAACACATTGCCCAACCTTTTAAAGTGTATAAAGTTACTAAACTAGTCGCATCAAATTGTTCTTGCCCAATCTTTACTGAAATGGCATCATTAACCTTTTTGATGATTTGACGCAAGCTTAACTCATTCTTCTGAATTCCTAGCCGTGCATCCCTAATGACATATTTGCTTTATTTTTATTATGTCTAGTTAATGGAATTGAATGGGGAGGGAGAAGATGAGCTTCTCTCCAGAGAAGTTGACCTTTTTGGCTTAGACTTTATTTGGTCCAGGATAGATAAGGGAAAAGATTAATGAAGAGGGGGAAGAATCATTAGAAGAGGGAAACTATATTTTAATTTGGAGGGTTCTTGCTTGGTATAACCTTTTCTTTCACCATTCAGTAGAGGAATTTTGATCTTTTGGTGCATTCTTTCTTTTGTTTGGGATAGATTTTGACAGTCCATAGTAAGATATTTGAAGCCCTTTGGATTGATTCTTTTATTGAATGTGATTAGTATTTTTGGATCCTATATTTGGCAAATGTCAATAGGATATAAAAAGCAATGACTATTTTTTTTCATTTATTTTATCAAAAAAATTCTAACATAATAATTTGGTCACGAGTTCAATAGTGTTATTTCCTTGTCAGCTATATGTATAATAATCATGCTAGTATAGTACTGGTAAAATAATAATTTACATAAAAGTTGAGAAAGTTAAACTTGATGGTAACTTTATATTATTGCTTTTATTGTGCTGCCCTGTTCTAAAGGCTTTAGGCCAAGATGAACATATTGCAAATATGGCAGAAATTATTGCTCTCTGGTTCATTCCCGTGATATTCTCCTACGTTATATAGTTTAGCTGCCAAATGTACCTTCAAGCACAAAGCAAGAACTTAATTATTTCATGTTTAGCGGTTTTTCGTTATATTACACATCTTTATCTCGTGGCTACTAACGATGAAGTACAAATTTGGTGTTCCTGGTGCCATCATGGTATCGACTATCTTGGCATATTGGATTCCAAATATAGGCCAACTTATATATGTTATGTTTGGAGGGTGTAAAGAAACATAGAGAGGTTTTACAACCTTAGCATTTAAGGATCTTGGGCTGATGATCAAGCTCTCTATATCGTCTGGTGCAATGATCTAGTTAGGTTTATTTCATATTTTTTGCTTTGATCGTTTTAAAGTTTGTATAATGTTCCAATTTCCAAATAAGATGTTAGCTTGCTACCTTCTTGTCATTATTTTTCTTGCTTTACTTCCTCGATGCTATTTAATTTCCTACTATGCTCTCATTGTTTTGGTCCGTAAGACTATGAGGGATTGTTCGAGATACTTAAAAAAATGATTCTCGGCTTCTAGATTCTCCATTAGAATAGATTCTTAGGAGAGTTTCCAAAAACTCTAGCTTTTTTAGAGGAAGTGATTTAAGGAGTACTATTTGCAAACTCTTAAAAAAGTGATTCTCAACTCGATTATTTTAATACTCTTTGGTTTACATTGGCAACCTTGAGTTTTGGTACAACTCGACATCTTTGGTTCTTTTGGTCGAAAACATGAAAATGCCGAGGTCACAATCGGTGCTCTTTCTATCCGGTAATACATTCTCAATCTTTTTCATTAATTTCTTTGTTGTGTTTGTCTAAATGAAATTTCTTGTTCTTGTTTGCGGCACTTAACATTAGTGGATGGCTTATGATGATATCTATAGGTTTCTTGATTACAAAAGGTAATCAAATTTTAGTTCTCGCCTTAGATGATTAGGCTTACATGAGACGATATCTTGCTTGTATATATATACTTGTTATTTTGGAGATTTGTGTTTATATGGATGTTTTTGATTTTTAACATGATGTTGATACTTGTATTTTTGTGTTTAATTGAATGAATGCTCTGGTACTATTGGGTAATGGTGATATTGTTATTAGTTGAATACATGTAGTTTGATATTTAACATGATGTTGATACTTGTTTTTGTGTTTGGTTGATATCATTGGTTTTTTTTTTTCGAACAATAGTTTTTTATTAAAACAACTCAAAAAACGGGAATTACAACTACAAACGTAGCCAACTGGCTATGGCCGACTTGACTAAAAATAAGTAAAGCGGGGAAATTGGCAAAACCAATTGAGATCCAATTCACAAACTAAAACTCCTCAACCAAAACTAAGAACACTCCCACGCTTAGAGACTTGACATTCCTTAATGGAGACGCAAAACACTAAACACAGGCACGAATATCGCACAACTCACAAACGGAACACCAAGCACGAGCAACCATCACACACACACTACAAGCTAAAAACCTAACTCATCTACGAACTTCGCCCTTCTTCAACCGAAAAACAATAAGAAAAAAACAACAACAAATAGAGAAATAAACCACAACCAAGCCACCTAAAATCTAAACATTTAAACTAAAAATGGAAAAACCAGGATGCTAAAAAGGCCCAAAAAACAGAAAATACAAAAGAAAACAAAATAAAAAACAAACTTTGAGAGAAGGAAAAGAATTAGGAAAAATGATGTCAACCTCCCCTCTCCAAGTCCAAATGACCCTTTC
The DNA here is from genome assembly GCA_016081115.2 of Rehmannia glutinosa. Classification (NCBI taxonomy): domain Eukaryota; kingdom Viridiplantae; phylum Streptophyta; class Magnoliopsida; order Lamiales; family Orobanchaceae; genus Rehmannia; species Rehmannia glutinosa. The sequence continues at coordinate 34,463,948 of CM071930.1, forward strand.
GCCACCTCCGGACCACTTATGCCGCCGCCATCGACCCGCTTCAAAGACACACTCCGCCCACTCCTTAGAGATACCAAAAATCACGGATCAACCACCACTGTCCTCTCATTTTCTATTTCGATGTTTGGCGGGGGACAGTCGACCTCTTGGTCGATCAAACCACTTTCCCTGGTCGACATGTGTGGGACTCACTCAACGGACTTATTTTTAAATTTTTTTATTGGTGACCGTCGACCACATGGGGTTGACCCCGATAAAATCAGCGATTTTTAAGCTTATATGGAGACAACTTTTCCTGGTTTTAGGGAGTTGATTTATAACAAATATATTTATGATTTAATTTGTATTTTTTTCGATTTCATTCTCCAAGAGGAGCTTATCAATGTTCAATACCCTCCTATAAATAGAGGAAGATTAGGAGCAACAAATACAAGACAATACACTACAACACAACAAGAGACATATCAAGCAAATATTTTGTTCTTCACTTTCACATTCTTGTTGTTGTTGTTTTTTTTAATAAATGCAATATATATAAAAAAAATGAAAAAGAGTATTCCTGATCACAGGCTGATCAGGTAACCAAAGTAAAGCCTGGTAACAAAGTTAAAAGAAAATAACGAAATGGTCACAAGCCGACCATATGGCTGAATGGTTGGGGCCTCGTTAAAACCTTCCAAGGTAAAACCCACCCTTGTGGGAAAAACCCTGGAAGGAAAAAAGAGTACCCCCATGATAAAAGCTCCTCAAAAGCGCATAAGACATCAAAATGCGACGCACTAATGAACAAACCTATAATTGATTGGCCAACATAATCCTGAGTGAGGGATGGATAATGGACGTTGGGCGACCCCACCACATATCCACCGCGACGACTTGCTTAGAATATACGTTGCCCGGTTTCCTTCCCTAAAGATGTGCGAGACCACAAAATCCATTTGAGAAAGAAGGTGGAGAGTGTATCTCCACATACTCAAGTCCATGAAAGCGGCTGGGGCATTCGTTACCCAAATGGCATCACCAAAAATTCATAGTGTCCATATCTCGTGCTGGATGTTGTCTTGGGTATATCATCTTCTTTTATTTTAGCTGATGGTACCCGGATCGCAAGTCGATCTTCGAAAATATTGCTGCACCTTGAAGTTGATCGAACAAATCATCGATTCGAGGTAAAGGATATTTATTCTTAATCAGAACTTTTTCAATTCACGGTAGTCGATACACAATCTCATCGTACCTTCCTTCTTTCGCACAAATAAGACCAAGCGCACCCCATGGCGAGAAGCTAGGTCTAATGAAGCATTTATCTAGCAATTCTTGCAATTGTGCCTTCAGTTCTTTCAATTCGGATGGAGCCATGCGGTATGGAGCTTTAGAGATTGGAGGCGTCCCCTAAGTAAGTCAATAATAAACTCGATCTCACGGTTGGGTGGTAATCCAGGAAGATCATTTGGAAATACATCGGGATATTCTTGTACTATTGGAACTTCATCAGGGGTTGGCTGATGTTGTTCGTCGATGCTCATGACACTTAGTAGGTATCCTTCACAACCAGCATTCAGTAAACATTGTGCTTTTAGTGCTGATATTGTTGGAAATCTAAAGCGGGTTGTGATTCCAACAAAGGTAAATGGATCTTCTCTTGGGGGTTGAAATGTCACTGTCTTTTTCTGACAATCAATTGTAGCACCATACTTTGACAACCAATCCATACCCAAAATTATATCATAATCAGTCATCGATAATACAATAAGATCAGCATAAAGCTCTCTATTTTCTATTGGAATAGTACACGCTTTCAAAATTTGATTGGTTTGCCTTGAGTCCCCAGACAGAATCATCACGTTGTAACTAACCTTCGTAATATCTGGTGTTCTACCCAGCCTCTTCACATACTCAATTGATGCAAATGAATGTGTAGCTCCTGAATCAAATAGTACTAATGCTGGAACATCATGGATAAAGAATTTACCTGTCACCACTGATGGATTTGCCTCTGCATCTGCTCTTGTGATGGTAAAGACTCTAGCTGGTATGTTATGTTGCCTTGTAGGGTTTGGGTTTTCTGGGCATGTTCTGACGAGATGACCAACCTTCCCACACATAAAACATCTTCTAGTATCTATAGGATAGTTTCCCATATGTTGGATTCCACATTTCGGGCATTTAAGTGGAATTGGTGCTTTTCTTTGTTCCACCCTAGGTTTCTTACTTGGATCCCACTGTTGTTGACCTTGTTTTGGTTGGAAACTAGGTTTCTGTTGTGGAGTTTGGAAAGGTCTTTTCTGTTGATTTCCAACCCATCTTTGTCCTTGTCCCTGTTTGAACTGGCGTCGGGCTTCCTGAGCACGAATGATCTTTAATTCAGCTTATTCCGCCATCAGTGTTCTCTCCGCAACTTGTGAGTATGTCACTCATTGAGTTCCTACCATACTGACGTCTCTGTATAGTTCTGGCCTTAAACCTTCAAGAATCTCTCCACTATTAAAGTGTCAAGCTAACCATGTGTGTAGCAAACCTAGACATAGTTGTTCAAATTTGCGAATATAGTCCCCTCTTTGTCATAATTCCTGTCAGCGCTTGTATAAATTCATTCATCTTCATTACTCGAATAGAGCTGTGAAGTATTTGTTTCGAATAATTCCTTGAATCTTTCCCAGTGTCATGATTGTAGCATATTCGATACTCTTCATTCTATCCCACCAATGTCCTAAGACTTCCGTGAAGTAAGAAAGATGCACACATCACTTTCTCTTCTTCCTCGAACTCTACTATATTGGAACATGTTTTCTAAAGTTCATAACCAATCTTCTCGCTGTGGGATCGCTACGACTTCAAAAGTTGGTGGATTTAACTTTCGGAATCTTTCTCCCACTATTTCGACTTGATCTATTCTCTCAAGTGCGGTTGATTCATTTCTACTATTTGTTACCCATTAGTATCCTTCGATAGATAGGTTGTTGGATTTGTTCTCGATTGTCGTTGAATAAGCTCCGTAAGTCGAGTTATGGCGTCATCTCGCCACCCGATCGGTATAGGTAGACTCCTCCTTGGTTTCTATCCCCACTACTACTCTCACCCCCTAGTTCTCACCATAGCCGAACACTGTCTTAGAGGAACCTAATAACACATTGCCGATATAATTCATGAAACATAAAGTGCATCAAACAATAAAGTAAAACATACTTGGCATGCTTGAGCTCCACGAGTTTCGAGTTCGTGTACATGGAGATTCTGAGAACACCGCAAACCGGGCTCGATACCACTCTGTGACGCCCACCCTTATTACTACATTACTAAGCAATATAAAAATTGAAATTTGAAAATGTACCTTATATACCGTACACATTTTTTTTCCTGTGATATTTTAACAACGAACAAGCAAGATCACTTTACTTGTAAGAAAATGACAACCCATAACCACAAGCGGGAGAGGTAACAAACCCCGTTATTAAATACAACAGACATCCATATTACCAAACTCATAACCCACATCACCCAGCAATTTATATGTACATATTTACATCAGAGTTTTCAAAAAAGGGTACAACCCTAAACCAAAATAGAATACAAACCCAAAAAGAAAGGTGACCCATCAACATAGCCCAACAGTCGTCATCCATGTACACCGTCCTCAATAACCAGGAGCTCCGGAGCACCCCCGATAAGCTCATGAAATCCAGCATCACCAAACTCACCTACAATGCATGAACTACGTGAGCTAATGTCCAATAAGCGAAAACTATGCATGTTTAATGAACAATGTAATACAAATGCATTCTAAGATATTTTACCAGAAGTGCACATAATTAATTGAAATATATTATTTAAAATCATTTCTTTACATAGGGCCCTTGCCCACTCTTTATGAACCGCAAAGAGCTCAACACAATATCAATAATCACATGGCCATAATCATATTGACACCGCCAGGCCATCTCCCCGGGACCACCGAGGTCCACCCCTGTCTTCCCCAATGATCCCCGAGTCTTCCCCCTCACGTGTCAATAAGGATACAGTCAAGTGGTCCGCTCCCTCGTGACCATCAGAGGCACACCCCCTGTCAACCCCTATGATCCTCCGAGGAGTAACACCCACTGCACCATAAAATATATCATAAAAGCACGTCTCGCATGCCTCGGTGCACTAGCAGTTGGCCAACCAAAATCTTTTCTTTTCAAAGAAAGTTATCGTGTCGTGCATGTCTCATCTCAACAATGCTCACATATTTGCATGCACGTGCAAATGCCAATGAATGACATACTCAATGAAACAATAATCATCACACTCCAATATCCACCAAGCAACATATAAACATCAAGGTTTCCCTAATGCATCCATCAAGATACAAGAATTGCTTTTAATATCAATAAGACAGGAAATACTATGTTCATGCATTGTAGTTGCTGATGGATTTTCACTTACCTTTCACCTTCTGGATGTACTACCAAATATTAATATGCTTTTCTGTCTTAACGCTAGATTTGAACGGGCCTGTACAAACATGAGATATCAATCTTTATTTGCAAATCAATAAATTTACTATATTTAACTTTATAGAGGACCTTATAATCTTAATTAAATTTTACTAGACCACAATTAAATCACGAGACATATAATTAACCCTATTTTAGTTTACAATTACCTCAATTTCTCATTATAAAATATATTTTATTTTTACTAAATCGTTGTACTTAACATCTGTGTTAAACTCCTAAACATTAAACACCACTGTTACCGCTAAACTTTAATATTAAGTATGATCCCTAATACTAGGCTAGAATTTGCTCAATTAGGATTGTTAACTGATTGTCAGAAATACATATGTGATCTTCAATAAAGTAACTGTTTTAATCCAATAGCACCCAGTAGCTATTATAAGTAAGTGTTTTTTAATAAGCTGGGAGTACTGGTTGGAGAATTTCAAATAAATTGAAAGATACAGGAATCCTGATTAACACCCTTATAAAGAGTTAGTGATACCACTTGAGCTACAAGCTAGTGGTGAAGTTGATAAGTCTCATTTTACTTTCAAGGATAGGTTAATTCGAATGATTCAGTATGAATCGAAAATTATAGATGAAATAGCTTAGCTTACCCATTTTTGTCTGCTCTTTGTTCGGCTAGGAAAACCATCTCGTTATTCCCTGATTTGTTTTTTTTTTTTTTTTGCTTATCCATTCGTGTGTGTGTTTTATTTGAGAAAACACCTCACTTATCTATATATAATCTTAAGGCGGTGGTGGCTTGACTAAGCAACCAAAATAATGCATATTCATTGTGTCAAAAAAAAAAAAAATGCATATTCTAATTACACACACATATATATATATATATATTATATTTCACACATCATTCTTATAACAATGATTATATCTTAACAGAACATGCCTATCCTATATTCGTATATATATATAATAATTATATCATATGTTTCATATTATATATATCATTTACCAATTTATTCCTAATTTGTAAGTTGTTTATAATATATATATATATATATATACTCTCAAGCTCATTATAGTAATTATGACGTCATCCTCTTTCTTATTATTATATTTATTATTATTATTTTAATAAAACTATTAATCTCAATTAATATATCATCTTAGTATCAAGTTCTCGAGAACTAAATACTTTTCTTTTCCAACTACTTAAATTAGTAGAGGCTTCTTTCGAGGGTGCTTTGTTCATCATTATGGATCAGGGTATGCGTTTGAAGTTGAACTGATGGAAGCAATGTGGGCGATCCAGTATGCGTTTGCTAAGGGTTGGACACAACTTTGGTTGGAGTCGGATTCAATGTATGTGGTGAATTTGCTGGAAAAAAGATCGATGGAAGTCCCGTGGCGCCATCTGAGCTACTGACACCACACACTACACCTTCTCGGGCACATGGATCTCGTAGTCTCACATATTTTTCGGGAAGGCAATCGGGTTGCGGACATGCTTTGAGCAAGAAGACGAACAACAAGCACATGGTGGGCGTCCCGCCACGAGCTCTTACACTACCTCATCGATGACTATGTTGGCCAATCCAACTATAGGTTTATTACTTAGTGCGCCACTACTTGATTCTTTTCCATTTTTTAGGCGCCTATTGTTTCCTGGGGTACTCTTTTTTTTCCTTCCAGGGTTTTCCCCACAAGGGTGGGTTTTACCTTGGAAGGTTTTAACGAGGCCCCAACCATTCACCATTTGGTCGGCTTGTGACCATTTATTTTGGATTTCAATTATTTCCGGGATTATCTTTGGTTATCATCACTGTGATCGGGATTACTCTTTTTCATTTTTATATATATATATTCGAACTTATTCAAAAAAAACTACTTAAATTAGTAATCTAACGACTAATCACAATAAGTGAGTTCCAAAATTATAAAACTAGCCATATCGTATAAATAATCGATTATGCAAAAAAAACACATAACCAACATGTAATGCATGAAATATATTGGCCAGGTGAGTAGTGAGAGACTCGGTATTACAATTATATTCCGTAATTACATGCAACATCAATAACTCATCTCGAGTATGGATCTGCAGAAATAGGCTCTCGAAATTGGGAAAACTAATCATTATTTGCTCTATCCTCTGGAGTAATACAATATATTTGTCCATTGATATGAGGAGAATGATAGCCATGTAGCTGAATATCAGTTCTGTCTTTGAAATGTGGGTCTAGTAAGGGGAACCACGTAATATCTGTGTGCCTGTGACACTGGAAATGGTACTATGACAGAGAAGTGTTGTTTCTTTTTCATTTTTAGGCCAGTAGTATTCACTTTGGCTAATTATTCTAAACATTATGTTGTTGAATACTTGCTGTAAAGCTGGTGTTTGTAGCTTATTCTAATTGGACTTGAATGATACTTGTATCAAGTGATGGTCATATTAGATCAAAGAAGTTTCAAGATACCATTATTTTGCTCCATATTTATCTAGCCATTGAACACCAAACAACATGTTGAATAGGTCTCTTCAGTTCGGGCCAGCAACTCACATGACAAAAGACTTTCCATATTCACAGGAACAAAAACTCTCCACATGCATTATGTTGATCAAAACCATATAGAATTACTATGTTGTTTTAGTTGAAATGCACTTTGATGCGGGCAACGACAATGTGAATATTAAATCTCATAAATGCTAATGGTTTATGAGACATTTATTTTTCCTAGTAAACACATGAGGTCTCTTTTTGTCTTAATGGTATATCTCATTCAAATTTCCATGTGTTTTTTTTTTAAATCCTAAGCTGAGGCGATTAGCATTATCTGTGAAGAATTGATGTAAATATCTTCCAAACTTTAATAGATCATTTTGACTTATTTGAATACAATACTCCATTGTGTTACATCTGGTCTTGGTTCCCATCCAATATCTATATACTTGATGTTTCCCCATTTGACCTTTAAGGATCTTGACACCAATTATTGTTTTCTACATACAGAGAAGATAGAATTGGAAATAACTGTAGTTGATGAAACAAAGGGATGAGATTCTTGTTGCGGTAGGTTAGCTTTCATGCTTACATGTTTTGTAATGCTTACATTCATCTTGTAACTTCATAACAACCAAAGCCATTACAACCAAACCCATTTTCTATTAAAAGCTGCACTACAACCCATGTAAGCATGAAATCTCTAAAAATTGTAACCAACCTAGTACCCCATTCTTTAGACTAAAAATCATAAATGGGCACATTTTAACCCTTTTTATCATTTCAGAGTAGATAAAACACATTGCCCAACCTTTTAAAGTGTATAAAGTTACTAAACTAGTCGCATCAAATTGTTCTTGCCCAATCCTTACTGAAATGGCATCATTAACCTTTTTGATGATTTGATGCAAGCTTAACTCATTCTTCTGAATTCCTAGCCGTGCATCCCTAATGACATATTTGCTTTATTTTTATTATGTCTAGTTAATGGAATTGAATGGGGAGGGAGAAGATGAGCTTCTCTCCAGAGAAGTTGACCTTTTTGGCTTAGACTTTATTTGGTCCAGGATAGATAAGGGAAAAGATTAATGAAGAGGGGGAAGAATCATTAGAAGAGGGAAACTATATTTTAATTTGGAGGGTTCTTGCTTGGTATAACCTTTTCTTTCACCATTCAGTAGAGGAATTTTGATCTTTTGGTGCATTCTTTCTTTTGTTTGGGATAGATTTTGACAGTCCATAGTAAGATATTTGAAGCCCTTTGGATTGATTCTTTTATTGAATGTGATTAGTATTTTTGGATCCTATATTTGGCAAATGTCAATAGGATATAAAAAGCAATGACTATTTTTTTTTCATTTATTTTATCAAAAAATTCTAACATAATAATTTGGTCACGAATTCAATAGTGTTATTTCCTTGTCAGCTATATGTATAATAATCATGCTAGTATAGTACTGGTAAAATAATAATTTACATAAAAGTTGAGAAAGTTAAACTTGATGGTAACTTTATATTATTGCTTTTATTGTGCTGCCCTGTTCTAAAGGCTTTAGGCCAAGATGAACATATTGCAAATATGGCAGAAATTATTGCTCTCTGGTTCATTCCCGTGATATTCTCCTACGTTATATAGTTTAGCTGCCAAATGTACCTTCAAGCACAAAGCAAGAACTTAATTATTTCATGTTTAGCGGTTTTTCGTTATATTACACATCTTTATCTCGTGGCTACTAACGATGAAGTACAAATTTGGTGTTCCTGGTGCCATCATGGTATCGACTATCTTGGCATATTGGATTCCAAATATAGGCCAACTTATATATGTTATGTTTGGAGGGTGTAAAGAAACATAGAGAGGTTTTACAACCTTAGCATTTAAGGATCTTGGGCTGATGATCAAGCTCTCTATATCGTCTGGTGCAATGATCTAGTTAGGTTTATTTCATATTTTTTTGCTGATCGTTTTAAAGTTTGTATAATGTTCCAATTTCCAAATAAGATGTTAGCTTGCTACCTTCTTGTCATTATTTTTCTTGCTTTACTTCCTTGGATGCTATTTAATTTCCTACTATGCTCTCATTGTTTTGGTCCAGAAGACTATGAGGGATTGTTCGCAGATACTTAAAAAAAATGATTCTCAGCTTCTAGATTCTCCATTAGAATAGATTCTTAGGGAGAGTTTCCAAAAACTCTAGCTTTTTTAGAGGAAGTGATTTAAGGAGTACTATTTGCAAACTCTTAAAAAAAGTGATTCTCAACTCAGTTATTTTAATACTCTTTGGTTTACATTGGCAACCTTGAGTTTTGGTACAACTCGATACTGGTTCTTTTGGCTGAAAACATGAAAAATGCCGAGGTCACAATCGGTGCTCTTTCTATCTGGTAATACATTCTCAATCTTTTCTGTTAATTTCTTTGTTGTGTTTGTCTAAATGAAATTTCTTGTTCTTGTTTGCAGCCTTAACATTAGTGGATGGCTTATGATGATATCTATAGGTTTCTTGATTACAGCAAGGTAATCAAATTTTAGTTCTCGCCTTAGATGATTAGGCTTACATGAGACGATATCTTGCTTGTATATATATACTTGTTATTTTGGAGATTTGTGTTTATATGGATGTTTTTGATTTTTAACATGATGTTGATACTTGTATTTTTGTGTTTAATTGAATGAATGCTCTGGTACTATTGGGTAATGGTGATATTGTTATTAGTTGAATACATGTAGTTTGATATTTAACATGATGTTGATACTTGTTTTTTTGTGTTTGGTTGATATCATTGGTTTTTTTTTTCGAACAATAGTTTTTTATTAAAACAACTCAAAAAACGGGAATTACAACTACAAACGTAGCCAACTGGCTATGGCCGACTTGACTAAAAATAAGTAAAGCGGGGAAATTGGCAAGACCAATTCAGATCCAATTCACAAACTAAAACTCCTCAACCAAAACTAAGAACACTCCCACGCTAGGAGACTTCAGCATTCCTTAACGGAGACTGCAAAACACTAAACACCTGGGCACGAATATCGCACAACTCACAAACGGAACACCAAGCACGAGCAACCATCACACGCACTACAAGCTAAAAAACCTAACTCATCTACGAACTTCGCCCTTCAACCGAAAACAACAAGAAAAAACAACAACAAATAGAGAAATAAACCACAACCAAGCCACCTAAAATCTAAACATTTAAACTAAAAATGGAAAAACCAGATGCTAAAAAGGCCCAAAAACAGAAAATACAAAAGAAAACAAAATAAAAAACAAACTTTGAGAGAAGGAAAAGAATTAGGAAAAATGATGTCAACCTCCCCTCTCCAAGTCCAAACAGCCCTTTCGCCACCTCCAGACCACTTATGCCGCCGCCATCGACCCGCTTCCAGTACACCTCCGCCCACTCCTTAGAGATACCAAAAAATCACAGATCAACCACCACTGTCCTCTCATTTTCTATTTCTGATGTTTGGCAGGGACAGGTCGACCTCTTGGTCGATCAGTCGACCACTTTCCTCGGTCGACATGTGTGGGACTCCAGCTCAACGGACTTATTTTTAAATTTTTTTATTGGTCGACCGGTCGACCACATGGGTTGACCAGTATAAAATCTGGCGATTTTTAAGCTTATGGGAGACAACTTTTCCTGGTTTTAGGGAGTTGATTTATAACAGCTATATTTATGATTTAATTTGTATTTTTTTTCAGATTTCATTCTCCAAGAGGAGCTTATCAATGTTCAATACCCCTCCTATAAATAGAGGAAGATTAGGAGCAACAAATACAAGACAATACACTACAACACAACAAGAGACATATCAAGCAAATATTTTGTTCTTCACTTTCACATTCTTGTTGTTGTTTTTTTTTTTTAATAAATGCAATATATATATAAAAATGAAAAAGAGTATTCCTGATCACAGGCTGATCAGGTAACCAAAGTAAAGCCTGGTAACAAAGTTAAAAGAAAATAACAAAATGGTCACAAGCCGACCATATGGCTGAATGGTTGGGGCCTCGTTAAAACCTTCCAAGGTAAAACCCACCCTTGTGGGAAAAACCCCTGGAAGGAAAAAGAGAGTACCCCCATGATAAAAGCTCCTCAAAAGCGATAAGATCAAAATGCGACGCACTAATGAACAAACCTATAATTCGATTGGCCAACATAATCCTCGAGTGAGGGATCGGATAATGGACGTTGGGGCGACCCCCACCACATATCCACCTGCGACGACTTGCTTAGAATATACGTTGCCCGGTTTCCTTCCCTAAAGATGTGCGAGACCACAAAATCCATTTGAGAAAGAAGGTGGAGAGTGTATCTCCACATACTCAAATGGCGCCAAGGAACTCCAAATGGATTTCTTTCGCAAAGAACTCCACCACATGACCGAGTCCGACTCGGCCATAATTGGTTCCATCCCTTCGAGGAAGCGTACTGGATGGCCCGCATAGCCGCTGCTAGTTCCGCCTCAAAAGCATAACCAAAACCACATCGTTCCACGAAGCACCCGCGAAAAAACCCCATACAGTTGCGAAAAATTCCAGAAGCTGTGAGATTTCCGGACGCCCCCGTAGCGCTACCGTCTGTGTTAACTTTGATCCATCCCGCGGTTTTTACGCTAAGTGACTGCACAATCTTCTCGGGCCTGTCTGGGCGCCCGGAACACGAAGTCTCGGAGAATGAAGAGGTCCTGGCGATCATTATGCATGCAACCTCGGTCCAAGGAAGATGACTCCAGAATTAGGACACGGAGGCGTAGGATGGCCACCTCCAGTGTCCAAGTCTTGTTGTTGAAGGTCAAGTCATTTCTGATTTCCCAGATGAGCCAAATACCGGATAGAACTGCCACGCGCCAGAGAAAGCCCACCTGATCACTGAAATGAAAACGCATCAAACGCACCAGAAATTCATTAAAGCTATAAGCCCTAAAATAATTGATATTAAAGGTATCAAAAATCCACTGCCATAGGGCCTCTGCAAAACCACATGAGACAAATAAGTGATCAACAGATTCATTGTTAGCACAACAAAGACCGCAAACCGAGGGTCCTGTGAAGGAGCCACGCGAACACAGCACGTCTAAAACCACGAGACGATTGTGGATAGCCCGCCATACCACAATCAAACGTCTTTCCGAAATGTGAGGAGACCAAATCCAAGAACCACAATGAACCGTCGGAGCGCGAGTACGCAGAAATGTGTAGGCTGACTTCGAAGTGATACATCCATCATCAGAGTGAAGCCACGCCCACGTATCCGACGATGCTGGAGTGATGGGGACTCTAACAATTTCTTGGACCATATCCAAATAAGCCTCAATGAACGAGAAAGTAAAGTGCCATGTCCCGTCATAAAAGTAATCCGCGATGCGATGTCGAAATAAGTGCCTGTACTCCTCAGGAATCTCAATCCTATCAGCAATGATGTAACCCAACCAATTATCCAGCCAGAATCGAACTCCAGAATTGCATCCCGAAATCCAACAACAGTCCTCCAAGAAACCCGAGATCCCAGGCCGAATCCCTCTCCAGATGGAAGAGGGGATGAAAGAACGGCGTGGAGATCCATCGCCAAGAAACGCCTACGGAGGATGTTGTAAACCAAAGAGTTTGAAGTCATAATCTTCCATCCCAACTTCATAAGGAAAGCATTGTTGGCGACCACAATAGATCGGATGCCCAAACCGCCTTCCGCCCGGGGCATGCAGCAACGACTCCAGTTAACCACCACTGATCCTTTCGAGTTCACATTGCCAATCCAGATGAAATTACGCATTGCCTTTTCCATTTGTCGTAGCAAAGTTCTGGGCCACTTGTATACCATCATCGTGTGCACAAAGGAGCTGGTAATCACCGAATTCACCAAACAAACACGGCCAGCAATAGACAGAGCAGAACCTTTCCACCTTCTGAACTTGAAAATAATCTTGTCGAAAATGGATTGCAGGCTGGCCACTTTGGGCGCATCCTTGAAGATGGGGGCGCCCAAGTAGACTGTAGGGAATGCGCCCATATGCATCCCAGTAATTGTCTGAATACGACCTCGCACATGATTAGAAACCTGGCCTCCAAAATAAGCTTTAGATTTAATAGGATTGAAAATCTGACCCGACATGTCTGCGTAGAGGTTAAGCATCCGAATAATAGCACGCGGCACCGCCGAGGATGCCCCACACACAAAATATCATCTGCATACATAATGGACGAGGGGAAAACCACCTGCTTAGGTGCCCGGAAAGGCTGGAGTAGATTTCTGTTGACCGCGTCCTTGACCAATCTACTCAGAACGTCCTCCGCGATGCAAAATAGCAGAGGAGATAACGGATCCCCCCGTCGAACCCCTCGAAAGCAAGAGAAATAACCCATCACGACCCATTCAGGATCGAGATTCTGAAGATCAAGGATGATCTCAATCCAAAGAATGAACACTTCGGAGAAACCAAAGCGACATAACACGTGAATCAAGAAGCCCCAATTAATCAGTATCAAATGCCTTCCGATGTCAATCTTTAAGATCATATTGGCATCATTACGACCACTCAAAATATTGAACCCCTCCGAGACCAACGCAATGCAAGTCATGTATCCGCTTACCCGGATAAAGCCAAACTGGGTAGGCGACAAGTAAGAAGAGATGACCGAGCCCAGTCGTGTTGCCAGAATCTTGGTAATAATCTTAAAAAGGAAATTACTCATCACGATCGGTCTAAAGTCTTCCACCGCATTAGCTTCCTTGGTTTTTGGGATGAGTGCCATAAAACTGGCATTTAATCCCGCCGGAAAGGATGCCGTGACGAAAAAATAACAGACTGTTGCCACCACCTCATATGAAACAACGTCCCAAAAGTGATGATAAAATCTCCCACTGAAACCATCCGGGCCCGGAGCACTATCCAAACCCATATCAAACACTGCCTCTTTCACCTCGGACTCTGAAGGAATAGCTGTCAAAAGCGCATTATCAACCTGCTAACAGTAGGGGAAATAAGCTGGTCGACCAAAGTGTAACCCGAACTGGTTTGCCCGGTGTCTGCGAAAAGGTCCGTATAGAAGGAAATAATATGATTCCCAAGAGCCATCGGATCAACTATGTAACTACCATCAACCATCAAACCCTGAATCCGTGAGCGTCTATTACGAATCTGGCAACAGCGATGGAAAAATGTCGTGTTGCGGTCCCCATCCTTTAACCAAGCTGAGCGGGCTTTCTACTGAAGAAAATCAGACTGCATAAGCAATGTGCGAGACAACGCACTCTGCGCCTCAAATTCCATATCCCTGCGAGCCTCAGAGAAGCCTTCGGAGTCAATATCAGCCTGAATCTGACGGACCCTTTCCATCTGGTAATCCACCTGACGATTAACATCCCCAAAAACTTCCTTATTCCAAACCTTAATCGTTTGTCGCAACCTCTTGAGTTTCCACATGACGCATTGCAATGGATTGGGCGACGCGCACGGGATCGCCCAAGAGGTAGTGACAATATTCCGAAAAGAGTCGTGATGAATCCACATGCGCTGAAAACGAAAAGGAGATGGACCCCTGCTAATGGGATTAGAACAAGAAACCAAAATAGGGTGGTGATCGGAGCCAATGCGAGGAAGAACTAAGCCCTTAACAACTTGCCAAAAAGAGAAGAATTGACTGGTTGCTAGGGCTCGATACAACTTAGCCTGAAGGAGAGATAGAGGTCTTCGGGGGGAGCACCAAGTAAAAGAATTCCCCGTAGTAGGCACCGCAAATAAACCTACATCCTCCAAGAAGTCCCTGAAGTCCTGACAAGAAGCCTGGGATAAAGTACCACTGCCAGAACGCTCATGATGTCCCAACACAGCATTGAAATCCCCAATAAACAGCAGATCAGAAAGACCCAAATTCCTCACATCCAACCAAAGGGCACGACGAGCAACATGATCACACAAGCCATGAGCAAAACCAACATGGAAAACCATAGAGCCAATTTGAACTTGCAAAATAATACATTGAGAAGAAGACCAAACTGATTTTGGACAAATACTCGATCGCATAGGACCCAAATATCCGGCGCCCGTTAGCCTGAAGCTTTGAGCAACAAACCCGAGACCCAAGCTACTCCAAAGAAGAATCAAATGGATGAAATGTCCACCTTAGGTTCACAAATGGCTAAAATAGAAGGTTTATATTTGTGACATAAAGCCTTAAGAACATTTTGAGATGCAATGTTCCCAATCCCCCGGATATTCCAGAAGATGCAATTCATTGAGACGGCGGGGGAGGTGGCGCCCGTGTCGATTGCACGGTAAAAATGGGCATGTGGTGCATTGCAGAGTCTGACGATTGAGAGTTACCCACTTCATCTGCATAATCTACCCATCTCTTGGAAGCCTTCACATTCTTGTTGTATACTTGCACTTCAAGGTCTAGGCTTGATTCTTGATTACACTTGCACTTCAAAGTTGTATACTTCATTATCGAGTTGTAATCTTGAATTTGTGTTCATCATTCAAACACAAGATATCCTTGTGAGTGTTCTTTTGGTAAGAGCATACTTGGGTGATTTTAGGTGTTGAAGAGTGTGGTACTCTTCATAGGTGTTGAAGAGTTTGGTGCTCTTCAAGTTGGAAGATTGTGGTAATCTTCATTGGTGCCATTGTAAGAAGAGTGTGGTACTCTTCAAGATGAAGTTGTAATAATTTTGGTAATTATTAATAAAATTCGTTTTCTTTATCGAAACCCATCCCGGATATACTGGGGTGGTAGAACACGTAATCCCTAGGTGGGGTGAAGCTCTATAAATCAACGTGTGTTGTTTATTTTCCCGCGCCTTCATTCTTATCATTGCTTATTCACTCGAAAAGGAGGGCGAAACTCGGAAAATCGGCATAATTTATTCACACCCCACTAGATTATCGTAGCCACTTGGACTAACAAGTGGTATCAGAGCCAAACTCTTTGGCAAGCTCATTCCACATTGCGAGTAAAGAGGAAAGATCCATGGCTATGAACGAGAGCTATCTACCAATCGATGCTTCATTCAATAGACCGCCTCTCTTCGACTCCAACAATTATGCATTTTGGAAAGATAGAATGGAGTGGTTCTTACAAGGTTGCGGGTTCGATATTTGGAACATGGTTATTAATGGAGTATATATTCCAATGAAGAAAAAGGAGTATGGAACTCAAATCCCCAAAGGCCTCAAGGAGTTCAATGATGAAGACAAGAAAATATTCTCCTTAAACGGTAAAGCTCTTAACATCCTTCATTGTTCTCTTACTCTTACGGAGTATAATCACATTCGAGGAATGCGGTCGGCACATGAAGTGTGGGAAAATTAGAAACTATCTATGAAGGCACCAAGAAAGTTAAACAAGCTAGAAAAATAATGCTTGTTAAAGATTTCAAAAATTTCACAATGTTCGAGGGTGAAGGGATTTCAAAAATGGTAGAAAGGCTAGACAACATCGTTATTTCTTTGTGGGCACTCGGAAAAGTCATTTCGGAAGAAGATAAAGTTACCAAAGTTTTAAATGCTCTTCCCCGGTTCTTGGTCCGAAAGGTGACGGCTCAAAATTTAGAAACTCTAAATTTTGATGAGCTTATTGGAAATCTTATCATCTATGAAGTATATGCAAATGAAAGGAGAAATTCAAAAGCATCCACTTCTCAACCGGATATTATATCAAATCCAACAACTTGGGATGAGCTTCTTGCAACTTCCGATGATGAAGAAGCCAAGCAATGTCTAATGGGCATCAAAGAAGACAATGAGGTACGCTCTAACTCTTCTATTTCTTTTAGTAATGAATTGCATGATGATTATGATGAATTGCAAAATGATTTTGATGAGATTCAAAATGAATTCCAAAGCTTGCTCTTTAAATACAAAAATCTGAAAAAGGAATTCAATACTATGAAAAATGAAAAGGATAGTTTACTTATTTCATATGAATCACTTTCTTGTGCTCACACTACCACACTTGATAAGGTTAGAAACCTTGAAAAAGAAAATAGTACTCTTGTTAAGGATATTGATGGCATGAAAAAGGATATGTTAAAGTTCAACTTAAGTACCGATAAAATGACCAAAATTCTTGATGTTCAACGTTGTGATCATGTGAAACTAGGTAGGACTTGGTTATAAGCCTAATGATATCAATTATATGAAAAAGAACCAAGTATCTATGCATATTAATCATTATGATTCTAGAACTATTATATGTTTTTATTGTGGTAAAAGTGGTCACACGGCAAATACTTGTCGGGCTAGAAATAGTTCTAATTATTATTGGAGACCTAAAAGTCTCTATGCTAATCCAAAGGAACTCAAACACTTGAGGGTACCACAAGATAATTTCATGTTAGGTACTCGGCGCAATAAAAATCAAAGGAAATTCAACTCGTCAAATAGACAACAAATGTTCGCGCCATTTGATCAAAGGAGAAGACATTATCAACAAAGTCATTTTCAAAGAAGAAGGTACAATCAACAATGGGAAAGACACAACCATTGGCATTGGCAAAATTGGTAACTCTTATCCTCTTCTTGAATTATGTATTTTATAACTTTTGCACATGTTTATTCTTGCCTTGATTGTCTTAATTCATTTTTAAAATGTTTCTTAAAAATGAGGTCTCAACTATATACTCTTGGTTTTTCAAAATTAAAAAGGAGACCTTGAATAGATTTTCAATTAGCACATGTATTCCTACAAAAAGCATTGTATATGATGTTTTATATCAATATTGTATATATTATCCGATATTACTATGCTCTTGTGCAAGATGTTTTGTCAAGATTTTGCAAGAAATATTTTGGTATTAAAGAACAAATGATCATAGATTTATCCATGGCTATCTACATCATGATTTTTCAGGTTTAAGAAAGGCATATTGGTTGACAAACAAAATCGAGGTATGTTCATCAACTTTTATTACTCTAATAGACTCGATATTCTTCATGCCTTATGCCCATGTGCTCGATTTAAAAGCAATCCCAAAAGAGTCTCAATTAAGTGTCGTTAAAAGGGATTTTTCAATATTTGAAATGCACTCTTTTTTTATCCAATGATTGATAACATTTTTTTGTGATAAAATGTTCGGTATAAATCTTTTCATAGCCGAACCAACCATACTGAGATTCGACATTTTTTGGGATTGCATTTCAAAACAAAAAATTGAGATGCGCTTTATTTCGTCTCAAGATCAACTCGCGGGTACTTTTACAAAACCACTTACCGCCGAGTCTTTTTTCTCAATTCGAGCTTGTTTAGGCATAATGTATATTGAATGAGGTCTACGTTTGCATTTTGCACGTTTTTGAAACTTAGGGGTGGAAAATCAAATTTTTGGTTGAAAATTCGGACAGAGACTGAACTTAGGATTCAGACATAGGTCGACCAGGCGGTTGATCGGTCGACCACACCGGTCGACCCCCCTGGTCAACCTGTCAACCAGGCCTACAGTAGTGGTTATATTGTCTCTGTCCTATACTGTGTTATTTTTGATCTTCTTCTTCAAACTCGAACCCCTTTGCAAATTTCACACACATTTCACTCAAAATGATTTCATTCTTGTAAATTATACATTTTTGAGTTTATACTTTTGGTATATCATCCATGATACCCGACTTCTCCGATTAATTGGTAAGTTTAATTCCTTTTTACTCTCAATTGGGTTGAACCCTTGAGAATGCACTTGTACTTTGGGACTTTAATACATTATTGTATATGTGTGATGAGAATTATGTATGATGATGAATTATGCTTGTATATTTATGATTTGTGATGATTTTTTGGGCATGATTGTATTTACAAGTATTATATACATCTTCGGTTTTATTCTACGCACACCAAGTGCTCGATAAAAAGCCTCAATAAAAATTTATTTGTTTACATGACTCTCTCGATTTCAAAAGTCTTATAAGTTTATGGAGATCATGTTTTATGAGCTTTTATAAGTCAAATGATCGACTTTTCCCTTTTATTTGGATTTTAAGCTTAAATGTTCGAAAAGCTCGATAATTCGATGAAAATGCGCACTTTGATATATGTTTATGATGTTTTTATCGTGCTAACATTCTTTTTGATGATTCCAAAGGGGGAGAAACATGAAATAAGCTCATTAGCTAAAAGAAGCTAGAAAAAGCTCATAGAAATAGCTATAAGCTGTGATTGAAAAAGCCATAAACTGTGAATGAAACTTAGTCCATTGGATGTATTATGGATTTCTATACTTGTCTAATGATGTTTTATGGCAGGGGGAGCTTCTAAGCTCATCTTATTTGAGCTCATATTGTAAAAGCTAAGCTTTTAGCTTCTTAGTTGTTGGCTTCCATTGTGCATGTTGATAGGGGGAGCTTTTGTTAAAAATGCTTTTGTAAAATCTTTGCTCCTACACTTGTGATTTAAAATGTTTTGAGTTTTGTTTTAAAAATCAATCTCCTAAAATTGTTTTGGTTTGTAATCATCAAAAAACGGGAGTTTGTTAGATAAATGTTTTTATCATGATTTTGATGATTATGTTTTACTGAGTTTTTATACCAAAACAATGTCTCCTATATTGGTCCGAATACTCCTAATTGGTTTTAAAGCATTCTTTGGAGTATTTCTTGAAGATTATTCTCGACTATTCTTTATCTTTCGTATCGAGCGATATTAAACGTGATTTCCATGTTTTAAATTATTTTTAACAAATACCGAATACCATCAAGGTAAAAACGGCGCTCGAAAAATAAAGTCGAATTTTTGACGGACCGAACATCCCAAAATCCTGTCGGTCGACCCCTCGGTCAACCGGTGGCTGAATGCTCGTTTCAAGTTTTTAATTCATGCAAATCTTCAGGGATGGGTCGGCCAGCCAGTTGACCACATGGGTCGACCCAAGGTGTTCCTCCTCCCCTGCGCCACTGTCCTCTCATTTTCTATTTCTGATGTTTGGTAGGGATAGGTCGACCAAGTGGTCGACCGGTTGAACCCCCTAGTCAACCTGTGTGGGACTCTAGCTCAACGGACTTATTTTTGAATTTTTGTATTGGTCGACCACATAGGTTGACCAGTATAAAATCTGACGATTTTTGAGCTTATGGGAGACAACTTTTCCTGGTTTTGGAGAGTTGATTTGTAACAGCTATATTGATGATTTAACTTGTATTTCTTTTCAGATTTCACTCTCCAAGAGGAGCCTATCAATGTTCAATATCTCTCCTATAAATAGAGGAAGATTTGGAGCAACAAATACAAGACAATACACTACAACACAACAAGAGACATATCAAGCAAATATTTTGTTCTTCACTTTCACATTCTTGTTGTAATAGCCTAAGTCTTTCACTTTTACTTCTTGAGGTCTTGGCTTGATTCTTGATTACACTTGCACTTCAAAGTTGTATACTTCATTATCGAGTTGTAATCTTAAATTTGTGTTCATCATTCAAACACAAGATATCCTTGTGAGTGTTCTTGTGGTAAGAGCTCACTTGGGTGATCTTAGGTGTTGAAGAGTGTGGTACTCTTCATAGGTGTAAGAAGATTGTGGTAATCTTCTTGTGGAAGAGTTTGGTGCTCTTCGAGGTGTTGAAGAGTTTGGTGCTCTTCAAGTTGGAAGATTGTGGTAATCTTCATTGGTGCCGTTGTAAGAAGAGTGTGGTACTCTTCAAGGTGAAGTTGTAATAATTTTGGTAATTATTAATAAAATTCTTTTTCTTTTTCAAAACCCATCCCAGATATACTGGGGTGGTAGAGCACGTAGTCCCTAGGTGGGGTGAAGCTCTATAAATCGACGTGTGTTGTTTATTTTCCTGCACCTTTATTCTTATCATTGCTTATTCATTCGAAAAAGAGGGCGAAACTCGGAAAATCGGCATAATCTATTCACTCCCCCCTCTAGATTATCGTAGCCGCTTGGACTAACAATTACAAACAACTTATTTGTCACGAGGTTTACGTGGCGACTTATTTGAGATGACTTGTTGCACAAATAACCTTTTTGTGACAACATTCGGTCTTTTGTGACAAGTTTTTGTCATCACAAAAAACTCTTTTTCTAAGTAGTGCAAGGGGTCTTCATAAAACTTTCCCTCCTCCGGCGAAGACCCAGGGGGGAGGGACTTCATCACCAAGGGGATCCTAATAAAATTTTCCTCCTCCTGCTAAGACCCCGGAGGGGAGGGGCTTTCTCACAAAGGGGTCCTCATAAAATTTCTCTCCTCTGGCTAAGACGTGAGACAAGGGGGTCCTCATAAAACTTTCCCTCCTCTGGCTAGACCCTCAGAGGGGAGGGACTTCATCACAAAGAGGGTCCTAATAAACTCTCTTCTCCGGCTAAGACCCAGAGGGGAGAGGCCTCCTCACAAGAGGGTTCTAGTAAACATTCCCATTTTCCAGCACTCCCGGGGGGTAAAGGAGATCATACGAAACTTTCCCTCCTCCGGTGCTCTTAGAGGAGAGAGGTCTCCTCATAAGGAGATCCTAGTAAACTTTCCCTCCTCCGGGGCTCTAGGTGGGGAGGGGCTTCCTCACAAGGGGTCCTCATAAACTTTCTCTCCTCTGGCTAAGACCCTAGAGGGAAAGGCACCCTCACACAGGGGTCCTCATAAAACTTTTCCTCCTCCAGCTAAGACCCCAGATGGGAGGGGCTTCATCACAAAGAAGGTCATAATAAACTTTTCCTCCTCCAGCTAAAACCCCAGAGGGGAGGGGTCTCCTCACGATCTAATCAAAAACTTTCCCTCCTCTAGATAAGACCCCAGAGGGCAGGAGCCTCCTCACAAAAGGGTCCTAGTAAATATTCCCTCATTCGCCACTCCCGGAGGGAAGGGGCCTTCTCACAAGAGGGTCCTAGTAAACATTCCCACCTCCGATGCTTTCGGAAGGGAGAGGAGATCCTACGAAACTTTTTCTCCTTCATTGATCTCAGAGGGAAGAGGTCTCCTCAGAAGGAGGTCGTAATAAATTTTTCTCCTCCGGTGCTCCCGGAGGGGATGGGTCTCCTTATAAGGGATCCCTATAAGCATAAGCCATATAAATGTGCAACGAAAGGAAAGCGAAAAAATGCTAACACATGCACGGAAGGAATACGCAATGCAACGATCTTCCATCCCAAATTAATGTGCAATCCAAGGAATAATGGAAGCAAGGTCTCCGAAAGGGAGCCCTCGAACTCTGGAATGGTGCCCCCACCAGGCCACGTACGAGAAGCGCCCCAGAGCTCCGGAGCGCCCCCTGGGGCTACGGAAGGCCCCCAAGCTCTGGAAGAGCTCCCCCTCTGGGCCACGGAAGAGCACCCCATGCCTCCGTACCACCATCTTCGGTTGTTCTGGAGAAACTAAGGCTTCCTCTCAAAGGGAATGATCTATCTCCACAAAAAATGCAAACAAATCCCCATGGATAGGAACTATACGCGAATACCATGAGTAATGCACAAAACGCTGACACGCGTGAAGAAGCAAGAGTCATGCAAATCACACAAGGAAGCATCATGAAGGACCACATAGCAACAAACATATCCGAGAAAGTTACTCTTACTGGGATACTCAGTGTGACTTGGAAATGACAAAACGAATCAAGGAGCAAACTTCATCTAACACCAGAGCATCTCCAAGGCCCCTAGGAGTCCTAGAAAGGCAGCCCTTCAGCTCTGGAAGGATGCCCACCTTAGCTATGGAAGGGCGCCCCCAACTTCGCTGGGAGGTTGGGCTCCCTAATTTGCATTCACTCACGTATTTCATAACCAAGAGAGGAATTAGTCTACATTCCAGCCCCGGAGCCAACTTGCGAAACGCCGGAGGCAACTCCAATTCCTTTCTAAGCCTACGAATGCATCGAGGGGGAACTCTACTAACCAATCCCCTGGAACTATTTTTCAACATCCAGGAGGAGACCTATGATGATACTCTGGCCGAGGGGCCTTATCTAGACTTTTCCCTTCGGACTCCTCCTCACAAGTTTTTTCGCTTGGGCTCAAATCTGAAGACAACTCCACAATACCCTCACCAATGACGCACAATTCCAAAACCTTGATGGGAACGTAGGAAAACTCCAGAGAAGATATAGACATGCACGAGGGAAAACGAGATATGGAGCACGGGATGCCCCCTGGAGGATCGCCGATTCCCATGCGGAAGGGCGCAGAGGCATAACCCTATCAGAGGGCACCCTCCCCCGGCTTCTGGGGAACTCTCTCTCCCTCGTTCACTTCTATCCACCCATTTTCAGCTCTGCCAGCATGATCCCTCTCCCCAACACTTTGCTATTTCCAAATCAAGAACAAAAATTCGAGGTCCAAGACCCGACTCAAAATGCGGAAAAACTCGAAAGAGAAAGAAACCTCGCGTGAAGAAGAGTGGACCAAGGCATTAGAAACATCACTGGGAGCGGCCCGGGGAGCTCAAGGGTACACTATTGAAGGAAAAAATCCAAACATAAAATGTCTCCATGCCTCATGAAGGCAGCAAATATCTCATGTACAGAACATCAAACGTTCCAACACAAGCCTTGAATAGATAGGCTGAAAGAGAAGCTAATCTAGCTAAGTGAAACAATAAAATGCTCCAATCAAGGGGGCTCCATCATCATCATCTTCTATGTCATATCCATTGGAAGCATTCTCTGGAATGCCCATGCGAAGCATCTAACTTGCCCTCATCGCCACCTTAGACTCCAGAACCCAATGAACCTACCAACTGGTTGGGAAACTTCCAACTGCTCAAAGAAGAAACTGTTCAAAGAAGAACTACGTCCCTTGTGGTCTCTCAACTCTCAAGTCTCATGAAGACCACTCACTCACAAGAAGTATGTTGCTTTTCAAAAAGACTAAGTCCCACGAGGACCCGTCCCGTGCAAGAAACTCAATTCCTGGGCTCTCATGAGCTCCTATGCTCCAGGAACTTCTCCCCTTTTTGGGGACCATTCCTCTTAAAGACACACCATCCTCTTCAAGAGATCAATTCATTCACAAATCACATATTCACAAGACACTCAACTCGACCTGCTTCCACGGCCCAGGAGCTAGATCAAATCAAGATAAGGAATAAAATAAGCCATGCGATGTATCACTCTAGCTCCCGCCAGCTCCATGCTTCCGCAACACCGCAGCTGGAGGCTTATTTTGTGGGCAAAAATATTCTTTCATCAGTATCATTATAATTCAATTTATAGTATTTATTTAGTCCCATTAATTGTCTATTAATTAGTGGACTACAGTTGGAATAACTAGGCCCACGAGCTTCGAATTCGACCTATGTCATGCTTTCTCCTACGCGACTCACAAGGCCCGCTACCCAGGTATATAAAGGTCCTTTCTTCTCATTTGTAAATTATATTCTGATAATACACATGAGACGTATTCAGTATTATCTTTATTGCTCTGTATTATCTCTCGTTTACCGTGCTTACTTGAGCGTCGGAGGGGCTTCCCCCGCCACCACCCCAGGGCCCTAACCTTGTTTCGTATTGCAGGCAAGTTTCCATTATTGAAGACTTCCAGCTTTGGGGAGAAGAAGACCTAGACTTTATCAGATGCATTGACTTGGGATAATTTGCCCTAAAAAACAACATCACTTACGATGAACTTTCTTGGCGCTCAGCTCATTCTTCTAACTCAATATTGACATTTGGTAATAAACCTCAAGGATGTATATAGTGTAATCATCACCTTCTCAGAGGGTTAGTCCAAACTTGCTTGTGGAATAAGCATGTGCTAAGTGCAAACCTCAAAAGACACTATAATATCCGGAGACCTTTTAGGAAGATAAATTCTGCGATTATCGGATTAAGCTAACCACGTTTATTAGTGACATCAAGGAAATCTGACGAACATTTGGGGTCATTGCATCACTTGAGTATGTAAAACGTATCCATATAAAGTAGCAAGATAGTAAAGAATGATCAATCATGGATCGCTTGCAAGTCGAGCATGACATGTCTGCGATGTAGTTGCCAAATATTTTCGTGTCTACTTAGCGTTTGATTTTTGATTTTTTATTTTTTATATGAGGTTCACTTGAGTTGTCATACTCACAGGCGATTGGTCATTGTTGTCAACCTTTCACAGTAGCCTCTCTAGTCTATAGATCTAAATCTTGTGGCCATTTAAGTGTCGAGGCAAGTCTCCCACAAATAACACCAAAATGATATGGTCAAAGTTAGGTGGTTCACATTGGATTTATTCAAACGATCGAGAATTGGCTTATCTTCGTCACGGTGTAATTGAGATTTGGCCATGATTGCAACACGAATCTCTAGGGTTTGCTTAGGGATATCCTTCAAACACTTAAGTTAGTGATAGAGCTTAAGAGAATGAATTCGTAAGAAGAGGGACTTCATCACAAAGGGGGTCCTAATAAACTCTCTCCTCCGGCTAAGACCCGGAGGGGAGGGGCCTCCTCACAAGAGGGTTCTAGTAAATTTTTCCATTTTCCAACACTTCCGGAGGGTAAAAGAGATCATATAAAACTTTTCCTCCTCCGGTGATCTCAGAGGAGAGAGGTCTCCTCATAAGGAAATCCTAGTAAACTTTCCCTCCTCTGGGCTCCAGGAGGGGAGGGGCTTCCTCACAAGGGGGTCTTCATAAACTTTTTCTCCTCTGGCTAAGACCTTGGAGGGGAAGGCTCCCCACACAGGGGTCCTCATAAAACTTTCCCTCCTCCAGCTAAGACCCCAGATGGGAGGGGCTTCATCACAAAGAAGGTCATAATAAACTTTTCCTCCTCCAGCTAAAACCCCGGAGGGAAGGGGTCTCCTCACGATCTAATCAAAAACTTTCCCTCCTCCGGATAAGACCAGAGGGTAGGAGCCTCCTCACAAAAGGGTCTTAGTAAATATTCCCTCATCCGCCGCTCCCGAAGGGAAGGGGCCTTCTCACAAGAGGGTCCTATTAAACATTCCCACTTCCGATGCTCTCGGAAGGGAGAGGAGATCCTACGAAACTTTTTCTCCTTCATTGCTCTCAGAGGGAAGAGGTATCCTCAGAAGGAGGTCTTAATAAGGAGGTCTCAAAGTTGTATACTTCATTATCGAGTTGTAATCTTGAATTTGTGTTCATCATTCAAACACAAGATATCCTTGTGAGTGTTCTTGTGTTAAGAGCACACTTGGGTGATCTTAGGTGTTGAAGAGGGTGGTACTCTTCATAGGTGTAAGAAGATTTTGGTAATCTTCTTGTGGAAGAGTTTGGTGCTCTTCGAGGTGTTGAAGAGTTTGGTGCTCTTCAAGTTGGAAGATTGTGGTAATCTTCATTGGTGCCGTTGTAAGAAGAGTGTGGTACTCTCCAAGATGAAGTTGTAATAATTTTGGTAATTATTAATAAAATTCGTTTTCTTTATCGAAACCCATCCCGGATATACTGGGGTGGTAGAACACGTAATCCCTAGGTGGGTGAAGCTCTATAAATCAACGTGTGTTGTTTATTTTCCCGCACCTTCATTCTTATCATTGCTTATTCACTCGAAAAAGAGGGCAAAACTCGGAAGATCGGCATAATTTATGCACACCCCACTAGATTATCGTAGCCACTTGGACTAACAAGTGGTATCAGAGCCAAACTCTTTGGCAAGCTCGTTCCACATTGCGAGTAAAGAGGAAAGATCCATGGCTATGAACGAGAGCTATCTACCAATCGGTGCTTCATTCAATAGACCGCGTCTCTTCGACTCCAACAATTATGAATTTTAGAAAGATAGAATGGAGTGGTTCTTACAAGGTTGCGGGTTCGATATTTGGAACATGGTTATTAATTGAGTATCTATTCCAATGAAGAAAAAGGAGTATGGAACTCAAATCCCCAAAGGCCTCAAGGAGTTCAAATTATTTACCAATTGAGTTATACCCGAGGTTTGACCACCAAGTATAGATTTGGTTGTTGGGGTTTTCATTTTCCCATACAGTAATGGGATAACATTTCCATTCTCACTTGTTCCGCGGAGACAGGGCACTCAATTAATTGCTTGTCCTCTTCGATACAACCCCGACCCCATTAATGCATAGGAAAACACCAAAATATTCCCATTCTCATAATGCAACTATTTTCCTTCTTTCTTTCTTTCTTTCTTTCTTAACATCCTTCATTGTTCTCTTACTTCTACGGAGTATAATCACATTCGAGGAATGCGGTCGGCACATGAAGTGTGGCAAATTAGAAACTATCTATGAAGGCACCAAGAAAGTTAAACAAGCTAGAAAAATAATGCTTGTTAAA
This sequence comes from Rehmannia glutinosa, assembly GCA_016081115.2. NCBI lineage: Eukaryota > Viridiplantae > Streptophyta > Magnoliopsida > Lamiales > Orobanchaceae > Rehmannia > Rehmannia glutinosa. The sequence continues at coordinate 34,491,072 of CM071930.1, forward strand.
GATTTCAAAAATTTCACAATGCTCGAGGGTGAAGGGATTTCAAAAATGGTAGAAAGGCTAGAAAACATCGTTATTTCTTTGTGGGCACTCGGAAAAGTCATTTCGGAAGAAGATAAAGTTACCAAAGTTTTAAATGCTCTTCCTGGTTCTTGGTCCGAAAAGGTGATTCAAAATTTAGAAACTCTAAATTTTGATGAGCTTATTGAAATCTTATCATCTATGAAGTATATGCAAATGAAAGGAGAAATTCAAAAGCATCCACTTCTCAACCGGATATTATATCAAATCCAACAACTTGGGATGAGCTTCTTGCAACTTCCGATGATGAAGAAGCGAGCAATGTCTAATGGGCATCAAAGAAGACAATGAGGTACGCTCTAACTCTTCTATTTCTTTTAGTAATGAATTGCATGATGATTATGATGAATTGCAAAATGATTTTGATGAGCTTCAAAATGAATTCCAAAGCTTGCTCTTTAAATACAAAAATCTGAAAAAGGAATTCAATACTATGAAAATGAAAAGGATAGTTTACTTATTTCATATGAATCACTTTCTTGTGCTCACACTACCACACTTGATAAGGTTAGAAACCTTGAAAAAGAAAATAGTACTCTTGTTAAGGATATTGATGGCATGAAAAAGGATATGTTAAAGTTCAACTTAAGTACCGATAAAATGACCAAAATTCTTGATGTTCAACGTTGTGATCATGTGAAACTAGGTAGGACTTGGTTATAAGCCTAATGATATCAATGATATGAAAAAGAACCAAGTATCTATGCATGTTAATCATTATGCTTCTAGAACTATTATATATATGTTTTTATTGTGGTAAAAGTGGTCACACGACAAATACTTGTCGGGCTAGAAATAGTTCTAATTATTATTGGAGACCTAAAAGTCTCTATGCTAATCCAAAGGAACTCAAACACTTGAGGGTACCACAAGATAATTTCATGTTAGGTACTCGGCGCAATAAAAATCAAAGGAAATTCAACTCGTCAAATAGACAACAAATGTTCGCGCCATTTGATCAAAGGAGAAGACATTATCAACAAAGTCATTTTCAAAGAAGAAGGTACAATCAACAATGGGAAAGACACAACCATTGGCATTGGCAAAATTGGTAACTCTTATCCTCTTCTTGAATTATGTATTTTATAACTTTTGCACATGTTTATTCTTGCCTTGATTGTCTTAATTCATTTTTAAAATGTTTCTTAAAAATGAGGTCTCAACTATATACTCTTGGTTTTTCAAAATTAAAAAGGAGACCTTGAATAGATTTTCAATTAGCACATGTATTCCTACAAAAAGCATTGTATATGATGTTTTATATCAATATTGTCTATATTATCTGATATTACTATGCTCTTGTGCAAGATGTTTTGTCAAGATTTTGCAAGAAATATTTTGGTATTAAAGAACAAATGATCATAGATTTATCCATGGCTATCTACATCATGATTTTTCAGGTTTAAGAAAGGCATATTGGTTGACAAACAAAATCGAGGTATGTTCATCAACTTTTATTACTCTAATGGACTCGATATTCTTCATGCCTTATGCCCATGTGCTCGATTTAAAAGCAATCCCAAAAGAGTCTCAATTAAGTGCCGTTAAAAGGGATTTTTCAATATTTGAAATGCACTCTTTTTTTATCCAATGATTGATAACATTTTTTTTGTGATAAAATGTTCGGTATAAATCTTTTCATAGCCGAACCAAACACACTGAGATTCGACATTTTTTGGGATTGCATTTCAAAACAAAAAATTGAGATGCGCTTTATTTCGTCTCAAGATCAACTCGCGGGTACTTTTACAAAACCACTTACCGCCGAGTCTTTTGCCTCAATTCGAGCTTGTTTAGGCATAATGTATATTGAATGAGGTCTACGTTTGCATTTTGCACGTTTTTGAAACTTAGGGGTGAAAAATCAAATTTTGGGTTGAAAATTCGGACAGAGACTGAACTTAGGATTCAGACATAGGTCGACCAGGCGGTTGATCGGTCGACCACACCGGTCGACCTCCCTGGTCAACCGGTCAACCAGGGCTCTGATGAGTGCTTATATTGTCTCTCGTCTATCTTTGTGTTATTTTTGATCTTCTTCTTCAAACTCGAACCCCTTTGCAAATTTCACACACATTTCACTCAAAATGATTTCATTCTTGTAAATTATACATTTTTGAGTTTATACTTTTAGTATATCATCCATGATACCCGACTTCTCCGATTAATTGGTAAGTTTAATTCCTTTTTACTCTCAATTGGGTTGAACCCTTGAGAATGTACTTGTACTTTGGGACTTTAATACATTATTGTATATGTGTGATGAGAATTATGTATGATGATGAATTATGCTTGTATATTTATGATTTGTGATGATTTTTTGGGCATGATTGTATTTACAAGTATTATATACATCTTCAGTTTTATTCTACGCACACCAAGTGCTCGATAAAAAGCCTCAATAAAAATTTATTTGTTTACATGGCTCTCTCGATTTCAAAAGTCTTATAAGTTTATGGAGATCATGTTTTATGAGCTTTTACAAGTCAAATGATCGACTTTTCCCTTTTATTTGGATTTTAAGCTTAAATGCGCACTTTGATATATGTTTATGATGTTTTTATCGTGCTAACATTCTTTTTTTGATGATTCCAAAGGGGAGAAACATGAAACAATCTCATTAGCTAAAAGAAGCTAGAAAAAGCTCACTGAGAAATAGCTATAAGTCATGATTGAAAAAGCCATGTTCGTGAATGAAACTTAGTCCATTGGATGTATTATGGATTTCTATACTTGTCTAATGATGTTTTTTGACAGGAGAGCTTCTAAGCTCATCTTATTTGAGCTCATATTGTAAAAGCTAAGCTTTTAGCTTCTTAGTTGTTTGCTTCCATTATGCATATTGATAGAGGAGCTTTTGTTAAAAATACTTTTGAAAAATCTTTGCTCCTACACTTGTGATTTAAAATGTTTTGAGTTTTGTTTTAAAAATCAATCTCCTAAAATTGTTTTGGTTTGTAATCATCAAAAATGGGATTTTGTTAGATAAATGATTTTATCATGATTTTGATGATTATGTTTTACTGAGGTTTTATACCAAAACAATGTCTCCTATATTGGTCCAAATACTCCTAATTGGTTTTAAAGCATTCTTTGGAGTATTTCTTGAAGATTATTCTCGACTATTCTTTATCTTTCGTATCGAGCGATATTAAACGTGATTTCCATGTTTTAAATAATTTTTAACAAATACCGAATACCATCAAGGTAAAAACGGCGCTCGAAAAATAAAGTCGGAATTTTTGACGGACCAAACATCCCAAAAATAGGCCTATCGGTCGACCCCCTGGTCAACCGGTGGCTGAATGCTCGTTTCAAGTTTTTAATTCATGCAAATCTTCAAGGATGGGTCGACCGGTTGACCACATGGGTCGACCCAAGGTGTTCCTCCTCCCCTGCGCCACTGTCCTCTCATTTTCTATTTCTGATGTTTGACAGGGACAAGTCGATCTCTTGGTCGACCGGTTGACCCCCCCGGTCGACCTGTGTGGGACTCCAGCTCAACGGACTTATTTTTGAATTTTTGTATTGGTCGACCGGTCGACCACATAGGTTGACTAGTATAAAATCTGACGATTTTTGAGCTTATGGGAGACAACTTTTCCTGGTTTTGGAGAGTTGATTTGTAACAACTATATTGATGATTTAACTTGTATTTCTTTTCAGATTTCACTCTCCAAGAGGAGCCCATCAATTTTCAATACCTCTCCTATAAATAGAGGAAGATTTGGAGCAACAAATACAAGACAATACACTACAACACAACAAGAGACATATCAAGCAAATATTTTGTTCTTCACTTTCACATTCTTGTTGTAATAGCCTAAGTCTTTCACTTTTACATCTTGAGGTCTAGGCTTGATTCTTGATTACACTTGCACTTCAAAGTTGTATACTTCATTATCGAGTTGTAATCTTGAATTTGTGTTCATCATTCAAACACAAGATATCCTTGTGAGTGTTCTTGTGGTAAGAGCACACTTGGGTGATCTTAGGTGTTGAAGAGTGTGGTACTCTTCATAGGTGTAAGAAGATTGTGGTAATCTTCTTGTGGAAGAGTTTGGTACTCTTCGAGGTGTTGAAGAGTTTGGTGCTCTTCAAGTTGGAAGATTGTGGTAATCTCCATTGGTGCCGTTGTAAGAAGAGTGTGGTACTCTTCAAGGTGAAGTTGTAATAATTTTGGTAATTATTAATAAAATTCTTTTTCTTTTTCAAAACCCATCCCAGATATACTGGGGTGGTAGAGCACGTAGTCCCTAGGTGGGGTGAAGCTCTATAAATTGACGTGTGTTGTTTATTTTTCTGCACCTTCATTCTTATCATTGCTTATTCATTCGAAAAAGAGGGCAAAACTCGGAAAATCGGCATAATCTATTCACTCCCCCCTCTAGATTATCGTAGCCGCTTGGACTAACAATTACAAATAACTTATTTGTCACGAGGTTTACGTGGCGACTTATTTGAGATGACTTGTTGCACAAATAACCTTTTTGTGACAACATTGGTCTCTAGATTAATCACATTCGAGGAATGCGGTCGGCACATGAAGTGTGGCAAATTAGAAACTATCTATGAAGGCACCAAGAAAGTTAAACAAGCTAGAAAAATAATGCTTGTTAAAGATTTCAAAAATTTCACAATGCTCGAGGGTGAAGGGATTTCAAAAATGGTAGAAAGGCTAGAAAACATCGTTATTTCTTTGTGGGCACTCGGAAAAGTCATTTCGGAAGAAGATAAAGTTACCAAAGTTTTAAATGCTCTTCCTGGTTCTTGGTCCGAAAAGGTGACGGCTCAAAATTTAGAAACTCTAAATTTTGATGAGCTTATTGGAAATCTTATCATCTATGAAGTATATGCAAATGAAAGGAGAAATTCAAAAGCATCCACTTCTCAACCGGATATTATATCAAATCCAACAACTTGGGATGAGCTTCTTGCAACTTCCGATGATGAAGAAGCCGAGCAATGTCTAATGGGCATCAAAGAAGACAATGAGGTACGCTCTAACTCTTCTATTTCTTTTAGTAATGAATTGCATGATGATTATGATGAATTGCAAAATGATTTTGATGAGCTTCAAAATGAATTCCAAAGCTTGCTCTTTAAATACAAAAATCTGAAAAAGGAATTCAATACTATGAAAAATGAAAAGGATAGTTTACTTATTTCATATGAATCACTTTCTTGTGCTCACACTACCACACTTGATAAGGTTAGAAACCTTGAAAAAGAAAATAGTACTCTTGTTAAGGATATTGATGGCATGAAAAGGATATGTTAAAGTTCAACTTAAGTACCGATAAAATGACCAAAATTCTTGATGTTCAACGTTGTGATCATGTGAAACTAGGTAGGACTTGGTTATAAGCCTAATGATATCAATGATATGAAAAAGAACCAAGTATCTATGCATGTTAATCATTATGCTTCTAGAACTATTATATATATGTTTTTATTGTGGTAAAAGTGGTCACACGGCAAATACTTGTCGGGCTAGAAATAGTTCTAATTATTATTGGAGACCTAAAAGTCTCTATGCTAATCCAAAGGAACTCAAACACTTGAGGGTACCACAAGATAATTTCATGTTAGGTACTCGGCGCAATAAAAATCAAAGGAAATTCAACTCAATAAATAGACAACAAATGTTCGCGCCATTTGATCAAAGGAGAAGACATTATCAACAAAGTCATTTTCAAAGAAGAAGGTACAATCAACAATGGGAAAGACACAACCATTGGCATTGGCAAAATTGGTAACTCTTATCCTCTTCTTGAATTATGTATTTTATAACTTTTGCACATGTTTATTCTTGCCTTGATTGTCTTAATTCATTTTTAAAATGTTTCTTAAAAATGAGGTCTCAACTATATACTCTTGGTTTTTCAAAATTAAAAAGGAGACCTTGAATAGATTTTCAATTAGCACATGTATTCCTACAAAAAGCATTGTATATGATGTTTTATATCAATATTGTCTATATTATCTGATATTACTATGCTCTTGTACAAGATGTTTTGTCAAGATTTTGCAAGAAATATTTTGGTATTAAAGAACAAATGATCATAGATTTATCCATGGCTATCTACATCATGATTTTTCAGGTTTAAGAAAGGCATATTGGTTGACAAACAAAATCGAGGTATGTTCATCAACTTTTATTACTCTAATGGACTCGATATTCTTCATGCCTTATGCCCATGTGCTCGATTTAAAAGCAATCCCAAAAGAGTCTCAATTAAGTGCCGTTAAAAGGGATTTTTCAATATTTGAAATGCACTCTTTTTTTATCCAATGATTGATAACATTTTTTTTGTGATAAAATGTTCGGTATAAATCTTTTCATAGCCGAACCAAACACACTGAGATTCGACATTTTTTGGGATTGCATTTCAAAACAAAAAATTGAGATGCGCTTTATTTCGTCTCAAGATCAACTCGCGGGTACTTTTACAAAACCACTTACCGCCGAGTCTTTTGCCTCAATTCGAGCTTGTTTAGGCATAATGTATATTGAATGAGGTCTACGTTTGCATTTTGCACGTTTTTGAAACTTAGGGGTGAAAAATCAAATTTTGGGTTGAAAATTCGGACAGAGACTGAACTTAGGATTCAGACATAGGTCGACCAGGCGGTTGATCGGTCGACCACACCGGTCGACCTCCCTGGTCAACCGGTCAACCAGGGCTACAGTAGTGCTTATATTGTCTCTCGTCTATCTTTGTGTTATTTTTGATCTTCTTCTTCAAACTCGAACCCCTTTGCAAATTTCACACACATTTCACTCAAAATGATTTCATTCTTGTAAATTATACATTTTTGAGTTTATACTTTTAGTATATCATCCATGATACCCGACTTCTCCGATTAATTGGTAAGTTTAATTCCTTTTTACTCTCAATTGGGTTGAACCCTTGAGAATGTACTTGTACTTTGGGACTTTAATACATTATTGTATATGTGTGATGAGAATTATGTATGATGATGAATTATGCTTGTATATTTATGATTTGTGATGATTTTTTGGGCATGATTGTATTTACAAGTATTATATACATCTTCAGTTTTATTCTACGCACACCAAGTGCTCGATAAAAAGCCTCAATAAAAATTTATTTGTTTACATGGCTCTCTCGATTTCAAAAGTCTTATAAGTTTATGGAGATCATGTTTTATGAGCTTTTACAAGTCAAATGATCGACTTTTCCCTTTTATTTGGATTTTAAGCTTAAATGCGCACTTTGATATATGTTTATGATGTTTTTATCGTGCTAACATTCTTTTTGATGATTCCAAAGGGGGAGAAACATGAAACAATCTCATTAGCTAAAAGAAGCTAGAAAAAGCTCACAGAAATAGCTATAAGCTGTGATTGAAAAAGCCATAAGCTGTGAATGAAACTTAGTCCATTGGATGTATTATGGATTTCTATACTTGTCTAATGATGTTTTTTGACAGGGAGAGCTTCTAAGCTCATCTTATTTGAGCTCATATTGTAAAAGCTAAGCTTTTAGCTTCTTAGTTGTTTGCTTCCATTATGCATATTGATAGAGGAGCTTTTGTTAAAAATACTTTTGAAAAATCTTTGCTCCTACACTTGTGATTTAAAATGTTTTGAGTTTTGTTTTAAAAATCAATCTCCTAAAATTGTTTTGGTTTGTAATCATCAAAAAATGGGATTTTGTTAGATAAATGATTTTATCATGATTTTGATGATTATGTTTTACTGAGGTTTTATACCAAAACAATGTCTCCTATATTGGTCCAAATACTCCTAATTGGTTTTAAAGCATTCTTTGGAGTATTTCTTGAAGATTATTCTCGACTATTCTTTATCTTTCGTATCGAGCGATATTAAACGTGATTTCCATGTTTTAAATAATTTTTAACAAATACCAAATACCATCAAGGTAAAAACGGCGCTCGAAAAATAAAGTCGGAATTTTTGACGGACCAAACATCCCAAAAATAGGCCTATCAGTCGACCCCCACTGTCAACCGGTGGTGAATGCTCGTTCAAGTTTTTAATTCATGCAAATCTTCAAGGATGGGTCGACCGGTTGACCACATGGGTCGACCCAAGGTGTTCCTCCTCCCCTGCGCCACTGTCCTCTCATTTTCTATTTCTGATGTTTGACAGGGACAAGTCGATCTCTTGGTCGACCGGTTGACCCTGGCCGACTGTGTGGGACTCGACTCAACGGACTTATTTTTGAATTTTTGTATTGAATCGACCTAGGCCATTCCACATAGGTTGACTAGTATAAAATCCGACGATTTTTGAGCTTATGGGAGACAACTTTTCCTGGTTTTGGAGAGTTGATTTGTAACAACTATATTGATGATTTAACTTGTATTTCTTTTCAGATTTCACTCTCCAAGAGGAGCCCATCAATTTTCAATACCTCTCCTATAAATAGAGGAAGATTTGGAGCAACAAATACAAGACAATACACTACAACACAACAAGAGACATATCAAGCAAATATTTTGTTCTTCACTTTCACATTCTTGTTGTAATAGCCTAAGTCTTTCACTTTTACATCTTGAGGTCTAGGCTTGATTCTTGATTACACTTGCACTTCAAAGTTGTATACTTCATTATCGAGTTGTAATCTTGAATTTGTGTTCATCATTCAAACACAAGATATCCTTGTGAGTGTTCTTGTGGTAAGAGCACACTTGGGTGATCTTAGGTGTTGAAGAGTGTGGTACTCTTCATAGGTGTAAGAAGATTGTGGTAATCTTCTTGTGGAAGAGTTTGGTACTCTTCGAGGTGTTGAAGAGTTTGGTGCTCTTCAAGTTGGAAGATTGTGGTAATCTCCATTGGTGCGCCGTTGTAAGAAGAGTGTGGTACTCTTCAAGGTGAAGTTGTAATAATTTTGGTAATTATTAATAAAATTCTTTTTCTTTTTCAAAACCCATCCCAGATATACTGGGGTGGTAGAGCACGTAGTCCCTAGGTGGGGTGAAGCTCTATAAATTGACGTGTGTTGTTTATTTTTCTGCACCTTCATTCTTATCATTGCTTATTCATTCGAAAAAGAGGGCAAAACTCGAAAATCGGCATAATCTATTCACTCCCCTCTAGATTATCGTAGCCGCTTGGACTAACAATTACAAATAACTTATTTGTCACGAGGTTTACGTGGCGACTTATTTGAGATGACTTGTTGCACAAATAACCTTTTTGTGACAACATTGGTATCTAGATTAATCACATTCGAGGAATGCGGTCGGCACATGAAGTGTGGCAAATTAGAAACTATCTATGAAGGCACCAAGAAAGTTAAACAAGCTAGAAAAATAATGCTTGTTAAAGATTTCAAAAATTTCACAATGCTCGAGGGTGAAGGGATTTCAAAAATGGTAGAAAGGCTAGAAAACATCGTTATTTCTTTGTGGGCACTCGGAAAAGTCATTTCGGAAGAAGATAAAGTTACCAAAGTTTTAAATGCTCTTCCTGGTTCTTGGTCCGAAAAGGTGACGGCTCAAAATTTAGAAACTCTAAATTTTGATGAGCTTATTGGAAATCTTATCATCTATGAAGTATATGCAAATGAAAGGAGAAATTCAAAAGCATCCACTTCTCAACCAGATATTATATCAAATCCAACAACTTGGGATGAGCTTCTTGCAACTTCCGATGATGAAGAAGCCGAGCAATGTCTAATGGGCATCAAAGAAGACAATGAGGTACGCTCTAACTCTTCTATTTCTTTTAGTAATGAATTGCATGATGATTATGATGAATTGCAAAATGATTTTGATGAGCTTCAAAATGAATTCCAAAGCTTGCTCTTTAAATACAAAAATTTGAAAAAAGGAATTCAACACTTTGAAAAATGAAAAGGATAATTTACTTATTTCATATGAATCACTTTCTTGTGCTCACACTACCACACTTGATAAGGTTAGAAACCTTGAAAAAGAAAATAGTACTCTTGTTAAGGATATTGATGGCATGAAAAAGGATATGTTAAAGTTCAACTTAAGTACCGATAAAATGACCAAAATTCTTGATGTTCAACGTTGTGATCATGTGAAACTAGGTAGGACTTGGTTATAAGCCTAATGATATCAATGATATGAAAAAGAACCAAGTATCTATGCATGTTAATCATTATGCTTCTAGAACTATTATATATATGTTTTTATTGTGGTAAAAGTGGTCACACGGCAAATACTTGTCGGGCTAGAAATAGTTCTAATTATTATTGGAGACCTAAAAGTCTCTATGCTAATCCAAAGGAACTCAAACACTTGAGGGTACCACAAGATAATTTCATGTTAGGTACTCGGCGCAATAAAAATCAAAGGAAATTCAACTCGTCAAATAGACAACAAATGTTCGCGCCATTTGATCAAAGGAGAAGACATTATCAACAAAGTCATTTTCAAAGAAGAAGGTACAATCAACAATGGGAAAGACACAACCATTGGCATTGGCAAAATTGGTAACTCTTATCCTCTTCTTGAATTATGTATTTTATAACTTTTGCACATGTTTATTCTTGCCTTGATTGTCTTAATTCATTTTTAAAATGTTTCTTAAAAATGAGGTCTCAACTATATACTCTTGGTTTTTCAAAATTAAAAAGGAGACCTTGAATAGATTTTCAATTAGCACATGTATTCCTACAAAAGCATTGTATATGATGTTTTATATCAATATTGTCTATATTATCCGATATTACTATGCTCTTGTGCAAGATGTTTTGTCAAGATTTTGCAAGAAATATTTTGGTATTAAAGAACAAATGATCATAGATTTATCCATGGCTATCTACATCATGATTTTTCAGGTTTAAGAAAGGCATATTGGTTGACAAACAAAATCGAGGTATGTTCATCAACTTTTATTACTCTAATGGACTCGATATTCTTCATGCCTTATGCCCATGTGCTCGATTTAAAAGCAATCCCAAAAGAGTCTCAATTAAGTGCCGTTAAAAGGATTTTTCAATATTTGAAATGCACTCTTTTTTTTTATCCAATGATTGATAACATTTTTTTGTGATAAAATGTTCGGTATAAATCTTTTCATAGCCGAACCAAACACACCGAGATTCGACATTTTTGGGATTGCATTTCAAAACAAAAAAATGAGATGCGCTTTATTTCGTCTCAAGATCAACTCATGGTACTTTTACAAAACCACTTACCGCCGAGTCTTTTGCCTCAATTCGAGCTTGTTTAGGCATAATGTATATTGAATGAGGTCTACGTTTGCATTTTGCACGTTTTTGAAACTTAGGGTGAAAAATCAAATTTTGGGTTGAAAATTTACAGAGACTGAACTTAGGATTCGACATAGGTCGACCAGGGCGGTTGATCGGTCGACCACACCGGTCGACCTCCCTGGTCAACCGGTCAACCAGGGCTACAGTAGTGCTTATATTGTCTCTGTCCTATACTGTGTTATTTTTGATCTTCTTCTTCAAACTCGAACCCCTTTGCAAATTTCACACACATTTCACTCAAAATGATTTCATTCTTGTAAATTATACATTTTTGAGTTTATACTTTTAGTATATCATCCATGATACCCGACTTCTCCGATTAATTGGTAAGTTTAATTCCTTTTTACTCTCAATTGGGTTGAACCCTTGAGAATGTACTTGTACTTTGGGACTTTAATACATTATTGTATATGTGTGATGAGAATTATGTATGATGATGAATTATGCTTGTATATTTATGATTTGTGATGATTTTTGGGCATGATTGTATTTACAAGTATTATATACATCTTCGCTTTATTCTACGCACACCAAGTGCTCGATAAAAAGCCTCAATAAAAATTTATTTGTTTACATGGCTCTCTCGATTTCAAAAGTCTTATAAGTTTATGGAGATCATGTTTTATGAGCTTTTACAAGTCAAATGATCGACTTTTCCCTTTTATTTGGATTTTAAGCTTAAATGCGCACTTTGATATATGTTTATGATGTTTTTATCGTGCTAACATTCTTTTTGATGATTCCAAAGGGGGAGAAACATGAAACAATCTCATTAGCTAAAAGAAGCTAGAAAAAGCTCACAGAAATAGCTATAAGTCGTGATTGAAAAAGCCATAAGTCGTGAATGAAACTTAGTCCATTGGATGTATTATGGATTTCTATACTTGTCTAATGATGTTTTTTGACAGGGAGAGCTTCTAAGCTCATCTTATTTGAGCTCATATTGTAAAAGCTAAGCTTTTAGCTTCTTAGTTGTTTGCTTCCATTATGCATATTGATAGAGGAGCTTTTGTTAAAAATACTTTTGAAAAATCTTTGCTCCTACACTTGTGATTTAAAATGTTTTGAGTTTTGTTTTAAAAATCAATCTCCTAAAATTGTTTTGGTTTGTAATCATCAAAAAATGGGATTTTGTTAGATAAATGATTTTATCATGATTTTGATGATTATGTTTTACTGAGGTTTTATACCAAAACAATGTCTCCTATATTGGTCCAAATACTCCTAATTGGTTTTAAAGCATTCTTTGGAGTATTTCTTGAAGATTATTCTCGACTATTCTTTATCTTTCGTATCGAGCGATATTAAACGTGATTTCCATGTTTTAAATAATTTTTAACAAATACCGAATACCATCAAGGTAAAAACGGCGCTCGAAAAATAAAGTCGGAATTTTTGACGGACCAAACATCCCAAAAATAGGCCTATCGGTCGACCCCCTGGTCAACCGGTGGCTGAATGCTCGTTTCAAGTTTTTAATTCATGCAAATCTTCAAGGATGGGTCGACCGGTTGACCACATGGGTCGACCCAAGGTGTTCCTCCTCCCCTGCGCCACTGTCCTCTCATTTTCTATTTCTGATGTTTGACAGGGACAAGTCGATCTCTTGGTCGACCGGTTGACTTCCCCGACCGACTGTGGGACTCCACCAACGGACTTATTTTTGAATTTTTGTATTGATCGACCGGTCGACCACATAGGTTGACTAGTATAAAATCTGACGATTTTTGAGCTTATGGGAGACAACTTTTCCTGGTTTTGGAGAGTTGATTTGTAACAACTATATTGATGATTTAACTTGTATTTCTTTTCAGATTTCACTCTCCAAGAGGAGCCCATCAATTTTCAATACCTCTCCTATAAATAGAGGAAGATTTGGAGCAACAAATACAAGACAATACACTACAACACAACAAGAGACATATCAAGCAAATATTTTGTTCTTCACTTTCACATTCTTGTTGTAATAGCCTAAGTCTTTCACTTTTACATCTTGAGGTCTAGGCTTGATTCTTGATTACACTTGCACTTCAAAGTTGTATACTTCATTATCGAGTTGTAATCTTGAATTTGTGTTCATCATTCAAACACAAGATATCCTTGTGAGTGTTCTTGTGGTAAGAGCACACTTGGGTGATCTTAGGTGTTGAAGAGTGTGGTACTCTTCATAGGTGTAAGAAGATTGTGGTAATCTTCTTGTGGAAGAGTTTGGTACTCTTCGAGGTGTTGAAGAGTTTGGTGCTCTTCAAGTTGGAAGATTGTGGTAATCTCCATTGGTGCCGTTGTAAGAAGAGTGTGGTACTCTTCAAGGTGAAGTTGTAATAATTTTGGTAATTATTAATAAAATTCTTTTTCTTTTTCAAAACCCATCCCAGATATACTGGGGTGGTAGAGCACGTAGTCCCTAGGTGGGGTGAAGCTCTATAAATTGACGTGTGTTGTTTATTTTTCTGCACCTTCATTCTTATCATTGCTTATTCATTCGAAAAAGAGGGCAAAACTCGGAAAATCGGCATAATCTATTCACTCCCCCTCTAGATTATCGTAGCCGCTTGGACTAACAATTACAAATAACTTATTTGTCACGAGGTTTACGTGGCGACTTATTTGAGATGACTTGTTGCACAAATAACCTTTTTGTGACAACATTGGTCTTTTGTGACAAGTTTTTGTCATCACAAAAAACTCTTTTTCTAAGTAGTGCAAGGGGTCTTCATAAAACTTTCCCTCCTCCGGCGAAGACCCAGGGGGGAGGGGTTTCATCACCAAGGGGATCCTAATAAAATTTTCCTCCTCTCCGGCTAAGACCCCGGAGGGGAGGGGCTTTCTCACAAGGGGGTCCTCATAAAATTTCTCTCCTCTGGCTAAGACCTGAGACAAGGGGGTCCTCATAAAACTTTCCCTCCTCTGGCTAGACCCTCAGAGGGGAGGGACTTCATCACAAAGAGGGTCCTAATAAACTTTCTTCTCCGGCTAAGACCCAGAGGGGAGAGGCCTCCTCACAAGAGGGTTCTAGTAAATATTCCCATTTTCCAGCACTCCCGGAGGGTAAAGGAGATCATACGAAACTTTCCCTCCTCCGGTGCTCTTAGAGGAGAGAGGTCTCCTCATAAGGAGATCCTAGTAAACTTTCCCTCCTCCGGGGCTCCATGTGGGGAGGGGCTTCCTCACAAGGGATCCTCATAAACTTTCTCTCCTCTGGCTAAGACCCTGGAGGGGAAGGCTCCCTCTCATAGGGGTCCACATAAAACTTTCCCTCCTCCAGCTAAGACCCCAGATGGGAGGGGCTTCATCACAAAGAAGGTCATAATAAACTTTTCCTCCTCCAGCTAAAACCCCAGAGGGGAGGGGTCTCCTCACGATCTAATCAAAAACTTTCCCTCTTCTAGATGAGACCCCAGAGAGCAGGAGCCTCCTCACAAAAGGGTACTAGTAAATATTCCCTCGCCACTCCCGTAGGGAAGGGGCCTTCTCACAAGAGGGTCCTAGTAAACATTCCCACCTCCGATGCTTTCGGAAGGGTGAGGAGATCCTACGAAACTTTTTCTCCTTCATTACTCTCAGAGGGAAGAGGTCTCCTCAGAAGGAGGTCGTAATAAATTTTTCTCCTCCGGTGCTCCCGGAGGGGATGGGTCTCCTTATAAGGGATCCCCATAAGCATAAGCCATATAAATGTGCAACGAAAGGAAAGCGAAAAAATGCTAACACATGCACGGAAGGAATACGCAATGCAACGATCTTCCATCCCGAATTAATGTGCAATCCAAGGAATAATGGAAGCAAGGTCTCCGAGAGGGAGCCCTCGAACTCCGGAATGGTGCCCCCACCAGGCCACGAAGAGCGCCCACCGAGCTCCGAGAAAAGCCCCCTGCGGGCTACGGAAGGGCCCCCAAGCTCGGGAAGAGCTCCCCCTGGGGCCACGGAAGAGCACCCCATGCCTCAGTACCACCATCTTCGGTTGTTCTGGAAAAACTAAGGCTTCCTCTCAAAGGGAATGATCTATCTCCACAAAAAATGCAAACAAATCCCCATGGACAGGAACTATACGCAAATACCATGAGTAATGCACAAAACGCTGACACGCGTGAAGAAGCAAGAGTCATGCAAATCACGCAAGGAAGCATCATGAAGGACCACATAGCAACAAACATATCCGAGAAAGTTACTCTCATTGGGATACTCAGTGTGACTCGGAAATGACAAAACGAATCAAGGAGCAAACTTCACCTAACACCAGAGCGTCTCCAAGGCCCCTAGGAGTCCTAGAAAGGCAGCCCTTCAGCTCTGGAAGGATGCCCACCTTAGCTATGGAAGGGCGCCCCCAGCTTCGCTGGGAGGTTGGGCTCCCTAATTTGCATTCACTCACGTATTTCATAACCAAGAGAGGAATTAGTCTACATTCCAGTCCCGGAGCCAACTTGCGAAACCCCGGAGGCAACTCCAATTCCTTTCTAAGCCTACGAAGGCATCGAGAGAGAACTCTACTAACCAATTCCCTGGAACTATTTTTCAACATCCAGGAGGAGATCTATGATGATACTCTGGCCGAGGGGCCTCATCTAGACTTTTCCCTTTGGACTCTTCGTCATAAATTTTTTCGCTTGGGCTCAAATCTGAAGACAACTCCACAATACCCTCTCCAATGACGCACAATTCCAAAACCTTTATGGGAACGTAGGAAAACTCCAGAGAAGATATAGACATGCACGAGAGAAAACGAGCTAGGGATCACGGGATGCCCCCTGGAGGATCGCCCATTCCCATGCGGAAGGGCGCAGAGGCATAACCCTATCAGAGGGCGCCCTCCCCCGGCTTCTGGGGAACTCTCTCTCCCTCATTCACTTCCATCCACCCATTTTCAGCTCTGCCAGCGCGATCCCTCTCCCCAACACTTTGCTATTTCCAAACCAAGAACAAAAATTCGAGGTCCAAGACCCGACTTAAAATGCGGAAAAACTCGAAAGAGAAAGAAACCTCGCGTGAAGAAGAGTGGACCAATGCATTAGAAACATCACTGGGAGCGGCCCGGGGAGCTCAAGGGTACACCATTGAAGGAAAAAATCCAAACATAAAATGTCTCCATGCCTCATGAAGGCAGCAAATATCTCATGTACAGAACATCAAACGTTCCAACACAAGCCTTGAACAGATAGGCTGAAAGAGAAGCTAATCTAGCTAAGTGAAACAATAAAATGCTCCAGTCAAGGGGGCTCCATCATCATCATCTTCTATGTCATATCCATTGGAAGCATTCTCTGGAATGCCCATGCGAGGCATCTAACTTGCCCTCATCGCCACCTTAGACTCCAGAACCCAATGAACCTACCAACTGGTTGGGAAACTTCCAACTGCTCAAAGAAGAAACTGTTCAAAGAAGAACTACGTCCCTTGTGGTCTCTCAACTCTCAAGTCTCATGAAGAAAGATCACTCACTCACAAGAAGTATGTTGCTTTTCAAAAAGACTAAGTCCCACGAGGACCCGTCCGTCAAGAAACTCACCCCGGGCTCTCATGAGCTCCTATGCTCCAGAACTTCTCCCCTTTTTGGGACCATTCCTCTTAAAGACACACCATCCTCTTCAAGAGATCAATTCATTCACAAATCACATATTCACAAGACACTCAACTCGACCTGCTTCCACGGCCCAGGAGCTAGATCAAATCAAGATAAGGAATAAAACAAGCCATGCGATGTATCACTCTAGCTCCCGCCAGCTCCATGCTAAGTGCAAACCTCAAAAGACACTAGAATATCCGGAGACCTTTTAGGAAGATAAATTCTGCGATTATCGGATTAAGCTAACCACGTTTATTAGTGACATCAAGGAAATCTGACGAACATTTGGGGTCATGGCATCACTTGAGTATGTAAAATGTATCCATATAAAGTAGCAAGATAGTAAAGAATGATCAATCATGGATCGCTTGCAAGTCGAAAGCATGACATGTCCTGCGATGTAGTTGCCAAATATTTTCGTGTCTACTTAGCGTTTGATTTTGATTTTTATTTTTTATATGAGGTTCACTTGAGTTGTCATACTCACAAAGCGATTGGTCATTGTTGTCAACCTTTCACAAAGAGCCTCTCTAGTCTATAGATCTAAATCTTGTGGCCATCTAAGTGTCGAGGCAAGTCTCCCACAAATAACACCAAAATGATATGGTCAAAGTTAGGTGGTTCACATTGGATTTATTCGAACGATCGAGAATTGGCTTATTTTCGTCATGGTGTAATTGAGATTTGGTCATGATTGCAACACAAATCTCTAGGGTTTGCTTAGGGATATCCTTCAAACACTTAAGTTAGTGATAGAGCTTAAGAGAATGAACTCGTAAGAAATAATGTTATGATAATATAAAGTGTCATGCATAAACAATTTAGGCTCTATGAGCATTAATAGAGTGTTTGGCTAAGTTTCAAAGCTCTTCAAAACATCGAATAAGATTTTTACGAGCTTACAAACTCTCTAAAAGTATTTAATATTTTTTCAAAAATTTTTATAAGCTCACAAAATAAGATATTAGGAGCTTAGAAGCTATTTTTAATAAATATGGGAATCACATCTTATTTTAACAACATCCTTTAATATTGGTCATTTTAATTATAAAATTGTCATTGTTAACATCTTGTAAGCTCTTTCATCTTATTTTATCTAAACAGTTCAATAACTTATTTGCCAAATAATATCTAACATACTAAAAACTCTAAAAATATCTTATAAGATGTAAGAACATATAAAATCTTTTAAATAAGCTTAGTCAAACACCCTCGTATAAAGGGGGAAGCTTTAATGTATTATGTATTACATACACTGCATTTTTATTTTAGTAGCGATTGACAAGTATTTCATCTATTTATTTTAAAAGAAAACACTTATCAATTACTCAAACATCTCATGTTTTTTTTATAGGACTTAAAATCTTTAGAATAAAAAATATCAAAAGGCAAAAACTCATATAGGACTGTCTTACGGGTCTCAATCTATAAGACGGATCCTATTTGACCCTCGGATCCGCGGATCCTATTGACCAGGTCCGCGGGTCAACAGCAGCTCCAACCTTTTTTCTTTTTTTCTTCCTTAGTTAAAGTATCAGTTTTATGAGAAAAAGTATCGGTTATTTCAGATAAAGTATCATTTTTTTAATATAGTTACAAATTATGATTACATTATATTGAAGGACAAAATAAATATATCACGAGTTAAAGTAACATCTTTATGAGTAAAAATATATATTTTTGAGACAAAATATCATGTTTTAAGAGGAAAAATATCTGTTTTTTAAATAAAGTATTATATTTTTTAATAATAAATACAAAGAAAGATGAATAATAAATATGATAGAGTTAAAGTAATACTTTTATAAGTAAAAATATTTGTTTTTTGAGATAAAGTAACATATTTTTTAATATAGTCACAAATTATGAATATATTACGATAAATATATATATAACAGAGTTAAAGTAACACTTTTATACGTTAAATTATCGATTTTTTGAAATAAAGTATCATGTTTTTTAATATAGTCACAAATTAGAAATGAAGGAAAAAAGGAAAAATAAAAAATAAATATGATATAGTTAAAGTAACACTTTTATAAGTAAAAATATCCGTTTGTTGAGATAAAGTATCTGATTTCTTGATACAGTTACAAACTAGGAACAAAAAAAGAGAAAAAATAAAAAATAAATATGATGTAGTTAAAGTAACATTTTTATAAGTATTCATTTATTGAGATAACGTATCATGTTTTTTTAATAGACTTGAGTTCAATTCTTAGCCTTTACATTTATAGGCGTTTTTAATTTTTTTTTTAATTACCAGGCATTTATGAATGAGTTTATATACATTGTTATTCTGAAAATTGTACAATAAACACTAGTGGTGTTGTGGTAGAACACACTTTAAGTTTGTATAGGTCGGGTTCAATTCCCCCAACCGTTGATCTTTGAATTGTTTTTTTTTAAAATAACAATATCCGTCTTACGGAATAGGATCCGTGGGTTTATTCTATGCCACCCATGTGTGGCCACCCACATGGGGTATTGACCCTTAGATCATCACACACACATACACACCCACATGGGTGTGTGTTTGATCTAAGGGCCATACACCCAAGTGGGTGGCCACCCACTTGGGTGGCATAGAATCTCCCCTCCTATCATAATACCAAATTACGGATTTTTTTCGTAAAATGGGGTAATGAGTTTTCTACGTCAAATCCGACCCTTTAGATTTTTAGTTTAAATAATTTATTATATATATATTTTGTTGCTAAGTCTAAAATATATAAAAAAATTATAAGAGTATTTATTTTAAAAAGTAACGTTTTAATATTATTATTTCGAATGTCGAGTCCGACACAACCAATTGCCATCCCGCCTATTTAATGGGAGGTTTAGTGATAAAGTTCAAAATTATTCATTTTTTACCCTTGTTCTTCACAACCCTAGACAGAGAACAAAATTCAAAAATTTGAACACACTTTCATCTTCCCTCTTTCCCCCAACCTTACAACTATGGTGGTAAACTACACTGACGAAAAATCCAACCCAGATTTTCAAGCTGATGCCCATACTGGGAATCCTATTCGGAGGACTAGTGCAAGAATAAAGAACCTCGAGGCGAAGAACTCCACTTCCGGTCTAAATCCTACTGAAAAAAGCGTAGCACCCGTGCCCAACAAAATGGCTCGTATGGAGAAGAAAAGGAAGATTGACGAGTCTCAGCTCAATGGTAATACCCAACTAGCCGAGGCGGTTGCTCATGACTGTGACACTGTTGACACTGATTGCACCGCTGTTGGCAAGAGTACAACCACTGTTGCCACTGATTCCACGGCTGTTGGGAAGAGTGTGTACGCTATGGTCACTGAAACTCTCCGTGCTTTCAACAAACACTACCTCCATTTTATTCAGGTAAAATGATTATACTCGACAATTTTTTTTCTAATGGATGATTCATTGTTTTCTTCTTCTTTGGATACAGTGAAGTTAGTGCTTTTTATTGTAATAATTCCTTCATGTAGTGTGCTAGTTAAGTCCAAGTATGTCGATCGGCTTGTCTGTAATGAACAAAATGCTTGTCTCGACCCCTGTGTTTCTTAATGAAAAATCTCTTCTGATCGATTTAGTATATATATTTTATGATGTTGTTGAAGTAATGCTATGTAGGAAAGCTACAGACATAACTCCATACATCCTGCAATGAGTTTATAGTTTTCTTCAAAAATTTATTTTCATGTGGTACATCTTCTGTTTAAATGTCTCTTATTGGAGGAAAAATGAGACAACCGTTGTGACTCTTCAACCTGAAATTTGTAGGAAGAAGAGAAAAGGTGCGGAAGGCAAGAAGCTGATAAAAACAAGATCATGAAAAAGGGTTCAAAATGCAAGGTTTGCATGTATCCCATCTCTACAGTCTTGGTGATGGGTTGCCTATGTTTTCCTACAATCGCTAGTTCCGCATTGAATGCTTAATGATTTCACGGTCCATTAATAGTTGTTATTTTATTTTTCATTATATACATTTTCTTAGTTTTCAGGATAGAAGCAAATAAGATGTTCCTAACTTCTGGTTGAAAACGTGTGTAGAAAGAGGATACTGCTGACGATTATACTAAAAAGCCTGCCAAGAGACCTGATCTGAAGGCTATATCAGAGGCATGTATTTACAATTTTTGTTTGTATTTTAAAAAGAGGAAGTACTCATGTGCAGTGACAATTTCTGAATACCTAGTATAGTGGTTTAAGTTTAAGCATTTTTAACAATTTATTCTTACATTTTGGTTCTCATATATAGTTTTGAATGTTTAGTTTACATTTTTGCTCATATTTACAAGTCATGTTTCTATGTTGTGTAACAATGATTCATAGGTAAAAGTTAAATGCTATTTGTTCAGTGACATTTTGACATGTATGCTTGTCTGTTATAATCATGATTGACATATACTTATACAGAACTGTTCCAAGTTAAAGTTTTATCATACTGCACTGCTCCTTGTCCTCTTCTGCAGTGATTTATGCGCGAATGTCTTACTTTTGGTTATCGTAATGGCAGATGATAAAGACTGGAGCTACTTTATATCCTGAGAAGAGATTTGGCTCCATTCCAGGTTGGAGGTTTTGGAAATGCGGACTTGTTTGCTACAATAACTTCTCTTCACCTGAAAGTTGTTCTAAAATCATAAACCAAATTGCACCAGTGAAGAACCTTAGTGATGTAAATTTATTTATTATCTATTAGCTTTTGCAATAAAATGCTTTCCCAAATATTGGTGGCAAAACTTCATTCCAGTGGGTACATGATATTTCAAATGCAAGTTCTAATTATGAATTGGCTTAATTTGCAGTTGTTCCTTTCTCTTTGATTTGCTTAGTGTTAACTCTACTTCTTACCGAATTTCCTCTGTAGGAGTTCATGTTTTCCTAAGCATATTCTAGTAGCAGGGCTTTTTAAGTCTATCTAACTTTCTAGATCTTAAGTAAATTTATTACTCTCCTCTATCTCAAAATAAATATTCTTTGTACTGCATTATGAAGTAAAACTCTGATCTTTTGATTAACTTATCATATTGAAGAAACAACAGTTTGAAATCTTAATCTTTGTTATGTTGTTTAGTATTATCCAAATACTTTTGAGTAAATTAACTTATTATCTCATTGTATTTCGGACATTAGTTAGATTATCTGGCTAACAAAACAAGAAAACATTCGTTTTTTTTGGGATTGAGTTAGTATATCACATCATATATTTACAAAGAAATATGTGATTGAAATTCTGATGCATTTGGTGATGGCAGGTATTGATGTTGGTCATCAATTTTTTTCACGGGCCGAGATGGTTGTCGTTGGATTTCACCAACACTGGCTAAACGGAATCGATTATATTGGGAAAACTGCTTGCACTGCTAGAAAGTCACGGAAAGGATTGGTAAATTTGAACCTTGTTTAATGCCACATACCCCCTCATGCGTATGATTCATGTCCTTAATTGTGAAAGACGATATTAGCTATGATATTAGTTATGTGTAGTTAGCATTGGCGGAATGTGTTGTTTCCCCTGGAACAAAAATTTGTTTTGGAGACTCAATCCCCCAAAAGAATTCATTATTCCCCTAAACAAATATGGACCCACCATATATCACAATTGTTACATTTTTAAATTATTATATTACTATAAATGTATATCATTTTTTATAGAAAAATGTTTAACATATACCATTAAAAAATTACTATTGTGGCATTACTTTTCTAACAAACATTACCTTTTCCTATCGTCATTCTCCCATAACACAAATCCAGATCACCGTTCTAAGGACATCCAAAACACAACCAAGTTGAATATTTGAGTTCTATTTAGATCATTGATCATGTATAAAGGTTGATGATTGCTTCAGAGCAGAGTTTCATAAGCATTTTCCCACTTATATATCTTTCAATGGTGACCATTTGATTGAAGAATTTGGCAATTAATTTTCTCCATCTCCAGGAGTTGTTGTTTGGTTCTTTTATAGCTTTGCTGTCATCTGTTTCAAGAAAACTTTGGTAGTTCCCTGCTTTGTTCAGTTTAGGATTAGTATTTGGCTTCTCTAATTCAACTATATTAATCCTTGCTTTTATTAGGTCAAATATCAAGACCTGCATAGTAGACCAAGACTTTGAAAGTGCTTTTTCTTTCCCCCTTTATTTATTTTTCCCATTGGATTTGCAGGATTTGAAGGGGTACAAGCTTCCACTTGCTATATCCATTGTCTTGTCTGGGCAATATGAAGATGATTTAGACAATTGCGAGGAGATTGTCTACACTGGCCAAGGAGGACACAACTTGCTTGGAGATAAACGTCAAATTGGTGACCAAGTGTTGGAACGGGGCAATTTGGGACTGAAGGCATGTATATTTTATTGACGTTAATCGCCTTTACTGTGACCTTTGATTGTCTTCATGCTTGCATGTGGAATAAGGATTCTTCCCCTCTATCCTACCCCCTCCCACCTTGTCAGATTTGTGATGAGCTGACTGTGAATTAACGAGGCATGAGCTGTTGTAAATGCCAGGGTAATTGATACCACATGTAAATTACACCTTTGCGTGCACAAAGGTTGTTTTTGTAATAAGTCTTCTTTTATTGTCAAGCTATTTGGAGGGTGTGTACTAGTTATCTTTTTAACTAAAGTTGATTTCGCCTTCAAGATTCAGAAGTCTGATTT
The DNA here is from genome assembly GCA_016081115.2 of Rehmannia glutinosa. Lineage (NCBI taxonomy): Eukaryota > Viridiplantae > Streptophyta > Magnoliopsida > Lamiales > Orobanchaceae > Rehmannia > Rehmannia glutinosa. The sequence goes on from CM071930.1 coordinate 34,514,601, forward strand.
TTGATAATATTGGCTCAATTCAATCTTATTTTTGTGTAGTTGTGATTGCGGAACTTGTATATTTTTTTGCTTGGCTGGACTCTTTAATATGGTTGTGTTACAGGCTTCAATCAGCTAATAATTGGAAACTTTGACTGCAATACACTGGTACTTGTGCATTTTAATTTTGCATATTTCTCGGTAACTTAATCTGATGGTTTTTCAGATCTGTCACTGTCCTTGTGCATTATGTTTTAGCATCTTGGTTAGAACACATGATTTGAGACTCGGGTCATGTTTTTTTATGTTCGGGAACGGAAAATTTTCAATCATTTGTTGGCTAATTTCCAAATTATTCTTTTCCTCCACAGAACTGTATGGAGCAATCAGTGCCTGTTAGGGTAGTTCGTGGACATAAATGTCAGAATAGCTACGCGGGGAAGGTTTATACCTATGATGGCTTATACACGGTTAGCCATTTGTTTAGCTTGGAATGAGTGTTTGTTCACAGTTCTATGTAGGGTTTCGATATACACGGTGTCTTAATTTTTTTAATATTGCAGGTTGTTAATTATTGGGCTGAAAAGGGTGTCTCTGGCTTCACAGTTTATAAATTTCGACTAAAGCGGCTTGAGGGGCAGCCAGCCTTGACTACAAAGGAGGTACTTTCTGTAATTGCTAATACAATATATGTCCATCAAATATTGTAAGATTGATATCCTTCGGTGGTTTAATTAATGCATGTTTGATATGATAGTATTTAACATCTATATCTTATACAGATATATTCCCTGAAGTTAATGGTATTAGTTGTTGCTGTGGTTCACTGTCTAAATTTCTCAAATATCTTTCCTTTCTCGATGCACAGAGGTTATGATGTACCTTGGAAATTCAAGAGATCGCTTTTAACTGTAACTGAGCCATTTTGAGTAACTTAAAAATGTCTTTGTGAGTTACAAGCTATTTTTGAAAATATATGCATCTTGTATGGCTATGTATTTCTGTGTGTCCATTAGATGTTTAAGATTTTAGTTCTGAGTTAACAACTCTACTTTGATGTGAATGCATATTGGCATACATCAGGCATACTTCTGGAGGGATGACACCCGAGTTCAACCTCGGACTCGTCCCAAACCTGCCCCATGTGGGGCCCTTTTTAACAGTGTATAAAATTGATTAGAGTTGGGGTTTGGATTTTTTATTTTCATTTTGGACATAACCAAGACCCTTCTTTTTTACTATATAAAATTATATGTATTTTTTTGATATATTATTTACAAATATTAATAGTATTTTCTTATGAAAAATCTAAACTTTAATGTTTCCTTAATTATGATATGGGTTTAACGGGTCTTTGGGTCTGGATATCTTAGGGGTTTGGGTTTATGGTCCAAGCAGACCGGATTTATCGCCATCCTTATATATGTTGGTTTCTTAGCTAGTTATTTGCCAGTATATGCCTTCTGTTGCTCACAACAGATATATATTGGAGACTGTCACTCATGAGTCATGACTTTACCTTTATATCTTGTGTAACTTTACCTAATTTTCAGTTTGTGTACTTAGTATATATTTCCATCTTTGATGTTGCCATCATTATATTGTGCATATATTTCAGGTTTATTTCACTCGAGGTCGTATTCCTAAGTGCTTATCTGAAATAAGAGGGTATGGCTAGCATTAATTTCCAAACTTTTGTTATCTAGCATTTCTCTGTTTTTTCATCATTGTAAAGTTAAATTCTTTTTCCTTTTAACCAAAGGTTGGTGTGTGAAGATATTACTGGAGGCCTAGAGGATATTCCCATCCCTGTCACTAATTTGGTTGACGATCCTCCCATTTCACCACCAGGTCAGTTGGATTATCTGATTTGGCTGTTAAATAAAGTACCAAAGTGATCTGATATCAACTTTCATCCATCACAAATTATTTTTTTTCTTGATGATTGGATTTGGCGTGTTTATAATTCTTGTGACGTTGAAGCCAAATATTCACTAAAACAATACATGAAGATTCCATTTTCTCTTGGATGTGTGTTCTGCTGGTGAATGATTTCGGAAACATGGGGTAACCCATCCTCGTTGCATGTATTGATTTAGAAATATTTCATACTCTTGTGATCCTTGGGTTGCTATTCTGTTTTCAAGTTTTCACTTATGTTAACCTAATGTTTAAAATGGCCCTTCTCAGTTTGTTCTACCGACTTTTGTTAAGTAAACTTCTTTTTTATGTCAAAATTTAGGTTTCGTCTACATCAAGGACATGAAATTTGGTAAGGATATAAGTGTCCCCACAATTGCTCCCATGGGATGTGACTGTCGAGGCAGCTGCACGGACACTAGAAGTTGTGCCTGTGCTAAACTAAATGGGGGTGATTTCCCATATGTGCACCGTGATGGTGGAAGGTAATAATCTTGTAGCAAATAAAGTTTCCTATCAACTATGACTTAGTTAAGGGTATTGTTATGTAAACTTTTGACTGAAGTACATTACAATATGCAAAATGTCATGGGTTTTAATTTTATTTTGCTAAGAATAGGGCTTGTTATCTGGGGATATGAAATCTTGGACTGCGACCCAAAGTCATGCCTTTTAGGATTTCTTGTGGTCCAAAAGTATTATGTACTGTAACAAGTTCTCACTTTATCGTCTCTGAGTGCAATAATACGGTTTCCTTGGGATGCACTTTATGCGTTTAATTAATCACTTATAAAGGACTGGGTGATTTCACTACCTTTTGTATCTCCTTCGGTCCTTCCTTTTGCTTTCTCAAATTTAGGTTTAAATTCTTAAATGATATTCCTGTTTAGGTTGTGTTTGTTTTAGACATACTTTCTGCTTTATCTTATTTTAATACATTTCAAATGCAATGAGTTGGTATAACTGAAATCTTAGAAGTGTTTAATCATAAGTCACCAATGTTCCATTTTCATAGCATGACTTTAACTTGTTGTCATGATATTTTGTCCTTGAAATGCAATTTGCTTTTTGTATAGACCTTAAATGTGTCAAAAGTACATGGCAGGGAGGAGCTTTAAGTTTGACTGAATGAAGGTGAAAGGTCCTTAAGAAATAAAATAAGGAAAGGTTTTTGTTCTTTGAAAAAGATATACTTTCTGAACAGTTGCTTAACACAATACTTTATATGTTTTTACCTCTGTCTCATTTGTTGCAATCCTTGACAGCAAACCACATTTTTAATGAGTTATAATGCTCTTAGCATGAGTAAGATTGTTTGGTTTTTTACTTTTCACCTGGATCAAGTGAACTAAATGCATATTCAGCAGGCTGTTTTCTTGTAACTTGCCAATGTTGCTTGAACTCTGGTGCTGGCATTGGGTTGGATGCTGATTTAATGTTGGCATGCACATTTTCAAACTTTGGGTTTCAGGGCATTTTGGCCAAAACTGTCTTGACTTTGGATAATAGTTGGGTGACATAACATCCATGCCAATTGCCAAGATTAATCTGAAATAGATTACTGTTTGATAATTCTAATTCCATTTCACTTGCCAGACTAGTTGAACCAAAGGCAGTAGTGTTTGAATGTGGGCCAAATTGTGGATGTGTACCTAAGTGTGTGAATAGGACCAGCCAAAATGGACCTAGGTTTCGTCTCGAGGTGCGTTTAGACTTAGACAATCATTATTCTTTATTTTCATTCAAGTTATATAAAAAGGGATTTTACTTGTACGTACTCTTCAATACATGTTGATATTGACAGGTATTCCGCACCCCAAAGAAAGGTTGGGGTGTTCGATCGTGGGATTATATACCTTCGGGGGCTCCTGTATGTGAATACATCGGCCTTCTTAGGAGTACAGCCGACTTAAATCCAGCTGCTGATAACAGTTATGTTTTTGACATAGACTGCTTGCAGACAATGCAAGGACTGGATGGACGAGAGGTATGTATTACTTTTAGGGATAATTACATAAAACCCCCTGAGGTTCGGGCTAATTACAAAAGAACCCAGAGATTTTTGAAAATTTCAAACCCTTAAGGTTTGATTCCGCTTATATCTTCCCTCTTCATAAGCAAAAAATATTTCAAAAGCCCCCCTGATATTTGTAGAAATATTACAATTTCCTCCTTAAATTTTAGACATAATCAAACCAGAGGGGGCTTTTTGTAATTTTGAAACATCTCTCGATTTTTTTTGTAACTAGCCCAAATCTTGGGGGTGTTTTTGTAATTATCCCTTACTTTTATGACGATTATACTGAATTTAATTCTAATGTTTTCGTCTGTAGTCTTACCTAACTCTGGTGACATTTGGTTCTGATCACCTTTTTTTTCATACCACTGAATTCCATGTATAAAATTCACACTCTAGTGCTAGATACACATTCCAACTTCCATTTTTAATCATCATGTATAAACAACCATGACCAATTAGTTCATTTAGAACTAGATAACATGCCTTAAATGCTTCCTTGTTTTGTTGGCCTTAGTACACCTGGATATTTTATTTTTGGTAACTAAATACTTTCTACTTTACAGAGTCGGCTGAGAGACGTGTCTTTGCCATCCCACTTGCAAAAGATTGGTGAAGAGGCATCAGAAAGTGTCCCATTCTGCATTGATGCTGGACACACTGGTAATGTTACTCGGTTCATTAACCACAGCTGTCAACCTAATTTATTTGTCCAGTGCATGTTGAGTAGTCATCATGATCTCAGACTTGCAAGGATTATATTAATTGCAGCTGACAACATACCACCCCTAAAGGTACTCTCTCTTGCTCTATTTCCTTCACATGCTGCATGATGGTATGTATGATCAATACTTCACTGATGAACAGTGAGAAGGCCTTTGCCTCTATTTTGTTAAGTTTGGAGCATTATACCAGTGGATCAGATCTCCAGTCCCTTTGTGACAATAAACTTCCAAGTGAAAATATAGATTGTGATTTTATGTTTGACAAAGATTTATATGGTGATACAAACTTCTTAAATGCTTCATCATTAAATGTGTGGTATATAATGCTGGTCATCCTGAAAGCATGAAAAGTGCTTTGACTTGCAAGGGGAGAAGTATTATGTATGCTTGTATGGGCATGCATGTGTTTTTATACCGGAAATAACATGGCTATCGGAAACCTATTGGCTTTTGTTGAAAGATGTCTTTATCTCTATTAAGTTGAGCTCTTGGATAAATAGTTTCCTATTATTCAGAGGGTTGGATTATTCAGCAAAACAAGTTCTATATCAAGGTCACAGTTGTATTTTCTCTTGTTTTTGTAGGAACTCACATATGATTATGGCTATGCACTTGATAGTGTTGTGGGTCCTGATGGGAAGATACAAAAGATGCCTTGCTTCTGCGGTGCCGATGAGTGTCGAAAGCGGCTTTATTAGGTGTATTTGGTCCTTGATATTTTTGTGAATGCTAACTTTAATTCTCAAACATCTACCTGTTTAGTTATTCCAAAATTTGGAAATTTACTTTTCTGCTGTGGAGGAATTGGACAGGGTCAATACTAAATTGTAATTGGCGATTTTCATATACAGTCAGTGAGAGAAAGAGAGACGGGGTCATTACAGGGGAAAAACTAACAAAGAACTCTGGCTAAATGTTATTATATATGGAAAAATGTTTGAGCTCAAAGGAGTGGCTATGGAATTCCTACTATGTGAGGAAAAAAAACATCTTAGAAATTTTTGTTGCGATTGAAAGGTTTTGGAGCTTTTAAATTTGTAATTATTAATTTATTTACTTTTAGCAGTTTAATAATTACAAATTCATCTGGTATCATTTGAATTTCTTAACTTCAAACTGCTAAAGGTCATATGCATATTTTCTCTATCATGTCTATTATTAATGTTTTAATTCCTAGAATATTCATCTTTTGAAAACATAAATATAATACTGAATTAATTCATAATTATTATTTTTAAGGATTGAGTGTACCTAAGACTACACATTTGAAGAACCTTCAAGTCAAAATACTCCTCCTGTCTAACGTCCACCAGCTCTTCAAAATGGAGTCGAGGGAGGGCAGTTGCCCAATGCAGAGACTTCGGACACTCTAGTCAAAAAAAGCCTATGGAGAAGATGAACGTAAAACATAATGTTGAAATGTAATGTCTGATGTAAAGTAAAATCATACCTTAAGTTCCATATTATATAGAGGATAATTAAGGGCAAAGAGGAAGTTAAGTCTCCTTGGAGAATGGAGACAACCTTTTCTTTTAACTATCCCATATTTTCAAGGATTTTACATATATATTAGTCTCCTTATCCTTTAGATTATTACTTGGTTTCAAGATTCTTACTAGAGTACGGATTGCATGGGACTTGAGTTGCAATGGATCCTTTCTGCACCTCCTCGCCAGAGCTAATCCTAACTTTTGCCTCATTTGAGGAATAGGAGAAGGCTAAAGGGATCCTAATCAAAGCACATCTTCTCACCTAGCAACTTTTGCCTCATTTGAGGAATAGGAGAAGAACTTCGAATAAAGGGATAACAAAGAAGGACGTTTGAAAATAGAAAAGAATGAGAAGTCAAGATGGAGTAAAGCCAAAGCACATATCCGCTTTCTCAGACCTCACATCAACATGCATCCCTTCCCTTATATAATTCGACCAGCTTATTCCTCGAATTATTTGTTTTTCATACCGTTCTTTCTCTCTTTTGGCCTTTAAGTTGGGAGCCAAAAAATAGAAATCAGGAATATACCTATCCATATGTACTCATAAAGTGCCAAATTTGAAAGAAATAAAGCCATGTCATATGAATTCTTATAGATCCCAAATATGAAAAGAGAGAATTTGAGAATAACTTAAGAGAAAAACAGAAAATGTGTGTAGTAAATTAGTGAGTAATATGGGTTAATGATTTAAAAAGAAAGTAATTGACTTTCTATTGTTGATTTTCAGAGTGTTTTCTTAGCATTTATAAAATTTTAGTTTTTTATGATTTAAACATTGATTTTTTGAATTATATTTGGTACATCTATATTTTCAATAATATATAAAAAAAATATAATTTTATATTTGTATATATGTAGTCCCGTACCCGCGTCAGTGGTCATAAGTTGTGAGCAATCTCATGTTTATTCATATTTTCACCAACGAAGCAGTCTCACCATATCACGATCAAAAACAATAAAGTCCTACTTAGAACAAGCACATTAATGAAACACATTTAGTCTTTCTTAGGTCAAAGAAAACATCAACTCTTCAATAGCGCCGTCCACCGGCTGTGGAAAGGAGAATTCGGCTTGGCTTTTTGCCCTTCTTCCCTGCTTCATTTGCTTTAGGCGCAACCGGCATTTCCAAATGCTTTGTTCTAGATGTTATATTGGCAAATGAGGCGCCAGTGTTTCTCCAGCCTAGAGGAATGAACAACAATTAGCAAAGGGATTAAATTCCACTTGGAGAAAGAGAAAATGAAATCTTTATGGCCAATACATCACAATTTACACATTCCAAAACATAAGTATATCTAAAAGATGAAGCAGAAAAAACCTGGTTGGTGTATGCCAATTGCGCTAGAGGAATCATGAGGCACATCAATCATTGGGGCAGTTTGGGTTACATCAGTTTTCAGAGAAGGGGAGTCATGTGCAGCAGCAAAACCAAGCCTTGCAACACTTGAAAATGATTGCCTTTCCCCAATGGTGGGAGGCCTAGATGATGCCACAGCAGAACTTCCCAAAGCTTAAGTCAGGCAAACAACAGCAATGAGTTCATCATTGTGCGGATGAAACATGGAAAGTAACTAAATATAGTATTGATCAATGTGCAAAAGTGCTACAGAAGTTGTGTAGAACATTAACAAAGGACCATGATTCGAATTAAACACATTAACACCATCATCCTTATGTAACAAACTACAACTGCTACTCAAAGCACCAAAAATCTATATTTTAAAAGAGAGCAGCGGCCAAGTTAAACAATGAAATTAACTAACCATCTACAAAAGATTAACCACAATGCTTGCCACCAATAAAAAGTTTGAAAGGGCCACTGATTACAATGCTTGAATAATGGCTGCCAGCAGACTCGACTACCTTTACAGCTGATACAAACAAATTAAACTAAACACTCAGGGCTCGTTTGGTTGGCATTTATAGGGATGATTAAACCCACTTTTATTACATAACTATGACATTATTTTGTTTGGTTGAAAATCGGATAGCCCATGAAATGGGAGCGGCCCGACACTTAATAAGCCACTTAGCGGTATTGGCCATCCAACCTCTATGCCCTGATCCACTATCCTACCGATTTTTGCTGCCCATATTAATTGATGAAAAGTTGGAAATAACCCTCGCATATAAATTGATGAGTTTTGTAGCCCATAATTAGCTTTTACCACAATCGCATTACAGAGGAGGAAGACTTTGGGGTTCTGAGGTAATAGGTATGTCTACTCGCTCGAACAAGTCACATCAAAAACGTAGTCCATCGGACAGAGATGAATGGTTTTTGTTTATGATAGCATACGGTTGAAACTTATCAGGGAGTAGCTTCAATCTTCAGTTTTTCTGGCCTCGGGTCCGTGTATTTTTTCTTCTACTAGAAATTTTCATGTTTTAATAGACGTTCACGCGAAATGGTTTGCAATTGTAGGCTTTTTTTTTGTAATGTCGAAGCTCACTTCACTTGAATAGTGTTTTAGTCTATAACTAAGATCTCAGAATTGGCAGCGTCAAGGAAACAAATGGGTATGGTCATTGGTCTGAAAGGAAAATAATCCTAGATCCCCAGATATGGCTTGGGGTATAATTGGCAGGCTACAAAAAGATAAAGGACAAAAGAGTAAAAGCACTGAAAATCAGCCTTTTACGACACATCCTCAACCAAAGAAGTTACTGGTTAACCCACTTATTACCGAAACCAATTTTGTCAACCAAACACTACAATGGGCTGTAATAAATATGTTGGATTGGCCACTCTAATCCTAAGTTAATAAATCCAGCCCATTACCAGAGACCCAACCAATCGGGCCCTCAAAGTACTAGATCTTAGAAAGCTATCTATTGGCTTCCACAAGCAACCACAACTGTTATAATGTAAACTATGCAGCAAGTTGTTTGCTCATATTATCATTCAGTGAAAATCACCTTCAAAGTCCTCCACGGAAAAGCTAGGGGCGGCATCATGCGAGTAACATGGCACAGGCACAAACTGACTGCTGGCAGCTTCAGCCTTAATTTTTTCCTTAAGTTCCTATACACAGAAAAACAAAGTTACACTGCAGGAACTCCTAATATTGGAACAAATACCAACAACAATTAATACAAATGTAATAAGTAAGGTCACAGTACTGGATGAAACATGTGCCACTACAAAATATACTACCAAGGAGGAACAAAATAGTGTACATTTACTGCCAGTGAAGGATGACCCTATGCAGACCTTTCGCATTTTGACAAGATGTTTAGAGCAATACAAAACCTCTTATGAAAAGAATTGTCTATGAAAATGTCAATTTTCTTTTTTCTTTTAACCACCCATCGAGAAAATATTACCCTTAAGCAGTACGAAATGCAATAAAAGCAACAACTTATGTTGTGAATTCGTTGAGGGAGAACAGTTAATCTGGTTAGAGTTTTACCCGACCTACTCTCATCGTAAGACTCCCAATCCAAGAAGAATGAATTTTTCTTAAATGAGTTGGGAGTACGGTTGAGGGGAGGGGATAAATTTCAAATAAACTGAAAGATACCGGGTTCCAAGAAGAATGAAAATTCAAAAGTCAAATGTTACGACAAAATATACTAACCACCTTAACAAAAGAAGATGCAACTGTGTCACACATAATCAAGAACAGTTTCCAACACACTGAAAAATTAGTTAGAAGTGAAGTATTAAGAGGCAATACCTTCCTAGCAAGTTGCTTTCTTTGCTTTTCTCTATTCTTGATTTCATCCATAAAAGGAGAAAGAGATTCAGAAGGCAACTTATCACGCAGATCGATTTCACAAAGCTGTGAAAGCACATATAAGTGACTGAAGCTACAAGATGATGCTTGATTGAAATAAGCTCCCAAGCAAAGGAGACACGCGGTGAAAAACCAAAAGAAAGCAAAATAAAACAAGGGTTTCTCTCATCTACCTTTGTGATAGTGAACATATATCTTACTAGTAATCACCTGAAATGTTGTTGTCAAGGAGAAATGACTTAGGAAGCGATAGCGGCGTCTCATGGCCTCTGATTGTGTCACTGTCTCCAACTGTAAGATCTTTCCAGTGATTCTGGAATTATAGTTCTCGTCAAATTACCATGCTCTAGATAGGCATACAATTTTTCATATATTGGTTTTAAGACTTTAAATATACAACTCTACAAAAATCTCTAATTTCAGAGAAATCTCGTAACACTGATGAAATCCCGATACAGATAACCTTATTTAGCAATATAAGTTCATATTATAGAACATCATGAGCACGCAGAAGGCTATTACCTTCCTGAGTTTCTAAAAGAAAAATTATACCTCGAGTAGATGGAGATTCTATTTGACTTTGCTTATTTTAAGAAAAAAATCAAACCAGGGGAGAAAGAAAATAGTTTGTCTGATACCTGTTAGGAAGACTTTCGTAGTTGCCATAATGGTGTAGAAGGCACTTCATGCTTAATGGATGAAGAATGAGGTGCTGACCGTCAACGGCCTAGAATATTCAAATAAAGAAATATGAAAACGAAAAATGCACAGTGAAACCAACAAGGATGGTTAGCCAGACCTCATCGAGAAATCTAGATGCTCCTAATTAAAGAATATTTTCTTCCCTTTCTCAGGTAAGTATGAGGTAACACATGGGGAAAAAATGGAGTACAATAAATAGATCAATGACCTGGTAGAAATTGTATGAATCTCTATCTTTCCTCTCATTGATTCCAACATAATCTGTCCGCGAATACTTATTTTCATCAATTGAAGAAGGTGAAGATCTTTCATGATCTTCTAACGATTCATTAAACTCTGCAACTTGAGGTGAACATAACTCAACAACCACCTTTTCTGGAGATGATTTTTCATACCAATCTGAATTACCATTTTTAGGAATTGGTGGAGATCCATAAAACTTGCATTTTCCTTGACACCACTAGAAGTACGATGCTCATTCCAATATTTCTTCCTTCGCTCCAACTGTTCAATTGCAGCACAAACATATGGACGTTTTTCAATGTCATCAACTAGCCCTGAGTTGGCTCTGGCTATCCAACTATCCAAATCTGACATTGCCTCTCTAACAGACAGTTCCACATCCGGTTAAGGTGAACTTGAGAAGGAATCCAGAATCTCCTCCTCAACATTAATGCTTTCATTGTTTTTAAAAGAAGAGCTAAATGAACCTTTTTGACGTGTTAAAAGCACAAATTCTATTTCGTCTCCAATACAGTACTGCTTCACATTTTCAATGCAGATGGTGTACAAATCTTTCGAAGAAATCATTGTGAAGCACAAAGGGCACTTTTTCCAGCATTCATCTTTAAGATCAACTTCACCCATGGAAAAGTATTGCAAAATGCATGGGAAACAGAAGATGTGACCACATGAGGTTATTTGTGGACATAAGGGATCATCTAAACAAATGGGACAATGGACAGGAAAAGGAGTAGAGTACTTCAAGCAAATGATATCATCCCAACTTAACATCTTATCTGGATCCATTGATTCAGCTGAATAGTTCCCAGAATCTAGCACTACAAACTTGTAGTTTGCTTGAAAAAACAAGTCTTTGTTATAAGGTTTTCTCTTTTGATGTCTTCGTGGAGGAGGTGCCTTGGGCTGTGGACGAGAAACAGGAATAGGATCATAATGAAAATTTAACAAGTGGTTACCATTAAACGTCTGAGCTTTCTTTCCAGTCGAATGCCCAGAGCTGATTTGGGAACTAGAAGATGCAACACTCTGAGGAGCGCTTGGGGAAACAAAGGTTCGAGGTGGTTTCCCTCGCCACTCTGATGATCCAACCTGCGCCTGAGTAGCATCCACAGGATGCAACGCTTTGCCTCCATGTTGATGGATTGGACTTTTGCCATGGTTTCGTCTCTCCCTTCCCTTCACCTAAATAACAGGGATATAAGTAGGTTTGCAGATAACCAGATAATTGTGCTAAAGAACATATCCGGAAAAATGACCATTCATTCCTACAAATTGTTTGCCAAGCAGACAACATAATTTACCTCTTTGGAAGATCCACCTGAATCGTGTGTAGCAGGAGCCACTTGTCCTGAAACAAAATGGGCAAAAAGGTAAGGACTGCAACTAACAATACCCAAACAAGTAGAAATGTCTAACAAACTTGACTTAATCAGTTCAAATGACTCCACACTCCTATGGCTGAAAAAAAAAACAAGATAGAATTTAACTTCAGTTTGACCATTTAATTAGTCAAATGTACTGGTAAGGCAAGATCGTTGACATAAACCTAATATGGAACTTTGAAAAGATCAGACAACTCCTAAATAAATGGTAGCATGAAAAATTAGGGATTCACTTCATGATGCACCCTATAATAATAATAATAATAATAATAATAATAATAATAATAATAATAATAATAATAATAATAATAATAATAATAAACATGTGAAAATTGATTTCAGTAAAGATGTAAGAAGGAAAAGAGGAAGAAAAACCTGAGAGACGCTGGGCCGGCGGAGGGGAACCAGAGATTTGGAGGTTTTGTTGGGGCTGAAAAGGTTGAGGAGGAGAATTAGAAGAGAGATAGTCATGATTGAAAGTAGAAGATTGAGATGGTGAGTGAGAGGAGGAAGACGACGAGGATGTTGAACCGCGATTCAGGGAGGGCAAGATGGACATGAAAATTTTCTCAAGATTGCTGAGAGTTATAACTTCGCGGGTTTTCCCCTATGCGTTGTATTCTATTTCTACCTCAATCGCAGTAACATACGCAGGCAAGCAGCAGACCCTGCCCAGATTCGCGCAACCCGAATTCCCCTCCGTATTTTTGAGTCCTTACCCAAATCTAAAACTGTCAAAACGAGCCCGGCTCCACGTGCCCAGATAAAAAAGCCGTGGGCATTATCTTTTAGAGACCGAAATGAGTCGGGCTTACTTGACACAATTCATTTGGCCCGAAACACCGGATCGGGCCGATCGGTCCAAAATTACATGCGTATTTTCATGAGGTTGGTCGGATTGAGTTAAAAATAATGGTCGATCACTATTTAGTCCGACTTTTTTATTTGACAACTCTACTCAAATCCTCTTACTTCTATTTAATAAGTAAATCAAATTGTGATTTCAGATGGTGATGGGCGGTGGGGCGATTTTATGATAATATATCTCTTTTTTAGGATATTATAAATTACTGTGGAAAAATATAAAGAGTTGAAAAAGTGAGTTTTGCTTTGAAACTAGATGAAAATTGCAAATAGAATGTCAATCGCATTATCTTTAATTCAATTACGTTCAAACTTCAAATCATAATGCATTTTAACGGTATTTTGTTTTGAATCCAAAACATAATATATATAAATATATACATATAGGGAGGGGATCATGTGAGACCATAATCTTAGGTGAGATCGTAGGGACATATCTACACCATTAAAAAAAAAATTGGAGGGCCAAAATCTAACATATGTATATATATGATTATAAAATATTGAAATAAACCAGGAGGGGTATATTTGGAAGACCAAAAACATCCATAAACCGCCAACTAATTAAGGTGCTACAAAATAGGAAAACAGAATATGTGATTAATCACATTCCTATAATCATGCATTCATCACTCCATCCCCTCTCCATGCAGTATAATTACTAATAACCATCATGTATACATATGCAACATATGTATACTAAATATACACAATATGATACTAAGTATGAATGACTTTTACGTATATGTAAAAAAAATACAGAAATCAACTGCACATAACAAAAAGGCGTAGATATGCAATAAATACATATAAAATGTGCAACTTGTGTGTAGTAAATATACATGAATATGATAAAGTATGCATAATTGTGTACATATGCAATAAATATATAGTAAATATGCAACATCTGTATACTAAATATTCACAATATGATACTAAATATGCATGATTTTTACACATATGTAAAAAAACCACAGAAATCAACTGCAAATAAAAAAAAGGGTCTACATATGCAATAAATATATAGAAAATATGCAACATGTGTATAGTAAATATACAGAATATGAGAAAGTTGTTAGTCCAAGTGGCTACGATAATCTAGGGGGGTGAATAGATTATCCCAATTTTCTGATTTACGCCCTCTTTTTCGAATAAGTAGATGATGACCAAAAATAAATGTGCGGGAATATAGACAAGACTCGATGATTTATAGAGGTTCAACCCATCTAGAGCTTAATCCTCTACCACCCTGTATGTCCGAATGGATTTTAAAACAAGGAAAAAGTTTATTAATAGATATCGAACTATTACAACATTTACCTTGAAGAGTACCACACTCTTCTTACAACACCACCTATGAAGATTACCACAATCTTCTTACACCAATGAAGAGTACCACACTCTTCAACACCTAAAATCACCCAAGTGTGTTCTTACCACAAGAACACTAACAAGGATGTCTTGTTTTGGATGATTAAAAATAATTCAAGATTACAACTTAAATGAAGTATACAACTTTGAAGTGCAAGTGCAATCAAGAATGAAGCCTAGTACTCAAGATGTGCAAGTGAAAAACTTAGGATAAATACAACAAGAATAAGAAAGTTAAGAACAAGAAGTTTGCTTGTATTTGTATTGCTTGTCTAGTTGTGTTTTGTTGCTTCAAGCCTTCATCTATTTATAAGAGAGATATTGGATTTGAATCCCAGCAATAGGCTCCTCATTGGAGATTAAAATCAGAAAAGAACCTAAATTAAATGGAGAATATAGCTGATAGAAATCAATCCCTTAATTTCATGAAAAGTTGTCACGATGTCGCAGCAACATAGTTTGATACAACCTTAGGTCGACCGGTCCAAGGGGGGTTGGACTTGTCGACCTCAAGCTCGATCGGTCGCCCCCTAGGTGGATCGGTCCACCCCATTAAAAATCGAAACAGAGAAGTTTTGAACAAATTTCAACACCCAGGCACCGGTCCACCGGTCGGCCTGAGCCGATTTTGGTTCTATTTCGTTACTGTTTCAAAAATCAAACTTCACGTACGGGTTGCCCTCTAGGGCGACCAGTTGACCTCGAAACAGAAGTGTTGTCCAATTTTTGTCAAAAATAAATTTCAAGAAATACTCCGAAAAATTAGTAAAAAATATTTAAATCGATTTTGAGTATTTGGACAACATTTGGGGACATTGTTTTGGTGTAAAACACAATAATATGAAAATCATCAAAATTACGATAAAAATATTTATCTAATAAACTCCCCCTTTTGATGATTACAAACCAAAACAATTTTAGGAGGTCGAATTTAAAACGAAAAATTTTCCTAAGTTAAAAACAACTATCCATTTTAGGCGACACTTTTCATGATTAAAAATGATATGTATAGGAGCAAAGATTTTTCAAAACATTTTGTATAAGCTCCCTTTCAATATACTAAACAAAATTAGGCATAAAAAAGCAAACAACTAAAAGCTAAAAACTCAGCTTTTACAATTATAGCTAGAAATTCAAGTGCTTAAAAATCTCCCCCTGTCAAAAAGTGTTCATTAGTCACAATTAAAAGTTCATTATGCATCCATTGGACTAAGTTTTATCCTCAACTTTTGGCCTTTTCATCCGTAATTTATAGCTTTTTTTGTGAGCTTTTTCTAGCTTTTTGATCTAAACATAAGTTTATGAGCTTATTTTATTTTTCTCCCCTTTGTAATCATCAAAAAGACTATTAGCATGATAAAAACATCATAAATACATATAGTGCATTGAATCGAATTATCATACTTTTGAAAAGAAAGCTTAAAATTCCAAATTTTGAGGGAAATTTTGAGAAGAAAATTTGTAGAAGCTCATTTATGGTTAAAACATGATCTCTACAAACATATAAGATATTTGAAATCAAGAGAATTATGTAAAGAATGAAATATTCATTTGAGACATTTTATCGAACACTTGGCATGCATAGATAAAATCGGTTGTATATAACATTTGTAAATGTAATCTTGCCCAAAAATTCAACATCAATCCTATTTCTACAATCATAATTCATGAACATTCATAATTCCTAATACAATCATACAAGAATTATACCATTTCATCAAGTAAAACCACATTCTCAAGGGTTCAACCCAATTGAGATTAAAGAGGGAATTAAACTTACCAATTGATCGGAAAAGATGAATAATATGGAAGATATACAAGTTCAATATAGTAGAATTTGCAAGAAAAGTGAATTGCATGTGAAATGGGCGAAAAAGGTGCGAAATAGGGAAAAAGTAGACGGATAAGGTGAAAGATTGACAGAGACCATTTAATCCCAAAACTTGCCATAGTTGACCGATTGACAAGGTGTTCAATAGGTCAAGTCTAGGTCCATGGAGTCGACCACCTTGTCACTTCGGTACCTAAATTTGGGTTTAGTTTCTATCCAAATTTTGAGTTCAAAATGTGATTTTCACCCCTAAGTTTTAAAAATGCACAAAATGCAATCATAGACCTTATTTGATATGAATTATGCCTAAATGAGCTCGAATTAAAGTAAAAGACTCGTGTTAAAGGTTTTGTGAAAATATCCGCAGTTGATCTTGAGATGGAACAAAGCACATCTCAACTTTTTTTTAAAACACAATCCCTTAGAAAATGGTGTCGAACCTCAATATGTTTTGTTCGGTGATGATGAACCAGATTTTGAGCAATGTTTACAGTGGACATATTGTCACAAAAATAGGAATATTTTCGAAAGAACATTTGTAATCCGCTAAGGTTTGTTTCATCCAAAGGAGTTGAGTACAACAAAAGGCCGTGGAAATAAATTCAGCTTCGGTCGTTGATAAGGATACACAATTTTGCTTCTTTGAGAACCAAGATACTAGGCAATCGCTAAAATTGACATGATCCGGAGGTACTTTTGCCGTCATCAATATTTCCCGCATAGTCCGAATCACTATATCCTTTTAAAGAAAAATTTTCATTCTTTGGATAAAACAAGCCATATGAAATAGTGCCTTCCAAATATCGGAAAATTCTTTTAATAGTACTCATATGAGATTCTTTGAGATTACTTTGAAATCGAGCATATAGGCATACGACATGAAGAATATCGGGTCTACTTGCGGTTAAGTAAAGTAAACTACCAATCATACCTCGATACTTTGATTCATCAACCGACTTGCCTTTTTCATCTTTGTCAAGCTTGATATTGGTTGCCATTGGAGTAGCAACGATCCTTCCTTCTTCAATTCCAAACTTTTTTAGGAGCTCTTTTGTATACTTGGATTGGGATATGTAAATGCCTTCTTGGCATTGTTTTATTTGAAGTCTAAGAAAGAAGTTGAGTTCTCCCATCATGATCATCTCAAATTCACCTTACATAAGCTTAGAAAATTTCTTACAAAGAGACTCATTAGTAGAACTAAAGATAATATCATCAACATAAATTTGTACCAATAAACAATCTTTCCCCTTTTCAAAAACAAAGAGAATAGTATAAACTTTACCTCTTGAAAAACCATTTTGCAAAAGAAAAGAGCTAAGTCTATCATACCATGCTCGGGGTGCCTGTTTTAAACCATATAAGGCATTTTTAAGTTTGTAAACATCATTTGGTCTTGAAAATTTTTCAAACTCCGGAGGTTGTTTTACATAAACTTCTTCTTGAATAAAACCATTTAAAAAGGCGGATTTAACATCCATTTGGTAAAGCTTGAAAATTTTAAAACAAGAATAGGCAAGTAAAATTCGAATTGCTTCTAAACATGCTACGGGTGCAAATATTTCATCATAGTCAATACCTTCTTCTTGACAATACCATTGAGCCATTAACCTTGCCTTGTTTCGAACGATGTTGCCTTGATCATCGAGTTTGTTTCGGAATACCCATTTTGTTCCAATTATCGTTTGTGATGGAGGACAAGGTACCTATTCCCAAACATCATTCATTTCAAATTGATTCAACTCCTCTTGCATTTCTAGAAATCAATCTTCATCCTCGATAGCTTCCTTTGCATTTTTTGGCTCCTTTTGAGAGATAAGAGTGTTTTCGGCAAATTTCCTTCTAGTAATAACTTTGTCTAGAGGATCCCCACCATGGGATCTTTTGATGATCTCATTTGAATTTTAATGCATGGGAAGATTCTAGTTATCACCTTTGTCTTCTTGTGGGACATTGGAAGTTGAAGGTTGATCACTTATAGCATCATTTGGAACAATTTCATCTTCTTCATCACTTTCATCATTAGGTATTCTTTCAACACCCAAGGCTTCATTGAATTTGATGAGAATGGACTCCTCGACCACCATGCTCGTTTTGTTATAAACCCAATATGCCTTACTCTTAGTCGAATACCCCATAAAAATTCCTTCATCGGCTTTAGGATCAAGTTTATCTGATTGATCCTTGGTATTCAAAATAAAACACTTGCATCCAAAAATTTTGAAATAACTAATATTTAGAGTTCTTCCTTTCCATAGCTCATAAGGTATTTTATTTAACTTAGGACGGAGATATACCCGGTTTATGATATAGCAAGCGGTGTTGACTTCGCCCAAAATATTTTGGAAGTAAAAATTCATTGAGCATGGACCCAAGACATTTCTAGAAGAGTTCGGTTTTTCCTTTTCTCAACACCATTTTGTTGTGGAGTTCTTGAGCCGAAAAATTATGTGCATACTCCTTGGTTTCACACAAAATTCTAAAGTCACAATCAAATTCTCCTCCTCGATCACTCCTTATAGACTTAATCGTATCTTTTTTTATTCTTTATAAGTCTACACAACTTAACATACTTATTAGCGCATCACTTTTATTTGCAAGAAAAATAGCCCAAAAATGTATCTAGAAAAACCATCAACTATATCAAATGTGTAATGTTTTCCACTTAGACTTTCGGTGCCAATATCCCCATACAAATCAAGATGAAGTAATTGTAGAGGCTTGGTTGTGAAAATTCATTTTTGGGCTTAAAACTACTTTTAACTAATTTGTTCTTTTGACAAGTATCACATAAGCCAAGATTTTCAAAATTCAATTTGGGTAGTCCTTTTATATGTTGGTTTTTGTAAATCTTTTGCAAATTTTTGTATCCAACATGTCCAAGTTGCCTATGCCATAAACTTGTTAAATCGTTATTGGTGACAAGACAAGAAACATTTTGACTAACCAAATCACTTGTGCAAATTTTGTAAAGATTGTCTTTTCTACTTGTTCACAAATAATTTTATCATTTTTGAGAATAAGGCATTTTCCTTTATTAAAAATAACATCATAATTAGAATCACAAAGTTGGCTAACACTTATCAAATTGAACTGAAGCCCTTCAACTAATAAAACATTATTAAGAGAGAAAGAAAAGTTACCAATTTCACCATTTCCAAGAATTCTTCCTTTGCCATTCCCGAACATGACCATGCCTTCTTCTTGGAGCTTGATGTTGGTAAAAAATTATCTCCTTCTGGTCATATGGCGTGAACACCCACTGTCCACGAGCCATTTTGTATACTTTATTATGTAATAATGTATCTTTAGTTATGTAATATTATATATATGCAGTTGTGTGATAATGTATATTTAGTATATAATAATGTATACTTAGTTGTGTAATAATGTATACTCTAGGTGTATAATAATGTATATTTAGTTGTGTAATAATGTATATTTTAGTTGTATGATAATATATATTTGGCTATATAATAATGTTTACATAGTTGTGTAATAATGTATATTTAGTTGTGTAATAATGTATATTTAGTTGTGTAATATACAAATATGGAACACTATACATGCAGAATGTTAATATACATATTTTACATATTTCACATACTAAATATACAAATATGGAACACTATACATGCAGAATATTAATGTAGGGTACTTGCTCTCATAATTTCCACTAAGGTATTTGATTGTCATTATTTGAGAACATTTTATACAAAATGACTACTCAGAATATATATATATATATATGAATTGTAATTATGCAAAATCGCTATTATAAACATGCCAAACGTTAATTTGTAGTATACATTATATGTCATACAAATTTAAATATTAAATATACAAATATGGAACAATATACACGTAGAATAAGGACTCATAATTTCGTGTTGTTTGATTATTTGCTCTTCGATAGCTCGGTTCCAATTTTTGATGCTTCTGCTGGTAGGAATGAATAATTGGTTCTCTATTTTTGCAGGTTCTAATTTTTGTGTTATTATGGCGTGAATGGAGGGAGAAGGAGAGTTGTGATCGCGTGAGTATAGAAAATAAATCAAAAACAGATTTTCTTCCCTTAAATGTAGCTGGCAGTTATTTTGGTCCATTTGTGCGATTCCAATTTTACTCCTGGATGGTTTCCCCCCATTTTTTTAATGCTACAAAATTTTATTAGATCTTAGCCTTCCATTTTTTTTGTTGGATGGTGTAGATGTGGTCTCACAAGATCTCTTCCCTATATATATATATATATATATGCAACATCAAAAGAATAATGTAAAATACATCCTATTTGGGTTGGAAAGTTCACATGTAAATTTACCATTCACAAATGACGGTTTTCATTTTCATTTTTTTTAAGTTTATGATCACCCCCGCGGGTGCCAACATTACTCATTGACAAATGACGGTTTTCAATTTTTTTTTGAAGTTTATGATCACCTCTAGATGCGGGTGCCAACATTACTCCCCCACACGTATCTTATCACAAAAAAGTAAAGAGTACAATGTAAATTCCCTCATAATTATATATCATATTGTCCAACCCTTTTTGTTTACGCGCATTCTTTGTTAATCGGCTTGAGGCTTGAGCTTGTACTTGGCATGTCAATCTTTGAACAACTCATTTTACTGCATATAATTTTTCCCATAGTATTCTGACTTTGTTAAAATGTACTATCGTAGTAATTTCTTATACTAAATATTTTCTTGCAGATGTGAAATTTATTATCAAAAGTCTACCCAATGCAGTTTTAATCATAATGATTTAATCACAATGATTTAATCATAATGATTTATGAGGCACGCATTGAGTGGATAATCACCGCTTTCTTTCTATGTTTGTCAAAAATTTCTTATAATCGAACATATTCACACTATTAATTAAAGAAAAATTCATTTTTGGTCACATAAAATTGAACATATATCTGACTTTTTCTTTTAGTCCCAAAATTATATTTTTACCCAAAAATGATTTCATAGGACACGAAAACTTAAATTGTGGCATGATGTCCGTTTAAAAATTAACAGAGAAAGTTATTAGTGACAAAAATGATCCCATAGGAAACCAAAGTTACATTTTTAACCAAACATGGTCCCATTATTCTTTTATTGGTTAAATTTAATATTATTGATGATAAAAATTATTTTAAATTTTATATTTTTAGTTATTTATTAAAAATTAATATTGTGAATGTCACACTTGAAAACTAAACAAAAATCACATTTATGTATTGGAAAATATATGTAGTTCAACTATAAATAAAATGAAAAACTTTAATATTAAATAATTTTTTAATTTTTAAATATAGGAATTATTTTTAAATTTTTTAGAAAAACACTATTAAAAATATTTTAATATATGTCACACTCTGAACTATGACTATTTTTACACTTTGCCTACTAAATTTATTTTTGAGATTTTACCATCCAAACTACACAAGATTTACACTTTGCCCCCAGAGCATACTAAATATTCCGTTGAGATTCCGTCACATTCTAAAGTCGTTGCACTTTGACACCTAAATTTTGCATAATTTTGCACTCTATCACCCCAAAATAATATATATATATACATGTATTTGATCTTTTTTTTTCGTGTTACACATTCACACACAAAAAATTTAATTAAAATCTACTTTTAAAAATTATTTCTCAGAAAAATTATTTTTATAACTTGAATTATAAATGATGTTTAGGGCTGCATTTTTTCTTTTTAGTGTTTTGCGTTTATCCGGTTTTGCAGTTATTAATCACGCCATAACCCCTGTTGAGAGAATAGTCAGTTGGTGGAAGGAATATGATAGATTTGACGACAAAAGAGGCTCTTGTTTTGGATCTTGATGAGATTACTAATTCTATACCTATTGAAAAAGGATCTCAAGGTTTCTGTTTGGTGGGTACTTTATGTACTCAGAAATCTTTTAATTCTTTCAACCTATTGGAAGTAATGAAGAAAGCTTGGAAGCCACATAAAGGTTTTATGGTACGAGAATGGGGTGAAAACCTCTATCTCTTTCGATTCGATGACATGAAGGAGAGAGATTGGGTAATCTCTAATCAACCGTGGAACTTTGAAAGCATCCTATTTACGCTAAAGGAAATAGATGGAACGGAACAACCATCATCCATCTCAATCAAAGAAACCCCGTTCTGGACCCGAATTTACGATCCGCCCATAAATTGCATGAATGAACGGGTCTTGTCGATCTTGGCCAAACAACTGGGCTCTTTCATTGCATGGGATGCTGCCGGTGATAATTTGTTTGGTAAATTGGCAATAATTAAAGTCGGGATCGATATTACAAAACCTCTCCCTGGGGACTCACAATT
Organism: Rehmannia glutinosa; assembly: GCA_016081115.2. Classification (NCBI taxonomy): domain Eukaryota; kingdom Viridiplantae; phylum Streptophyta; class Magnoliopsida; order Lamiales; family Orobanchaceae; genus Rehmannia; species Rehmannia glutinosa. The sequence continues at coordinate 34,537,198 of CM071930.1, forward strand.
CGTAAAAGGCAATACTAAATGGGTCCCCTTAAATACGACTATCTCTCGATCTATTGTTATTGTTGTGGACTCATTGGCCATCACTTCTGTGCTTGTGATGATTATGATAGCAATAGTACCCCAGACCCTTCCGACGCCAAATACGGCCCTTGGCTCAAAGCTTCCCCGTACAAACATCCCGACGATGCTCGAATCACTTCCTCAAATCCAACCATCTTCAAACACACTCAAAAGCTCTCCTACCCTCCCCTCCCACCCAAGCCAACCTAAACACCCAAACACCTCCAAACACGCCTCATAGCAACCACCAATAATCCCCATGCACAACGCTCAACCACACCACCCAAAAGCACACCAATTTCCCCCTGCCTTCTTCACCTCGGTCCAACAAAAAACACTTCCCATGAACTTGCACTTATTCCTACCATGCAATCCTCATACTTGCAACCCCCAAAACTAACGAACACCAATCTCTAACATCAATTCCAATTCCCCAAACCACCACTCCATCCCCTTCCACTCACGAGCCCCCCTCAAAAAATCTAATAACATTACCCAATTCAATCCATGCCCCAATAACTGATTCCATAACCCTCATTTTCCAACTACCCTCTGTTCCATCACACACTAACACAACCCTCAGTATATCCTCTCCAAGCAACACAAAAAACAAAGCACATGGACCCAAAAAACCAACCGTAAGCAAACCCCATCCTCCACCCCTCCTACAATCACCAGTCAAAAACAAAAATCATCATCCCATAGAACAACTCCAATCCCTTCCAAATCAGCCCCAGCTTCCAAACTACCTAAACCCTCGGACCAAAATATGGAGTTAGTCGATGTGCCTTGCAGCTTTATACCAACGGCAGACCGAAAGAGCAATCCTACCGAGCGTAATGAGTTGCTTCAGTAGAAACTATCGAGGGCTTGGGAACCCTCAAACAGTTGAGGTGCTTTCACGAGATATCAAAAGAAAAGATCCCACGATTGTTTTCCTTATGGAAACAAAGTTATTAAATCAGGAAATTAGTAAACTATGTGAGAAATTTGTCTATAGTTGCTTTGTAGTGGATTGCGATACGAGTAATGGAGGTCAAGAGGTGGATTATGCTTAATGTGGAAAGATTCGATTCATCTCCAAGATTAGATCAATCCTATCATGTTATCGACGCCTTATCAATCTTCCCAACTCCAAAGAAAATATGCGATTGAGTGGTGTGTACGGTTGGCCGGAAGAGCAATTTAAAGATCATACGTGGAATCTTTTGAAGAGTCTCCACACAACCACCGAGATTCCGTGGTTATGTTGCAGAGACTTTAATGAAATTTTATTTCACTATGAAAAACTCGGGGGACGAACTAAGGATGACTCTAAACTACAAGCATTCCGAGATACTCTTACGAAGTGTAATCTTGATGACTTAGGGTACGAGGGGTATAGTTTCACTGGACGAATGGGCAAGAAGGCAAAGACAATATCCAGGAATGTTTGGATAGATTCGTGAGCCAATATTAATTGATAGCCATTTTCCCAATTATAAGGTTGAACATCTTTTTCGCACGCTCAACCATTTTCCTTAGTTGGTCTAACAAAGGGGAATGGGAGAATGCTTCATTTCAAAAAATGTGGCTTCAAGATGAGTCGTGTGCCCTTTGTGAAAAATGCGTGGTATTCTCGCACAATAAACGACTCCCCGCACAAATCCGAACAAAATTCAAAATTGGGAACTTCACTTTCCCTGGGAATCCACTCATTTCGCTCTATCACTAAAATCGAATGATGATCGGAACCGCTTTGGAAAAGATGCAAGCATTACCACACTCGCTGCTAATTTATCGGGCCAGAAAGGAGATTGAAAAAAAGATGACACTTTAATGCTACGTGAAGAGACGATGTGGTTTCAGAGATCCCGGTTGAGCTGGCTACGAGATGGAGATAAAAATACGACATTTTTCCATCGAGTTGCTAGCGATCAAAGGAAAAGAAACTCGATTGAACGTATCCAAAATGTCGAGGGCCGATGGGTTGAGGAGCAAGAGGACATCGCGATTATTATGAAACAATTCTATGCCCAACTTTTCACTTCCAACGCTAACGTGCATCTCAATGGGGCACTTGACGCTATTAATTCCGGGATTCCAGATGAGCTCAAAACTTAAATCGCGCTCCCTTCACTAAATTAAAAATTGTTGCCGCTCTGTCAAAATGCACCCTCCAAAGCTCCAGACCCGACGGTATGTCTGCTCTCTTTTTCCAGCAATTTTGGTCGACTATTAAATCCGATATTGTGGCCACAATTCTGAATATTCTTAATAAGGCAGACGACCCATTCCCTTTGAACCGTATGCACATTACCCTTATCCCCAAGAAAAAACACCCTGAGCTTCTGAGTGAATTCCGACCTATTAGCCTTTGTAATGTAATTTTTAAAATTATTACTAAAGTCATTGCTAATAGGTTAAAAAGAGTGCTGAATGATATCAACCATCCCTGCCAATCGGTTTTTATTTCGGGCCGACTCATTACGGATAACGCTTTGCTAGCTTTTGAAATCTTTCATGCTATGAAATCTAATAAAGCTACTAGATGGGGGTCTTTTGACTTAAACTAGATATGAGTAAAGCCTATGATAGGGTTGAATGGGATTTTCTTCATCAAAGTTATGCTTAGATTCGACTTCCTAATCATATCGCATCACTTATTATGCGTGTTTTCTATTGTCACTTACTTTGTTCTCACTAACGATACCCGGTGATATTTTTTTCTTCCCACACGGGGCTCGCCAAGGCGATCCCCTTTCCCCTATCTTTTTTTTTTGTTTTGTGTTGAGGCCTTTCCGCTCTTATTCTGAGATTAAGCAATGGGCAAATTACATGGTTTCAAAATTTGCTTTATCAGCCCCTCCGTCTCCCACTTATTTTTCGCGATGATAGTATAATCTTCGGAGAGCAAACACTAATGAAATCCAGGAGGTCAAAGAAATTATATCGACGTGACGGGCTCAGACGGACAAGTCGTAAATTTTGAAAATAAAAATCAACTTTAGTAGAGGAGTTCCAATTCCTACAAATGTCTCACCGCTTCGACTTGGGGTTAATCTTGTTGACAAGCACCATATTTATTTGGGGCTTCCGCTAACGCGGGGAGATAAAAAATCATTTGTCAAACACTTATTGACCGAGCCAGAAGAAACTTAAAAATTGGAAATCCATTATGCTCTCGACAACAGAAAAATGTTTTGATTAAAAGTGTAGCGCAGCGATCCCTACATACTTAATGAGCTACTTCCAAATTCCTTGGAGACTTGCCATCAAATTGACGGATTGATAGCAAATTTCATTTGAGGAACAAAGAATTCATCGGCTTAGATGGAAAAAATTATGTGCTCATAAAGAACAAGGTGGACTTGGGTTTCGTGAGATATCGGTATTTAATAAAGCCATGTCAAGCAAACAAGGGTGGTGATTACTTCAAGATGACAATTCACTTCTTGCTCGCACTTAAAAGCACGATATTACCCCAATGGTGATTTCTTAACCGCCTCAATCGGACATAACCCCGCTTTTACCGTGAAGTATTATGGCAGACAAGAAATTATCGAAAGGGTACTAGATGGTTTATAAGGAATGGAGCAATCGCTAGAATTTGGTGCGACCCTTGATTCCGCAAATACAAAATTTTTGACCTACCACAAATGGAGATTGGCCGCTAGATATGTCTATTTGAGATCTTTTTAAAAATGGGATGCAAAAATGGGATGAGGATTTGATTCATCAGATTTTTATCTCGGAGGAGGCGAGCAAAATTTTAAGTATCCCGCTCCGCAATTCCAGTTGTAATGATCGGTTGACTTGGCATTTTACGGCATTTCGGCAATACATCGTTAAATCCGGTTATAAACTTACTTTAACTATGGATACCGATTGGCAACATGCTCCATCTTCCTTAGTGGGTTCTTCGGCTTTGTGGAAATGGATATGGAAATTAAACATTCCTTCGAAGGTACAAGTACTTTTGTGGAAGATGGCTCGAGGAATTTTATCGGTTCAAGCGATTTTTATCAACGGCATTGCGTGACAAGGTACGGATTGACGATATTGGCGTGTGTCACCGCCGGCTAAATTCCCTATTCTCCACTACCTCGGCTTCTATGGCAAACATGTTACGGGAGATTTCTAAGGTTAAGGATGGTGACTTTCTGTTTGTTTGCAATGTTAGTTTGGTCATTATGATATGCAAGGAATTTGTTAATCTTTCAAGGTAACAAGTTATCCCACCAAGATTGCTTCTCCATGGTCATTAAAGGCCTCAAGAAATTATTCCTTCCGAACAAAGCCCAAATCATACCATCAACTTCTACGACCTCTTGGGTCCATCCTGCGAAGATCAACACGGATGCTTAAACAAATGGTTTGGGTATTGGTGTGATATAAGCACATGATGGTGAATTATGCAAACATTATCCAAGAAATTTTCCCAGCAACGGGGGAGGTCTTCGCAAAAAATTTGGGTTTCATGGCTAAGTCGAAACGGATTGCAAGCAATTGGTGCCCTACCTTGGCGAGGTACGATGATTGATGATATTCGATCCACATCTCGATTTTTTTTTTGTGTTCCATCTATTTCATTCCTAGAAAAATAAAATGGCCCACTATTTAGCTAGTTTTGCTTTTTCGAACTCTTTAGGTTTTTATTATGGTTTATTTCCTCCTTTATGCACTTTGTTATCCCATTGATATATATAATAGCCCTTTTCTTGCTCAAAAAAAAAAAAGCGGGTCAAAATTACAATCAAGAAATTACATTGTTGCTTGGGAGTCTTCGTTGCCATCCAAGTAATCTCATCCTTTGGTCGTTAAAAAGCGGGGTGAGACAAATATTCTCGATGGATGGGTGCGGGTTGGCATGTTGGTTACAATGTTAAATAGTTTGGTTAATGAATGAGTTGTGAATGCAACATCATCATACTTTTAATAAATAACAATTATCCACGTAAAGTTTAGAATGATTAGCAAACAATCAAGTTAATCATGAAAGATGACACCAACCAATTTTCATTCAGGAGTTGCACACGAAAATCGTCGACCTTAAATAAAAACATTATCCACCTTATCACCAAATGGAAGGTTAAGCGATGTCTCCAACAAGAAGACTTGCAAGGCGCCTCAAATCATTTATACCCAAACTACGACTCAAGCCGAACTCTCTTATCAACTCGAGGTTGGAATTTGGATGATGGAGGTTAGTAACAAGCCCCACTCCATACAACTTATCCATTCACGGACACATTGAGGTTATCTCATTCAAGTGTTTCACCATAACAAGTTATGTTGTATTTACATATAATATTCTATTGCATTTATTGCATCACATGTCATAGCATCATTTAGCTAGACATTCATTTATGCATATATTATATATATTTGAAGGAGGAAAGAAATAAATAATATGGAAAATAAATATTATGAGATGAAAAGGTGTGTCTTTTCATGTGAAGGCATCCGTTGGGAAGGATTGCAATGAATAGATGCAACCTTTGGATGAATAACATCCGTTGAGAAGGGACGCGATATCAACGTAACCCTTGAAAATCTATAAATAACCAAGTTATTCTATAGAGGTGATAAGATAAGTTGAAAAGTGGGAAAAATCAATTCTTAATTTTTCGATTTCTTTCCAACTTTCTAACATTGTTTTAACAACTACAACTTGTGATTGATGCTCCCTTCTAAGAAGTGTAATATTGGATTTTTTGTGAAATTTTGTATCCTGGAGGTTAATTCATTGAGAACCATTTACACCCATAGTGGGAGGAATTAATACCTTAAAGAAAGCATCTTTAAGATGTGCCTAGCCTCACAAAATTCGATTCGTTTTCATAAACATACTCCATTACCCACTATTTGAGAAATATATACAACAATTTAAGGTATTAATTTTCTACAATGGAGTATGAAAATATGCTTGATCTTTGAATCCTCAAGATCGAAAGATAAGTCTTATCCCACAATAGATGTTGAATGTCGATGTTGTTCATGTTTCTTTTCTCACATCAAAGTGGAGACTCCCTCGGTGTGGGTGTGTTGATCAATGTTGTAAAGAATCTCAAGTTAGAAGGATATCAATCTCGTTCAAGATTCAAGCTTCGTGCGGGTTGAATTATTGAGAATCACGCACTATTTACAATGCATAGTTTTGAATTCAATTTTGTTGCATGAATTCTATTTTGAAAAATGATTTCCCAATTTTTGGGCATATAGAATGTTTGACTTTATTCAAACGCCATCATGATTGTTCCTTTTGTGGGCCTAGATTGACTAATCTCGAAAACGAAACTTTATTTTTAAAATTGTGTTTTTCCACTGTTTTATGTCATCTAATGTTGATGATTATAGAATCAAAGAATATACTTGTTTAGAATTTCATTTACTTTTTGCTTGCTCAAAAACATACAAAAACTTGAAAATTTGTATTATGGATGTCAATTTATTTGCAAATTATTTTGGGAACCTTTCGATTTGCAAATGGGATTTAAGGATTATTTAAAATAAAAATGAATTGATCGAAACCCGAATTTCTCTTCTTGGGCGATCCATCACACCATATTGCTTTGGTTCCATCTTCTTCATGCAAAAGAAAAAAATTGGTTTTGCTTTTTTCTCAAAGAAAATGAGACAAATAAAATACTTATCCATAGTGACAAATGCGGTGGTGGTAAACACAAAAGCAAAATGTCATCCTCGTTTGGTCTTCCAATGGAGGTCATAGTTTATTTCTTTGAACAAATATTTAATGACCTGAAGAGAATGGTGTGTGTGGATGACGGGAATTAGGCTATTTTGGAGAAGACGGTATTTTTGACATTTGGGGCTATTCTTTATCTTTGGTAATCAACCCTATTTTTGGAAATTTACGGACTTGCAAAATATGTTTGTGGCATTTAAAATTTCATAATTTAAAGATGGAAATTTTGTCCATATTGTGAAATTAAAGAAGTTTTGGGTTCTTTTATAATTTAACCCTTAATTTTAGAAATTTAAAGTTATGTGTCCATTTACCGATTTATATGTATGTTGGGACTTTATGTGTTTAAGTCATTTTCTTATGGTGTTTATTGCTAATAAATTGTTAATTGGGCTTATGTTGAACAAATTTTATTTTAAGTTTAAATATGAGTTTTGGACTTAATTAAATTTTTGAACCTAATTCGATTTTGTAGACTTTAATTTTATAGAGTTAAATTGGATATGGCTCATAATGTTGTTCAACTAGAGAATTTGATTTTAAGAGTAAAAAGTAGAAAATTGTGTTTTTACTAAAGTTTACTCTTGAAAATATTAAAGTGATGTAAATTGAGCAACTAATATGATTGACTCTAAGTCAACAAAAAGAGACATACTTGTTTGCTTTAAATTCTACGGAATATGAGTATATAACAATGTTTAGTTTGAAAATATATTGTATGGCTTGAAATATTTCTTAGAAAGATTCATATAAAATATCAAAAAAAGGTTCATATTACTTTGTATTGAGATAATTAAGTTGTTATCTATAATACAAAGAATGAGATAATATTAATCCATAACAAACATATTGGATAATCATATCAAAAATATGATTAAGAAAGGGAAGATTGTTTGAGGATCTCCCAAAAGGCACGATTAGTTGATCCACTAACAAAATCCAACAAAGATCATGAGAGATATGAGACTGAATAACCTTGATTGAAACCAACTCTATCTTAATACATGAAACATATGCCACCTTATGTATGAGAGTTAAAAGCAAGCAATTCAATATTAGACATTGGTGAAATGGAGCAACATTTCAAGTGCATATCTTAAAATAGTGGGGTGACGCTTTCATATCGATCTATGCACTTAACACCATAACGAGGTTTGGATTTACAATCCTAATGACTTATAGCATCATGGAATGAGTTATGGACATTCTTGATTCTACCATACAAGTAGAGGTGAGAGGCCGCTTCTTATGGATTATCGGTACAAAAAGACCATTTCCCAGGCCCATTACACCCCAAGAATAAAAAGGAGCATCATACATATCCATGTTACATATTTAACCATAAAGTTAAAGGCTCGTCCACTTTATGGGTATTCAACAATGTAAAAACAAGTTGTATTTATTTTTATATATTATATGTAAATTAGTGGAATTGTTGTATATTTACATATAATATAGACGCATTGTTAATGCATCACATGTTAGCATCATTTAGCTAGACATTCATTTATGCATATATTATATAGTATATTTTATATATTATTTGAAGGAGAAAAGAAATAAATAATATGGAAAATAAATATTATGAGATGAAAAGGTGTGTCTTTTAATCATAAAAACCGGAGTGATCTAGTCACGTAGTGTCCATAAATCGAGTTTAACTAAGTTAAAATTTGCAGTCTAGTCACAAAGTGGATGATCTAGTCGGAGATGATATTTGGTTCGATATATTATGCATAAGTTTGTAGTTCTAATAATATAAATTCATTCAGGGCGAGGAAATCACCTTATTAATCGCGTATTTATTTGGGTAAGCAAGCCCGATTAATAGCTTGAATAATATATATATATATATATATATATATATAAATTTTCGTTGGATGATTATTATAAAAATTCTGAGAGTTTTCTTTAGCTCGACTACCTTAATATAATATAAGTAAATTAATGTTGAAAATATAAGTTTTCTAGGTCCTTGGTAATTTTTATTAATATAAAAAAATATATAGCCTTTTACAAAGAAAAATATTTTCTTATCAGGTTCTAAAATTCGATAATTTCCAATCCCGAACTTGAAAAGAAGTGAAGTCAGTTCCTAAATTTTCTAAAAATTCCAGAGAGTTAGAATTCCAGAAACTTGGGTCAGCTTTTCGAAATTTATAGTTTAGTCCTTTATTTTTCAAAAACTACATTTTTTTGACCCGATACTTTAAAAATAGGTATCTCTTAAACCGGGAGGGGTTTCAATGTGATTTCAAGCTTAAAATTACTCTTCGAACAGTACGAGTTTGTGGTAAAAGCAGTTTTGAAAAATTCGCAGGTTAGGTGCTCTATTTTAAAAAATTATAATTTTGGCCCAAAAATAATTTTGTCATTAAGGACTCATTTCAAGTCCGATTGTTATGAAACTTGAACCAATGGTCCAAAATGTCATAAAATTTGGGTTAATAAATTCTTGGGTACACGGTTGTAATGAAGTTCATGTTTTATATTCCGAAAAATGGTGTATGCATTTTTTAGTTTTTACAAAACTATATCCGAAAATTAAAAAAAAACATTAAGAGAAGACAGAGATACAATATCTGTTTTCTAAATTAAAAAAAATTGATGATTGGAAAACAGAGCTTAAAACTCTGTTTTATAAGGACTTAAAAAAAATATTTTTCTGAAAACAGCAGTAACGCTAGTTTTTGGGCGGAAAACAGTGACAACAACATTTCACCCATTTTTGTAATCTTTTTTACGTTAGTTTTTTAAATTGATTTAAAATCAACCCTATTTTGTTAAATTTGTTGGAAAGATTTGGTGAAGTTCGAAAAATTGAAGAAAACCAAAAAGATTAATTCCTAAGGCGTGCGAAGATTAGCATTGTCCTTAAGGATTTATTTGCTTAATCCCCCAGGATTCAACATGAAGTAGAATGGCAGAAACTAAAAATATTATGCAAACCAGCAAATTGGTGTATTATAGAGAAGTAGTGGAGGTTGATATGTTCTCTCTCAAACACAAGAACTATGCTGTTGTATTTATAGACATAATACACAACATCCATATTGCACAAAATCAGGAAAGCTGTTAACAGAATCTGAAAATGGACGTTTGAGGATAAGGTAACAGATTTAGAAAAATCAGTAAAGGGCTAAAAATTTGGTCATTTGGTTTAGAAACAAAGACCAAGTCATTTTTAATTCAAATAGATAAGATAAACTTGGAAAAATCTTTTAAAACACTCAACTTTATCCAACAATCCCCCACATGTTTTAAAAGATTTTATAAAGAATAAGATGGAATGATTTGCTGGGTTACAAAAATGAGTGTAAAATGCATCGAATCTGGTGTCTTTTGGACTATGAACCAGACCTAGACTGATAAGATTTAAAGTACAAAGTTTTGGTGAGGCTTGTAGCTTCTATGAACCAAAAACTCTTTATTGTAAGTTAAAATCTCACCAGTCACATTACACTCTCTCAAAATTTTGCCATTCAATGCGGTGTTGCGCTAATAGGCCATGCGCGTACCTGGTATTCATGAGTGCTCTAGAGACATGCCAAGATCTCATAGGAGCGGCCCCACTCCACACTCATATATGTGAATTTTATCAAGTATATTTTGCAAGTAAATATACCACCCTTAAGGGATATAAAATTTATTAAGGGATATCAACTCAACCCTCATACTTGCATTCTAGCACTCTCACACCATAGGAAGGGGACAATCAATTGTTGTGCTAACAGAATTAACAAGTGACTTGTTATTACCCATATGAACCTCATTCAAGGGATCTCCAATCACAAAGGTTGGGTTTCTATCACTGTTAATTTCTTAAATTGGCTTAAGTGCCATTCCCTTCGATGTTTAATTAATTTTGTTCACTTTTGACTTCACATAATAAATGGATATAACTTCATCTTTTAACAGTTGTTTAACCACATCATGTATCGATTTAACATGTCTGCTTTTACCATTAAAGGTTTTATTCTTTGCAATTATTATTGCTACTTGGCAATCACAATGCATAGACACTTAAGGTGTTGGTTTCGAACACTACAGGATATTTGCTAAGAAGTATTTCAACCACTTAGCCTCATTGTCAGCTAACCCCAAGACAACAAAGTTGGTCTTCATAGAAAAGTAACTATAATAGTTTGTTTAGCTAACTTCCAAGTAATTATACCCCACCAAATATGAATATATAACCACTAGTGGATTTTATCTCATCCGAATCAGAGATCCAGTTGACATCACTAAATCCCTCTAATACGGAGGAAAATCCACTATAAAGAATACCATAATTCGTGGTACCTCTCAAATATTTCATTAGCCTGACTAAAGCAGTCCAATGATCACGGTTGGGATTATATGTATATATGCTCAATCGACACACAAAATAAGCTATGTCAAGTCGTGAAAAATTCATCAAATGCAACAGACTCCCAATAATGCATGCATACTCAGTTGAACCACAAGATCACCAAAACTTTTCTTTTTAATTAAGTGTTAGCATCATAAGGAGTACCCACGCTTTGACATTAAAATATCCAAACTTCTTAACTCACAATTTTGACATCGAAATGTCCAAACTTCTTAAGAAATTTCTCAACATAATGTTCTTGAGATAACATTATGATATCATCATCTCTTATGATTTTAACACTCAATATTACACTTGCTTTGCCCATATCCCTCACATCAAATTTAGAAGCAAATAACTATTTAGTTTTATATATTAAAATTAGTACCATATATGAGCATGTAATCCACATATAACAATTATTATATACTCATGATCACCAAGTTCTATATAATCACATCTATTTACTTCAACAAAAGTAAAATCATCAGACAATAAAACTTTGATTAGGCACCCCCACATTTTTAAATATTCAAATTATGTGCACATCTATAGAGAATGAGAAGAGAAACTTCAAATCATTATGATGTGAAGTAACACACAATAAATTCATTTTCCTCAACTCTTATGGAGATTTTAGAGAAATTAATGCACTAATGTGTCAGGCAAATTGATAACAGCTACATTTCTGAGTAAAGAAATTCTGAGTAAAGGCAGACATGAAATCCATTGGTGGCAAGTTTCAGTTTCTCAGTACTACTTGATCCATTGTAGAAAGCACATTTGCACACATATCTACAAAAATGATGTTATTGAACCGAACGTGCAATAATGATTTCGTTCTTAGGAAAAAACATGGAAACCAGTTAAATTAAAAAAACCACACAAGGTCATGAAAGAAATATTTTTATCATCTTTCAACATAGGAGATGAAAGATCCTAACAAAGAACTGAGGTTCATATAATAGATTAGTAAAACTGTCAATACAGCCTCCATTCTACATCCAAAAGGACATTAATAGGTTTGCTTCAAATTTGTTTTAGCACATAGGACTATTGTTAAAACCATTATGCTAATTTCAAACAAATACAAAATTTCACACATAACATGGACATCCCCTTATATCTCAGGATTAGTTTGTCTTCGCCCTTGAAATATCACTGTTACCATTAAATGTGATAGTATTATAATGATTGAAATGACTCTGTTATCATTTAAAAACACGATGGCAACAATTCCTATAATTTCATACCCTTAATGCACAACAGAAGTCCTAAACATTTGTTGAACATAAACCCATCAAAAATCGCATAAGAATACATTATAAACCCAATGAACTAGTACCATATGCTTAAACCTTTGTAGGAGAAAAAATGGGTTCAATGAAATTTGGATTATGATCTGACTGCATGTAAATAAATATTAACTTCAAGGGCGACGGTGTAATCAGATGCATACATATTCTATTTTCACTAGTTCAGAAGGACCTAGCGCTGGCTCGATCGAATCACTAAAGAGTCAAATGTTCAAATTCACCATTTTCCTGAGCAAATTAAACAAGAACTTAAACAGAGTGTAAACACTAATTCTTGACTGCCAACTAGTTTTATACTAGACTATTTGCCAATTGCACAATACAGTGGCTAAAGAAAATAGCAATGAGATTTATGAAAATCATACCTATCCATCGAGACGGAGAGAGCGGAGCAATCACTGCCCAATGGTGGTAGTAAAGTTTATGGGATCTTGAACGACATCGTAATGGACCAAGGCCGCAATACACGTAAATGATAAGACTTTGATCCTCGGAGGAGCATTCCCATACAAATCTTGCAGCGTAGGTGGGGAAGCGAAGTGTCGAGGAAGCTATTGCGGTGAAAAGAGAAGGCAAATCGGGCAGGGGCGGTTCGAACGGATTGCAACCGGATAAGCCCACAGATGCCCAGGTAAAGATCTGGACCTAGCGATCAGTTCACGCGGGACTTGGGACATTTTTCTGTGCCAATACTCACACAGTAACACTGCCACTGAGAATGGAGAGAAGACGCGGCAATCGGGGCAGTGATCAACAACGCAGTCATCGCTGTTGTACTCGCAAACATGTTGAAGAGGCGGGAGGAGGACGACACTAGCCTCTTCAGAGCGAGAGAAGACACCATTGTTAGTGATCGAAAGCTTGGAGAAGAAGAAAGTGGTATTGAGGATTTGACACATTGTTAGCGAAGATTTTAGCTAACAGAAGGATTTGGGACATTGGTTTCAATTATCAATTTTGTCGAACTCCTAACTAAATCCTTAAGATTGTTGGAAAAATTTGGTGAAGTTTCAAAAATTGAAGGAAACCAAAAAGATTAATTCATGAGGCGTGCGGAAAATAGCACTGTCCTTAAGGATTTATTTGCGTAATCCCCCAGGATTCAACATGAAGTAGAATGGCAGAAACTAAAAATATTATACAACCCAGCAAATTGGTGTATTTTAGAGAAGTAGTGGAGGTTGATATTTTCTCTCTCAAACACAAGAACTATGTTGTTGTATTTATAGGCATAATACACAACATCCATATTGCACAAAATCAGGAAAGCTGTTAACAGAATCCAAAATGGACATTTGAGGATAAGGTGACAGAATTAGAAAAATCAGTAAAGGGCTAAAGACTTGTCATTTGGTTTAGAAATGAAGATCAAGTCATTTTTAATTCAAATAGATAAGATAAACTTGGAAAAATCTTTTAAAACACTCCACTTTATCCAACAAAATTAGCCTAACAAAAATAAGCAACCTTTATAGGATATTGAAAACCAGCCCAAGTACTACCTCATAATGCACATCAACATAAGGAGCCATATATATTATATCCCAACTTGAAATGAGGAGCATACAATCCAGAAATGAATACTCCATTAAGATTTAAGCAGCAGCATTGCCTTCTTTTAAACATGATCCATTTTATCCTTAAAAAAACTAAGTAGCCTTTCAGTCACAAACAATAAACACCAAACACAACAACCGAATAAAGATGAAATTTCAATTGACATAGCTCTATAAACTCACTGAATTATAAACGTTATAACAAAATTATCAATCCATCTTCTCCAATAACAAAACACAATAAACCATACATTACTTCTTGTTGCTGTTCTTGTTTGAATCCTTATTTTTGTTAACATCATCAGGAACAACCTTGAGAAGCTTCCGCTGCTTTGATTTTGCAATCTTCTTAAGCGTATTAGGATTCGTAATCTTCTGAAGCTTAGTCCCTGACCTAAGAGTATTCTCCTGCTTCTTCTTCTCTCTCTCCTCACGGCGCCTCCGCTTCTCCTGCTTGTTCTGACGTATCTCCTCCTTCAGTTCGTTTATCCTCTCCCTGTATGCCTTCTTTATCTCCTTCTCTTTCATCCGCTCCTCCGCCGTCGTTCTATTCTTACTCACGTGCACCGCAGATGCTCGACGTGTCCGAACCTCCTTCCACTTCCTCCCAGATACTTTTCCTGCGATTACACCATCGTAAGTCGGCTTTCCAAAAGATGGTTTGTTAGGGTCCGAGGAGGACTGAACGGCTTGCCGCTTCAAGGGAGGCGGATTAACGTTGTCGACGTCCATGGATTCATTGTCCGGTGTCTCCGACAACGCATTGAGAAGTTGTACCTTGTCTGCTTCTTGTTCGGATCTCTTGCGCTTGAAGGTTTTTCCGCCGAATCCCTCGTCCAGCCGCCGGAAATCGATCGTGCAAGCCATTTTTCTGAATTAAGTGCGTATAGAGGCGTCAGAAGCCTCCTACGATATATTTTGAAAGTGAAAAATCCAAGTTCTAGGGTTGCACGAATATGACTCAAGTAGGGATTGTTCGTGGGCCAATATTCTTGATGGGCCTCAAACCAATACGTTTAGTTGACCAATGGGTTTTGTTTCAGTAATTGAAACTACCTACTCCTCAAAGTCCAAAGGCCTATCGCGGGCTATTTGCATAATACTCTGAAGAAATTGGAAATAATTTCTATTCAATTTCTCAGAGAATGTGAATTCCATTGTAACAGTAATATTCAGCTTACAAAAACAGAGACAACAAGGACCTATTTATAGACAGCAGAAAAGGAAAGCAACAGAAACAACGTAACTCAAAATGACAACTCAGCAAAAAATGTGACTGTGAAAAATGCGACTAATAACGAATTATCGATATTCCAACATCCCCCTCAAGTTGGGTTGTGGATATCAAACAAACCCAACTTGGAGCAAATAGCAGCAAACGGACCACGGGCCAATGGTTTAGTGAAAAAATTAGCGAGTTGGAGCTGGGACGAAATGTGATGCAGAGTGAGGAACCCGGACTTGTAGAGATTGCGAACCAAGTGACAGTCGATTTCAAGGTGCTTCGACCGCTCGTGAAAAATAGGATTTTTAACAATGTGGACGACCGCCTGATTATCACACCACAGAGTAACAGGAGTGGGAAGAGACAAATGAAGATCAACACAAAGAAAGGATAGCCACTGGAGCTCACAAACAGTGGAGCCTAAAGCACGATACTCCGCTTCGGCGAAGGAACGGGAGACGGTGTTCTGTTTCTTGGTCTTCCACGAAACAAGGCAAGTACCAAGAAACACACAATACCCAGTGATGGATTTACGGGTATCAGCGCAAGATGCCCAGTCGGCATCGCAATAAGCCTCCAAAGAGAGACGACTCTGTGAAGAATAGAAGAGGCCAACGGAGGGACGACCCTTGAGAAAACGTAACAGATGCAGGGCGGCCTCCCAATGGGATGAATAAGGATCATTTACGAATTGACTTAACTGTTGAACGACATACGTGACATCGGGATGAGTAAGGTTAAGATACAACAACCGTCCAACCAACCGTCGAAAGCGTTCAGGATTATCCAACGGAACCCCATCCTTAACTCTCAATTTCAGACCCGGTGGGAAAGGCGTGTGGGTAGGCTTGCAGTGAAGAAGCCCAGCATCCTGAAGAATGTCCAAAATATATTTTCGCTGGTTTAAGGCTGTTCCATCAGTATTCCGAGCAATTTCCATGCCCAAGAAGTATTTCGCAAAACCCAAATCTTTGATGGAAAAAAGAGAATCCAAGTACTGTTTCAACTCGTCAATATCCTGGAATGGGTTCCAGTTACAAGAACATCGTCCACATAAACTAAAAGCACCAAGAAATGATCAGCAGACTGTTTGATAAAGAGGCAATGGTCATGAGCGGATTGAGTGAACCCAAACTGATGCAACTTGTTGCAAAATTCAACATTCCACTGACGAGAGGCTTGTTTCAACCCATAAAGACTACGTTGTAAATGACAAACTTCACCAGGTTTAGCTTTATCATACCCTTCCGGAGGCAACATGTATATATCTTCATCGAGATACCCGTGTAGAAACGCGTTATTAACATCAAGTTGAACCAAGGGCCAACCCTTTATAGTAGCCAATGCAATAACCAATCTCACCGTCACAAGCTTGGCGACCGGGGAAAAACTATCGAGATAATCAATACCGTGCACTTGATGAAAACCCTTAGCAACAAGTCGTGCTTTATAACGATCGACACTCCCATCCGGCTTCAGTTTTACCTTGTAAACCCATTTACAACTGATGGCCTTCTTGCCCGGTGGAAAACGCCAAGTATGATTTTGCTCCAAGGCCACTAACTCTTGCTGCATTGCAGCCACCCGGTCCATGCTCTTACTAGCTTGAGCATAAGTTCGAGGTTCCTGAATAAGAGACACATTTGCTAGAAAAACATGATGTGCATCACTCAGATTAGGAGAGTAATTATAGGGAAAAGTGGAGATAGGAAATTGGTGGCCATCTGTGAAGTGTGTTTCTGTGGAAGAAGAGAATTGCAAAGGTGCAGTGGTGGTGGCTGAGCTAGTAATAAAATCAGAAAGCCATACGGGAGGATGAGAGACTCGAGTACTTCTACAAAGAGGAAGGGAAGGATCAGTAGAGGGATTTGGTAAAGGAGCTGAAGGCTGTGAAGGATCAGGTACATCAGCGGACACTAGGGGCAATGGTACAAAATCAGTTGGCATTTTAGTAGTAGAGAAAGGAAAATTATCCTCAAAGAAAATAACATCACGCGAAGTGAATATGCAATGATTGTCCAAATCATAAAGGCGATAGCCTTTTTGCCCAACGATGTAGCCTAAGAAAACACATCATAAGCTCTTGTGGAAAACTTAGACTTATGGGGATGAGTATTCGTCGCATAGGAGAGACATCCAAATGGTTTCAGGTGGGAATATGAAGGTTTTGTGCCATGAAGAAGCTTAAAAGGGGTCTGCCAATTAAGCAAAAAACTGGGTATTCGATTAATGAGATAAGCTGCGCTGAGGATGGAATATGGCCAAAATTTGGAAGGTAAATTGGATTGGAACATTAAGGCTCGAGCAATATTGAGGAGGTGTCTATGTTTTCTCTCCACGACCCCATTTTGTTGGGGTGTGAAGACACATGATTTTTGATGAATTATCCCAGCGGACACAAACACTTCTTGGCATTCTTTGCTAGTAAATTCTGTGCCATTATCGGATCGAACAATCTTAACCGAGGCTTGAAACTGAGTTTGTACCATTTGGAGAAATTGTTTAAGCAAGCCAGAGACCTGGGACTTATGAGACATAAGGAACACCCAAGTAGCTCGACTAAAATCATATACTAATGTGAGGAAAAAGGTGTAACAGTGAAGGAAAAGTGATTGTAGGGACCCCATACATCAACATGAACCAAATCAAAGCATTTTGAAGTTTGAATTTGACTGGTAGGAAATGGTAATCTATGTTGTTTAGATTTATGGCAAACATCACAAATATCTAGAGAAGGAGAGGCATCATTATCAAACAAATGTTTAAGAAAATTCAAATGTTTTAATACAGGGAGAGGGGCATGCCCCAGTCTTCTATGCCACAAAAGACAAGAATTATTACAAAAACTAGAAGTATTATTGCTTGAGTATAAAGTCACGCTGAAAACAAAGAGGAAGGCTGGAGGACATATAAACATCCAGCGGCTTTACCCACGGCCTTGACTTCTTCAGTCTGAAGGTCCTAGATTAAGCAATGAGAGGGAAAAAATAAGCACTTCAAGTGAGATTGTTGAGTTAATTGAGCAATGGAAAGGAGATTGTATTTAAAACTTGGAACTAACAGAACATCTTGCAACAATAAACCAAAGGATATGGCCACTTGACCAGAGTAGGTAACAACTTTAGTAGTTCCATCAGGGAGACAAACTGAAATTTGCGAGGAAATTGGAACCAAATTTTTCATGAGGGAAGGAGATGCACACATGTGTTTACTAGCTCCTGTGTCAAGTATCCAAGAGTCCTTGTCCAAAGACTCAAGTGTAGTAAGTGCATGATGATTAAGAATTGGTAGAATTGTACCTGCAAAATCTGTGTATTGTGTAAAATTCACTGCTCTGAATTGTTGTGTCCGTGTTGCACTTTTCCAGCATGTGCTTTTGAGATTTCCTGCTTAATGAGAGCTGCTATATCCAACTGATGTGTCATGTATATTATATAAAATAATATAGTTTTATGTATTTAATATTATATTTAACATATATAATGACAAATTTTATAAAATATATATATTTATAATACAAAATATAATATTAAAAAAGTATTACTAATATAAAATATAAGATAAAAATAAAAAAATAAAAAAATTCAACACGGGGCGACCCGCCCCGTCTCGTGGAGGGGACGGGGCGGGTCTGGGTATTAAGATACCCACCCCGCCCTATTGCCATCCCTATGTGCAGATTCAACTGCATCAACACCCTCTATCTCTTTATCATTGTTGCTGCCATAATTAGGAATAAGTGCAGCTGAAACAAGCATCTATAGGTCTCAAAGAGAACTGTGCTGGCATACACTTCATCAAGTGCTAGAACAACGAAGGCATTCCCAAGAAAGTTCAGAAGCCATTCTTCCTCTTCAATCATTTCGGGCCTCTGAAACTGAATGCGGTTGTTTCTCAGCTTCCATTTTATCCACATGTGCAACCTAGCTTCGATGTTAGGATACATGGGAGATCGTTGTTCATCTGAAACAACATTCTCTTCTTCGATTTGAGGCATGACAACTTCCTCAGCTTCAACAACAGTCTCAACAACTGCTTTTTCAGGTACCAGTGCAGTTGTGTCCTCGACCACAACTTCTTCTTGCTCAGCTATTGGGGGCACGATAGCAGCTGTGTCCACTGACCTTTCAACAATCGGGCTTTCTTTGTAGTAGAGATCGCAAGTCACGACTCCTCTTGGATCTCCTTTCCAAGGGATTTCATCCTCTTAATTCTTAGAGGTTTCAGCCACAACTCGAATGGCTGATTCTGTCTCAGAGGTTTTAGCTGCAGGCTTGATAGTTGATTCCTTTGCTTCATCTCCCAAGCCACTCTTGGGCTGAGTCTTCTTCTTCTTAATAGATGCCTTTTGAGGCGCATCTGTCCTTCGCTTTCTTGTCACCATGGGGGCAGCTGGGACTTGGACTGGAGTAGCTGTCTCTTCCTCGGGGATGCCTTCAACCGTTTTCCCCTTAGAAACGCCCTTCTTCTTGGCATGTGCCTTCTTTTAGGCAGCTAACAAGTTTCCTTTGAACAACCTTTTATTCAAATGGAATGCCTTTCCCTTGTGCAGGGGCAATTCCTTCTTCTCCAATAAGTACCCAATGACTATCCAATAGCCAAGGGTGTTCTTGAACTTGTTTTCAACAAGATCCACGTTTTGGATGTTTTGACACAACTTGTCAAATACAAACTCACTCCAGTTCACGTCCAACTCTTCCATGATAGCTGCCATCACAGTCAGCGTAGTCTGTGAAAAGCTAATTGTAGGAACCAAACTTGATGTCGATGCACTTTGCCTCCACATCCATCAGTTTGTGGTATTCCACTTTGATCACCGTCTTGGTGCTTATCAACTACTTCATACATTAGCAATTTCCTTCCATATTTTCTTGAAATTGAGCCCATAGTCCTTTAGCCTTGTCCGCTGTTGGGAATGTGAAACAGCTTACTCAAGTCTTCAACAGCTAACTTAACTTCTTTTCCATTCACAGAAGAATGGATCCCGTTGTCGCGAATGGAGGCATTCACGTAGAACATAGAGACCTCCTCTAAGAAGGTTTGGGGCATGGACAGGGTTAGAAACTTCAACAACCCTGACTTCTCCAGATGACTGACAATCTTCTTGGCTCTTTCCTTGTCGGTTGACTGTTTTACTAGCCCTTCTATATCTATAAGTGCACCAGAGTACACCTTCTCTGAAAGCTTGGCGAAAATCAAGGGCATAACTCAAATATTTCTTGGGTGCCATGACGGTTTTTGAGAAAAACTTGAAGAACTTCGAAAGGGTTTTTGCAAAGAGAAATTTATGAATATTCAAAAGCTTGAATGCAAAGTAAGAAGACAGAGAAAATGAATTCCGATATATATGGGACGTGAAGAGACTCTTTCGGGATATCAAAAATTGAATTGTGATCAACAATTGAGATTATAACATATAAAGTCTTTAATTTCGTCACATTAAATGCCTACAATATTTATGGCCAATCATAAGTCTCCTGTAACAGCTTTTAATATGCAACATTAAATGATGCTAACATCATCTAAAAAATATTCTACTTTAATGAAAACGACTTTGTTTGTCTCTTAGCCAATAAATGTGTCTGTCTGCTGATTCATTTTGGCTTGACTCTGCTTCTCTCTTTAGTCTGCTGATGGAACTCAGCTGTTCAGTTGACTCAACTCTGCTGAACATCTAATTTAGTTGTTTTACTTCACTTAAAGAGTAAAACTCTTCTGAATGCAATTTTTCCACTTTCAACTCTGCTGAATGTGTCTTCTTAGCTTATTAACACAACTCAACCAATCCAAGCTCATTCTTAAGTTCTTCAAACCTTTATTCACATAAGGGTTTTGTGAATATATCAGCTAACTGCTTCTCAGTTGAGTCATATTTCAATATGATGTCATTCTTTTCAACATGTTCTCGTATGAAATGATATTTGACATCAATGTGCTTTGTTCTTGAGTGCAATATCGGAATAATTACATAGCACTTGTGTTATCACACATGATTGTAATTTCCTTCTCTTCAATATCATAGTCTTTCAGCTGTTGCCTCATCCACAAGACTTGGCCATAACAAATTTTGTTGTAATATACCCAAATTTTTAGTCATTGATGTAACTATTGAGTTTTGTTTCTTGCTGAACCAAAAAACCAATATATTTCCAAACATTTAACAAGTACTAGATGTACTTTTCCTGTCAACTCTACATCTAACATAGTCTGAATCTGACTATCCAATTAATTTGAAGCTTCTTTCCTTAGGATACCACAATCTAACTTCTTGGCTTCCTTTCAAATATCTCAATATTTTCTTTGCTGTTGTCATATGACTTTCCTTAGGTGCAGATTGAAACCTTGCACATTCACCTACTGTAAAGGTGATGCTAGGTCTGCTGGCAAAAGTAGAGCAATGATCCAATGAGTGCTCTATATCTTGTCTGATCCACTGGTTTGCCTTCTGCATCCATATACATCTTGAGTGAAGTATTCATGGGAATCTTCACAGATGAGTTCTCTTCCAAATCACATTTCTTTATTAAATCTCTAGTATACTAGGTTTGGCTTATGAAGGTTCCATCCTTCATTTGTTTAACTTGAAGTCCTAAGAATAACGTAAATTCTCCCATCACTACAAGAAAAACGGTCAAAGACATCATGTAAAAGACATCAGTTTCACGAATTTTATGATGTCTTATTGTGTACAACATCATGTTTTAAGTGAAGCGATGTGTATGAGCGGATTTTTTCGCTATTACACACCGTGTTTAAGAGACGATGTCTTTGGCCACCTCTTTCTTGCTTTATAACATCAATTTTAAGATCAATTATTACAACAGATGTCTTTGTCCATCCTTTATTGGTTTATAACATCACTATTAACATCATTTGCTTGAAATTTGATGTTATTACTAGATCAATTTTAACAAACCCGACATAACACAATATTAATGAGTATGGGTTCAGTCAAAATTTGCTTAAACAAATTTGAACTCCGCTTAACCCGTTTGTATATTTTAAAAAAAATAATTAATTGTAAGGAAAAACAAAAATCATGATATGTATTTTTGTATGTTGTCCTCAAAATATGATTAGTATGTTATGTTATTTATTATTTTTCTTTTGTATGTTGTAAATTGTGATATTTTTTTTATTGATTGAATAATGTGTTATATTGATTGATTTAAAAAAATATATTTATTCAATTAAAAATATTAAATGTATATAATATTTTATTAGACGGACGGGTTTGGGTTACCTTGAAATAAATAAGTGGGTCCAGGTTACTGGTCCGTTCCTAATCTGTGAAATAAATAGGTGGGGTCCGGGTTCAAGATTCTGACACGAAGAATAAAATAGGTCGGGTCCGGATTAGATTATTCTGATCCGCGAACCCACGAACCCACGAACCCAACCTATTGACACCCCTAGTTATTACTCAATTATTATAATTTTAAAATAAAATAAAATTAATTTTCCCAAATTAAATTTTTTATTTTGAGAGAGAATTTTTAAAAATAGATGTTTAATGTTATTTTTATTCCTTAAAAAAAGATAAAAATGAAAAATTAAAATGTTGTGCCCTAAATTGTTCAAAGTCTCATCTCATCTCTCTCATTCCCGACACCCTTCATGGCAATTCTCCACAACCACCAAACCTCCTCCGCTGCCCGCCACCTCCACGTCCATCTCCGTTCCCTATATTGATTTACCCTCTTAGTTGTTACTACTTCGCGGTGCTCTCAGCTTGCCTATGGTCTTCATTTGGTCAACCCGACATTGGATACACTGGAATTTTGGAATCTTCTAGTTGCTCTGCCGCCATGGCACCACCGTCGAATCTATAAGGAACATTAATTCTGGTTGATGAGCGGACTAACAAGAAATACCAGGTTCGGGTCTCTTAGGAAGGCACAATCAAAGCACCAATTTGAAAAAGGTTTGTCAAAATTGGAAACACTATTGTCTTTTGTTGTATTATGTTATTTTAATTGGAAACAATAATTTTTCTTATCATAATGTCTTTGGTCGTATTGCAATGGTTCAAAGAGCTGTAATTAATGAGTTTATGTGAAATTCCTATATTCCATTTTAGTTTATTGTAATTTCGTTTAGACTTGGATAATTGTATAATCTGAAATGCTTGTTTACCTGAAAAATGAGGACTGTAGCTAAAATTATGTTTCTTTTTATTGTGTGTGTGGAAACTTGGATCTCTCAAATGGTTTACTTCAAGTACTTTTTATTGGTGGTACATGTACAACTTTGTTGAAGATTTATTATTCAAGTGACTGTTAAAGATAACAATTGGAAATAATGACAAGGTGCTCAAGCTTTGTGACACCATAACACTGCTCAAGTGCGAATCCATTTCTACATTGATGGTGATGAAGGGAATCCCAAATACAGGGGTTATCCGATTAAGTAGCTGGTTGAGGGGAGTTCCTTTTTGGAAGTGGTTTATCTTTTTAGTACGCTTTTCACTTTGCTACAGATTTATTGTCTTTATATTTTTTGTATCTTGGTCTTTTTCTTTGTTCTTTATTAGTCTTTAAAATCTATGTATTTGTGAGAATGAGTACGACTGTTATGGTTATACGTGAATCGCAATCCTGGTAGTGATTACCTATAGTAGATATTTGCCAAACTGTGATATGTTCTATGTTACTGGTTGATTTCTTATGCACTGGGATATTTTGGTTAATGCGAATGCAATTTCAAGGTTAATTTGTTTCATCTAATTCTTTTGTTCATGTTGCATCAAACAATTGTGTGTAGATGCTAAATTGGTCATAAGATGTAGACACTAATTGAAGGTTCTGATACTGTGGCTTTAACTATATTGCTATTTGGTATCCTATTGAATTGGATCCTGATTCAAGGAATTCCCTTTTACATCATTTTTGCAAGAAACAAAATCATTTACAAACCGATGTGTTAAGTTTATAACATCGGTGCAAAACTAATCTTTCAACCGATCTTAAAGGTAGTCAACAACATCGGTCAAAAACTGATAACGCTTAGAAAAAAGCTTGCAAATCGCAAGTTAACAACATCGGTTGAAAAATGATGTCTTTTTGATATATCAACATTGTTTTCGATATGCTTAAAACCGATGTTGAATATGCATACATTTAACATCACCGATTACGACATCAGTTGATTTTCCATAGACATCGGTTTTTAGCCGATGTCTGTGAGCATTTTTCTTGTAGTGCATCATGCTCGTCTCAAATTTTACTTGCATTAGATTTCAGAATTTGTCACATAACTCTTTGTTTGTGGATCCAAAGATGATGTCATCCACACATATTTGAACAAGTAAGATGCTCTCTCCATCTTGAATTCTGAAGAGTGTTATATCAAATTTCCCCTTGGTGAATTTATTGTCTATTAGGAATTGAGACAATGTATCATGCCATGCTCTTGGTGCTTTTTTCAATCTATACAAAGCTTTCTTGAGCTTATACCTTATCTCCAATAGTTTTCTGCTCAAAACCTGTAAGTTGTTCCATATAGACTTCTTCTTCCAAAAGTCCATTAAGAAATGCCATCTTCACATCCATTTGATAGACTGTGTTCTTGTGTGTACAACATAAGCAAGAAACATTCTTATTGCTTCCAATATAGCAAAAGGTGCAAAGCTCTCATCAAAATCTATACATTCTTCTCGACAATACCCTTTGACTACCAATCTTGCTTTGATTCTGAATACCCATTTTGTATCAATGACATTTTGGTGAGTAGGCCTTTGAACCAATTCCCAAGTTTGTTCTTTTCAAACTGATTCAGCTCTTTTTGCATAGTTAGGATCTAATGTGTGTCATCCAAAGCTTGTTTCTCATTCCAGATATCACAATTTCATCAGTTTCAACATCTTTGATTTGGCAAACACCCATATTGAATCTAATATTATATCCATTATCACAGTGTTGGTTGATACTTAGCAAACTGAAATTCAACACTTCAACATAAGCAAAATCTCTGATTTCTAGTCCATTTTTCTTGATGAATCCAATGCCTTTGATCTGTAGGTCCCAAGGGGTGAGTAGTAAGGTTTAGAAGGGAGGAGGGTTGAATAAACCTTACGAAAATTTTGATTTAGTCTTTTTTTAAATATTTTTAGAGTTAACACAAATAAGCTTAGTCCTTAAGGGACATCTAGGTTGGCTTACTTAGCAAAGTTACCCACTCAACAGACTCGATTGAGCTGTTGATAGTATAACTCAGCTGGTATCAGCTAACACTTAAAATAATAATTGATTTGGTTTTTGTTCAGCGGAAGACTTTTCACCCTTGTTATTATAAACTTGTTTCACAACACTTGTTTTTAGCAATAGTTATTATCAATTGAGTTAAGCAATTATAACTTAACAACATATATAAAAGATATGCAAGAAATGAAAGTGCTATAAGTAAATAAGACACAAGCAATGTTTATAGTGGTTCGATGATGGGGTAATTCTTCTAATTCACTCTTCTCCAACTCTTAGAGGAATCCATAAAGTAACAAGATCTTTAGTTACAAAGCTGTCAACAGTCAGAGTCAACTTCGATCACACAACCAGCTGCTCCTAGGACTCATCTTCTTCACAAAACATCTGTCTTGCTACTTCAGCTCCTTTGAACTCTTGGAATTGATCAAATAGCCTTACAACGAGCCCGAAGCCTCTGGTTCGAACTTGAACCTTACTACTTTTTCTTCAACCTCGGAGAGTATACCCCTTTTGTTCTTTAAACAAATTTTCTCTTCAACTGATGAAGTAATCTTTCCTTCACTAAGTGTGTTGGATTGAGTTCATTCGAAATTTGTCTTGAGGATATCTTTGAAAGCTTGAGAGTATTTGTAGTTTTTGCTTGCTTGAATGCTTGATAGTCTTATAAAATTCGTAACCTTCTCTCACTTGCTTCCTCAGCCTTTTATAGTGCACATTCAAAAATTTGCCTGTTGAAGAGATAAGTAATTTTCAAATAGCACTTCTTGGTTATTGGCTTGTCTTTTCTTGATCTGCAGCTTGTGATGGTGACATTTCCTCATTTTAATGGAGTGTGCAGCTTTTCAGGTTCTGATGCACGCTCAATGCTTTCCATTGGTTCATTCCTTTTGCACGCTTCTGGGATGAGCACTTTTAGATTTGGCAACATGGACGTATTACTATAATAAGTAATGTCCTTGACTTTTTTGCAATAGATTTATTACAGTTGACTTGTCTTGCCAGCTGCTTTACCCCTTTGACTTGAGTCAACTCCAACCTTTTAGGAACGACTTAACTGTCTGTCAGTTGACAGACTTAGCTTTCTATTGACTTGACTGTCACTTCTCCACTCTTCACTCAACTGTCTCACTGCTGGGTCTTCTCTTCGATCTTCAGTCGAGTCTTGTAATCTTCAACTTGGCTGACTCCAACTCAGCTCATACAACCTTATCTTTTGCAAGTTGAATTACATTGAGAATGGGGTGCCAACTTCCTAATCTAAGTTTTACATGGTATCATCAAAGTCTAAACATAATTTTTCCTTATAATTTCCCTCTTTTTGATGATGCCAAAACTTAAATAAATACAGCAAAGTAAATAGTGCAGTAACAAAGAATGTATGCGTAGAATATGTCAATTTTATTGAACATATCATTCTTGTACTTTACAAACGCACTTTACCACGCTTTTGCAAAGTATACCCTATACACTGTATCAGAGATACTATCTATACAAATGTATCAGAGCTATGATGATTTAGTACAAATGTATCAGAGCGTAAGCTCACGATTTACAACAAGTATCAGAGTTTTAAAACTTTGCAGAAAACTTAAAATTTTTGTATTTACAGCTAAGTAAAATACATTTGAAGGGGTGTTAGCCGTCTTCAACGCCTCGACTGTTTCCTTATTCTCTCTTCATCTTCAGCTCTCCTCCGATCTTCCTCCGCTCTCCTCCTCTTCCTATCTTCTTCTTCTCTCTTCTTTTTCTCATAGGTTTTTTAGCACCAGGGTCCTCCCTTCTCTGCCTTTCTTCCCATTCGGGCGTGAGCCTTTCATTTTCAGCTTCTTGTCTTTCTTCTGTCCTCTTCATTCTTTCTCTCCATTTTCAATGTTAGCAAAAGTGTCGTACCCAACCCAGTAGTTGATTCCCTTCTTCTGTTGATCAACATATCTAACATCTGTAGGTCTTGGCTGCGATGGAGCACCTCTGCCTCTTCCACCAATTCCAAACCTTTTCCTTCCTCGGTATGACTCAGCTCCTCCTCTAGGAGTGTACTATACGGGTGTTTTCTCAGTCGACTGACTGCTTGAACTCTGCTGCCTCTCAACTGTTCTTTCTCCCAATACAAGTCCCACGCCTGGGGTAGAGTCATGTTATTGAAGTAGCCTTCTGCAACTAGAGTTTGAAACTACTCTAGTGATCTAGGTTCAGATCCTACATCAACCATCGTGATTTCTCGAGGGGGTCTTATAGCTGGGGAATCTTTCAACAATCCAGCTGGGGGGCCTTCAAACCTTGCTTTTATGTCTTTGATTCTTTTGGAGTGCTTCTCAGCTACCTTCTCGAATTCAGCTTCAATGGCTTGTCTTGACTATTTGAATGCCAAATCAGCTTTGTCTTCTAAGGATAGCTCTTTCAGTAGTTGGCTGAGAATTGAGGCTGTCACTTCACCTTATTGAGGGGTCTTAGCAAGCATGATTTTCAAGGGTGGCTTCTTCATTTCACTTCCTTCCCCTTTGCTTGATTCCCCTTTCTTTCCATCCTTATCACTCCTTTGCTGTTCTTTACTTTCTTCTTCCCCCTTTTTGACATCATCAACAAGGGGAAGAGCCAACTGAGAGAATACTCCACCTAAGAGTAGATCAATCTTACTGTTTGTCATATCTTGCTTGTCGTGAGTCGTGGAGTATACTGCTCAGAATTCGGATATCAAAGCCATTGTCTCAGCTGCCATAAGCTTCATTTAAGTTTGGAGCACCTTTATTTGTTGTTCCATATTCCTCCATCTTTTGAATTTCTGACTTATGTTGAGCCTTGAGCAACTCCATGTCACTCTTATGATATTGATCCATCCTAAACATGTGGTCCTCTCGACCTGTTGGAACTTGGCGTTGTCTGAGCTCCAGATCACCATTTTTTCAAATAAGGACTTGTAGTAAGTGACCTGCTCACGTCTTAATGCCTTATTCTGCCCTATCCATTCTCTTATTCTCAAAATTGCTCATCGGATATCTCTAGTGATGTTGACATCGCGGTTGTTTAGCCATTGGTCTAATGCTGCAAATCCATGCTCCATATGTTCTATCTCTGCACAAATGGCTTTGAAGACTTTGCAAAAGTCACCGGCATCGATCGTTCTTCCGCCATACAACATTAAAATCGAATCCAATTGGCACCATAGTTGTATCAGCTAGAGTTCCAAGTTCTTTATGGGAGACTTGGATGGTATATCTGGCACGTTCCACAGCTGACTCTGCTTCCAAAGGCATATGTGCCTCAAAGGGAAAGTATTCAGCAAAAAGTTCTTCAAGAAAAATAGGAATTTCCACGTCCTCGAACTGTGGAGATTTTCCCTTTTCCTTCAAAATTTCCTCAGCTTCATGTGCCTCAACTGTCTCAACGTCATCGGCATCTTGTGCAGCCTGTGTTAGCCTACGGAGCTAACTGATCCTCAGATGTCTTAACAACTTCCTCGACATCATTTGTATCTTTCCTTTGAGTAGTCTTATCCTCGACTGACTTATCAGCGTCATTAGAGGGTGATGGAACCATTGGGGGTGGGCCATCAACCATAGTAAAGTTCATAGTAGTAGCCTTTTCAATGGCTTGCATCCTCTTTGCCTGTGCCTCCTCAACAGCCGTGTCCTTGGTTGATTTCTTAATAGGACTGACTAAACTTCATCATCAGTTCCCAAGAACTTAACATCTACGTTCTCTTGGGAGTCATGAAGAGCACTGTTCTCCTCTTCTTCAGTGATTTCTTCATGAGGGGCAGACACTTCTTCAACAACTTTCTTACCTAGGGAAGTCTCAACCTCCTCTAGGCCTTTAGTACCCTGAGCAGTCTCAACTGTTGATGGGCCTTCATCATTCCCTTTTGCAGTCTCAACTGCAGCAGGATCTTCAGCAGATATCCCTTCAGCAGACGGAGCTGCTTTAGGGTCTTTAGTAGTATCTTTCGGAGTCTCAACTCCTTGGATTGCCCTTTCATGGCCAAGTGTCAACTCTTGTGGCCTCACTTCCATCCTTTGCCTTGGCTGCAACAGCAGCTTCATCGGCCTGCATGACAGTTGACGTTTCAGCTGAGACAGTCGGAACTGTCCGAGCTTCGTCAACCTCAGTCTGATGAACTGTCAGAGTATCACCTTCGCGTCCTAACTTCTATTGTGTTTAGTCTCCCACAGCCTCCTCCGACCCGACTGTGGTGGTTTGAGTTTCCCCTTCAGCTGGCGCACCAGCTGAGTCTCGAGCAGTGGGGTCACTGAAGATGTGGTAGACTGAATGGTTCTCACCATCTCCATTATGTCTGGGCTAGGAGTAATCATGGTTGATGAAGATTTTCCAGGGCCCCTTGTCATGTGTTTCTCATGCATCTCTTTGGATTCCCTCATGGCCTGCCTGAACTCAGCTTTCTCGACTGCAACAACATGGTCAATTTCCTCAACATCGTTGTAATTGCTGTCAGCCGGTTCCAAGGCATATTCAGGTGCATCTATGTAGGCACAAGAATAAGGCTTCTTCGACTCTTCAACAGCCTTTGCCTTTTCAATAGCTCTTAACTTCTCATCGTCCTTCTTTTCATACAGAAAGGATGTACACAAATCAGGGTTAAGGGCGGAGCTAACTGAGATGTTTCCTAGGAAGCTTAGAAGCTCTTCTTCCTCCTCAACAAATTCAGGACTCTAGAATTGATGTCTGACATAACTCAACTTCAAATGCCTCCTGATCCTTAATATTTCTTGGATGTCAGGGTAGGCAGGAGACAACATATCGAGATCATCGTCCTCCTCATGGATAGGTGCAAGGGGAGCCTGTTCCTCCTCAATCGTTCTAGCATCTGTTTGAGGGGACTTAACAGTTAGCTCTTCAGACTGGTCATTGTGTCAACTTCTGGTTCTTCAGCTGTCTCATGAACAACTATCTCCCTTTCAGTCTACTGACCTTCATCAGCAGTCTTCTCAACTTAAGTGGTGATTTCCTGGCTTAATTGCAAAATATGCTCCGTAACTTAGGCCTTTTTGCATTTTCGGACCTTTATTGTTTCACTTTTCAATTTTTCACTCCAATTTAGAATTTCAGGCGAATTGTGCCCAAAAGTCACCGGACTTCATCTAATTCCCCGGGAATTGCTCACATAGCATCCCAAAGTGGTCCCACAATTGGGGATCTTATGATTTTCCGGCAGTTTTGCTGAGGTGGAAAATTATATATATATATATATTTCTTATGCCAACATGGAAATGTTTAGGAGGGAAAATAAAAAAGCCCTAGTTCCACAATTTCCCCCTCTTTTTTCGTTCCCAACCAAATCAGAAAACAGAAATTAAATAACACCCAACCCTAGATTCTTCCTTCTTCAACATAGAGCTCGTTTTTCATCTTCCTCCATTCTTCAACATCAATATCCAAAAATGTATCATGTTACTGGATATGGAAATTGCTTATCTTGATGGGCAGCTGTGATTCGAACCTCATGGACGGAAGACAATCCTGGGAGAAGGTTTTAATCGTGCCTGAACTTCAAGGTAAGGATTCGAGTTCTAATTGAATTTTTTTCGTATGCATTAAAAACTATTTTTTTTTTTAATTTTGCACCTCTTTGTTTTTTTGTTTGTAAAATAGAGAGTTATTAGGCTTGCATTTCAATCACTGCGCACATAGACCATGGTTTGTTCTTCTCTTTTTCGTTCAGATTTGGAGATGCTAGGGTTTTTTCTTTCTTTTGAGAGTTTTCTGAGACTTTATGAGAAATCGAAGAGTTTTTTTGGGCTTTTCTTCTCTCTTTCTTCATCAGTTTAGTTTCCCGCTTCTGGTGTCTTATGTGGTAAGGGAAATTATTTTTTTTAATTTTTTTACACTTCATTAGCCAACTGAGCCAAAATTCCCAGGAAAATGTAAAATCCCCAATTGAAAACATCACGTGCACATCACGTGAGCAATTCTGGGGAATTGGACGAAGTTCGGTGACTTTTGGGCACAATTCGCTGAAATTTTAAATTGGATTGCAAAATTGAAAAGTGAAACAATTAAGGTCCGGAAATGCAAAAGGGCTTAACTTACGTGGTATATTTTGCAATTAAGCCATGATTTCCTCACCACCCTCTACTTCCTTAGACTGCTGCTCTTTGGCGTCAGCTCTTCACAACTTGAGTGCCAGACTCAACTGACTTTTCCAAGGTGGCTCTTCAGCTTCTTCGACGGCAGCGGGCTCCACCATCTTTATCTTCTTGTCTGTAGCTGGATTGCGAGGCACAACTGAGTGCTTTTTCTTCACGAATGGAGAAGATGCAGTGGTATCCTTCTCCGTCTCGACTGTTGGGACAAGTGCAGTTTCTGGGATCGCTGCAGGGGTATGTGCATGCTTGTAACAAGCTGCAGAGGCATTGCATGCTTTGTAACGGCTGCAGGGGCATGTGCATGCTTTGTAACGGCTCTAGGGGCATGTGCATGCTTTGTTGCAGCAACTCTCTTCTTCTTCTGAATAGGCTTCAGAGAAGGAGCTGTGATGGTTGCAATAGTGTCCTTGGGGACATGATCAGCTGACTCACCTTTGCTGGTGTCAGCTCTTCTTGTATGTGCTTGCCTCTGAGCACTAGAGAGGTTTGCTTTGAACATCCTCTTGTTCACATGGAAAAGCTTCCCATGTCTGAGTGCCCTTTACCTCCATTAGATGGCCGATCACAAGGTCATACCCCAACGAGCTCACAAACAGACCAGCATTATTTATGGTCTTGTTCATGACATTTTGGCAGATTCAGCTGAAGATGAACTCAACCCAGTTCACCTTCTTCTCTTCCATTATAGCAGCCATAATAGTCAACTTCGTCCTAGACAGCTGATTAAAACTGCCAAATTTCATGTCCACGCATTTGGACATGACATCCATCAATTTGTGATAGTCGTCCTTGATCAACGACTTCTTGGCTGTGTAGACAGCCTTAGTAGCAGACTTCGGCTTGGTGATCTCCTTCCATGCCGCAGCTAGGTTCACATCTTTTTCAGCAATCTCCTTCATACCTTCTGAAGGAAGGTGGCAATGAGCAACTAAATCTGCAACAGTAATTTTGATGTCCTTGCTGTGGACAAATGACCTTATGTCTCCGTCGTGAACCTTAACGTTCACGTAGAACATTGCGACCTCCTCAAGGTATGTTTGCGAGAATTCCATGGTGAGAAATCCCTTGAGTCCAGATTTCTCTAACTTCGCAGCAATCTTCTGGGCTAGAGCATTGTCAACTCCCTGTTTGACCAAACCTTCGAAGTCCACTATAGAGCCAGAGTGGATCTTCTCAGCCATCTTAACAAAATCATAGTTAGGAGCCATTTCTCGAAAATGAACGATGAAAAACTTGTACATTGGACGCTGTAAGAACTAGGGTCTTGCTTTGGTTGCAGAGAAAAACTTGAACTTTCTTGAGAGAGACGGGTGTGTTGTGAGGAGAGAGAAAATTGAATTTTTGGTATATAAGGGACGCGATGGGACAATTTTTAGAATTTGAAAAGGTTAATAAAGATCAACGGTTGAGATTAAAAGCTTGAAATTGCATTAATTTTCCCGCATTAAATGCAACAACATTTATATCCAATCATAGGCTAAATGTGTACAGGCTTTATTCTAATACCATAATTACGCTGAAGTAAAACCCAATAATATTCCCGCTCGCAGAAAACGACCGTTTTGTCACTTAGCTCATAAATAACTCAACTATCTTCCAAAAGTAACTTGACACTGCTTCTCTCTTTACATGATGATTACTCAGCTGTCAGCTAACTCGATACAACTAATTTCCCGTCTTGGCTGTTTCATTTAGCTGGAAAATGAAACTTTGTTGATTGTCATATCTCTCTTCTTGACTCTGCTGATTGAGTCTTTTGAGTCTCCTAACTCAGCTCAATCAAACCTAGCTCAATCTTAAACTATTCAAACCTTGATTCACATAATGACTTAGTGAATATGTCAGCTGACTGCTTCTCAGTTGAGATATATTTCAGGGTGATATCTTTCTTTTCAACATGATCTCTTATAAAATGATATTTGACATCAATGTGCTTTGCTCTTGAATGCAATACTGGATTTTGAGTAATTGCTATAGCACTTGTGTTATCACACATAATTGGAATATCATTTTCTTCTATATCATAGTCTCTCAGCTATTGCCTCATCCATAGAACTTGGGCACAACAGCTGCCTGCAGCTATGTACTCTGCCTCAACTGTAGATGTAGCTATTGAGTTTTGTTTCTTACTGAACCAAGAAACTAATCTGTTCCCAAGCATTTGACAAGTGCCTGATGTACTCTTCTTGTCCACTCTATATCTAACATAGTCTGAGTCTGAGTAACCAACTAGCTTGAATCCTCCATCCTTTGGATACCATAAGCCAACTTCTTGGCATCCCTTCAAACACCTTAGGATTCTCTTGGCTACAGTCATGTGACTCTCTTTTGGTGCAGATTGAAATCTAGCACATACACCTACAGCAAATGTGATGTCTGGTCTACTTGCTATTAAATAGAGCAAGGATCCAATGCGAGCTCTATATCTGGTTTGATCTAAAACTTTGCCATCTGCATTCATATCCATCTTGACTGATGTATTCATGGGAATCTTCACTGATGACTTTGCTTCCATACCAAATTTCTTCATCAAATCTCTAATATATTTAGTTTGACTTATGAAGGTTCTAACCTTCAATTGCTTGACTTGAAGACCTAGGAAGAAAGTCAGCTCTGCCATCATGCTCATTTCAAACTTCCCTTGCATGAGGTTTGAAATTTTTTCACACAACTCTTTGTTTGTGGGTCGAAATATGATGTCATCCACATAGACTTGAACAAGCAATATACTCTTCCCATCTTGAATTCTGAAGAGTGTTCTATCAACTTTGTCTTTGGTGAATCCATTTTCAATTAGAAACTGAGACAATGTGTCATACCAGGCTCTTGGTGCTTGTTTCAATCCATACAATGCTTTCTTGAGCTTGTAGACTTTATCTCCAATAGTTTTCTGCTCAAAACCTGGAGGTTGCTCCACATAAACTTCTTCTTCCAAAAGTCCATTCAAAAATGCACTCTTCACATCCATTTGATATACAGTGAAGTTCTTGTGAGCAACATAAGAAAGAATCATCCTTATTGCTTCTAATCTTGTAACACGAGCAAAGGTTTCATCAAAATCTATGCCTTCATCTTGGCATTACCCTTTGGCTACCAATCTTGCTTTGTTTCTTACAACAGATCCTTCCTCATTCATCTTATTTCTAAATACCCACTTAGTACCAATAACATTTTGGTGGGTAGGCCTTTGAACCAATTCCCAAACTTTGTTTCTTTCAAATTGATTCAGCTCTTCCTGCATAACCTGAATCTAATGTGTGTCATCCAAGGCTTGAGACATATCTTTGGGCTCTATTTGGGAAATGAAACAAGTAAGCATAACTTCATGTTAGGCTCGATCTGGTTCTTATTCCTTCTCTAACATTTCCAATAATTAGCTCAGATGGATGGTCTCTTAGCCATCTCACATCTGGTTGGAGTAAGTCTGATAGATTATGCCGTCTCGTAGCTAAGTTGTCTTGAACATCTTCTTCATCATCATTCAGCTACAGACCTTCCAACTGTCTTTGAGATTTAGATGGATGGTCTCTTAGCCATCTCACTTTTGTTTGTATGCCTGTGTATTTGTTTGAGCATTTAGTTTCTTGGGATAATAGTGGAATTTCTGTGCTTGATGGGTTTCGTGTTTTGGTGCATTTGTGTGCTGATGTTAGCTCTTTTGCCTGGGGAATGACCTGTGATGAGGTTGAGGTCTTTGCCACTTTGGCTTGTATCCCATAGGTCTTGGCTGATATCTCACTTGGTTATTCCAATCAACTTGGTTTGGATAGTTTCTACCATTCCCATCATATGATTTTCTTTGCTAAAATCTCTGGGGCTTTTGGTAGCTCTGTTTAGCTTTCACAAAGTATTTTCTGTTTGGAGTCTACTGATGGACCTTTCTAAATTTGATTTCAGCTGTCCTGTCATCATACTTAATTGGCTTCTTGCCTTTTTCTTATATCCAAGGCCAATATGGTTGTGATTGTATTTTTGAGTGGGTGTTGGTGCAACATATGGTGTTTTGGATTTTTGGATTCCTTTATTGCTTGAGGATCCTCTTCCCATAATCACTCTTGAAACTTGGGCATGCACAAGGGAATTGAATCCTATGTCAGTCTTGTCCCAACTCTCTTTCTGAGTCATTATAAGTTCATCCATTGATTTGGATGCCTTAGTGAATGAAGCAATCACATTTTTAAGATCCTTTTCCCTCTTTTCTATAACAGCTAATTCTGCTTGGATCTTAGCAATTTCAGCCTTCAACTTTGTATTCTCATCAGCTATGTGACTTAGAGTACTCAACTCTTTAGTCAGCTGTGAGTTTTGGCATTAAAGCTGGATATTTTCCTCATTTAATATTGTGTGTGAGGTTTTGATATGCTCAAAATCTTTCATCATTTTGCCAATTGAATCATAAAGATCTGTGGGTG
Source organism: Rehmannia glutinosa (assembly GCA_016081115.2). Taxonomy (NCBI): domain Eukaryota; kingdom Viridiplantae; phylum Streptophyta; class Magnoliopsida; order Lamiales; family Orobanchaceae; genus Rehmannia; species Rehmannia glutinosa. The sequence goes on from CM071930.1 coordinate 34,573,106, forward strand.
ATGAAGTGTTTGTGTCACAATCATTATCACTAGAATATGAATGAGATGAGTTAGAGTGTACCTCATCTTCTTGATCTTTTGAATCATGCTTTTTGGCCATGAGGCATAACAAAGCCTCTTCCTCTGTATCACTTGAGTAGTCTGCTTCACTACTATCTGAGTCTCGAGTCTTTGCACTTGGTTGTCCCTTGTTCCTTGACTGACTTTCTTCTTTTCTTGTCTCCTTTCTTTCAAGACCTTTCAACATGACTTTCTTTTGTTTTCTTGTCTCTCTTTTCTCTTCAAGACCTTTCAATCCTCTTCATTTCTCTATCACTCCTCTGATTGTCAGCTCTCTGATATTCAGTCCTTTGATATTCAGCTCTCTTGGGTGGCCTGTCCTCCCTTGCTTTGGAAGGTGTTGAGTGTCTTCTTGTGGATTCATCCTTGTTTCTTTTATAGTTCTTATTGAAGAACTTGTTGAATCTTTTTACCATTAGGAAAATCTCCTCTTGGTCTATTATCTCCTTTGGATCAGATTTATTTCCTTCACTGGCCATAAGTGCAACTGTCTTGGGTACAACTGTCTCTTCCTGTTCCTTTCTTCTCAGCTCAAACTCATATGCTTGAGATCAGAGAATAGCTCATGGTTGGATGTTTTAGAGAGGTCCATGGAATGTCTCAGAGCTATGACATTCATTTCCCACTTAGCTGGGATGGACCTTAGAATCTTCATACACATCTCCTTCTGTGTGCTCCTTTGCCGGAGCTGAAAGTTCATTGGTGATTTCTGTAAATCTGGCATCCAACTGATCCAGACTTTCACCTGCAATCATTTTAAAATTTTCAAATTCTGGGACTGCCACAGTTAATTTATTTTCTTTAATTTGATCAGATCCTTCACAAATCAAAGTAAGCTTTTCCCAAATTTCTTTGGCTGATTTGCAAGATTTGACTTTATTAAACATAGCCTTATCCGAGGTTTTATAAAGAATGTCCTTGGCAACATTGTCAAGATTATATCTCTTTCTATCTTCGTTGGTTCATTCACAACGAGGCTTTTCAACCATAGCAGGTCTGGGCTCTTCTGCAACATCCTCTCCTTCAGCAGGAGGTGCTCTTCTTACAGCAGTGTTGATCTTTAGGACTTGCAGTTGTCCATCCTCAATTACAAGCCACATCTCATCGTGCATGGCTCATAGATGAGCCTTCATACGGATTTTCTAGTCATCAAACTCTTCCACAGTGAACATAGGAATGCGAGTTAGATTTGCTTCCATGATTATTACTTTGCTTTTGGAAATAAAAGCTTTAAAAAAAACTCAAGTGTTGATTCTTTTGAAAAGACTAAGATCTAGTCCAGTGACCAATGCGGAAGGCTCAATGAACCAACCGCTCTGATACCACTTGTAGGTCCCAAGGGCTGAGTAGTAAGGTTTAGAGGGGGGAGGGTTTGATAAACCTTACCAAATTTTTGATTTAGTTCTTTTTAAATATTTTCAGAGTTAACACAAATCAACTTAGTCCTTGAGGGACATCTAGGTTGGCTTACTCAACAAAGTTACCCACTCAACAGACTCGACTGAGCTATTGATAGTATAACTTAGCTGGTATCAGCTAACACTTAAAATAACAGTTGATTTGGTTTTTGTTTAGCGGAAGACTTTTCACCCTTGTTTATAAACTTGTTTCACAATACTTGTTTTTAGCAATAATTATTATCAATTGAGTTCATCAATTATAACTTAACAACACATATAAAAGATATGCAAGAAATGAAAGTCCTGTAAGTAAATAAGACACAAGCAATTTTTATAGTGGTTCGAGGATGGGGTAATTCCTCTAATCCACTCTTTCCAACTCCTGGAGGAATCCATTAAGTAATAAGATCTTTAGTTACAAAGCTGTCAATAGTTCGAGTCAGCTTCGATCACATAACCAGCTGCTCCTAGGACTCAGCTTCTTCACAAAACAGCTATCTTGCTACTTCAGCCCTTTGAACTCTTGGAATTCATCACATAGCCTTCCAATGAGCCCAAACCTCTGGTTCGAACTTGAACCTTACTACTTCTCCTTCCACCCTTGAGAGTAGACCTATTTTGTTCTTTAAACAAATTTCCTCTTCAACTGATGAAGTAATCTTTCCTTCACTGAGTGTGTTGGATTGAGTTCATTCGAATTTTGTCTTGAGGATATCTTTGAAAGCTTGAGAGTATTTGTAGTTTTTGCTTGCTTGAATGCTTGATAGTCTTATAAAATTCGTAATCTTCTCTCACTTGCTTCCTCAACCTTTTATAGTGCACATTCAAAAATTTGCCCGTTGAAGCGATAGGAAATTTTCTAATAGCACTTCTTGGTCGCTGGCTTATTTTTCTTGATCTGCAGCTTGTGATGGTGATATTTCCTCATTTTAATGGAGTGTGCAGCTTTTCAAGTTCTGACACATGCTCAATTCTTCCCATTGGTTCATTCCTTTTGCACGCTTCTAGGATGAGCACTTTTAGACATGACATCATGGACGTATTACTATAATAAGTAATGTCCTTAACTTTTGTGCAACGGATTTATCACAGTCGACTTATCTTGACAGCTGCTTTACCCATATGACTTTTGTCAGCTTCAACCTTTTAGGAATGACTTAACTGTCTGTTAGTTGACAGACTTAGCTTTCTATTGACTTGACTTTCACTTCTCCACTCTTCACTCAGCTGTCTCACAGCTGGGTCTTCTCTTCGATCTTCAGTCGAGTCTTGTAATCTTCAACTTGGCTGACTCCAACTCAGCTCATACAACCCTATCTATTGCAAGTTGAATTACATTTAAAATGGGGTGCCAACTTCCTAATCTAAGTTTTACATGGTATCATCAAAATCTAAACATAAATTTTCTTAACATAATCTCCCCTGGAGCTTCATTTTTTCCAAATATGACTTTGGCCACCCTTGAATTTTCATAGATTCTTTTTATTCCCTGTCATATGTCTGGAACAACCACTATCGATGTACTAGGTTCCTTGGCACTCTGTTGTTCCCTGAACCTGCAATCAAGGGAATCAAACTTTAGGTACCCATATCTGTTTGGGTCCTTAGGAGTTAGCACTATAAGGTGTTCCAACCAACCTATAACCAAAAGATTTGACTCTAAGAGGTTGCCACCTTTCAGTTCCATAATTATAATGAATTTTAGCAAATTATTTTGGTGCTTTAGGAACATACAACTGTCTCTTTTGTCGGTATGCCTGTGTATTTGTTTGCACATTTGCTTTTCTTGGGAAGTATGGAAACTGTTGTGTATGATATGCATTATGTTTGGGCGCATATGAGTGCTGATTTCTTTGCCTTGGGAATGACCTTTGATGAGTTTGAGGTCTCTGCTACCTGGGCTTGTATCCCATAGGATTCTACTTATATTTCATTTGATGGTTCCAACAGCATGAGTTGGGTAATTTCTACCATTTCCTTCATATGATTTGTTTTGATGAAACTTCTGGGTTTTTGGTTGTCTATTTAGACTTCACAGAATATCTCATGTTAGGAGTCTGCTGTTAAACCTTTCTGAATTTTGTTTCAGCTATTCTTTCAGCATACTCAGCTGGCTTCTTTCCTTTTTCTTTATATCCAAGGCCAGTATGCGAGTGTTTGTGGTTGGTATGGGTGCGCATATGGTGTTTCAGATTTTTAGATTTCCCCATTGCTTGAGGATCCTTTTTTGATAACCACTCTTATAGTTTGAGCATTGACAAAGAAATTTAATCCTAAGCCTGCTCTGTCTCCAATTTACTTTTGTATCATCATCAACGCATCCAATGTTTTAGATGATTTGCTGAGTGATGCAATCACAATTTTCAGTTCTTGTTCCCTTTTTTCTTTCTCAGCAAGGTTTGCTTTGACCTTTGCTATCTCAGCTTTCAACTGTTTGTTCTCATCAACTATGTGACTTAGAGTACTCAACTCTTTAGTCAGCTGTGAGTTTTTGCGTTTGACTTGGCTGTTTTCTCATTTAGGAGTGTGTGTTAGGATTTAATGTGCTCAAAGTCTTTTATCATTTTGCCTAATGAATAATAAAGATCAACCGGTGATGAGGTGTGTGTATCATGATCACTGTCATTAGATTTTGAAACAGATGAGTTTGAATTTACCTCATCTTCCCGTTCTTTAGCCATGAGACATATCAATGCCTCTTTTTGGTGTCTGAGGAGTAGTCAGCTTCACTGCTATCTGACATGTTGTCTCCTTACACTTGGCTGTCTTAGATTTTGCAACCATCATTGCTTTCTTTCTTTCCTGTCTACTTTCTCTGAATACTTTCTTATCCTCTTCATTTCTATATATTTTGACTCGTGGATAAGGGCAGTCAACTGCAATGTGACCTGACTGTCTGCAATTCCAGCACATATCTTCAACTTTCTTCTCAGCTTTCTTGGGAGTTCTCTTTTCCTTTCCTTTGGAAGGATCGGAGTGCCTTCAAGAGGACTCTCCTTTGTTCCTCTTATAATTTTTGTTGAAAAATTGGTTAAACCTCTTGACCATCAAGGCAATCTCTTCTTTATCAATGATGTCTTTGGATTTAGTTGCCTTAGATTCTCCAGCCAATAGAGCATCTGTATTTGGTACAACTATCTCATCATGCTCTTTCCTCTTGAGCTCAAATTAATATGCTTTCAGATCTGAGAATAGAACATGGTTGGATATCTTGGTCAAGTCCATGGAGTGTCTGAGAGCCATCACCTTCATTTCATAGTTAGATGGGAGGGCTATTAGAATCTTCATACACATTTCCTCCTGTGTATACTCCTTACCTAAGGCAGACACTTCATTGGTAATCTTTATAAATCTGGCATCCAACGCAGATTCGGTGATTCTCCTAACATCATTTTGAAGTTCTCAAGCTTTTGCACAACGACTATGAGCTTATTCTCCTTTATCTACTCTGAGCTTTCACATATAAGAGTCAGCTTCTCCGAAATTTCTTTGGCAGTCCTGCAAGATTTAACTTTGTTAAACATGGCTTTATGGAAGTTTTATATAAAATATCCCTAGCCACATTGTCCAAGTCGTATCTGTGTATGTCCTTATTTGTCCACTCGCATCTTGGTTTATCGACCTCTGCCGGCTTTTCAGCATTATCCCCTACAACTCTTATAACTGTGTTCACCTTATTGATTCTAATGGGTCCATCTTGTTAGTCCAAGTGGCTACGATAATCTAGAGGGGGGATGAATAGATTATGCCGATTTTCCGAACTTCGCCCTATTTTTCGAATGAATAAGCAATGACAAGAATGAAGGTGTGGGAAAATAAACAACACGCATCGATTTATAGAGGTTCAAACCACCTAGGGCCTAATCCTGTACCACCCCAGTATCTCCAGTAAGGATTTCAAAAAGAAAAAAAGATTTTTTTAATAATTACCACAATTATTACAACTTCACCTTGAAGAGTACCACACTCTTCTTACAACACCTCTTTGAAGATTACCACAATCTTCCTAGAAAATTACCACAATTTTCTAGCTACGGCACCTTGTGAAGATTACCACAATCTTCCACCTTGAAGAGCACCAAACTCTTCAACACCTCGAAGAGCACCAAACTCTTCCACAAGAATATTACCACAATCTTCTTACACCTAACACCTAAGATCACCCAAGTGTGCTCTTACTACAAGAACACTCACAAGGATATCATGTGTTGAATGACGAACACAAATTCAAGATTACAACTCGATAATGAAGTATACAACTTTGAAGTGCAAGTGTAATCAAGAATCAAGCCTAGACCTCAAGATGTGAAAGTGAAAGACCTTAGGCAAGTACAACAAGAATGTTGAAATATAAAAATAAAGTGTTTGCTTGAATGTATCTTGTTGTGTTGTAGTGTATTCTCTCTTTTTGTGTTTCTTCAATTCTTCATCTATTTATAGAAGATGTCTTGAACTAGATAGGCTCCTCCAAGGAGATTGAAATCTATAAAAAATTGCAAGACAAATGAAGAATATAGCTGTTAGAAATCAATACCATAAATTGAGAAAAAGTTGTCTGTTGTACAACGGTTAGAATTTGCTGTCAAAATAGTAGGGCGACCATTCGACCACTAATAAAAAATGAAAGTGATATAGCAAAATCACATAGGGGGACCGGTCCAATAGGGCCTCGACCGGTCAACCTAGGGTCCGACCGATCGGCCCTGCCCTGGACTAGTTGGACACTCTCAAAAATATGATACAGAGTGTTCTGGCTTTCATTTACTCTTCTCAGATACCGATCGATATCTTATGCGATAGGTCGACCTCCATGGTTTTTCAAATGTCTCGTTTTTGTTTCAAAACTCAATTTCTGACACGGGTTGCCCTATAGAGCGACCGGTTGAACACGAGATAGAAGTATTGTCCAATTTTTGTCAAAAATAAACTTCAAGAAATACTCCGAAAAATTAGTAAAAACATTTTAAATCATTTGGGAGTATTTGGACAACATTTAGAAAAATTGTTTTGGTGTAAAAACACAGTTAAACAAAATCATCAAAATCATGATAAAAATATTTATCTAAAAAACTCTCCCTTTTTGATGATTACAAACCAAACAATTTTAGGAGGTCGATTTTGAAAACAAAACAAATTTTCCAGTCCAAAATAACTAACCGTTTTAAGCAACAACTTTCCTTGCATAATAGACCCAAGGATGGGAGTAAAGATTTTCAAAAACATTTTGCAAAAACTCCCCCTTTCAACATGCACAACAAGAGTAGTATAGATGCAATCAAACAATAGCTAAAAGCTCAGTTTTTACGATAGAAACTAGAATATCATGAGCTTAAAAGCTCCCCCTGTCAAAGAAACATCATTAGACATGTATATAAGTCCATAATACATCCAATGGACTAAGTATCATTCACAGCTTTTGGCTTTTAAGAGCCATAGCTTATAGCTTTTTTCGCGAACTTATTTTAGCTTCTTTGAGCTAAAGAGCTTATATCCTGTTTCTCCACCTCTAGAATCATCAAAAAGAATGTTAGCATGATAAAAATATCATATAATCATATCAAAGTGCGCAATTGAACCGATTTATCGAGCTTATGATCATGAAGCTTAGAAAACCAAAGGCTAAGGGAAAAGTCAAGAATTTGACTTGTAAAAGCTCATTTGAGTGGCAAAACATGATCTCTATAAACTTATAAGACTTTTGAAATCGAGAGAATCATGTAGGTGATGAAATTTTCATAGAAACATTTTGTTGAACACTTGGCATGCGTTGAATAAAACAAAAGATGTATATAGCTTTGAAATTGTAATCGAGCCAAAATTTTCATCACCAAATATAATTTTACAAATATCATTCAACAACAATCATCATACCTAACACAAGTATATAAGAATTCCAACAAAATAGCAAGAATGAAACACATTCTCAAGGGTTCAACCCAATTGAGATAAAGAAGGAATTAAACTTACCAATTAATCAGAGAAGTCGGGTATCATGGATGATATACCAATATTATAAACTCAAAAAGATATAATTTACAAGAAAGAGATCATTTTGAGTGAATTGTGTATGAAATTTGCAAAGGGGTTCGAAATTGGAGCAAAAGGGCCAAAATGGCTAAGTATGGGACAGAGATAATTTTAAACCAAAATTTTGCCCAGGTGACCGATGCAAGGGGGTCCGACCGGTCCAAGTGTTGTTCGACCGATCCCCTTCCTTCATCCGGTCCCTGGAGCTTCTTTTCAATTTTTGTCCGAATTTTGAGTTATAAATCCGATTTTTCACCCCTAATTTTTAAAAATGCACAAAATGCAAATATAGATCTCATTCAATATACATTATGCCTAAACAAGCTCGAAATGAGGTAAAAGACTTGGCGGATAGCGGTTAAAAACTAATGTCCATGAGTTATCCTTGAGACAGAATTAAACACATCTCAATTTCCCGTTTAAGAAACGCAATCCCTTAAAAAATATCGAATCTCAATATGTTTAGTTCGATTATGAAGAACCGAATTTTGAGAAATTATTTATACCGGACTTGCTATCCCAAAAATATGAACGTTTTAAAACTTTGGATAAAACAAGCCATAAGAAGAAGTGCCTTTCAAATATTGAAAATTTCTTTTAACGACACGTTAATGAGATTCTTTGGGATTGTTTTGAAATTGAGCATATAGGCATACGGCATGGAGAATATCGAGTCTATGAGAGTAATGAAAGTTGATGAACATACTTCGAATTTGTTTGTCAACCAATATGCCTTTCTCAATCTTGACACATCATGACGTAGATGGCTTTGGATAAGTATATGATCATTTGTTCCTTAATGCCAAAATATTTCCTGCAAAATCTTGACAAAATATCTAGCACAAGAGCATAGTAATATCGGATAATATAGACAATATGAATATAAACCATCAAGCAAGTAACACATACTATGCTTTTAGTAGGAAAAAATTGATAAAACAAGTGCTTATTGAAAATCTATTCAAGGTCTTTTTTTGAATTTTGAAAAACCGAGAGTATATAGATGAGACCTCGATTTTTAAGAAACATTTTGAAAAAGAATTATGACAATCAAGAGAAGAAAAACGACATGAATAATAAAGTTCATAATTCAAGAAAAGGATACGAGTTATCAATTTCGCCATTGCCAAGGGTTGTGTCCTTCCCATTGTTGAATATACCTTCTTCTTGAAACACGACTTTGTTGATAATATCTCCCCATGCAATCATATGGTGCGATCATTTGTTGTCTATTTGACAATTTAAAATTTCTTTGATTTTTGTTGCGCCGAGTACCTAACATAAAATTTTCTTGTGGTACCCTCAAATGTTTGGGTCCTTCGGGATTAGCATTGAGACTTTTAGGTCTCTAATAATAATTAGAGCTATTTCTAGCCTGACAAGTATTAGCCGTGTGACCACTTTTACCACAATAAAAATATGTAATAGTTTTAGAAGCATAATGACCAACATTCATAGTGACTTGGTTCTTTTTCATATCATTAATAACATTTGGCTTATAACCAAGTCCTAGTTTCAAGTGATCGCTACGTTGAACATCAAGAATTTTGGTCATTTTATCGGTACTCAAGTTAAACTTTAACATATCCTTTTTCATGCAATCAATATCCTTAACAAGATTACTATTTTGTTTTTCAAGGTTTCTAACCTTATCAAGTGTGGTAGTGTGAGCACAAGTAAAAGATTCATAAGAAGCATGTAAACTATCCTTTTCATTTTTCATGGTGTTGAATTTCCTTTTCAAATTTTTGTACTTAAAGAGCAAGCTTTGAAATTCATTTTGAAGCTCATCAAAATTATTTTGTAATTCATCATAATTATCATGCAATTTATTACTAAAAGAAATAGAAGAATTAGAGCGTACCTCGTTGTCTTCTTTGATGCCCATTAGACATTGCTCGGCTTCCTCATCATCGGATGAAAGAAGTTCGTCCCATGATGTTGGTTCGACTTTGGCCTTCAAGGCTTTGTGAATGTGCTTTTTCTTTCTTTGCTCTTCTTTCTCTTTTGGACAATTTGCAATATGGTATCCGGGTTTTTCCGCATCTAAAACAAGAATTGTCTCTTGTTTTTCTTTCCTTGTTTTTATTTACGAATTTTGTAAATTTTCTAATACGCTCTTCATCTTCATCTTCATCTTCATCTTTCTCATCACTAGAATAATAATTTTTCGATTTTGAGGCAAGACCTTTTGAAGTTGATCCCATACCCGGTTGAGAAGTTGATGCCTTTGAGTTATGCATTTCATTGATATAAACTTCATAGATAAGAAGATTGCCAATAAACTCATCAAAATTTAGAGTTTCCAAATTTTGAGCTTCCGTAATGGCAGTAACTTTTTCGGACCAAGAGGCGAGAAGAGCATTAAGAACTTTTGTAACCTTATCCTCTTCGGAAGTAATTTTCCCAAGTGCAACTAGAGGATTTACAGTATTATCAAGCCTTTCAACCATTTTAGAAATATTTTCACCAATATTCATAGTAAAATTTTCGAACTCTTTGACCAACATAGTATTACGAGCTTGTTTCAATTTCTTTGTGCCTTCATAAATAACTTCCGATTTTTCCAAACATCATGAGCGGATCGAATGCCTCTAATACGATTATATTCCGTAGCGGTAAGAGAACAATGAAGAATGTTAAGAGCTTTACCGTTTAAGGAGAATATTTTCTTGTCTTCATCATCAAACTCCTTGAGGGCTTTGAGGATTTGAGTTCCATCTTCCTTTTTCTTCATGGGGATGGATACTCCATTTATAACCTTTTTCCAAATATCGTATCCGCAACCTTGTAAGAAGCATTCCATTCGGTCCTTCCAAAATGCATAATTGTTGGAGTCGAAGAGAGACGATCTATTGAATGAAGCACCGGTTGGCAGATAGCTCTCGTTCTTAGCCATGGATCTTTCCTCTTTACTCGCAATGTGGAACGAGCTTGCCAAAGAGTTTGGCTTTGATACCACTTGTTAGTCCAAATGGCTATGATAATCTAGAGGGGGGGTGAGACGATTATGCCAATTTTCCGAACATCGCCCTCTTTTTCGAATGAATAGGCAATGACAAGAATGAAGGTGCGGGAAAATAAACAACACACGTCAATTTATAGATGTTCAACCCACCTTGGGCCTAATCTCTACTACCCCAGTATCTCCTGGATGGATTTCAAAAAGAAAAAAAGATTTTATTAATAATTACCACAATTATTACAACTTTACCTTGAAGAGTACCACACTCGTCTTACAACACCTCTTTGAAGATTATCACAATCTTCCTAGAAGATTACCACAATCTTCTAGCTATGGCACCTTGTGAAGGTTACCACAATCTTCCACCTCGAAGAGCACCAAACTCTTCAACACCTCGAAGGGCACCAAACTCTTCCACAAGAAGATTGCCACAATCTTCTTACACCCAACACCTAACATCACCCAAGTGTGCTCTTACCACAAGAACACTCACAAGGATATCTTGTGTTGAATGATGAACACAAATTCAAGATTACAACTCGATAATGAAGTATACAACTTTGAAGTGCAAGTGTAATCAAGAATCAAGCCTAGACCTCAAGATGTGAAAGTGAAAGACCTTAGGCTATTACAATAAGAATGTTGAAATATAAGAACAAAGTGTTTGCTTGAATGTATCTTGTTGTGTTGTGGTGTATTCTCTCTTGTTGTGTTGCTTAAATTCTTCATCTATTTATAGAAGATGTCTTGAACTAGATAGGCTCCTCCTGGGAGATTGAAATCTGCAAAAAAATGCAAGACAAATGAAGAATATAGCTGTTAGAAATCAATACCATAAATTGAGGAAACGTTGTCTGCTGTACAACGGTTATAATTTGATGTCAAAATAGTAGGGCGACCGGTCGACCACTAATACATAAATGAAAGTGATACATCAAAAACACACAGGAGGACCGGTCCAACAGGGCCTCGACCGGTCGACCTAGGGTCCGACCGGTCGACCCTGCCCTGGAATAGTTGGACACTCTAAAAAATATGATACAGAGTATTCTGGCTTTCATTTACTCTTCTCAGATACCGGTCGATGTCTTATGCGACCGGTCGACCTCCATGGTTTTTCAAACGTCTTATTTCTGTTTCAAAACTCAACTTTAGACACGGGTTGCCCTATAGAGCGACCGGTTGAACACGAGACAGAAGTGTTGTCCAATTTTTATCAAAAATAAACTTCAATAAATATTCCGAAAAATTAGTAAAAATATTTTAAATCGTTTGGGAGTATTTGGACAACATTTAGAAACATTGTTTTGGTGTAAAAATAAAGTTAAACAAATCATAAAAATCACGATAAAAATATTTATCTAACACATCTTCGATGACAAACTACATTTCATAATGTAAAGTAGAGAAATATGCCCACATGCAAATTTTCCAGTCAACAAATTCCTCAATAGTGAACATATGAATACGAGATAGCTTTGCTTCCATGATAATAACTTTGAAAACTATTGAAAACTCAAGTGTTGATTTTTTAAAAAGAATGAGATCTAGTTCAGTAACCAATGCGGAAGGTTCTTTAAACCAGCCACTCTGATACCACTTGTAGATCCCAAGGGGTGTGAGTTAAGTCTAGAGGACCTACAAGTGGAAACAACTAAGTCTCTTAAGAGTATTCACAAGAAAACAAGTGGGTCTCTTGAGAGACAGCCGGGTCAAAATTCAGCAGCGGAGTTAACCACTAAACAAACTCTGAGAGAGTTGTTGATAGAGTAACTCAACTGAATGAAGTTAGCTTTTACAAATTCAGTTTTCTTGGTTTTATAGTGGAAGTCTTTATACCCTGTTTAAAGATTGGTTATCAACACTTATAATTAGGTTTGTTATTATCAGTTGGATAGCAAATATAGAGCAAGTAAGAAAATTACAGAATTTAAGTACAAAATATAAAATGACACAATAATTTATAGTGGTTCGAGGATGAGGCAATTCCTCTACTCCACTCTTATCCTACTCTATGATGAATCCACTAATGCAACAGTAACTTCGTTACAAAAGTACAACAGTCCGAGCAAGCCTTGATCACACAGCTGGCTTCACTCATGGGACTCAGTTCATCGCAAGGCAACTGCCTCACCACTCAGCTCTTCAAATATTCTGGACTTGATCACTTATCTCTCCTTCATATTTGAACCAGGTCCGAACTAGAACCTCACTAAACTTCATTCACTTCTTGAAAGAACAAACCCTTTTGTCTTGAAAACAATTTTCCTCTTCAACTTGAAAAATATCTTTTGTATCACCCCATATATTATTTTTTTGGGTCAGTGATTTTTGAACTTTTTAGGATTTTGATATTGGATCCATCATAGAATGCCCTTTTATTATTGTAAGCCTAGTGATTAGTATATTGATAGGCTTATTTATTGAGCCCACTTTATTAAAGCCCATATGTGTATTTTATTTGATTTTAAAAATCTGCAGAATTTTATTTGTCTATATCCAATAGATTTAACCTAATACATGACCTAATACAATAGGGACTCTCAAGCCTAAAAACATATATATTTGCAGATATCTCCATACCCTCAGAGCCACCAAACTCACGTGAATTCTCATAATTCTAAAAGTTTCACATCTCACGGTTACACTGTAAAGGTAGGAACTCCAAACAAACTCTTTTTGTCTATTCTTTGGTTTCAACATCAAATTTCCAAACCTATACCACCCGAATCTCAGCCCATCACCGTCGTCTCAGGAAACCCACCGGCAATCACAAGTGTAACACCGAACAACAATCCCAGACTTTGAGAAAAAAAAATTCCTTCCCTGTTGCTTACAAGCGCAGACCCCGATCCAGTCTAAGCCCAAATTGCCGCTGGTGAGAGCATGGACAGAGTGAGAGGCCAAGAGAGTGGGATGGTAAAATTATTTTAGAGGAAAGGAAAAAAAGAGAGAGAAAGAGATAAAAAGGGAGATGAGAGGTGGTGGTTACGGAAAAAAGGTGATGGGAGTTGTGCAATTTTGAGAGAAACTCACGAATTGAGGGTTGAAAGTTTTTGTCAGATTTCAATCAAGTGCAATAATGGGCAGGACATTAAATTTTGAGAAGAGTGATGCAATGGGGTTTACAACTGTAATGCCCGAGCCTCTCATTACTCACTAGGTTCATGCATCATATGCTATTTATTTGATGCTTGCATCGCTTTGGTGTTTTTATAATTTATATCATTTTATAACCCATGATCGATTTCACAATCCTAGAACTCACGTGTAGTACTAATTGTCAAATTGCTAGCTTAAGTAGTTGCTTGTTCAATTCATTGACATAAAAATAAGGTCTAGGTGTCAAACTATTAGTTGCCATCACATTACACATGGTGGATTTAGAAATGAATAGTGGCATCAACGTATTTATTCGGGCGAGATATAAATATGTATTTATATAAATAAAAAAAATACTTCATACAACATATATATATTTTTTTAAAAAAAAGATAGTACTATATAATTATAATAGTTATAAGTATAATATATATATATATAAATCTGTACTTCATACATTCTAACTATATGTCTAATATATATATATATATATACACATACTACATAACTTATAAAACAAATTATGATTAAGATATGTAAGAAAAGCTTCTAACCCATCTGACGTGGTGATTACACCATATGTTGGTAAGTGTATATCATGCAGCTAATAAGCTAAAGATATACATGTAATAAAATCTGATAATATGCATATCAAATAAAAAACTAGTTATATTTACATATATATGGATTGGTTCAAATGAGACCAATCCCTTTAGGTTAGTCCATAAGAATACTTATGGACTCTTGATTTAAAATTTTGGATGGTGTAGATCATTTTAGTTAATTTAGGCATATAAGGATATAATTGTACTTTTATATTTAATTAGTTATGTTAATTGGAAAGTTATTAGCTATTTTTAAGGAAACATAATCCTACCTTTTCAAGCATTATCCTACCTTTTCGATTTTTAGAGAGGAAAAATCATCAACTTCAAGTATTTTTTTCAAACTTGATACTTATTTCCGCCATATTTGTGAACAGTCGTTTTATTGTATACTTAGTTCAGTGGACTTGTATACTTAGTCATGTTTTATTGTATATTTAGTTCAGTGGATTTGTATACTTGGTTCAGTGGAATCATATTCTTAGTTATATAAGTAGTTTAGTAAGTAGTTTAGTAAATTTGTATACCTAATTCTGTGGATTTGTATACTATTAGTTCAATGGAATTGTATACTATTATATAAGTAATTCAGTGTAACTGTATACTTAGTTAAATATTTCTGTGTACTTAGTATTATTTTAATGTATAGTTAGTTCAATGTAATTGTATACTTAGTTAAATGTTTCTGTATACTTAGTAAAGTTTTAATGTACAGGTCGTTTAGTGTAATTGTATACTTAATTAATTGTTTATGTATACTTAGTAATGTTTTAATGTATAGTTAGTTTAGTGTAATTGTATACTTTTCATTAATTGTTGCACGATTTTGTTGCCGTATTTGAATAAATTGCAGGTTCGAATCGGAAGAGAGAGAAAGGAAAGGTGAATCGCTTGATTATGGGGATGTGATCAATACAAAATCACGTCCCTAATTTTTAGGAAGCGGTTACTATATTTAATTAATTTCCTGGATTCCTATTTTATCCCTTCTGTTGTATACTTACTTATGAAATGTTGTATATATTGTAATATATCTTGGCCATTGATTTACTATTTGGATGATTTAGTTTTATGGACTAACCTAGGAGGGTGGTCTCACAGGATCCCCTCCATATATATATATATATATATATATATATATATATATATATATGACTTACCTATTAAGTATAATCACCACCGCCTCATTGCCAGGGGCGGAACCACCCATTACCAAGGCCCCCCAAAACTTTTTTTTTAAACTATCTATATATAAGTATATTTTGTATTCTATTATTATATAAGTGAATTTTTATTATCATATATGTTTGATAATTTATTTATTAATTGTTGGCGCTATGATATATTTCTACCAGAATCTTATAATATTAATATTATCCGTACCCATCTCAACTTCTATTAAGAAATTACACCTATTATTCATAAATTAAATATCCCAAACCCAAAAAAAATTACCCTTACCACTCCTATTAGCAGGCCCGATCCTCCATTGAGGCCAATGAGGCCGTTGCCTCGGGCGCCGGGGCGAATTTTGGCCGACCTATTTTATAATTATATAAATTACAATATAATAAACCTTGTGTTTTGTATTATAAATGTATAAATGATAATATAATTATAAATTTGTACTTTGTAAGAATATATATTAAGAGATTAATGAATTTAAATTTGTAATTTATTAACTTAGATACGATGAAAGAGTTTGGAGCTAAAATAAATAAAAAAAGACAATGAAAGAAAATGCACTAATAAAAGTCAAATAAATATATATCGATATTTCTTTTTCTTTGCTGGCTTATATGAATTTTTCTTTGTTGGCTTAGACATGTTTATGAATTTTTCTTTGTTGGTCTGCCCCTGCTCATTGCCAAGTTATATATAATTATACATACATTAGTACTCTATTATCTGAAAAGAAAGAAACACACGCGGATTTCGGGCTGGGAATAAGAGCAAAGAGAAGAGGAAAAACAAACAAGGGGACGAAGGTAACAAGCTTCAAGTACAAAAACTTTGCTTTGATTTTTTTTTATTAAAAAAAAAAAGAAAGGAGAGAGAGAGAGAGAGAGAGAGAGAGAGAGAGAGAGAGAGAGAGAGAGAGAGAGAGAATAAGTTGCAAGATGTATTTAGGCTTGGTGTTGATATCATGATAGCTAGTGAAACTGACTTTAGTGAAATTAGCATAATATCCAAATTACAAATATCTGCCATTATGTTTCACAGAAATGGTTAATCAAATTGAGATATCAAATTGAGATACTGGGTTTTACCTTTGCTTCAACAAACTAAATAATAAATATAATAAAAATCATATGAAATTAGGAGTGACCATGGATATAAATTATTGAATGACTAAAATTATGACGAAAATGCAGTTAATTTAACCTGAAGAATTTAGAAAGTTTCCTTTTAACTGAGATATACATATATTCTTTTAGTGTTGGAATTCATATAATTAGCAGGGTGTATACAAATTGTTTTTTTTCATTCATACGAGGTAATAATTACATTTGTAAGCATCTTATATATATATATATATATACATATTACAACAAAATGCTCGAATTAATCGAGATATACTTTTTAATTATTTTGGAACTGTGTTCGAGATTGAAAGAAAATAGTAGAACGATGCTTCAAGTTTAGGAACTAACTAAGGGAAAGGGGTTGAATATAACCGTTAAACAAGCTAAATACATTCAAAATGAGCGATTAAGCTATTAGGCGATTTAAAATAGTTAAACTCCCTCATCTGTATATAAGGTTCATATCCTATTTTTTTCAGGTTGCTTTATAACTAAAATTAGGAAGGATGGATAGTCATCTAACAGTATAATATCCAAGGGTGGAAGGTAAGTAAAAATCCATCTCCAACTGTAATTAATGCATGAACATAGTATTGTTTGAATTAATTGTATTATATGTGACTGTGGTATCTTGTTGAATATATGTGGGTATTATATGTTGCATAATTGGCTTGAATGATGTTGTAATACGGTGCTTGGTGAGCCATTGAACATGCCATTCCAAGCATTTGCATGTGCATGCATGTTACAAGAGAATATTCGAATGCACAAAAATATTTTCAAATCGAAAATAGATGTTTGCTGACCACTGCTAGGGCACCGAGGCATGCTAGGCATGCTTATGATATATGTTTAGGTACAACAGGTGGGATACTTCCTAGTAAACACATGGCTAGATAGGAGATGGGCTCTTGGTGGGTCACAGGAGGATGGTCCATTTGTGGGTATCTATGTATGGCCCTGCAGGGTGGGATACTTCTTGGCGGACACAAGGGACGCAAGTAGGGGACCCTTGGCTGGGCCACGGGAGGATGGTCCACACGTAGATCCATACTGATATTATTGGCCATTTGATTATTGATCTGTGAAGAGCTCTTTTCTGGTGCATAGTAGTTGGGTCAGGGGCTCAAATGAAAGAAAACAATTTGAATAAAGTATTTCGATTCATGGGTTTTACATGATTAGCATTACATGTTGGAAAAGAATTGATGTTCTTTGGACATGCATGATTTTTACTTGTTGAGCTCTAGCTCATGTAGTTCATGCATTGCAGGTGAGCATGAGAATACCTAAGTCGTTGGCTTACTGTGCAGTGCTGAAGCTTCTTCAGGTTTTGAGGATCATGGATATGGATGACGACCTGTTGGGCTTGTTTTGGGTTCATTTTGATTTTGTTTCTGTTGTGTTTTATGGAGGAACTCGTACTGTTTATATGTTTTGAGACTGTATTGTAAAAATATATAAATAGTGTGCTGGTTTGAGTTTTGGGTTTGTATATCTAATCATCGTGTTTACCTACAAACAGGGTTGACTAGCCTGTTGCCTCTAAATGATAAAATCTTTGTTACAGTGTACAGGGTTTATTTCGTTCATCGTCTGTTATTAAATTTACATAGGAAAAAGAAATTTTTTTACACGTTTTAAATAGAGTTTGTAGTCGAGTTGTGCTATTTATATATTTTCTAATAGTAATAGGGATGGGCGTTACAGAGTGGTATCAAAGCTCGGCTACAGGTTCTGTACACTATCCGTGTTCATGAACTCAAAACTCGTGGAGCATAGCCATGCCAATAAGTTTTACTTTATTGTCTGACGCATTTTATGTTTCATGAAATTATATTGGCCATGTGTTATTAGGTTATCCTAAAATAGTGTTTCAGTCATGGTGAGAACTAGAGGTGAGAGTAGTAGTGGGGATAGAAACTGATGTGAACCGTAGCAACAACTGTGCATATGACCCAACAACAATATGTTGTTAACCCAAGATCTTCACTAGTTTGGTTAAAATTGATGGAAACCTCGACCCATTGCTTAGCAAAGCAAGAACCTCAGCCTAATACCAATTTTGTAGAGAAAGTTATGGCCCAAATACAAAACCAAACTGCCTCAATCACAGCTTTCAAAAAATACGCATCCGGGAATTATTGACGCGCTTGGACGTTTTTTTAAGGAATCCTCTTGCTGTTCGACCGTCAATGCTTCCTTTCGACACATGATTAACTAATATGAATCTAAACTCAATATACTTGGTCTCTAACATCAATTTGGCCACTCAAATGACTCAAAACAATGGAAATTAACACCTAATCTATGATAAACAAATACAAGAACTCAAGAACTCAATTACATAGTCTTCAAGAACTCGAGATTGCTTGCATTTGGTGTTACCCGGATCCTTCGTGACTAGATTCTCATCATTCCCCTCCTCTTGAAAGGGATTCGTCCTCGAATCCAAACGTTGGACCACAAAGGTTGAACGATCATGTCAATCCACCCAGATCAAATGTTAAACAACATGCACATTCATCCGTTTTTCCATAATCCTGTAACCAAGAAATGATAATACTAGGCAAAACAAAGATAAAAGTGTTAGAACATGAAAACTTATTCCTAGTATCACTCTTCTCTTTTGTCATGAATATAGATTTTCCCTCGAATTTTACCTCAATGGCCATTACCCCCATGTCTTCGGCTTCATAATTTTGTTGTCGCTCACCCGCCGAATTTTCTATCTCATCAACCCCACCAACTTCAACTTCTAATGAATCATCAGATTCAATTGTTGGATCAATACTCAACATATCATCAAAATCCAATGATAGCAGATCCCCTTTCACCGGATAGAGTACTTCAGGAACATCCTCCAACTCCAGCTTTACAATATCCATCTCCGGCTGGACAATTTCAATTCCCGATTCAACAACTCCTGGAACTCCCTCCAACTCCGGCTTGATTACCTTTACTGAGGGGTTCTCCGTGGGTTTAAAAATCAACGCAACACGCGAATCATTGACAACAAAATCCCAAGCGTTGGTACTAATATTGGAGGTTTTCTTTGTGACACCCCTCATCTTGAGCGGTTGCTCAACTTTTGTACCCTTCCAACCAATACGAGTCCTCCTTTTACCCGGGCTATAATTCCGGTCTCCCTCAATGTACTCATTAAATTCATCATCTAACTCAACCGGATCTACACGCCTTTGTCTTCGCACCATGGTCTCCTGTTTTCGGGTACTACTATCTTTACCCGGCTCCCCATATATCTCTAACATCATCTTCTTCACAAGACCCTCAATTACCTCCACGTGTAATTTGTTAGTCAGATCCAACGGTTGTCTTTTTTCTTCAGACATGATATATAAACAAGTGCAATAATACCAACAACAATCCCAAAAAAAAAATCTCACGCTCCCAAAAATCACGAAATCAACTTCCTAGTATTTTTTTTTTTGAATTTGATTTTTTTTTGTAACCCTTGAAGAACTAGGGTTTATAAGAAAATCTGGAAAATAATAAAGATAAAAGAAAACAAGGATAGATTTAACCTTGCTAGATGGCTCTGATTACCAACTGATGTGAACCGTAGCAACAACTGTGCATATGACCCAACAACAATATGTTGTTAACCCAAGATCTTCACTAGTTCGGTTAAAATTGATGGAAACCTCGACCCATTGCTTAGCAAAGCAAGAACCTCGGTATGCGAAGACGCTACAAACAAATGCGAAAGTTTGTTTGATAAGTCGGAATTTGCAACAAGATGAACAATCTTGAAGCTATTGGAAAAACCCAAAGGGTTGGAGAGAATAATCTCAATTCAATATCAATATCAAAGTTGTTATGAAAAATAAACAAGTGTTTGCCTTATATAGGCAACTCAAAGCAAACCCTAAACAAACTAGAAAGGAAAATAAGTCCAAACCCAAAAGGGAAACTCAATCATAGTCAATATTCACGTGTGGGCGGACATACGCGTCCGGGATTTTTGAATCTATTCCCGGAGTCTTCATAAACGTTGTAGCCCTTTATCTTATCATTCCATATCAACTTGAATCAGCCCAATACCAATTTTGTAGAGAAAGTTATGGCCCAAATACAAAACCCTATCAGTGCTAAAAATTGTTGACGCGCTTGGACGTTTTTTTAAGGAATCCTCTTGCTGTTCGACCATCAATGCTTCCTTTCGACACATGATTAACTAATATGACTCTAAACTCAATATACTTGATCTCTAACATCAATTTGGCCACTCAAATGACTCAAAACTATGGAAATTAACACCTAATCTATGATAAACAAATACAAGAACTCAAGAACTCAATTATATAGTCTTCAAGAACTCGAGATTGCTTGCATTTGGTGTTGCTCTGATACCAACTGATGTGAACCGTAGCAACAACTGTGCATATGACCCAACAACAATATGTTGTTAACCCAAGATCTTCACTAGTTCGGTTAAAATTGATGGAAACCTCGACCCATTGCTTAGCAAAGCAAGAACCTCGGTATGCGAAGACGCCACAAACAAATGCGAAAGTTTGTTTGATAAGTCGGAATTTGCAACAAGATGAACAATCTTGAAGCTATTGGAAAAACCCAAAGGGTTGGAGAGAATAATCTCAATTCAATATCAATATCAAAGTTGTTATGAAAAATAAACAAGTGTTTGCCTTATATAGGCGACTCAAAGCAAACCCTAAACAAACTAGAAAGGAAAATAAGCCCGAATCCAAAAAGGAAACTCAATCACAGTCAATATTCACGTGTGGGCGAAAATACGAGTCCGGGAATTTCGAATCTGTTCCTGGAGTCTTCATAAAAGTTGTAGCCCTTTCTCTTAGCTTTCCATAGCAACTTGAATCAGACAAATACCAATTTTTTAGAGAACGTTATGGCCCAAATACAAAACCCTGCCAGTGCTGAAAATTGTTGACGCGCTTGGACGTTTTTTTAAGGAATCCTCTTGCTGTTCGACCGTCAATGCTTCCTTTCGACAGATGATTAACTAATATGACTCTAAACTCAATATACTTGGTCTCTAACATCAATTTTGCCACTCAAATGACTCAAAATAATGGAAATTAACACCTAATCTATGATAAACAAATACAAGAACTCAATTACATAGTCTTCAAGAACTCGAGATTGCTTGCATTTGGTGTTGCTCGAATCCTTCGTGACTAGATTCTCATCAGAAACCAAGGAGGGAAGACACCTATATAAACTAGTGATCGAGATAATGTCATAAATCGACTTACGAAGCTCATTCATCGATAATACGAACAAATTCAACAACTAATCCATAAGAGAGATATAGTTGTAGAACAAAGAGCAGAAATGAATCAAACACACCAAAGGGCGGATCAAGACGAGATAGTATGGGAAAGATTCCGAAAACTAAATCCACCAACCTTTGAAGATGCAGCAGATCCCACGACAACAGAAGATTGGCTGAGGACTTTAAATAACATGTTTCAATACAGTAGGGTCCCAGAAGAAGAGAAAGTAATATGTGCTTCATTTATGCTTCGTGGAAGTACGGGACATTGGTGGGATACGATGAGGACCATAGAAGATGTCACGACAATGACCTGGGAAAGATTTAAAGAACTATTTAGAAACAAATACTTCACGGCTCCTATTCATGTAATGAAGATGAACGAGTTCATACAACTACGCCAAAGAACTATGACGGTCTGGGACTATATTCGCAAATTTGAAGAATTGTCAAGGTTTGCCACTCATATGGTCAGCACTGATGCATTAAAGGTATAGAGATTCCTTGAAGGCCTGAAGGCCAGAACTATATAGAGATGTCAGCATGGCGGGAATTCAGAGAGTAACATATTCACAGGTCACTGAGAGAGCACTGGTGGCAGAACAAGCTGAATTAAGGATTTTTCGTGCCCAGGAACCTAGACGCCAGTTCAAATAGGGACAGGGACAAAGATGGGGTGGAAATCAAAAGAAGAGAGTTTTCCAAGTTCAGCAGCAACATAAACCCAACTTTCAACCACGACAAGGACAACAACAATGGGAACAAATTAAGCGCCAAATAGCTGATCAGGGTAAAACACCTATACCACTACCATTTTGCCCCAGGTGCAAGACTCAACATACTGGAAATTGCACGGTAGATACAAAGAGATGTTTTACGTGCGGGATGCCAGGATATTTTGCTAGTGCGTGGCCAAATAGGTTGAATTCTATGGGACAAAAGAATGTGCCAGCCAGAGCATTTACTATCACGGGAGCAGACACGGAGGCGAACCCGTCAGTGGTTACAAGTAAACTTCTTATCTTTGACACCCCAACATTTGTATTATTTGATTCGGAAGAAACACATTCATTTGCATCCACTGAGTATGTGAGAAGACTCGGTAGGACGCCTGATGTAGCTAAAGTGGGTTACACTGTAACAATTCCCTCGGGAGATTTCAAACAGACTAATCAAGTTTTGAAAGCTTGTGCTATTCAAATCAAGAATGGAGAGCTTTATGCCGATTTAATTGTATTAACCATGAATGACTATGATATCATTTTGGGTATGGATTGGTTATCAAAATATGGTGCTACAATCGATTGTCAGAAAAGACAGTGATGTTTCAACCCCAAGGAGAAGATCCATTTACCTTCATTGGAATCATGACTCACTTTAAATTTCCAATGATATCAGTACTAAAGGCACAACGTTTACTGAATGCCGGCTGTGAAGGATACCTAGTAAGTGTAATGAGCAATGATGAACAACACCAACCAATCCTTGATGAAGTTCCAATAGTGAGAGAATATCCCGATGTATTTCCAGATGATCTCCCTGGAATACCACCCGACCACGAGATCGAGTTTGTTATTGACTTACTTCCAGGAACATCTCCAATCTTTAAAGCGCTATATCGCATGTCTCCATTGCAGGAGTTGCTAGATAAAGGCTTCATTAGACCTAGCTTCTCACCATGGGGTGCACCAGTCATGTTCGTACGAAAGAAAGATGGTACGATGAGTTGTGTATTGACTATCGAGAACTAAATAAGGTTACAATTAAGAATAAATACCCGCTACCTCGAATCGATGATTTGTTCGATTAACTCCAACGTGCAATAGTATTTTTTAAGATCGACTTGCAATCCGGGTACCATCAGATGCAAATAAAAGAAGATGATATACCCAAGACATAGCCTTCAGCACGAGTATGGACACTATGAATTCCTAGTGATGCCGTTCGGGTTAACGAATGCCCCAACCACTTTCATAGATTTTATGAATCGGGTATTTAAAGACTTTCTAGATAAATTCGTAATTGTTTTTATCGATGATATCTTGATCTACTCTAGAACACTAGAGGAGCACGCTGAACACTTGAGAAGGGTACTAGAGGTTCTAAAAGCAAAACAATTATATGCCAAATTTAGGAAATGTGAATTCAGGTTAGATCGAGTAGTATTTTTAGGACATGTCGTATTCGGAGCAGGAATCTCGGTTGATCCAAGTAAAGTCGAAGCTATCAATAATTGGCCACAACCCACAAATCCTTTAGAAGTATGTAGGTTTTTGGGTTTAGCTGGCTATTATCGTCAATTTGTGGAAGGATTCTCCAAGATTGCTTCGCCTTTAATGCAGTTGACCAGAAAAAAGCGTCGCATTCAAATGGACGGAAGCAAGTGAACAAAGTTTTCAAGAACTGAAGAAGAGATTGACTTCAACACCTATTTTATCAATTCCATCAGGTACTGGAGGTTTTGTAGTTTATAGTGACGCTTCGAAAAATGGTCTACGGTGCGTATTGATACAAAACGGTAAGGTGATTGCATATGCGTCTAGACAATTGAAGGATTATGAAAAGAACAACCCTACACATGATCTATAGCTTGCTGTAGTGGTATTTGCGCTTAAGATATGGAGGCATTACCTACACGAGGAACGATGTGAGATCTACACAGATCACAAGAGTTTGAAATAGTTCTTCAAACAGAAGGAATTAAATATGCGTCAACGACGGTGGTTGGAACTAGTGAAGGACTATGATTGTGTGATCAATTATCACCCCGGTAAAGCAAATATTGTAGCAGATGCATTGAGCCAGAAATCAACACAAAGCAATGCAATTGCGATTCACATTTTGAAACCGGAGTTAACGGATCTCCAGAAAATGAACGTAGAGGTTGTACCACTGGGGTCCATTGAAGCTAAGTTGGCAGCATTAACACTCCGACCGACGTTACTTGATCGAATTCAACATGAACATCAAGGTGATGATTACTATGCCAAAGTGGAGAAAGATATTGTCTTTGGAGTGTCTTCTGATTTTAAAATATCTAAGAATGGAGTGCTGCGATTTAAAGAACGATTATACGTGCCAAATAGGGATAATCTCCATGAGAACGTTTTAGCAGAAGCACATTCAATGCCATATTCTATACATCCAGGAGCTACTAAGATGTACAGAGATTTGAAGATGCATTACTGGTGGCCATGTATGAAAAGGGATATTGCACAATACGTGGAACAATGTTAACTTGTCAACAAATAAAGGCAGAACACAAAAGGCCAGCTGGAACTTTGCAACCTCTGCATATTCCAGAATGAAAATGGGAAAGAATTGCTATGGATTTTGTGACAGGTTTGTCCAAAACTGTCAAGGGACACGATGCTATTTGGGTGATCAGAGATAGATTAACTAAATCCGCTCATTTTATTCCTATCATTCTACGTATTCCATGGACCGATACACACAACTTTATATATATGAAGTAGTTAGACTTCATGGTGTGCCACTATCCATTATTTCAGATAGAGACTGTAGATTCTTATCTAATTTCTGGAAAAGGTTACAGAAGGCACTAGGAACACGATTGTCATTTAGTACTGCTTATCACCCTCAAACTGACGGACAATCAGAACGAACGATATAAACTTTAGAAGATATGCTTAGAGCACGTGTTCTAGATTTTCATGGACAATGGAGTAAATATCTACCTTTGATAGAATTCATATAATAATAACTATCAAGCTACAATCGGGATGGCCCCCTATGAAGCATTGTACGGTAGAAAGTGTAGAGCGTCGGTCCACTAGGACGAGATTGGTGAAAAGAAGCTTTTAGGCCCAGACATAATTCGAGAGAGGATGGAAACTGCTCAGAGCCGACAGAAAAATTACTCATATCAGAGAAGAAGAAGACTAGAATTTTCTGTAGGAGATCAAGTGTTTCTGAAGGTGGCACCAATGAAAGGGTAATGCGATTGAAAAAAAGAAAAACTCAGTCCCAGATACATTAGTCCGTTTCATATTACTGAAACAATTGGTGATGTTGCTTATAGACTCGACTTGCCCGCGTCAATGACTCAAGTGCACAATGTCTTTCATGTATTCATGTTGAGAAAGTATATTTCAAACCCATCTCATATCCTGAAACACGAACCAGTAGAATTAAAGGCTGACTTGAGCTACGAAGAAATGCCTGTGGAGATATTGTTATGAGAAGTAAAGAAACTTAGGAATAAGAAAATCCCATTAGTTAAAGTACTTTGGAGAAATCAATCAGTTGAGGAAGCTACATAGGAAAGAGAAGACGAGATGAGAGTTAAGTATCCTGACTTATTTCGGTAAGTAAAATTTTGGGGACGAAATTTTTATAAGGAGGGGAGGATGTAATACCCGAGCCTCTCACTACTCATTAGGTCAATATAGTTCATGCATCATATGCTATTTATTTGATGCTTGCATCGCTTTGGTGTTTTTATAATTTATATCATTTTATACCCCATGATCGATTTCACAATCCTAGAACTCTCGTGTAGTACTAATTGTCGATTGCTAGCTTAAGTAGTTGATTGTTCATTGACATAAAAAAAAGTCTAGGTGTCAAACTATTAGTTATAATCACATTACACGTGGTGAATTTAGAAATGAACAGTGGCATCAACGTATTTATCGGGGCGAGATATAAATATGTATTTATATAAATAAAAAAAACGTTAGTTCATACAACAAATATATATTTCTTTTTTTTTTAAAAAAGATAGTACGAATTATAATAGTTATAAGTGATATATATATATATATATATAAATCTGTGTTTCATACATTCTAACTATATGTCTAATATATATATATAGGGGGAGGATCAAGTGAGACCATGTCTCTAGGTGAGACACAATGGACTAATCTCAATAATCCCCCACTATTAATCAATGGGTATGATTTAATGGATAAAAAATATATTAAAATATTAATTTAATCAATATAAGGATAGTAGGGTAAAATAACATAACAAGTTAGTTACAAAAATGGAATCAAATCTTTTTCTCTCTCATACATCTCCCAATTTCTCCAATCTCACGTCTCTCTCTCTCATTCCTCCATTAACGCAAATAAAGAAAATTGTGAAGAACTCGAAAATTACAGAAAAAAACAAGAAAAATCGGTTCAATATTACAGAGAAATAACGAACAGTGAGTTCGAAAACTAAATATGCAACAAAACTCAACTAAATATGCATTATTGGAAAACTATCTATGCAACGTAAAATTGAGATATGAAATTGAGATATGAAATTGAGATACTGGGTTTTACCTTTGCTTCAACAAACTAAATATAATAAAAATCATATGAAATTAGGAGTGACCATGTATATAAATTATTGAATGACTAAAATTCTGATGAAAATGCAGTTAATTTAACTTGAAGAATATAGAAAGTTTCCTTTTAACTGAGATATACATATATTCTTTTAGTGTTGGAATTTGTATAATTAGCAGGGGGTAGACAAATTGTTTTTTTTTCATTCATAAGAGGTAATTACATTTGTAAGCATGCTATATATATTACAACAAAATGCTCGAATTAATTCAGATATACTTTTTAATTATTTTGGAACTGTGTTTGAGATTAAAAGAAAATAGTAGAACGATGCTTCTAGTTTAGGAACTAACTAAGGGAAAGGGGTTGAATATAACAGTTAAACAAGCTAAATACATTCAAAATGAGCGATTAAGCTATTAGGCGATTTAAAATAGTTAAACTCCCTCGTCTGTATATAAGGTTCATATCCTATTTTTTTCAGGTTGCTAGATGACTATCCATTCAAAACATTTGTATGTGCATGCATGTTACAAGAGAATATTCGCATGCATGAAAATATTTTCAGATGAAAAATAGATGGTTGCTGACCGCTGTTAGGGCACCGAGGCATGCTTGGCATGCTTATGATATATGTTTAGGTACAACAGGTGGGATACTTTCTGGTGAACACAGGGCTAGATAGGAGATGGACTCTTGGTGGGTCACAAGAAGATGGTCCATTTGTGGGTACTTATGTATGGCCCTGCGGGGTGGGATACTTCTTGGCGGACACAAGAGATGCAAGTAGGGGACCCTTGGCTGGGCCGCGGGAAGATGGTCCACACGTACATCCATGCTGATTTTATTGGTCATTTGATTATTGCTGTGTGCAGAGCTCTTTTCCGGTACATAGTAGTTGGGTTAGGGGCCCAAATGAAAGAAAACAATTTGAATGAAGTATTTTGATTCATGGGTTTTACATGATTAGCATTACATGTTTGAAAAGAATTGTCGTTCTTTGGACATGCGTGGTTTTTACTTGCTGAGCTCTAGCTCATGTAGTTCATGCATTGCAGGTGAGTATAAAAATGCATGAGTCGTTGGCTTACTGTGCAGTACTGAAGCTTCTTCAGGTTTTGAGGATCATGGATATGGATGACGAGTTGTGCTATTTATATATTTTCTAATAGTAGTAATAGGGATGGGCGTCACAACAACTGAAGGAATTGGGACTTTTATAAAATTTTGATTCAGCCCCTTTTGTTTTTACAAAGTCTTAATCAGCCTGTTAACTACCATAGTTGAACAGATTTTTACCCAACTCCAGTTTATAAATCATTCCTGCTTTTATTTTTTATCTCTTTCCGGTCCTAATTAAACAAGAGCCATGTATTAAGTTATATTTATTTCCATGTGTAGGAAACGATACTTTCAAGGTCTAGGATTTTTAAGCTCAAGCAATTGCATTTTTTTTAAAGTTCACGGACTACATATTAAGGTGGGGTTTACTGCTTATTATCTATTTTAAATGCCCTGTTACGATTGTTATATGTATGGGCACGTTAAACATGACATGTCACGAAGGTACTTAATTGTACATCACAAAGGTACTTAATTGT
This sequence comes from Rehmannia glutinosa, assembly GCA_016081115.2. Lineage (NCBI taxonomy): Eukaryota > Viridiplantae > Streptophyta > Magnoliopsida > Lamiales > Orobanchaceae > Rehmannia > Rehmannia glutinosa. The sequence continues at coordinate 34,601,753 of CM071930.1, forward strand.
ACAAACATGAATGTACTTAATTGTACACCCACAGTTGGCCTACAGGCTTGTTTGATCAAACCATGAAAACCATAGGTGTGTATATATTGATGATTATGCTTGCGTATTTAATTTAGACAGTGCGTCCCCACTGAGTTGTCAATAGCTCACTCCTTTTATTTGACAATTTTTTCAGGTTAGGTGTTTGATGTGGCAAGGAGGTGGATGGATGTGATCAGAGTCATGCAAAAGTTTGTTTTTTTTTTTTCATTTTTTCATAATTATTGAGAGTTTCTTAGACAATGTTTATTGTTTTAATTTTCCTTTGCGCATATGGATTATAGTTTAATGTTTTTTTTAGTACAAGTTATTCCTTTTCCTTTGAAATAAAATTTAGTAGTCTACTTCTCTTTAGTAAAAAATTTATTCATGGTTGCACTCTTTATAAAATTAAGGTGTTACATTTGTGGCATCAGAGCAGGTCTAAGTTCCTGTAGACTTGTAAAAAAAATATATTCTAAAATATCTATGTTCATCCATCTCCGCCATACCACGTCGACTCCAAGGTATGCATATATTTTTTACGTCAATTATCATGTCAAGCTATGATTTATGAGCTTTATGCTAATGTCATGTACAAAACAGTTTATCACGCCATGATCAAGTTAATCCATGAGCTTTATACTAATGTCATGTATTATGAGAAATCATGTTTTATTATTATCATGCGATATATGTCTTCATGTTTACTTTGTTTTATATCAAAGAAAATTTCATGATAAAACCATATGGGCTTAATTACATGAACCTAGATGGCCTTTACTTATTAGACTCGAACTGTTAGGAAGATGATTGAAACGATATGTTAATGAATTGTGTTATTGATGACTTATAGAAGTTAACAACTGCATGAGTACGAGAGTATTAGTGTTCGCACCACTAATTAGATAGTATTCTCTCCCATGTGACATGATGAATGACTTAGAGAACTAAGAAGCAGTATGTATATGACTATAGGAAAATGTTGGGACAATTTATGTATAGATTTTGATGATACCATGTAAAACTTAGATTAGGAAGTTGGCACCCCATTTCAAATATAATTCAACTTGCAATAGATAGGGTTCTATGAGCTGAGTTGAACACAACCAAGCTGAAGATTACAAGATTCGACTGAAGATTGAAGATGAAGACCCAACTATGTGACAACTGAGTGAATTAAAGTGAAGGTTCAGTCAAGTGATAGAAAAGTTGTCTCAGTCAACTGACTGACATCAAAGTCATTCCAAAATGATTGGAATCGAATGTCAAAGGGGAATGCAATAGATAGGACTCGAGAAAGCTAAAAGAGATCCGTTGTCAAGCAAAGTCAAGGTTTTGCTGGAAATAGGCATGTGTCTGACTGCCAGCAATAAAGCTGTTTTGCTGAAAGAGTGCAAAAAGCAAGGAACCAATGGGATGTACCTGAAAATCTGCAGAGGCTAAGGAAAGGCTGCAGAGTCTCTCAGCCATCTTACATCAGGTTGGAGTAAGTTAGCTGGATTCAGTCGTCTAAATTCAAGGTACGATCTCCATCAATGCTCCAAGACAAGAAAAGCCAATAACCTACGAAGTGTAGTTTGAAAAATGTGTCTATCTCTTCAACGAACATATTTTCAAACGTGCACTATAAAAGGCTGATGAGTAATTTGAGAAAAGGTAACCCCAATCTATATAGACTATCAACATACACGCATCCAAGCAATAACCTATAAAATATCTCTCAAGCTTACAAAGAATATCCTCAAGCCTAAATACGAAGAAAATTGATCCAACACACTCAGTGAAGGAAAGACAACTTCATCAGTTGAAGAGAAAAACTTGTTATCAAGAAAAAAGGGTTTACTCTCCAAGGTTGAAGGTGTAATAGTAAGGTTCCAGATCAAAACAGTGCTTTGAACCTGTTGGAGGGCTAAGTGATCAAGTCCAAAAGTTTGAAGAAAGTTGAAGTAGCAGGACAACCGTCTTGTGAAGAAGCTGATTCCCAGGAGCAGCAGGCTGTGTGATCAAAGTTGACTCGGACTGATAACTACTTTGTAACCAAGCCAAGTTACTTAGTGGATTCCTCCAGGGGTTGGAGAAGAGTGGATTAGAGGAATTACCCCATCCTCAAACCACTATAATTGCTTGTGTCATTTACTTTCAATACACTTAATTTCTTGCATTATTTTTATATCTGCTGATAGTTAAAATTGCTTAAGTCTGCTGATAATAACTTTGCTAAAAGCAAGTGTTGAAAAATGTATTCAAACTAAGGGTGAAAGTCTTTTGCTGTTAAAAACCAAGTCAACTGCTTTTAAAGTGTTAGTTGAAAACAACTAAGTTATACTATCAACAGCTCAGTCGAGTCTGTTGAATGGGTAACTTTATTGTGTAAGCCAACCTCAGTGTTTAAAGGACTAAAATCGAAAAGTGGATAAATTTGTTGTGTAAACTTTACTTATCACCCTTGGGACCTAGATGTCCCTCAAGGACACTTGAAGCCTTCCGCACTGGTTACTGAACTAGATATCATTCTTTTTCAAAGGATCAACACTTGAAGTTTTTAAAGCTTTTATTTCAAAAGCAAAGTTATTATCATGGAAGCAAATCTAACTCACATTCGAATGTTCACTATTGAATAATTTGATGACTGGAAAATACGTATGCATGCTCATCTTTCAGTCCTACATGATGAGATGTGGTTTGTCATTGAGGATGGGCCACTACAAATTCTAAAAGTCAATACAGCTTGTAAGAAGGGTTGCTCATGCTGAAGGAGAAGATGATGCACCTACAGGGCCTAGACCTACCATGGTAGAGAAACTACATTGCGAGTGGACAAATGAAGATCGAAAGAGATATAACTTGGACAATGTTGCCAAGGATATATTATATAAAACTCTTGATAAGGCCATGTTTAATAAAGTCAAATCTTGTAAATCGAGCAAAGAGATTTGGGAAAAACTCACCTTAATTTGTGAAGGGTCTGATCAAATTAAGGAAAATAAATTGACTATTGTAGTTCAAAATTTTGAAAATGCTTGCAGGTGAGAGTCTAGATCAGCTGGATGCCAGATTGATAGAGATAACCAATGAGCTCTCAGCCCTAGGGAAATATAAAAGGAAATGTGTATGAAAATTTTAAGGTCTCTCCTAGATGAGTGGGAAATGAAGGTTATTGCTTTGAGATACACAAAGGACCTTACCAGAAATTCCAATCATGAATTGTTCTATGATCTTAAAGCCTATGAGTTTGAGATAAGAAGGAAATAACAAGAAGATACAACTGTACCCAAGACAACTGCACTCATGGCTGGTGAATCAAAGAGAGCTAAATCCAAAGAAGCCATAGACCAGGAGAAGATTGCCCTGATGGTGAAAAGATTCAACAAGTTCTTTTATAAGAACTACAAGAGAAACAAGGGTGAATCATCCATGAGACACTTCACCCTCCAAAGCAAGGGAGGACAGACCACCTAAAAGAGCTGATAATCAAAGAACTGAGTATCAGAGAGCTGAAAGCGCTTACTTGCAGAGAACTGCAAACTTGTGTTGGAATTGCAGACAACCAATACATTTTGTTGTTGATTGTCCATATCCACCATTCAACAAATACATGCTGAAGAAGAAAGAAACGTCTTCAGAGAGAGAAGACAAGAAAAGAAGAAAGCCATGTTGGTTGCGGAGACTGCTGACACAACCAAGTGCAACGAACCAGCAGAATCAGATAGCAGTGAAGCTGACTACTCCCATGACATAGACGAAGAGGCTTTGATATGCCTCATGGCCAAAGAACAAGAAGATGAGGCACACTTTAACTCATCTCATTTAGATTCTAGTGATAGTGATAGTGACACAAACACTTCATCATCCATTGATCTTTATCATTCTATTGGCAAAATTTCATGTGAGCACATAAAAACCTCACACACACTCCTAAATGAGGAAAATAGCCAGCTCAAATGCCAAAACTCACAGCTGACTAAGGAACTGAGTACTCCAAGTCACATAGCTGATGAGAATACAAAGTTGAAGGCTGAAATAACCAAGATCCAAATAGACTTAGCTGCCACAGAAAAGAGGGAAAAGGATCTGAAAAAATGTGATTACATCATTCACTAAGGCATCTAAATCATTGGATGAACTTATAATGATTCAAAACGAAAGTGGAGACAAGACATGCATTGGATTTAATTCCATTGCGCATGCTTAAGTCCCAAGAGTTGTTATGGAGAAAGGATCCTCAAGCAATGAGGCAGTCCAAAAATCCAAAGCACCATATGTTGCACCTACACCCACTCAAAAACACAATCACAATCATGCTGGCCTTGGATACAAAGGAAAAGGTAAAAAGCCAGCAGAGTATGCTGAAAGGACAGCTGAAACAAAATTCAGAAGAGTCCATCAGCAGACTCCAAATAGGAAATATTTTGTAAAATCTAAACAGAGCTATCAAAAGCTCCAGAGATTTCAACGCAAAGAAAATCATATGATGGGAATGGTTGAAAGTACCCCAACCAGGCTGATTGGAATAATCAAATGAGATATCAGCCAAGACCAATAGGATATAAGCCTAAGTGGCAAAGACCATAGACTCAACATAGGTCATTCCCAAGGCAAAATGGTATAATCAGCACACATATGCACCCAAGCACAAAGCCCAATATGCACAAAAGTTCCACTATTACCCGAAGAAAGCAAATGCTCAAATACACACACATGCACACATGCAAAAGAGATAGTTGTATGAGCCTAAAGCCCCCAAGAAATTTGCAAATGTTCATTATGATTATGGAACGGATAGGTTGCAACCTCTTAGAGTCAGATCATTTGGCTATAAGTTGGTTGGATCACCTTATAGTGCTAACCTCTTAGGACCCATATAAGTATGGGTACGTAAAAACTAATTTCCTTGATTGCAAGTTCAAGGAATAGATGAGTGCCAAGGAACCTGGTACATGGATAGTGGTTGTTCCAGATATATGACATGCAACAAGAAAAATCTTTCAAAGTTCAAGGAAATCAAAGGTGCTAAAGTCATATTTGGAGGAAATGAAGCTCCAGGGGAAATCAAAGGCACATGATCCATCAGGAAGAATGGACTAGAGATCACAGTTGTAACATATGTTGAAGATCTCAACTTCAATCTACTGAGCATCAACCAACTCTGTGACAAACTTCTTGTGCCACAACCAACTCTTTGACAAGGGCCAAATCAAGGATGATGAATCAAATGAAATTGTGCTACAAGGATCCAGGCAGAAAAACATGTATGTAGTGGATTGGTCAACTGCTACACCAAACTATGTATGCTAGCAAAGAGTACAACCGAATCAAGTTCGTTGTGGCACAAGAAGCTGAGTCACCTAAACTTTAAGACAATCAACAAGCTTGCAAGGAATCATCTTGTGGAAGGATTGCTTGACTCAGTGTACAAGAAGGAGAACATTTGTGATGCATGCCAGATGGGAAAGCAAATAAAGTCTTCTTTCAAGGACAAGCCAAGTCCTTCTTCAACAAGGATAATGCACTTATTGCATATGGATTTGTTTAGTCCTGTTGAACCAGCCAGTATCATCGAAAAGTGTAAAAAGAAGGAAACCTTACAGAAGCTCCCTCAGCTGATGAGAAGAGTTCAAAATGAGAAGAGTCAAACCATCATCAAGATAAGGTATGATAGAGGAACTGAGTTTGTCAATGGGATTATAACTCAGTAATGTATAGATAATGGTATAGCTCATGAGTTATCAGCTGCAAGAACTCCACAACAGAATGGAGTGGCTGGAAGAAGGAACAAAACTCTCAAGGAAGTTGTGAGGACCATGTTAGCTGAAGCTGGATTGCCTAAGAGATTTTGGGCTGAAGCCATTAATACTGCTTGCTACACTCAGAATAGGTGTCTGATTAATAGACAGTTGTCCAAAACCTTTTATGAAATTTGGACAAGGAGGAAGCCAAATGTTGGATATTTTCATATATTTGGATGTAAGTGCTTCATTCACCACAATGGCAAGGATAACCTGAAAGCTTTTGATGCTAAAGCTGATGAAGGTATATTTTTGGGATACTCAGCTGAGAGCAAAGCTTTTAGAGTGTTGAACAAGAGGACTATGATCATAGAAGAGTCTATTCATATGGTTTTTGATGAACCTAATTTTAATGGAGAAGACATAGATGATTTAGCTAACAAGATGAATCAGCCAACTGTTTAGAAGAGTCCCTATGTTGAGACAAATATAAGAAGACTCAACCCTGATTAAGATGTGATAGCTGAATCTCAGAGACAGCTGGAAGGTCTACATCTGAATGATGATGAGGAAGCTACTCAAGACAACTTAGCTGCGAGACGACTGAATCCAGCAGACTTACTCCAACCAGATATAAGATGGCTAAGAGACCATCCTCTAGAGCTTATCATTGGAGATGTTATAGAAGAAGTAAGAGCCAGATCCAGGACTCAACATGAAGCAATGTTCACTTGTTTCATTTCCCAGATAGAGCCTAAAGATGTGTCACAAGCATTGACACACATTGGATTCTAGCAAGCAGGAAGAGTTGAATCAGTTTGAAAGGAACAAGGTTTGGGAATTAGTTCAAAGGCCTACCCATCATAATGTTATTGGTACTAAGTGGGTATTTAGAAACAAGATGAATGAAGAAGAATCTGTAGTAAGAAACAAAGCAAGATTGGTAGCCAAAAGGGTATTGCCAAGACAAAGTTATAGAATTTGATGAAACCTTTGCACCTTCTGCTAGATTGGAAGCAATTAGGATGTTTCTTGTTTATGCCGTACATAAGAACTTCACTGTTTATCAAATGGATGTGAAGATGGAATTTTTGAATGGGCTTTTGGAAGAAGAAGTCTATGTGGAACAACCTCCAGGTTTTGAGCAGAAAACTATTGGAGATAAAGTTTACAAGCTCAAGAAGGCATTGTATGGTTTGAAACAAACACCAAGAGCCTGGTATGATACATTGTCCCAGTTTCTTAATGACAATGGATTCACCAAAGGCAAGGTTGATAGAACACTCTTCAGAATTTAAGATGGTGAGAGTATATTGCTTGTTTCAATTTATGTGGATGACATCATCTTTGGATCCACAAAGAAAGAGCTGTGTGACAAATTTTCAAATCTCATGCACGGGAAGTTTGAAATGAGCATGATGGGATAGCTGACTTTCTTCCTAGGTCTTCAACTCAAGAAAATGAAGGATGAAACATTCATAAGTCAACCCAAATATACCAGAGATTTAATGAAGAAATTTGGTATGAAAGAGAAGTCATCAGTGAAGATTCTCATGAATACATCAGTTAAGATGGATATGGATACAGATGGCAAAGCTGTTGATCAAACCAGATATATAGCCCTTCTTGGATCTCTACTCTATTTAACAGTAAGTAGGCCATGCATCACCTTTGTTGTAAGTAATGTGCAAGATTCCAATCTGCACCAAAAGAAAATCACATGACTGCAGCCAAGAGAATCCTAAGGTGTTTGAAGGGATGCCAAGAAGTTGGCTTATGGTATCCAAAGGATGGAGGATTCAAGCTAGTTGGATACTCAGACTTAGACTATGCTGGATGTAGAGTGGACATGAGAAGTACATCAGGTACCTGTCAAATGCTTGGAAATAGGTTGGTTTCTTGGTTCAGCAAGAAACAAAATTCAATAGCTACATCCATAGTTGAAGCAGAGTACATAGATGCAGGCAGCTGTTGTGCCAAAGCGTCATGGATGAGACAACAGTTGAGAGATTATGATATAGAAGAAAAAGAGATTCCAATTATGTGTCAGAACACAAGTGCCATTGAAATTACTCAAAATCCAGTATTGCATTCAAGAACCAAACACATTGATGTCAGATATCATTTTATTATATAATGGATCATGTTGAAAAGAAGGACATCACTTTGGAATGCATATCAACTGATAAGCAGTTAGCTAATATATTCACTAAGCCATTATGTGAATCAAGATTTGAAGAGCTTAAAAATGAACTTGGATTGATTGAGCTGAGTTAGGAGACTCGAAGACTCAATCAGCAGAGTCAAAGAAGAGAGTATTGGAAATCAGCAAAGTTTGATATTTCAGCAAAGTGAACAGACAAGACGACTAGTTGTATGGAGTTAGCTGGACACCCGAGTGCTTATTATGTGAAGAGAGAAGCAGAGTCATGTCACTTATGAAGATAACTGAGTTATTTATGAGCTAGGTAACAAAACACAGTCGTTTACTGCGAGCGGAATGTTTTGGGCTTGACGTCAGCAGTAATTATGGTATCAGTAAAAAACTTGTACTCGTTTTACCTATGATTGGATATATAAATTCTGCTGTATTTAATGCGGAAAAATTAATGCGGTTTCAAGATATGATCTCAACCGTTGATCATTTTGGTTCATACAACTACAAGTGTACAATGTAGTTTATATGATAATGGCAAGCAAGGTCGTATTCCTCAAGGATTTATATTCGAAACACTTAGGCTAAAATAACATTGCATTCCAATTTTATTTAAGCGACCGAATATGGAGTAATTTTAGCTAACTAAAATCGAAAATAAAGAAATAAAAGTAAAAATAAATTTGCGAACCCCACAAGTATTTTCACCATCTATAGGAGCAACCTTAGGCACATAATCTCAACATGCTTCTTCAATATTAAATGCGAATAAAGTTTTAAAAATCAATTCCTGCAATTCTATGGGTTCAATTCCTAAGTTAGTCTACTCCCCTTTCCGGGCGGTGAATAAACAGTTGATTAATAACAATTGTAGGTCTCCCGACTCGTTATAATTATTACTAACTCCCAAAAGATTTGTGAATTGAATGACTCACCACATGGCCGTGTGGTTTACAGCCCTTTCCCACACGCCCATGTGGGCTTCATACGGTCTGGCCGTGCGGCCCTGGATCCGTCTCCAATTTTCTTCCCTTCTTCACACGGTTGTGTCACTTTCATACCGGTATTTTCACACGACCGTGTGACATGTTTTTATCCATGTTATTGTCCGAATTTGCTCCTAGAATCTTCATGAAAGTTGTAGCCCTTTCTCATAGCTTTCTATAGCCACTTGAATCACCTCAATAGCGATTTGTAGAGAAAGTTATGGCCAAAATACGAAACCCTGTCAATGTTGGAAACTATTAGCGCATTTGGACATTTTTGAAGGAAATTTCCTTTTGTTCGATCGTCCGTGCTTCTCTCCTTCACATATTTGCTCGTAGCTTAGCTCTTGACCTATACTTTGGAATGTGATATCTCTTTTTATCCAATTTAACTCCATTTCCTGTAAGAAGTTACAAGAATACGCAGTATCATGCCCAACAAAGGAAACCAACCAAAACACACTGAATATGTGTGCAAATGCTTCAAATATATATCATTTTAAGCCCTCAAATGCACGTATATTTTACACTCATCAAAATCCTCCAAACTTAAAACATTGCTCATCCTTGAGCAAATTAAGAAAAATATTATCAAGGGGAAAGAAGAACACACAAGAATACTATGAACATTAAATATCATTTGACTCCATACTTAAGAAAACCATGTAATTCATAATCAAGAAGTCCTCATTCATAAACTCGCCATAATCAATACTCTCTTGGGTACTCGACATCGCGACTCACAAGAAGATAGTGTATCACTCGACTATCAGAAGTGTATGGATAGTGTTTACGCTCAAATTCAATTCAGTGAATGTAGAACTACCATAGGCTTGCAAATCATCTAACATCTCTACCACCTTTGTGTGCACAATCTAAGAATCAAAAAGGACTTTTATTAGGTTGTAATGTAGGCTCTTTGGTAAGGGTAGAGAAATTTGGATTAAGTGACTTGACTTGAGCAAATAAAATTTAAGCATACAGACTTGCAATTCACCAACCTAATTTCAACATAATATCAGTTTTCTTTTTCAACACAATTCCACCCTTATTTCTCATTTTTCATTCTTAGGCCTTTTTGCCTACTTTTCTTTCTTTTTTTTTTTTAAGCCTCAAGCTCTCATTTTTTTTTCTTCAGAATTTTCTTTAGCTCGATTTTCTCTTCTTTTCAGAGATATTTTTTTCTTTTTCGAGCTTCATGGTTTTTTTTATTTTACCCAGACACTGCTCATCCCTCTTCTTTTTTTTTTTTTGCCAATTTCCTCTTTTTTCATAAATTTTCGCCACTTCTCCCCCCAAACTTGTTCATTTTCTATAAGCTCAAGAAATTTCAGGGATAAAAACATGTTTAAACTTTAAAGATCAATGTGGCTCAAAATAATAGTTTTGGCTAAAAATTGGCTAACTAGGGAATCATGAGTTCATAAGTAGGCTGTTTAGGCTAAGTAGGCTAAACAAAGATGGCCTTAGATCATTTTCAAAATTTGCACACACACATGGCTTCAATGAAGATACCAGAGCAAGTTCTAGAGCTCTATCAATCATGAATGAAACACTCAAGAAAAAATAAGTATTCAAATTATAAAGCAGTTTAAGGCACAAAAGCCCACAGACTTATTTTTCGCAACAAGCTCAAAAACCCAATTTTCTTAATATATGCCAAGCAAATAAATAACTTTCCTCCTAACAATTTATCACATTATTCCCCAAGTATGTTATCCCATACCATATAATATTCATAGTAAAATCATACGAGAGCTGGGCATAAAAACTGAATTAAAACCACACACAAAAGCAATTAAACATGCTAAAGCGGTACACATGCTAAAAATAAAAAGTAAAATAAAAATCAAAAATAGAAAAATATTAATGCAATTTTTTTATATGCTGTACATGCAATCCTAAATGCAATGCAAAATGCAACAGTACTAATTTACGCATTCTTGACAACCCCCCCAAACATAAAATATGCTTCGTCCCGAACATATAAGGAAATTATCAAAAGAAATGAGGAATGCATAAAGAGTACTTACCTGGATGGTTGACACGACCCGTGTGCATTTCACACGACCGGGCCGTGTAGCCCTGGGCAATCTCTGTTTTGCTCTGTCTCCAGCCACACGGTCGTGTGCAGTCATTAGCGGTCATAACAGAATCCATTAATATCTGATGAATGCATTTTCTATAATCACATATTTTATTTCCATATCAATAACATCAAGGGAGATCGCATATCTCATTTCCATATCAATAACATCAGTGGAAATCACATATCTCAATTTCATTTCAATCTCATCCCATAGAGATCATATATCTCGATTTCATCACAATATCACCAAAGAGAACCATACAGTTTATGTATAGAGCTCGATAAGCTTCTAATCACTATAGCCAAAAAAATAAGCAATCCATTCCCACACATCAATTATATAATCACACAAGTCAAATAACAAGCTAAAAGATCATACTCACAACTAGTGTTGTTGTCCCGATATTTTTCGCCTAGTTGGCTTTGTCTGCTCCTGTATCGGAATTTTTACCTATAATATATATATATATATATATATATATATCAATAGCGTAAATACAATTTCAAAACCATAGATTTAACATTGATGATGATTAGAGAATATGCAATTTATAACATATGCACCCAATAAAATCATAAACCTTTTATAATTCTTAAAACTAATTAAAAGTATATCTTAGTTCCTTTTTATTATTATGTATCATTATCATAATTATCTTAATATGCTCAACTAAGATTAAAATTGCTCCCCTCAATTACGTGAATCATTAGACAACTCACAATTAGACAAGTAGCTAGACTACTATTATAATTACATCTAAGGATTACTAAACTAGATTCCACCATTATTGATTATAAAATTAAACTTCTTGATGTTTTACAATAACCTTATTTTTAGTTCGAAGTAAAAAGTTCGGATGTGATATCGATTACCTTTTTCTGTCCCCTTTTTGTTCCTCCGATTACATCGTACTTCCTTTGATAGTTGAATCGAGTGGGTTAGCTACTTAAGAAATGTATCTATGTATTTTATCACTTGTAAAATGACGAGTATGCATAAACTAATTAATAAGATATCAATTGACTTATCTTTTCCTAATAATGATGCGTGGTATATCGGCATCCGACGTGTATTTCACATAGCTTTCCAACGTGCATTTATATTAGGTCATTTATAAATTATGTAAATGTAAGACAAACACATATCTTCTTTGTGGCATTGGAAAATGGTCTTTTGTCAGAAGTATACAACCACATATATTTATTATGATTACTAGCCTTAGTGGCAAATTTTTGATCTCATTGAATTGAAGAAAATAATAAATATTACTTGGATCCAGAATAAAATTTTTAGATCAGTACCTAATTAAAGCGCAAAATTAATTCTTGATCCATAAGTATATCATCGGCATCTCAACTGAGATTATTTCGGGCAATTAAGTTCTTACATTTGCGGCTTAAACAAATAAAGCGCAAATACTTTCTTTAATCCACAAAAATATTGTCCGCGTCTAAATCGCGACAATACTGGATACTTTGTCTATTTTCATGCTAAATTGGCTAAACTAAAGTTGGTGAGTTTGGTCTAAACACATTTCAATAATTTGCGCAAACAATTAGGTACTGATCTAAAAATTTTATTCTGGATCCAAGTAATATTTATTATTTTCTTCAATTCAATGAGATCAAAAATTTGCCACTAAGGCTAGTAATCATCTCCTACCGAATTGAAGATCACAATAAAAATTACTGATCCATGAATAAAATTATCAAAGTCCATAAATACATCATGCATGCATCCATACGATATAAGTAATTACGAAAAAAAAATATATAGCCCCCATGGGCGATATTGACATATAGTGCATCATGTGGAGATAATTTAGACCAATGGTGGTAATACAAAAAATATCCTCGTAAAATTGATGTTACATAGCCTCCAAAAATTGGCTCAATAAATAAATGCCTCGAATAAAAATATTTTCAACGCCTACTACATCAATCTAGAAATAGTAAAAAAAATATAAATGAGGATATCGAATTACCACTATTGTCAAAAATTAACTCCCACAAAATATTAAAATAAAACAGTAAGCATTCAAATACACAAGCACCCGTATGTCAATGTCCATTCATTCTCAACACATGATAATTCATATCAAATCAACAAAATTAATTGCAGCATAAAAAAAATTGCATCACATAAGCAATTAATAAAGCATGCAACTCAAAAATTAAAAATCACATAGAATATTTTTGCTTGCACCTCAATGCGCAAAAAATATAATTTTTTTACGCACCTTATGCGAAAAAAAATTCCATGCACCAATGTGCAAAAATAATTTTCCCATGCATCACAATACACAAAAAAATATTAATTTGTTGCAAACATCTCAATGCGCAAAAATAATTTTTCTTTCATGCAACTAATGCGAAAGAAAAAAATACCATTTCTACATATGTGCAATAAACAATCATTCATGCATCATATTGCACAAATAATAATTTTGCAAGCATTCTAATGCGCAAAAAATAAATTTTGCAAGCACTAAATTGCGCAAAATATTTTTACATGCATTAACATTATAACAAATAAATAATGCACAAAAATAATTTTGCAAGTGTCCCAACGCGCAAAAAATAATTTCTATCGAGTTTCAATATAAATAAAAACAAGTTGGTATAATAAAAAGAAGTCATCTAGGCCCAATGGTGGACACTAATATAATAAATCAAAAGGTAAGGTTTTAATCCATGTTAGACCAACAATCCAACATCCCTTTTTTTTTTGTTTATAACAAAGGGATACACCAATTAGGCTACTACTTGGTGCCACAACATCTGCCCACATGGCAGTCCAAGTCACCATCTGTGTGGAGTCTAAATCGCCACATCAACCATACCACGTAGGCGACGTGGCAGCCACATGGCGCCAATTAACAGCACATCCAATCAACGCTTGCCACATGGAACGCTCAGCGTAGGCGATAAACATACTGAATAAAAACTCCTCAAACGTTGCACGCAATCAGCCAATTCAATTCAAATCAATGGCAGCGTAGGTTTTTATATATTCAAACATATGTACACGCGTATCGAGGCAATTTTTTATGCTTTTATCTCAAAAACTTTAAATCGCCATAACTTATTCGTTTCAAATCCATTTTTCACGCATAATATATCAAATTAACCGACTTTTCGAGATCTACAATCTAACACCAATATTGCATATATAAAAACGGAAAAATCAAATTCAAATTTGTTTTTAAATAAAAATCAAATCCCACCTGTTATCAAACTCAAGTATATCAAATTGGCAAGAACGAGTATTGTCGCGACTTAGACGCGGACAATATTTTTGTGGATTAAAGAAAGTATTTGCACTTTATTTGTTTAAGCCGCAAATGTAAGAACTTAATTGCCCGAAATAATCGCAGTTGAGATGCCGATGATATACTTATGGTTCAAGAATTAATTTTGCGCTTTAATTTGTTTAAGTTGCAAATATAATAAAAGAGTTTAAGCTCTATTTTTGGAATATGAGCTTACTCTCAAGTAAAAACTCTAGTTATCCAAATTCGCTATTTGAGTTGAATTAAGGATGTTAGTTACTTGTGTGTATTATTAATGAAAATCACCTATCTAGAGGTTGATTATAAAAAGTTAAGAAATACACAAGTTAGTGCACTTGTCGCTTATGTTGACCGACATAAACCAACTCGGGTGAATGTTGGAACAAGCATAATGTAGCTTGACGAGAGTAAAAGCTAAAACTAGAACTATAAATTGATCCATAAAGTGACAATAAGTCGTGTCACCCTATTGAATGAGGCAATTAAGTATCAACAAATATTAAGTGCACTTATGAGATTGGTAACTTCGCTCGTAGTTGTATTAAGATGAAGTTTGATTATTTATTTGCTCTCTTATTTTTTTGCTAATATTTCCAAATCTCTCCATGGGTGGATTGTAGATATTGGTTGACTTAGCATGTGGTTTTGAGATTGAGCAAATGCGCTTGACTATTATCGGGTTGTGCAGCTATAGAGCGCACAAGATAAGGCTAAAAAGAGTCACCTCAAGCTCAACAGTTGGTGTGAGCAACTTGATGTGTCGTTATAGTCTTACTCGGATAAATGCACTTGTAAGATATTTGTTGAGTGAGAAGACTTGTCTACCTTTTTTTTTGTGATGCTTGGCTTTAGATAGTATTTCTTTTAGATCTTCTAAAGATATTGTGGAATGTGAGGTTAGGAGGACGAATGTATTAGCTCGAGGAGGCTTTATTGTCTAACTCGCTAAGGTCAATCTCCCTCTGCATAACTATTTTTCCAGCGGGATAAGCTTGCTGGAAGAATGTAAAATGACTACTTTTCCTATAAAGCTAAGTCCACTAAATTGAGTGCAGACTTATGAGTGGGAGGCACAAATTAACGCATTATATTTTCTTTCATTGCTATTTACACTATAAGTTAGTACATTCTCACTCTCATCGGTTAGAAACGCCAAATTGCTTTGAGCGATTCTTAACAGATGGAGATGTGCTAATAGGGAGCGAAAATAGTGTGTCTAAGTAGTTTGGACACACAATTGAAGGTAATAAAGTTGCAAGTTGAATGATGGTTCTAAGCACGTTGCAGCTATATGAGCTCGCGAAGAAGGGACAATCACTTCAAAATGGTTAGATTTATGATGACGCAAATTGATTTGTGTGTTTTGTTGCTGCCTACATCATAAAATATGTGTCTCCAAATGATTCTTCCAACACCGGCACGGTCTCCACTATTATGCCTCTTACGGTTCAGTATCCTCTGGGGAAGAATTCTCCAGAGTGTTACGTCGGGTCCGTCGCCCCCACCTCATGACATTATTATTGAACCGAAGCGCCAAGAACCACATGAGATGAACTTTGCGGCTTCCAAGAGATGGGCAGATTATGCAGATGAAATGGGTAACTCTCAATCGTCAGAATCTTCAATGCACCACATGCCAGTTTTTACCGTGCGGTCGACACGGGCGCCATCTCCCCCGCAGTCTCAATGAATTGCATCTTCTGGAATATCCGGGGGATTGGGAACATTGCATCTCGTAATGTTCTTAAGGCTTTATGTCACAAACATAAACCTTCTATTTTAGCCATTTGCGAACCTAAGGTGGACATTTCATCCGTTTGGATTCTTCTTTGAGTATCTTGGGTCTCGGGTTTGTTGCTCAAAGCTTCCGGGCGAACGGACGCCCGATATTTGGGTCCTATGCGATCGAGTATTTCGTCCAAAATCGGGTTTGGTCTTCCTCTCAATGTATTATTTTGCAAGTTCAAACTGGCTCTATAGTTTTCCATGTTGGTTTTGCTCATGGCTTGTGTGATCATGTTGCTCGTCGCGCCTTTGGTTGGATGTGAGGAATTTGGGTCTTCTTGATCTGTTGTTTATTGGGGATTTCAATCTTTGTGTTGGGACATCATGAGCGTTAAGGCCGTAGTACCTTATCCCGGAGGCTTCTTGTCGATTTCGGGGACTTCTTGGAGGATGTGGGTTTATTTGCGGTCCGACTACGGGAACTCATTTACTTGGTGCTCCCCGAAGGCCTCTATCTCTCCTACGAGGCTAAGTTGGATCGAGCCCTAGCAACCCTGTCAATTCTTCTCTTTTTGGCAAGTTGTTAAGGGCTTAGTTTTTCCTCGCATTGCTCGATCACCACCCTATTTTGGTTTCTTATTCTAATCCCACTATCAGGGGTCCGTCTCCTTTTCGTTTTCAGCACATGTGGATTCATCACGACTCTTTCCGAAATATTGTGACTACCTCTTGGCCGATCCCGTGCGCATCGCCTAATCCATTGCAACGCGTCATGTGGAAACTCAAGAGGTTGCGACAAACGATTAAAGTTTGGAATAAGGAAGTTTTTGGGGATGTTAATCGTTAGGTGGATTATCAGATGGAAAGGGTTCGTCAGATTCAGGCAGATATTGAATCCGACGGTTTCACCGAGGCTCACAGGGATATGGAGTTGGAGGCACAATCGGCGCTGTCTTGCACGTTGCTCATGAAGTCGAAATTCCTTCACTAGAAATCACGATCGGATTGGTTAAAGGATGGAGATCGTAACACAGTATTTTTCCATCGTTGCTATCAGATTCGAAATGGGCGCTCACGGATACAAGGTTTGATGGTTGATGGTAGTTATACAGAGGACCCGGTGGCTCTTGGGAATCACATTATCTCCTTCTATACGGACCTCTTCGCGGACACGGGGTAAACCACTTCGACTACACTGCAGTCGATCATCTTATTTCTCCGATAGTTAGCATCGTTGATAATGCACTTTTGACGGCTATTCCTTCCGTAATTCGAAGTGAAAGAGGCGGCATTTGATATGGGTTTGGACAATGCCCCCAGGCCCGCATTTTTGATGGGAGATTTTATCATCATTTTTGGGATCTCATTTCTGAGGAGGTGGTGGCCGCCATCCGATATTTTTTCATCACGGCTTCCTTCCCGGCGGGTCTGAATGCTAGTTTTATGGCACTGATCCCAAAAACCAAGGAAGCTAATGTGGTGGAAGACTTTAGACCGATCGTGATGAGCAATTTCCTTTTTAAGATTATTACAAAGATTCTGGCGACGCGGTTGGGCTCGATCATCTCTTCTTACTTGTCACCTACCTAGTTTGGCTTTATCCCGGGCAGGCAGATCCATGACTGTATTGCGTTGGTCTCAGAGGGGTTCAATATTTTACAGGGTCGTAATGATGTCAATATGATCCCTAATGTTTCCGGTTTATTACCCAATTGTGATGCAAATGATTTTGAAACAAATGAATGTGTTACTCTTGCATCCAATAAAACATAAGCATTTGTAGAGATTGAGATATTACCAGTAACTACGCTTGGTACAATTTTAGCTTCTTATTGTGTCATTGCAAAAACTCGAGCTGAACCTTGTTGTCTACTCGCTTGACTTTCTTCTGGACCAGCGCCTCTTCATGTACCGAATCTCCCTCGACCTCTGCCTCTATTGGGATTGAAACCACTAAGTCTAGTTTGATTAATTGTGGGTTCCTCGGTGGTTTTGTTCAATTCCTTGCTATATGTACAGGTTCACCACATCTAAAACATTTTCCTGTAAGCAATCTACATTCTCCAAAACGATTTTTACCACAATGTGCACATGTGGGAACTGATGGTGTAGAACCAACACTCTTACTAGCTGATGTTGAACCTTAGACTAACACTTTTTGAACTGGTCGGGAAGTTCCTCTGTGCAGGTGTAGTAAATTCCGTTCTATTTCTAAATCCTCAAGTTTCGTCACCCCGTCTCTTCTTATTGTACTGAAAGTTTTGTTTTGATTCAGCTTCCAATTTCTCAGCACGTATTACTGCAGCTTTCAACTTACTATAGGACTCCAAATATGTAGGTGTAATACGGTTTCGAAGCAAATCGAAGTCCAGACTCAAATCTAGTACATTTCTTCTTTTTTGTGGCTACCATATGTGGGGCGTAACGGGATAGCTAATTGAATAGTACTTCATACTCAGCAACTGATCGACTTCCCTATGTAAGTTCAAGAAACTCTTTTTCTTTCTGATCCCTATAAACCTTTGTCAAGTATGTATCATGAAATTCACTTAGAAAATCATCACAAGTCAATATAGGTGGCTGAACAGTACTATGAGGTATAGTCTCCCACCAATAGAAGTGATACTGCATAGTCAATCTTTTCTTCAGGACTGCATTTCATCAAATTCAGAACCATTTCTATTTGTTTCAACCATGTTTCTGCCTCTGCTGGGTCAGTAGTACCCACAAAATCAACAACTCCCATTTTTTTTAAGTTTATCATACTTTCGTTCCCATGGTTCAGGGGGGTTTACAGGTGGATATGGTGGATACCCAAAATGAGCAAGTATTCCATGCACATGATGCGGAGGTGAATGAGATGAGTGTGACTTTGGCTCGGCTGCTCCTTCCCCTCTGTGAATACTTTGCTCATCATTATGTACATGTGCTTCTTGACTCAACCATTTGCCTATAATATGGCATAATTAAAACATTGCCTAACATATAACATGAGCGATAATGCACATGTCATGCCATTGTCTACAGATCCCCTACACGGGCTCTGATACCAAGCTAACATGTAATACCCTTACCCTTGTAACACATATTTATATAGTATACAACTATCGTTCATAGGTAGCAAGTTGCATTAAACATAAGATTAATATGTTAACCATCAGTTGTAATCTTTTCTGTACGAGCGGAAGCATTTACTCAAAAAGATTTAACAACGCTTATTGACACATGTGCATTTATTCATATTACAAGACATTAACAACCGTGCCCTTTTATATACAGATCAAAATAAAACTCCCTATATGAAATGCAAATGGTGAGCTGAGGGAGAAGGATGGGAATCCAGTCGGTTGACCTTTGATCCATGCTTTAAACTTCCGTCACATCCCACGTATCAACTTTTATCTACATCAACTAAAAATTGGCAACATTGCATTTTGTGAGTTGCAAGCTCAGTAAGTATAATCAATTAACAAGTTATTTAACATCACATAAACACATCATGAGTAACCATTTTACACCATTTGTTCATATCATTCATAAACACATAAATGCACGCGCTTGATCATGTTCTTTTGCTTTTATGGGCCAACTAATACCAAGAATAAATCATGATCACGAAGATGGCCATGACACTCTGTAAATTCTTAATTCACGTAGAGTTCAGTGAACTCGGGGTGGCCGTACGGTACTCTGTAATCTAGATTTTCTAGATGTCTGTAATTCTATAACACATGAATCAAGGTCATTAGCGGCCATAACAAAATCCATTAATCTCTGATGAATGCATTTTCTATAACACATATTTCATTTCCGTATCAATAACATCAGTAGAGATCGCATATCTCATTTCCATATCAATAACATCAGTGGAGATAACATATCTCAATTCCATTTCAATCTCATCCCATAGAGATCATATATCTCGATTTCATCACAATATCACCAAAGAGAACCATACAATTTATGTTTAGACCACGACAAACTTCTAATCACTATAGCCAAACAAATAAGCAATTCATTCACACACATCAATTATATAATTACACAAGTCAAATAACAAGCTAAAAGATTATACTCACAACTAGTGTTATTGTCCCGATGTTTTTTGCCTAGTTGGCCTTGTCTGCCCCTGTATCGGAATTTTTACCTATAATATATATATATATATATATATATATATCAAGAGAGTATATACAATTTCAAAACCATAGATTTAACATTGATGATGGTTAGAGAATATGCAATTTATAACATATGTACCCAATAAAATCATAAACTTTTTGTAATTCTTAAAAATAATTAAAAGTATATCTTAGTTCCTTTTTATTATTATGTATCATTATCATAATTATCTTAATCTGCTCAACTAAGATTAAAATTGCTCCCCTCCATTTATGTGAATCATTAGACAACCCACAATTAGACAAGTAGTTTGACTACTATTATAATTACATCTACGGATTGCTAAATTGGATTCCACCATTATTTATTATAAAATTAAACTTCTTAATGTTTTACAATAACCTTATTTTTAGTTCGAAGTAAAAAGTTTGGATGTGATATCGATTACCTTTTTCTGTCCCCTTTTTGTTCCTCCGATTATAGCGTACTTCCTTTGATAGTTGAATCGAGTGGGTTAGCTACTTAAGAAATGTATCTCTGCATTTTATCACTTGTAAAACGACGAGTATGCATAAACTAATTAATAAGATATCTATTGACTTATCTTTTCCTAATAATGATGCGTGGTATATCAGCATCCGGCGTGTATTTCATATAGCTTTCCAACGTGCATTTATATTAGGTCATTTATAAATTTTGTAAATGTAATACTTATCTTCTTTGTGGCATTGGAAAATGGTCTTTTATTAGAAGTATACAACCACATATATTTATTATCACAATAACTCTGTCAGACCGTCTAACGGGTCTGACCTGTTAGACGGATCTGACCCGCGGATCCGGTGGCATTTCCGTAATATTAGCAGTGGTGTTTTAGTAGTTTTCATGGAGCACATGTATTAGCAGTCCTTCTGAAATGTATTAGTCGTCCTTTTAAAAAGTATTACCAGTTCTTCTGAAATGTATTAGTAGTTTCCTAAAGAGTTTTTTAGTATTTTTCTTGAATGTAGTCCCAAAATGTATTAGCAATCCCTCATAAAAGTATTAGTAGTTCATCGAAAAAGTATTAGTAGCTCCTTGAAATAAATTAAATTTTTCTCCCGAAATGTATTAAAAGTCTTTCTGAAAAGTATTAGTCGTCCTTCTAAAAAGTAATAACAGTTCTTCTGAAATGTATTAGTAGTTCCCTGAAGAGTTTTAGTATTTCTCATGAATATACTCCCGAAATGTATTAGTCGTCCTTCTAAAAAGTATTAGCAGTTCTTATGAAATGTATTAGTAGTTCCCTTGAATATAATTAAATTTTTCTCCCAAAATGTATTAACACTCCTTCTAAAAAGTATTAGTCGTCCTTCTAAAAAGTATTAGCAGTTCTTCTGAAATGTATTAGTAGTTCCCTTGAATATAATTAAATTTTTCTCCCAAAATGTATTAACAGTCCTTCTGAAAAGTATTAGTCGTCCTTCTAAAAAGTATTAGCAGTTCTTCTAAAATGTATTAGTAGTCCCCTGAAAATGGATAATATAGATATAACATAATTAAGATCCTTAAGCTAAACCCAATTAATCAAACAAAAAGATCAAATACATAGAAACACTAAGACATACATGTCGAAAAGAGATTAAACTAACAATAAACCACCATTGTATCTTGATCAAGCTCAAAACAACGACATGGATATTCACAACCGTTGTTGTAATACTTCATCGCCGACCAACAACAACAACGTTATTATTCTTTCCACCTAAAATTAAATAACGTTCCCCAAAACTCTAATATTAACCATCACAGGTTCACACTCCCAAAGAACTTGCATCCGGTTCGGAGCAAATGCGAGGTGCGCGCACCGGCGTAGCATTGCCGTACAGAAACGACTACCAGACGGTGATGTCTTTGTGGCCTTGATTGATGCCGGCGTAAACCCGGGAGGGTGATATACTAGTTGTAATAGGCGGCGTAGATGTTGAATTTGTTGTGGAGAGTGATTTGTAGGTTGGAGATGAGGAAATTTGGGGATGACACCCACACCGTACTGTTTCCGTAACTTATTGTGTTTCTTTTTGGGGGTTGGATCGGGTCGTTATTTGGGGCTTCGTATGATGGATTAGACCCGTCAGACCGTCTGACAGGAGACTAGCTCACTTATTATTATAACAATGTACACATAAGACACACATATATATGTTAGACATTTTAGTACCCATATATACACGATATATATATATATATGTCATGTGTCTGCATGCTATCCACATCTATATATATGTTTGGAATTAATTTGCATGTCCATTTTCTTTTATTTTGTTTTGTTTTTTTAAGGTAATTATTATTAGAAGACAAAAACTCCTGTCAGACGGTCTAACGGGCCAAAAACTATTAGATGGATCAAAAACCTACCCGGTGGTATTTCCGTAATATTATCAGTTGTGTTTTGGTAGTTTCCAGGGACCACCGATACTAATAGTCCTTCTGAAAAGTATTAGCCGTCCTTCTAAAAAGTATTACCAGTTCTTCTGAAATGTATTAGTATATATTCATTGAAAGTATTAGTTTTTGTAATATTGGACAATGATAAGTATTAGCAGTCTATTTAAAAAGTATTAGTAAATAGTTACTTAAAAGTATTAGTTTTTGTAATATTGGATAATGATATAATATCCCGATAGCGCTGAAATGTATTAAGTTTTCATACGAAAAGTATTAGTAGTTCATCTAAAATATATTAGTACATAGTCATTTTAAAGTATTAGTTTTTTAATATTGTATAGTGATAATATCACGAGGCCGCTAAAATGTATTAGGTTTTCATCTGAAAAGTATTAATAGTCCATCAGAAAAGTATTAGCACGTAATTCACTTAAAAATATTTAATAGTTATCCGAAAAAGGTATAGTTTTTTTCCGTCAAAAGTATTACTCGTCCCCGTAAAATGTATTAGTAGTTACCTCTGAAAAATATTAGTTTTTTCCCTAAAAGATTTTTTGTAATTCCCCTGAAAAGTATTAATTCTTCTAATAAAAAGTATTAGTTGTCCCACTGAAAAGTATTAGCAGATCACCTAAAAGTTATTAGACATTCTTTGGAATTTTGCTCCATGATGAACAAATGATAGATATTCGAAATTGCATACCTTACGAGAAGAAAATATTGCGAATTGCCTAAGATTAAAAAAGATATCCGAACTCTCATACAATAACAACCTATATCTCCCATGATTGCAATTTAGAAAAAGAAATATGTGAAAATAACATTTAAAGTTTCATCGATGGTGGTCAGTTTTGAGGTGGCCGTGAGACACCGATGTGCTGTGAGACATCGATCTGTTGTTTCTGCTTTCAATCCAATTTCTCGGTGGAAAGGCAGAATTGGGGTGTTGTCTTGGTGGTAAACCTTGGTAGTTGTGCTATTTTTTCTTCTATGTTGAATTCTTCTTCTTCTAACAAGCTAATGAGACTGTGAGAGATAGTTTAGAGAGAGAAAGAGGCAGATTGAGAAAGTAGATGGGTCCGTAAGAATTGGGCTATTTCAGTTTAACCCATATGCCCAAGACGGGTTAGGGTTTTTGGATCCGTCCAACGGATTAGGATCCGTTAGACGGTTTGACAGGAGACCTACTCTTATTATAAACCTATTGTCAATTTCCTTGAACAATACTAGAATTCTCATAAAATCCTAACTATATTCTTATATAAATATATCAAACTCAATATCTATTTCATATAATATATTAATCCCTTAACTAATCTAAAGCATCTATTATATCTCACCTTAATAGATATGTGAATATCACTTTTCACTATGAGTTTATCCCTATAACCAGTGATATCGAACATATATATCTATAACTATGCTTATGATTGATTAACCATGATAATTAAAATATAAAGTTTTGGCTTATGATACGCTAAGTTTTACGTCTTCAGCCAGACTTTAGATTTCTAACATCACTGTCGTTGAACCGTGTCGGTTGAAATCCTCCAGCCCTCATATTATGTACCATCCATCAAACGAATGAAATTACATTGTTTCCTTGGATTAAGTTCAGTATCGCTTGAGAATTTGCCCTTTTGATGTTGGCCTCCCACTGCAGTAGCGATTTGGGCTACTTGTGTCTCCAAAGATTTCAGTCTCACATTCAACAAAAACAATGATAGGAACAACGCAACAAAAAAAATATTTACAAAAGAAGAAAAAATCGAAAATAAAAAGATGTATTTACAAAAAAAATATTTACAATTTACAAAAGGAAAAAAAATCAAAAAAAGAAAATATCGAAAAGAATAAAAAAAATATTTATAAAAAATCAAAAAAATATTTACAAAATTTTTGCTTCAATTAAGATTGAACTACTTATTACTATATCTAAGTAGAATCTTTCAATCCCGACAACGACGCTAAAAACTTGCTCACCAAAAATATTTGGATCTCTATACTGCAAGTGTACACTGTAGTTTATATGATAATGGCAAGCAAGGTCGTATACCTCAATGATTGGCTACGAAACATTTAGGCTATAATAAAATCGTATTCCAATTTTATAGAAGCAACCGAATATCACAAGTTTTTAAGAATAATCAAAAAATAAAAATAAAAGATTAAAAGCCCGAACTCCACAAGTTTTTTCAACTAATACGAAAGCAACTCTAGGCTCATAATCTCAACATGCTTCTTCAATATTAAATCCAATTAATGTTTCAAAACCAATTCATGTGTTTCTATGGGTTCAATTCCTAAACTAGTTTATTCCCCCTCCCAAAACAAATAAAGAGTAGATTAATACCAATTGCTAGCATCCCGACTCAACAATTAATACTAACTCCCAACAGATCTGTCAATTGAATGACTCCCCACAAATAGTTATAAGCCTCCTGACTCTATACCCGTTTATGTCTGAATTCGATTTTCGTCTTTGTTAGAACTCATCTCCCGAATTATGGACTAACAAATATGACATGCAAATTATTGGCCAAATAATCAACAATTTAAAATAAACACTCGAATTCATAAAATAGAACTCATGAATCAATTAAGAAAAAGATCAATAAAGATTTAGCATGAATCCACAGTTTTGATTTTACCCTAGGATCCAAAAGATTAGTCAAATATTGATAACAAATTCATAGACAAACTTGAAATCAACATTGTGACATCGTTTAAGTACAGACAAGAGATCTAAACTAAGAAAGAAAACCCTTCTTGCCAGGATAGATCCTTCTTCCAAGCCTTCGAAACTCTTGTACTTCGGTAGATGTGAAAGGACTTGTGGTACTCTTCGTAACCTAGCCCTCCTCTCTCAGAAGACCTTTGATTTGTGTAATCCTGTGTATTGTAGTGTATTTTGTGGTATCCCAAGTTGTATTTTCGTACAAGGCATTGGTCCCCCTTATATAGGTGCTTGGACAGATTGCACGGGCCTTTTAGTTTCACACGGCAACTCCACACGGTCGTGTGGTTCCACATGGGAAGACCGTGTAACTTGTCTCTATCTCTATTTTCTCTCGAACACTTCACACAGTTGTGTAGCTTCACACAGGCCCTCACACGGTTGTGTCACCCCACATGGGCCGACCGTGTGACTTGTTTTCGTCCGTTTTCTTCGTATTTTCAATCTTCTATTTGCACTCGCATGTCCAGGCCTTTCAATTGATATCTTTCCATTTAGGCTTCGTTTCCTATAGAAAGTTACAAGAATACGCAGTATCATGACCCTCTAAGGAAACCAAGTAGAATACACTGAATATACATGCAAATGTATTAATAATTTAGTAAAATAAGCCTTTAAATGTACGTATATTTTACACGTATCATCGAGCAGTTGTCCCGGGAAAAGTAGTCAACAAAGTTTTATCTTAGTGTATTTGTATGTTGAGGCTCCCTTCGGGCTTCTGGATGCTGGCTCCGGGATCAGGAAATAGACTTACCCATTTGCCTGAGGGCTTTATTACAGTGTATTTTTACAACTTCTCTGTTGGTTTTACTCTTCCTCTATATAATTTTCTCATGGTGATCATCATATCAGTGGGAGCGTGTGTTGGACAGATGGTTCCCAAGGCTTATGCGTGCATTCAGAGAAGTGAGTATACCATGCGGGGGTTGGATATGCCCGCGGTGGGGGTTGGATATGCCCACAACTGTGGATGGATTCCACTCCTCGTTCTATGCCAAGAAGTCTTCAGGAGATACTTTCTTTCAATTTCTTTCTTCGCCCCCAATGTTAGTTTCTTATGGCACTCCCCTCTCCTGGCGGGCTATGGAAAGAGGATTTCTTCTATGTGAGGGATAATGGTTTGGAGTTGCCCCATGAGTGGGTTTCGCAGGCCAAGTCAGCCCACGACACTGTTGCTTTGTGCAAGGAATTGTCGGAGGTTTATAGATCCAAAGGGTTGTTTAAGAGTCTTGTGAATGTTAGGGATTTCTTGAGTACTCAACATTGTTTTACTTCCTTCTGTTGTTCCTTACTTTTACTTGTACACTTGACTCTTTATGTTCTCTGATATTGCTTATTGTTTATTCTTCAGGAAAGGAGAGCTATAGTATTGCTGAGTTGATGGCCTTCAAGAAAAAGGAGAAGGAGAAGGCCAAGGAAAAATCTGATGTTGGGGGGAGCTCGATCGCCCCACCTCGGAGTGATGGTGAGTGAAGGCCGCACCCTCACCGACTGGAAAGTGATCGGTGCCTCGGTTCTTTCTCTGGGGATCGTGGCCTCTGTTTTGCTGTTGTCTCTAGCCCCACGGCCGTGTGCAGCCTATACGGCCTGGCCATGTGGCTGGTTTCTTTGGGTCGCACGGCCCATGTGGCATTCCACATGGTCGTGTGAAGTATTGTTTTTTAACCCTGGGGTTTGTCGCGATGCCTCTTGGGTTGCCTTCCACAAAGGACTAAGTTTTACGTCTTCAGCTAGACTTTAGATTTCTAACATCACTATCGTTGAACCGTGTCGGTTGAAATCCTTGAGCCCTCATATTATGTACCATCCATCAGACGAATAGCATTGCACTATTTTCTCGGATTAAGTTCAGTATCGCCTGGGAATTTGCCCTTTTGATGTTGGCCTCCCACTGCAGTAGCGATTTTGGGCTACTTGTGCTCCAAAGATTTTAGTCTCGCATTCAACAAAAACGATGTTAGAAACAAAGCAATAAGAAAAAAAAATTTACAAAAATAAAAAAATATTTACAATTCACAAAAGGAAAAAAATCGAAAATAAAAAAATATATTACAAAATTTGAAAAAAATAAAAAACAAATTTACAAAAAAATTCGAGAAGAAAATAAAAAATAAAATATTTACAAAAGCTTCAATTAAGATTGAACTACTTATTACTATATTTAAGTATAATTTTTCAATCCCCGACAACGGCGCCAAAAACTTGTTCACCAAAAATTATTCAGATCTTACAACTGCAAGTGTATAGTGTAATTTATAGGATAATGGCAAGCAAAAGGTCGTATTTCTCAGGGATTGACTACGAAACACTTAGGCTATAATAAAATCGCATTCCAATTTTATTGAAGCGACCGAATATCAAGTTTTTAGAAAAATTGAAAATAAAGTAAAATAAAAGAAATAAATTTGCGAACTCTAGGCACATAATCTCAACATATTTCTTCAATATTAAATTCAATTAATGTTTCAAAACCAATTCATGTGTTTCTATGGGTTCAATTCCTAAAATAGTTTATTCTCCCTCCCCGGTGGCGCATAAACAGTAGATTAATAATAATTGAGGTCTCCCGATCCATCACAACTATTATTAACTCCCAAAAGATCTTTGAATTGAAATACTCCCCACAAACAGAAGTAGTCTCCCGATACCTTACCTTATTTATGTCTGAATTCGATTTTCGTCTCATTAGAACTCACCTCCCCGATTATGAACTAAAAAGTATGACATGCAAATTAATGATCAGATAATTGGCAATTAAGAATAAACACTCGAATTCATAAAATAGAATACATGAATCAATTAAGAAAATAATTAATCAAGATTTAACATGAATTCACATTGATAATCAATATGATTAGAAAGATTAGCCAAACATTGATAACAAATTCCTAGACAAACTTGAAATCAACATTGTGACATCGTTTAAGTAGAGATAAGAGATCTAAACTAAAAAAGAAAACCCCTTCTGGTCAGGATGAATTCTCCTACCAAGCCTTCGAAGCTCTTGTGCTTCCATAGATGCGAAAGGCCTTTTGGTGTTCTTCGTAACCTAGCCCTCCTCTCTCAGAATACCTTTGATCTTGTGTTCCTGTGTATGGATGGATTAATTTTCGTGCAAGCCTTGGGTCCTTTATATAGGTGCTTCGAGAGATCACTTGTAGAGTTTGAATGGAAAAAAGACACAAAATTCCGCCACAGCCAGTTGCAGTTCCCATGTGGCTTTCACATGGGCACTCCACACGACCAGGTGGCCCTCACATGGTCCGACCGTGCGGCTTGGTTTTGTCCCCTGTTTTTTCCCAACTTCACACGGACATCTCTTCTTCACACGGACAGGTCACACGACCTTGTGGTCCCACATGGTCCGGCCGTGTGACTAGATTTTGTCTGGTTTCTTTTTCTTTTCGATGTTCTCTTTGCACTCGTCAATCTTATCTGGGCCTTCCAACTGATATCTCATCAATTAAGATTTGTTTTATGTAAAAATTACAAGAATACGCAGTATCATGCCCTATTAAGGAAACCAAGTAAAAACACACTAAATATAAATGCAAATGTATCAATTATATACCATTTTAGGCCCCTAAATGCACATATATTTTACACGTATCGGAACTCCTAACCTAAAAAAAATGTTAAATAAAAGGGGTGAGCTATCGACAACTCATTGGGGATGCACTGTCTAAATTAAATACGCAAGCATAATCATCATTGTATACACACATATGGTTTTCATGGTTTGATCAAACAAGCCCATAGGCCAACTGTGGGTATTTAATTAAGTATGTTCATGTTTGTACAATTTAATATCTTTGTGCCATGTCATGTTTAACGTGCCCATACATATAACAATTATAATAGGGCATTTAAAAAATAGACAATAAGCAGTAAACCCCACCTTAATATGCAGTCCGTGAACTTTAAAAAAAAGCAATTGGTTGAGCTTGAATATCTTAGACCTCAAAAGTATCGTTTCCTACACATGAAAATAAATTTAACTTAATACATGGCTTTTGGGTAATTATAACTGAAAAGAGGAAAAAAACGAAAGCAACAAGGATTTATAAATTGGAGTTGGGTAAAAATCTGGTCAACTATGGAAGTCAACAGACCGATTAAGACTTTGTAAAAACTAAATGGGCTGAATAAAAATTCTATGAAAGTCCCAATTCCTTCAGTTGTAAACCCCATTGCATCACTCTTCTCAAAATTTAATGTCCATCCCATTATTGCACTTAATTGAAATCTGATAAAAACTTCCAACCCACAATTTGTGAGTTTCTCTCAAAATTGCACAACTCCCATGACCTTTTCTCCGTCACCACCATATCTCGTCTCCCTCTTCATCTATTTCTCTATTTTTTTTTCCTTTTCTCTAAATGAATTTTATCCTCCCACTCTGTCGGCCTCTCACTCCGTATGTGCTCTCACCGGCGGCAATTTGGGCTTGGACTGGATCGGGGTCTGTGCTTGTAAGCAACAGGGAATTTTTTTTTTCGAAGTCTAGGATTGGTTGTTTGGTGTTACACTTGTGATTGCCGGTGAGTTTCTGGAGACGGTGGCGATGGGCCGAGATTCGGGTGGTATAGGTTTGGAAATTTGATGGTGATACCAAAGAATAGACAAAAAGAGTTTGTTTGAAGTTCCTACCTTTTACAGTGTAACCGTGATATTTGACACTTTAAGAATTATAAGAATTCACGTGAGTTTGGTGGCTCTGAGAGTATGGAGATATCTGCAAATATATATATTTTTAGGCTTGAGAGTCCCTATTGTATTAGGCCATGTATTCGGTTATATCTATTGGATATGTACAAATAAAATTCTGCAGATTGTTAAAATCAAATAAAATACACATATGGGCTTTAATTAAGTGGGCTCAATAAATAGGCCTATCAATATACTAATCACTGGGCTTACAATAATAAAAGGGCATTCTATGTTGGACCCAAAATCAAAATCCTAAAAAGTCCAAAAATCACTGACCCAAAAAAATAATATATGGGGTGTTACAATTCTACCCCCCTCAAACAAATTCCGTCCTCGAAATTCAGTTATGTATCTTCATTAAAGAAACTGGGATATTGATTTCCTCTTTTCCCTCCCATGTTGCCTCATTCCTCCCATGTCTACTACATTGTACCTTGATGAGAGTCACATCCTTGTTTCTAAGCTTGTGTAAATTTCTCTACAAAATAGCAATAGGTGCCTCTTCATATGACAAATTTCTACCAATGTATACATTCTTGTAGTTAATAATATGGTTGGGGTCAAACACATACTTCCTTAACATCGAGACGTGAAACACATTATATACCCTGACAAATCTAGTGTTAGTGCCAAATAGTAAGCTAAATCCCCTATCCTTTCTAGTATCTCGAACGGCCCAATATACCGAGGCTGTAGTTTTCCCTTTTTACCGAATCTCACAATTCCCTTCATCGAAGCCACTTTCAAAAACACACAATCACCAACTTCAAACTATATATCCTTCTTGTTCTTATCTACGTAGGATTTCTGTCTATCTTGGGCGGTCTTGATTCTCTCTCAGATCTTTGAAATCTTCTCCACTGTTTGTTTAATCAACTCCGGTCCCAATGTTTTCCTTTCACCAACTACACTCCAGTATAACAGTGATCTACACTTTCTCCCGTATAAGGTTTTATACGGAGCCATCTTAATTGCAACTTGGTAACTTTTATTATATGTGAATTCTACCTATGGAAATATCGTTTCCCAACTATCTCCAGTATCGAGTACACACGCTCTTAGTAAAACCTCAAATGTCTTAATAGTTCTATCTGATTGTCCGTCGGTCTGTGGGTGATAAGTTGTACTGAACTTCAATTTTTTCCCAAAGCATCATGCAAACTCCTCCAAAACTTCGATGTAAACTGCTGATCTCTATCCGAAACAATAGACACCGACAACCCATGTAGTCTCACAATCTCTTTATGTAGATTCTAGCATACTGATTCATACTGAAAGTCATTCTCACCAGCCAAAAGTGTGCTGACTTGGTCAAACGATCCACTATGACCCATATTGCATTATTCTTCTTTAGTGTTTGTGGTAGTCCAACCACAAAGTCCATAGTTATGTGTTCCCACTTCCACTCAGGGATCTCCAAAGGCTTAAGCAAACCCAATGGTCGTTGATGTTCCGCCTTAACTTGCTGACAAACCAAACATTTCTCTACAAAAGACCCAATGTCTCGTTTCATACTTCTCCACCAAAAGAAACACTTTAAGTCGTGAAACATTTTTGTTCCTCCCGGATGAGCCATGTACAACGTGTTCTATGCCTCACCAAGAATCTCCTTCCTGAGACCCTCATTCTTAGGGACACACGACCTCCCTTCATATGTCAAAACATCATCATTGGCTACCTTAATTCCTAATTTGTGCTCGTTCTCTCATCTTGCATAAAAACGTATCTTATGGTTGAGCCTCCTTGATCTTGTCCCTCAAAGTTGGTTTCACTACCAATGATGTTAGGATTGCCTCTGCACCATTTGGCGGCTTAACAACTTCAATTTCTAACTTGGCAAACTCTCTGACCAACTCATCTTGTTCCGTGCGTAAACAATTGAAATCTCCTTTGTTCTTATGGCTCAAGTGTCAGCTACTATGTTAGCTTTGCCCGGATGATACTGAATAGTGCAGTCATAGTTCTTCACTAGTTCTAGCCATCTCCTTGTCTCATATTTAACTCCTAATGTGTGAAAATATTTTTAAGACTTTTATGGTCCGTAAATATTTCACACTTTCCTCCGTAAAGATAGTGTCGCCATATCTTCAACGCATGCACTACGACAGCTAACTCCAAATCATGAGTGGGGTAATTCAACTCATGCGGCTTTAGTTGTCTCGAGGCATAAGCTAACACTTTGCCGTGTTGCATCAAAACACATCCCAAACCTTTCTTTGATGTGTCACTATAGATGACAAATCCCTCTGTAGGATCAAGAATTGTCAATAATGGGGCAGATGTTAGTCTGCTTTCAACTCTTGGAAACTTTCCTCGCACTTTTGAGTCCATTCAAACTTCTCTCATTTTCCTAGCTAACCGAGTCATAGGCATGGCTATCTTTGAGAACCCTTCCATGAACCTTCTGTAATAGCCTGCCAGGCCTAGAAAACTACGGACTTCACTCGCGTTTCTAGGAGCTCTCCAACTAATTACTATTTCATCCTTGTTAGGGTCAACCTCGATTTCTCGTGCAGTGACAACGTGTTCGAGAAACACAACTCAGTCCAACCAAAATTCACATTTCTTAAACTTCGCATACAACTTCTCTCTACAGAGCATTTCCAATATTATCATGAGATGCTCTTCATGTTGCTCCTTACATTTTGAATACACCAGAATATCGTCTATAAATACTATGACGAATTGATCCAAATATGGCTGGAACACCCTATTCATTAAATCCATAAAAACTGTTGATGCATTACGTAGACGAAAAGGCATCATTACGAACTCGTAGTGCCCATAGCAGGTTCTGAATGCCATCTTCAGGATGTCACTCTCTTTAATCTTCATCTGGTGATAGACCTCAAATCAATATTTGAAAATATGTTGTCTTCTCTTAATTGATCAAATAGATCTTTGATTTTGGGTAACGGATACTTGTTCATGATAAGTCGATTCAACTCCCTGTAATCGATGCACATTTTGAGTGTTCCGTCCTTCTTCTTCACAAATAGGACTGGCGCGCCCCAAGGTGATACATTTGGCCGAATTAACCCTATCTCCAATAGCTCTTGTATTTGTACCTTCAACTCGTGCAATTCCTTCGGCGCCATCCTATATGGTGCTTGGGATATTGGTGCTGCTCCCAGTACCAAATCCATGGAAAACTCTACATGTCGATTGGGTGCACTCCTGGCAAGTCTTCCGGGAAAACATCCACATATTCTTGAACTATAGGGACATCGCTCGCGTCAACTCACCAAATTTGTTGGGGTTCCAACCATATTCATGAGATATCCTTGACAAATTCCTTTCTTTAGCATGTTCAATGCATTCATTGCAAATATAAGCCTAGGTGTAGTTCTAGTCTTAGTCCCATAAAACCTTATTTCTCCATCACCGAGTATGTGAAAGTTTATCTCTTTTTCTTGACACTTAATGTCAGCTCCATACTTACCAAGCCAGTCCCTGCCTAAGATTATATGGAAGTCTCTCATATCAATCATATATAAACCAGCCTTAAGATTCTTCCCTCCTATGTCAATTTCTACATCCTTAACCATTGAATCGATGAGAATTGATTTTCCTAAAGGCAAACTAACTTCAAGTGGTTCGTCGACCTTAAAATTACTATGTAAAATTATAGCATGAAATCTTGTAGACATAAATGAGTATGTGGCACCAGTGTCAAAAAATACAAAAGCAGGTACTCCAAATACGGTTAACTTCTTGACAATGTGCCTGGATTCTGATCAGCTTTGTTCTGAGTCATAGCATAAACTCAGGCCTGTTCTCTAGAGCCTTGCCCTTTTCTTCCCTATTCTTTGATCAGAGTAACACATTCCCATGTTGCATGCCCTGACTTCTTACACCTAAAGCAACCATCTTTACCCAACAAACGGTCTTCATTATGATTTTCCCACACTTGGCACACAACAGTTTAGCAGTCTGGGTGCTTGGACCATATTTCACTTCTGTTCTTGCTTGTTTGTTCTGATTTTCTTTCTTATCATGGTTACCACTCCAGTTCCTTTTCCCTAAATTTCCTGTTTGTTGGTGGTCCAACTCCTGGCTAGCGGCAATCTCTTGAGCCCGAAAAACTATTTCAGCATACGATAATACCCCATGACTTGCCACAATATGCCGTATCCCTGGGCGTAAGCCCCCTAAAAACCTAGATGCTCATTTAAGATCAGTGTCTACCATATGCTCCATGAAGAAACTCATCTAGTTGAATTTTCGTTCATATTCTGTAATCGACATTCCTCCTTGCTTCAAACCCCAGAACTCGCGTTCCATTTTTTCCTGATAGTGTTGGGGACAATATTTTTTCATTACTATTTCCTTAAACCCTTCCCATGTTAGGGCTGCTCGTTTCTCGGCAGACCTTATTCTTCAGTAACTCATCCACCATTGTCCAGCATCTTGTAACATTTGGTACTGAGCACAAAGGATGCATTGTGCCTCAATACACCCGATCAACTCAAAAGTGCGTTCCATTGATATGAACCACTCTTCCACATAAGCACATTCTTCTTGCCCATTAAAGATTGGGGGTGAGAAGCGGCGAAACTGCTCCACCACTTGAGCTTGGGTTAATGTGGGTGATTGGTTGAATGTGTGTTCATTCTCGACATTTCCTTGGTTCCGTGTCGGTACTGGGTTTGCCTCATTGTTCTAGTTCGTATTGTTGTTAGTAGCAGTAGCAGCAGCTCAGGCTCAAGATCTATGTCCTCGTATCATTTTCTGTAGGTCCCAAAGGGTGATAAGTAAAGTTTAGAAAAGAGAGGTTGAATAAACTTTACCAATTTTTCGATTTTAGTCCTTTAAACAATTTCAGAGTTGACTCAAGTCAGCTAAGTCCTTGAGGGACAGCTAGGTTGGCTTACACAGCAAAGTTACCCACTCAACAGACTCGATTGAGCTGTTGATAGTATAACTTAGCTATTTTCAGCAAACACTTTAAAACAGTTGACTTGGTTTTTAAAAGCGAAAGACTTTCACCCTTAGTTTAAATACATTTTTCAACCTTTGTTTTTAGCAGAGTTATTATCAGCAGACTTACGCAATTTTAACTATCAGCAGATGTAAAAATAATGCAAGAGTTTTATATAATATATCCTTGGCAACATTGTCTAAGTTATATCTCTTTCGATCTTCATTTGTCCACTCTCAATGTGGTTTCTCCACCATGGTAGGTCTAGGCTCTGCATGTGCATCATCTTCTCCCTCAGCACAAGCAGCCCTTCTTACAACTGTATTGACTTTTAGAATTTGTAGTGGCCCATCCTCAATGACAAACCACATCTCATTGTGTAGGGCTGAAAGATGAGCATGCATACGTATTTTTCAGTCATCAAATTCTTCAACAGTGAACATTGGAATGCGAGTTAGATTTGCTTTCATGATAATAACTTTGCTTTTGAAATAAAAGCTTTAAAAACTTCATGTGTTGATCCTTTGAAAAGAATGATATCTAGTTCAGTAACCAGTGTGGAAGGCTCAATGAACCAACCGCTCTGATACCACTTGTAGGTCCCAAGGGGTGATAAGCAAAGTTCGGAAGGGGGGTTTTAATAAACTTTACCAACTTTTTGATTTTAGTCGTTTAAACAATTTCAAAGTTGACTCAAGTCAGCTATGTCCTTGAGGGACATCTAGGTTGGCTTACACAACAAATTTATCCACTCAACAGACTCGACTGAGCTGTTGATAGTATAACTTAGTTGTTTTCAACTAACACTTTAAAAGTAGTTGACTTAGTTTTTAACAGCAGAAGAATTTCACCTTTAGTTTGAATACATTTTTCAACACTTGTTTTTAGCAGAGTTATTATCAGTAGACTTAAGCAATTTTAACTATCAGCAGATATAAAAATATTTCAAGAAATTAAGTGCGCTGAAAGTAAATGACACAAGCAATTATAGTGGTTTGAGGATGGGGTAATTCCTCTAATCCACTCTTCTCCAACCCCTGGAGGAATCCACTGAGTAACTTGACTTGGTTACAAAGTAGTTATCAGTCCGAGTCAGCTTTGACCACACAGTCTGTTGCTCCTGGGACTCAGCTTCTGCACAGGACAGTTGTCCTGCTACTTCAACTTCCTTAAAATCTTTGTACTTGATCACTTAGCCCTCCAACAGGTTCAAAGCACTGGTTCAATCTGGAACCTTATTACTTCTCCTTCAACCTTTGAGAGTAGGCCTCTTACTCTTGATAACAATTTTTCCTCTTCAACTGATGAAGTTGTCTTTCCTTCACTGAGTGTGTTGGATCAATTTCCGTCGTATTTAGGCTTGAGGATATTCTTTGTAAGCTTGAGAGATATTTTGCAGTTTATTGCTTGGATGTTTTTATGTTTTATAGTTTTTGTAGATCGGGGTTACCTTCTTCAAATGACTCATCATCCTTTTATAGTGCACGTTTGAAAATATGTCCATTGGAGAGATAGACACATTTTTCTAAGTACACTTCGTAGGTTGTTGGCTTGTCTTGTCTTGCAGCATTGATGGAGACTGTACCTTGAATTTAATGCCCTGCAACCTTTCCTTAGCATGTACAGATTTTCAGGTACATCTCATGGGTTGCTTGCCTTTTGCACTCTTTCGGCAATACATCTTTAGTGCTGGCAGTCTGACACATGCCAATTTCCAGCAAAACCTTGACTTTGCTTGACAACGGATCTCTTTCAGCTTTCTCGAGTACTGTCTTTTGCATTCCCCTTTGACATTCGATTCCAATCATTTTGGAATTACTTTGTTGTTAGTTAGATGACTGAGACTACTTTTCTATCACTTGATTGAACCTTCACTTTACTTCACTCAGCTGCCACACAATTGGGTCTTAATCTTCAATCTTCAGTCGAGTATTGTAATCTTCAACTTGGTTGTCTTCAACTCAGATTATAGAAATCTGTCTATTACAAGTTGAATTATATTTGAAATGGGATGCCAACTTCCTAATCTAAGTTTTATATGGTATCATCAAAATCTATACATAAATTTTCCCAACAATTTTCCCCTTTTTGATGATGCCAAAACTTAAATAAATAGCAAAGTAAATTGTGCAGAAAATAAAGAATGATCGTATAATATGTCATTTTATTGAACATATCATTCTTTGCACTTTAGAATGGTTTTACAATGTACAAATCTATACAAAGTATCAGAGTATCAAACATATCAGAGAGTACATACAAATGTGTATTTACACTTAAGTATAATACAACATGAAGGGGTTCAGCCGCCTTCAACGCCTCAGTTACTTCATTCTTCTCTCAGCATCCTCCTCTGATCTTCTTCGATCTTCTTCAACTCTTCTTATTTTTCTATCTTTCTCTTCTCTCTTTTTCTTTTTGTAGGCTCTTTTTGCAGCAGGGTCCTCCCTCTGCTGTCTTTCTCTCCATTCACAATCTAGCCTAGCGTTCTATTCCTCTTGCCTCCTTCTTGCTTTTTTATTCTTCCTGATCAACTCTCTGTTAGATAGCTCATCCAGCCTAGCTAGTAGGTCAACCATTTTTCTGGGGATCCATATAGCAAACATCATTAGGCCTAGGCTCTGTTGGAGTACCTATGCCTCTTCCACCATCACCATGCCTTCCCCTTCCCCTTCCAGAATCTGCTCCTCTTCCGGGAGTGTACTGCACGGGTTGTGCCTTAGAACTCTAC
Organism: Rehmannia glutinosa; assembly: GCA_016081115.2. Taxonomy (NCBI): domain Eukaryota; kingdom Viridiplantae; phylum Streptophyta; class Magnoliopsida; order Lamiales; family Orobanchaceae; genus Rehmannia; species Rehmannia glutinosa. The sequence goes on from CM071930.1 coordinate 34,639,399, forward strand.
TGACTACTTGAAGTCTGCTACTTCTCAGCTGTTTCACATAGCTCTAAACCTTTCTCCCAGTACAAGTCCCACGCCCGAGGTAGAGTCATATTCTTGAAAAATCCTTCGGATGTTAGAGTTTGAAAATCCTCTAAGGATCTTGGCTCAGATCCTGCATCAGAGACAGCTAATTCCCGAGGGGGCTTCACATCAGGGTAATCCTTTAATAATCCAGCTGGGGGAACTTCGAACTTAGCTTTTAAGCTTTCGATTATGTCATATTACCTTTCACTTACTTTCTCAAAATCAGCCTCAATAGCTTCTTGAGACATCTTGAAATCTAATGCAGCTTTCTCTTTGATTGATAGTTCTTGTGGCAACTAACTCAGGAGAGAGGCGGTGACTGAGCCAAGTTGGGGAGTTTGGGCAAGCAATATCTTCAAATGAGGTTTCTTCGTCTCACTTCTTTCCCCCTTACTACTTGCTCCCCCTTGCTATCATTTTCCCACTTGCTTCCTTCCCCCTTTTGGCATCGTCACTAGGAGGGAGAGACGACTGAGAGGATACTCCCAGGATAAGATCCATTTTCTTATTAGTCATGTCCATTTTTTCATGACTTGTGGAGTGTGTTGTTCTGACTCTGATCACAGAGCTTTGATCTCAGCTGCCATCAGCATGATCTCTGTCTGCAGCACAATTATATATGTGCAAATGGTGGCTTCAGTTTTGAGAAGGTCTGCCTTATGTTGTGCATTCAACAACTCCATATCTGTCGTGTGCGACTGGTCTATCCTGAAGATGTGATCCCCTTGTCTCTGCTGAAATTTGGCGTTCTTTGTGCTCCAAATTACCATTTGGCATATAGAGACTTGAAATATGTAACCTACTCACACCTGAGTGCTTTTGTCTATGTTTTCCCTTCAAATGTTCTTCACTCGGTTGTTTTAGCATCATCGGCAGTTTCTGGAGCTGTGTTAGCCTACTAAGCTGACTGACCCTCGGTTGTCTTATAGCCTAGCGTTCTCTTCCTCTTGCCTCCTTCTTGCTTTTTTATTCTTCCTGATCAGCTCTCTGTTAGACAGCTCATCCAGCCTAGCGAGTAGGTCAACCCTTTTTTTCGGGGATCCATATAGCAAACATCCTTAGGCCTAGGCTCTATTGGAGTACCTATGCCTCTTCCACCATCACCATGCCTTCCCATTCCCCTTCCAGAATCTCCTCCTCCTCTGGGAGTGTACTGCACGGGTTGTGCCTTAGAAGTCTGCTGCTTCTCAGCTGTTTCACATAACTCTAAACCTTTCTCCCAGTACAAGTCCCACGCCCGAGGTAGAGTCATATTCTTGAAAAATCCTTCGGATGTTAGAGTTTGAAATTCCTCTAAGGATCTTGGCTCAGATCCTTTATCAAAGACAGCTAACTCCCGAGGGGGCTTCACATCATGGTAATCCTTTAATAATCCAGCTGGGGGACCTTCGAACTTAGCTTTTAAGCTTTCGATTATGTCATGCTACCTTTCACTTACTTTCTCAAAATCAGCCTCAATATCTTCTCGAGACTTCTTGAAATCCAATGCAGCTTTCTCTTTGATTGATAGTTTTTGTGGCAACTAACTCAGGAGAGAGGCGGTGACTGAGCCAAGTTGGGGAGTTTGGGCAAGCAATATCTTCAAAGGAGGTTTCTTCATCTCACTTCTTTCCCCCTTACTACTTGCTCCCCCTTGCTATCATCTTCCCACTTGCTTCCTTCCCCCTTTTGGCATCGTCACCAGGAGGGAGAGACGACTGAGAGGATACTCCCAGGATAAGATCCATTTTCTTGTTAGTCATGTCCATTTTTTCATGACTTATGGAGTGTGTTGTTCTGAACTCTGATCACAGAGCCTTGATCTCAGCTGCTATCAGCTTGATCTCTGTCTGCAGCACAATTATTTATGTGCACATGGTGGCTTCAGTTTTGAGAAGGTCTGCCTTATGTTGTGCCTTCAGCAACTCCATATCTGTCGTGTGCGACTGGTCTATCCTAAAGATGTGATCCCCTTGTCTGTGTTGAAATTTGGCATTCTCTGTGCTCCAAATTACCATTTGGCAAATAGAGACTTAAAATATGTAACCTGCTCACACCTGAGTGCTTTTGTCTGTGTTGTCCCTTCAAATGTTCTTCACTCGGTTGTTTTAGTATCATCGGCAGTTTCTGGAGCTGCGTGAGCCTGCTGAGCTGACTGACCCTCGGCTGTCTTAACAACTTCATTGGCATCAATTGATTCTTCATGTTGAATAGTCTATTCCTCAGTTGATTTATCAGCGTCATGGGAAGGTGATGGCACCATAGGTGGTGGGCCATCAACCAATGTGAAATTTATGGAAGTTGTCACTTTGCCATACCTCGCTGTGCCAATGCCTGCTTTCGGCCAAGTGGGTCCTCTTCAGGTTTGTTATTAGGATTGTACTCAGCTTCGTCGTCCATTTCTAAAAACTCCACGTCGATATTTTCTTTAGAGTCATGAAGGGCACTTATTTCTTCTTCTTCCACTGACTCTTCGCGAGGGGCAGGCACTTATTCTTTGCCTTTTGTTACCCATGGAAGTCTCAATCTCCACTGGGCCTTCCTTACCCTCAACAGTCTCAACCACTGATGGGCCTTCTACATTACTTTTTGCAGTCTTAACCGTAGCAGGGTCTTCACTATCCCTTTAGCATACTTGAGCTGCTTTTGGGTCTTCTCGCAAAGATCCTTTGAGGACTCACCCTCTAGGATTGCACTTTCAGAGCCAGGAGTCTCAACTCACGTGGCTTCCATTCCAACCTTTGCCTTGGTTGCATCAGCAGCTTCATCGACCTTCAAAGCAACTGGGATTCCAGCTGAGACAGTCGGAACCATCTGTGCCTCGTCAACCCCACTATGCTGGTTTATGTTCTCATCTTCGCCTCCAAACTCCTTTTGAATGTTGTCTTCTATAGCCTCCTCTGACCTAGCTGTGGTGGTTTCAGTTTCCCCCTTAGCTGGCGCACCAGCTGAGTCTCGAGCAGTTGGGTCACTCGAAACCTGAGACTCGACTTCTTTTCCAATTGAGTGAGCAGCTGATAGGGCAGGTGTCTTAACACCTACTTCAGGGTTAGGCTTGGCTAAGGTGCCCTCTTCTTCTTCGTTCTTAGCTTCATTGCCATTCTTCCTAGTATCTTGTTCCTCAGACTGCACTGGTGAGGTAGTAGCATCAATCACCCTCACCATATCCATGATGTCAGGGCGGGGAGAGATTAGGATTGAAGAAAACACTCCTGGACCCATTTTCAATTTCTTCTCTTGCAATTCTTTGGATTCTTTCATTGCTTGCCTTAGCACAACTCTCTCCACCTCATCTGCAGGGTTCAATTCTTGCACGTCACTATTACTTTTGGTAGCTGGCTCTAAGGCATGTTCAGGGGCGTCTGTGAAGGCACAAGAGTGTGGCTTTTCTGATTTTGTAATAGCCTTGGCCTTCTTGATTGCTTTAAGTTTTTCATTTTCTTTCCTATCAAATAGAATATCGGTGCAACTGCCTCCATCCAGAGTCGTGCGTACACCAACATTCCCCAAAAACTCTAGGAGGTTTTCTTTCTCCTCAATGAATTGCGGGTTTTCAAATTGGTGCCTGCCAAGCTCAACTTCCAGGCCCTCCAAATTTTAAGTCTCTCATGTATGTCCGAATATGCAGGAGACAACATCACCAGATAATCATCATCCTCCTTCATGGGCTTAGGGGAAGCCCTCTCCTCCTCAGCTGTTCCAACATACATCTGAGGGGAGCGTACAGCTAACTCCTCGCCTAGGACAGCTGTCTCAACTTCTGTTTCTTCAGTTGTCTCCTTCTGACTTTGTTGTGTATCGACATCAATCTCTTCTAATCTCTGTTGTTCACCAACATCAGTCTCATCTTCAACTTTGGTCTCCAAACCACCCTTCTCTTGCAAGACTGTTGTTCTTCCTCCGCAGTCTCCTTGTCAACATTTGTGCTTGACTCAGCTGGCTTAACAAAAGCAGATTGTTTCACCAGTCACCTTTTCTTTGTTTTGACCAAGGGAACCTCAAGCTCTCCAGGTTCCTCTTCTATAAAAGCAAACTCTGCCACTTTTATCTGCAGCAGGCTTCCGCGGCATTGCTGAGCGTTTCTTCTTCACAATAGGAGAAGGTGCAGGGGATACCTTCTCTATCTTGGCTGCAGGGGCAGGTGCAGGGACTTCCATGACTGCAGGGGAAGGTGTTGACGTCGTTGCAGTGGCCTTCTTCTTTTTCTGCACAGGCTTAGGAGATGGAGCCTTAGCAGTTGCAGTTGTGTCCTCCGGGACAGGGTCAACAGATTCCTCTTCACTTGTATCAGCTTTTCTGGCATGGGCTTGTCTTTGTGCAGCTGATAGGTTGGCTCTAAACATCTTCTTATTCACGTGGAAGGGTTTCCCATTCCTGAGAGGAATGCCCTTCACCTCCATCAAGTGGCCTATCACCACGCCATATCCCAGTGAGCTCTGGAACAGACCAACATCATTTATGGTCTTGTACTCATCACATTCTGGCATATCTTCCCAAAGATGAACTCAGCCCAATTCACCTTCTTCTCCTCCATTATAGCAGCCATCACTATCAGCTTAGTCCTTGATAGCTGATTGAAACTTCCAAACTTCATGTCTACACACTTAGCTACCACATCCATGAGCTTGTGGTAATCCTCTTTGATTAAAGACTTCTTAGCAGTGTAGCCTGGCTTCGCAGCTGACTCTGGCTTAGAAATCTCCTTCCATGCAACAACCATGTTTATGTCCTTCTTTGTAATCTCCTTCAACCCAGATGAAGGCAAATGATAGTTTGCAGCTAAGTCTGCAGCAGTTTATCTTCAAAATCCACTGTAGCTCCTAAGTGGATTTTCCCAGCCATTTTCACGTAGTCATACATCAGTGCTATTTCTGAGTCTTGAAATTGAAGATTTGAATGGGTAAATAACTATGTTTTGCTTGGTCGAAGAGAAAAAATACTTCTTTTTTCTTGAGAGAAATGAATATTGTGTGAGGACAGAGAAACTAGGTTTCTCTATTTATGGGTGATGAGTTGAAAATATATGTATATTTGAGGGCTTAAAATGATATATAGTTGATGAATTTGCACGCATATTCAGTGTGTTTTGGTTGGTTTCCTTTGTAGATAAGCACGGACGATCGAACACAAGGAAATTTCCTTCAAAAACGTCCAAATGCGCTAACAGTTTCCAATACTGGCAGGGTTTCGTATTTTGGCCATAAAGTTTTCTACGAAATTGATATTTAGGTGATTTAAGTGGCTATAGAAAGCTACGAGAAAGGGCTACAACATTCTTGAAGACCTCAGGAGCAAATTCGGACAATAACATGGACAAATACGCGTCACACGTCCGGACCGTGTTGTATCACGTGGCAGTGTGAAAATGCTGGTGTGAAAGTGACACAACTGTGTGAAGAAGGGAAGAAAACACGGGATAGAACCAGGCCCGCACGGCCAGACTGTGTGAAGCCCACACGGGCATGTGGGAAAGGGCTGTAAACCACACGGCCATGTGGTGCCACATGGCTAGGCCGTGTGGCATATTGCCAAATGCGTTTTTCGGAGTTCTTTTCCCATTCAAACTCTACAAGTGACCTCTCCAAGCATCTCTATAAAGGGGACCAAGGCCTGAACGAATTTTCATCATCATACATCATCCAACATCACTTCATACAGAGAAAATACATCAAATAACACAGGAACAAAGGTATCGAAGAGCTTCTGAGAGCAAAAGGCTTGGTCGTGAAGAACACCACAAGGCTTTCGCATGTAGGAAGCACAAGAGCTTCGAGGACATGGAAGGAGAATCCATCCTGACAAGAAGGGGTTTTCTTTCTATATCTAAGAACTTTTGTCTGTGCTTAAACGATATCTTAATATTGATTCAAATTTGTCTATGAGTTTATAATCAATGTTTGGTATATCTTTCGGATCTTAGGGGCATAATAGAAACTGTGGAGTCATGTTAAATATTATTATTTATTTTATTAATTAATTCATGCTTTCTATTTTTGAATTCGAGTGCTTATTTATAATTGCTTTTATTTGCCGGGAATAAATTGCATGTCATATTTGTTAGTGCAAAATTCGGGAGATGAGTTCTAACAAGGACGGAAATTGGATTCAGACATAAATGGATGTAACGAGTCGGGAGACCTACAACTGTTTGTTGGGAGTCATTCAATTCACAAATCATTTGGGAGTTAGTAATAATTGTAACGAGTCGGGAGACCTACAACTGTTATTAATCAACTGTTTATTCACCGCCCGGAAGGGGGAGTAGATTAACTTAGGAATTGAACCCATAGAATTGCATGAATTGATTTTAAAACTTTATTCACATTTAATATTGAAGAATCATGTTGAGATTATGTGCCTAAGTTGCTCCAATAGATGGAAATACTTGTGGGGTTCGCAACTTTATTTTTATTTTTATTTCTTTATTTTCGATTTTAGTTAGTTAAAATTACTCCATATTCGGTCGCTTCAATAAAATTGAAATGCGATGGTATTATCGCTTAAGTGTTTCGAATATCAATCCTTAAGGAATACGACCTTGCTTGCCATTATCCTATAAACTACATTGTGCAGTTGCAGTTGTATGAACCAAAATATTATTGGCGAACAAGTTTTTTGGCGCCGTTGCCAGGGATTGATTAGATTCTACTTAGATATAGTAATAAGTAGTCCAATCTTAATTGAACTATTTTTTTGTAAATATATTTTTTCTTTTTTTTTCGATTTTTTTTATTTTTATTTTTCTTCTGCTTTGTTTCTAACATCATTTTTGTTGAGTGCGAGATTGAAATCTCTAGAAACACAAGTAGCCCAGATCGCAACTGCAGTGGAGGCCAACATCAAAAGGGCAAATTTCCAGGCGATACTTAATCCGAGAAAATAGTGCAACGCCATTCGTCTGATGAATGATACAGAATATAAGGGCTCAAGGATTTCAACCGACACGGTTCAACGACAGTGATGTTAGAAATTTGAGTGTGGTTGAAGACGAAAAACTTAGCGCTTTGTGGGACGCAACCCAAGAGATGTCGCGACAAACTCCGGAGTTAAAAAAATACTTCACACGACCGTGTGGAACTCCACACAGGCCGTGCGTCCTGACCAGAGAAATTATGGATTACAGAGTACCGTACGACCATCCTGAGTTCACTGAACTCTACGTGAATTAAGAATTATAGAGTGCCATGCCCATTTTCGTGATCACGATTTATTCTTGGTATTAGCTGGCCCATAACAGTAAAAGAATATGATCAAGAACGTGCATTTATGTGTTTATGAATGATATGAACAAATGGTGTAAAATGGTTACTCATGATGTGTTTATGTGATGTTAAATAACTTGTTATTGGATTATACCTGCTGAGCTTGCAACTCACAAAATGTGATGTTGCCAATTTTTAGTTGATGTGGATAAAAGTTGATACGTGGGGTGTGACGGAAGTTTAAAGCATGGATCAAAGGTCGGCCGACTGGATTCCCATCCTTCTCCCTCAGCTCACCATTTGCATTTCATATAGGGAGTTTTATTTTGATCTGTATATAAAAGGGCACAGTTGTTAAGGTCTTGTAATATGAATAAATGTACATGTGTCAATAAGCGTTGTTAAATCTTTTTAAGTAAATGCTTCCGTTCGTACAGAAAAGGTTACAACTGATGATTAACATATTAATCTTATGTGTAATGCAACTGTGCTGCCTATGAACTATAGTTCTATACTATATATATATATGTGTTACAAGGGTAAGGGTATTATATGTTAGCTTTGTATCAGAGCCCGGGTAGGGGGTCTGTAGACCATGGCATGACATGTGCATTATCGCTCATGTTATATGTTAGGCAATGTTTCAATTGTGCCATATTATAGGCAAATGGTTGTGAGTCAAGAAGCACATGTACATAATGATGAGCAAAGTATTCACGGAGGGGAAGGAGCAGCTGAGCCAGAGTCACACTCATCTGATTCACCTCCGCATCATTGCATGGAATACATGCTCATTTTGGGTATCCATCATATCCACCTGTAAACCCCCTTTGAACCACGGGAACGAAAGTATGATAAACTTAATAAAATGGATCTGTTGATTTTGTGGGTACTACTGACCCAGCAGAGGCAGAGACATGGTTGAAACAAATAGAAAGGGTGAATTTGATGAAATGCACTCCTGAAGAAAAGTTTGATTATGCAGTATCACTTCTATTGGTGGGAGACTATACCTTATAGTACTTTTTCACCACCTATATTGATCTGGGATGATTTTCTAAAAGAATTTCATGATACATACTGGAGAGAGGTTTATAGGGATCAGAAAGAAAAAGAGTTTCTTGAACTTAAACAGGGAAGTCGATCAGTTGCTGAGTATAAAGTACTGTTTAATCAACTTTTCCATTACGCCCCACATATGGTAGCCACAAAAAAGAAGAAATGTACTAGATTTGAGTCTGGACTTCGATTTGCTTCAAAACCGTATTACACCTACATATTTGGAGTCCTATAGTAAGTTGAAAGCTGCAGTAATACGTGCTGAGAAATTGGAAGCTGAATCAAAACAAAACTTTCAGTATGATAAGAAGAGACAGGGTGACGAACCTGGAGGATTTAGAAATAGAAAGGAATTTACTACACCTGCACAGAGGAACTTCCCGACCAGTTCAAAAAGTGGTAGTTTTATGTGTTCAACATTAGTTAGTAACAGTGTTGATTCTACACCATCAGTTCCCATATGTGCATTGTGGTAAAAATCATTTTGGAGAATGTAGATTGCTTACAGGAAAATATTTTAGATGTGTTGAACCTGGACATATAGCAAGGAATTGAACAAAACCATCGAGGAAACCACAGTTGATCAAACTAGACTTAGTGGTTTCAATCCCAATAGAGGCAGAGGTCGAGGGAGATTCGGTATATGATGAGGCGTTGGTCCAGAAGAAATTCAAGCGAGTAGACAACAAGGTCCAGCTCGAGTTTTTGCAATGACCCAACAAGAAGCTAAAGATGCACCAACCATAGTTACTGGTAATATCTCAATCTCCACAAATGCTTATGTTTTATTTGATCTAAGAGTAACACATTCATTTGTTTCACAATCATTTGCATCACAATTGGGTAATAAACCGGAAACATTAGGCTATGATTTACTGGTTTGAACCTTAGTAGGGAGTGTGATGATTGTAAATATTGTATATCATGCTTGTAAAATTTTGATCATTGAATCAAAATTGAGTGCTAGTTTGCTTGTTATACCTTTAAGAGATTTCAATGTGATTCTCGGTATGGATTGGTTAACCAAATACCATGCTAAACTGAATTGTTTCACTAAAGAAATAATATTAGAGCTTTCTGATCAGACGCATATTGTATTTAAAGGGGAAAGAGAAATTTTACCTACATGTATGATATCTGCCTCTACATTATTCAGAATGATTAAGAAAGGTTGTGAATGTTACCTAGCCCACGTAATAGACACACGCTTATGTGGTTTGAAACTTGAAGACACTCTAGTGGTTAGAGAGTATCCAGATGTGTTCTCAGATGATTTAACCGAATTACCTCCAGATAGAGATATAGAGTTCACCATCGAAATACAGCCTGGCACAACACCAATTTCTATTCCTCCTTATCGAATGGAACCTGTCGAATTACAAGAATTAAAGACGTGGTTACAAGAATTGTTGGAAAAATGATATATTAGACCGAGTGTTTCGCCATGGGGTGCACCTATATTGTTTGTAAAAATGAAAGATGATACACTGAGATTGTGTATAGATTATTGACAACTGAATCGAGTGACAGTGAAGAATAAATATCCATTACCCAGAATAGATGATCTATTTGATCAGTTGCAAGGTGCTATAGTTTTCTCCAAGATTGATTTGAGATCATGATATCATCTGTTGAAGATTGCAGAGGCTGATATTTCAAAAACAGTGTTCCGAACTAGGTATGGCCATTACGAGTTTTTGGTAATGCCTTTTTGATCTGACTAATACACCCGCTGCATTTATGGCATTGATGAATAATATGTTTCCCTATCTAGATAAATTTGTCATTGTCTTCATTGATGATATATTGGTATATTCTAAATATGTTGAGTAACACGAACAACATTTGAGAATTGTGTTGCAAACCTTACGAGAGAAACAGTTGTATGCAAAACTTAGTAAATACGAATTTTGGTTAGATCAAGTAATCTTTTTTGGACGTTTTGTTTCTGGAGATGGTATTAAAGTTGATCCACAGAAAATCGAAGCGGTGATCAAATGGGAAAACCCAAAAAGTGTTACAGAAGTTCGTAGTTTTCTGGGTCTAGTCAGATATTATAGACGATTTGTGGAGAATTTTTCTCTTATTGCAACTCCACTGACAAAACTACTACAAAAAGGTATTCCTTTCAGATGGACAGATAGTTGCCAAAAGAGTTTCGAAAAGTTGAAGGAAAGGCTTACCACTGCCCCAGTCTTGACTATTCCTTCAGATACCGATGGATTTGTTGTTTACAGTGACGCTTCTTACCACGGTTTATGATGTGTTTTAATGCAACACGGTAAGGTTATTTCTTATGCGTCTAGACAACATAAACAATATGAAATGTCTTACTCTACGCACGACCTTGAACTAGATGCGGTTGTTTTTGCATTAAAGATATGGAGACATTACTTATATGGTGCTACATTTCAAATTTTCACTGACCATAAAAGCTTGAAATACTTATTAAGTCGGAAAGAGTTGAACATACATCAAAGAAGATGGCTTGAATTGCTTAAGGATTATGATTGCACTAATGAATATCATCAAGGGAAGGCTAATGTTGTTGCTGATGCTTTGAGTCGAAAATCTTATGGTACTGTTTCATATCTTTCAGTGCATTCTTTTGACGTATCTGCTAGATATGAGGAAGATAAATGTTGAATTGAATGTAAATGACATAGGTGTTTTATGTATTTCACTTGGTGCTCGTGCTGTAATGATTAAAAGAATTAAACAAACACAATTTCGTAATGATAAACTGGCCAATATTGCCGAAAAAGTGAAACTAGAGAATAGTACATCATTTGTTCTGAATGATGATGGAAGTTTGACTATTAATAATTGACTTTGTGTTCCTGAGGTTGATGGCCTAAGGCATGAGATACTAGAATAAGCTCATACTGCACCATATGCCATGCACCCAGGTAGTACAAAAATGTATCAAACCTTAAAAAGCCATTATTGGTGGCCCAGAATGACGAAATATGTAGCCGAGTATATTTCAAAATGCTTAACTTGACATCGGATTACAGCGGAACATCAAGCACCAGTGGTAAATTGCATCCATTACAAATTCTTGTTTGGAAGTGGGAGTGTATTACTATGAATTTCCTTTATGGTTTGCCTGTCATACCTAGAAAAAATGATGCAGTTTGGGTTATTGTTGATCGACTAACAAAGTCGGCTCACTTTTTGCCATTTAGATGGGGTTCTACTCTCAAAAATCTTGCAAAATGAAAATCTTGCAAAATGATATGTGAATGATATTGTTAAACTACATGGTGTACCCCTGCCTATTGTTTCAGATCGCGATCCTCGTTTTACGTCTAGATTTTCGGGTAGCTTACAACATGCATTAGCTACTAAGTTGCATTTTAGTACATCATTTCATCCATAGATAGATGGGCAGTCCGAGAGGACTATTCAAACACTAGAGGATATGCTTGTGCTTGTGTTCTTGAATTAAAAGTTCTTGGGATGAAAATATTGCGTTGATGGAATTTGCGTACAATAATCAACATCATAGCAGCATTGGTATGGCGCCTTATGAAGCATTAGGAAATGAAGGAGTCCAGTATGTTGGGATGAAGAGGGAATACGATTACTAGAAGGTCCAGATCTAATTCAAGTCACAGTTGAAAAAGTGAAAATAGTTAAAAGTCGATTAAAAGAAGTTCAAGATAGGCAAAAGAGTTGAATTGATCAACATAGGCGGGAAATGGAATATGACGTTGGTGAAAAAGAATTTTTTCATGTTTTCCCTTGGAAAGGTATTCTCAGATTTGGAAATTAAGGAAGGTAAATTGAGTCCCTGTTATATCGGTCCATATGAAATACTTGAAAGAGTTGGACCATTAGCTTATAGGCTTCCTTGCCACCTCAATTGTCCCAGATTCATAATGTGTTCTATGTTAGTATGCTTTGCCGATACAAATCAGATCACCCGACACATGTTTGTCGAGATGAACCAGTTGAAATTGTTGATAATCTGAGATATATCGAAGAACCAATATGAATAGTGGGATACAAAGAAAAGAAACTTAGAAACAGAGTGATTCCGTTGGTAAAAATGTTGTAGAGAAATCATTCTAGAGAAGAAGCTACATTGGAAACGGAACAACATATGAGAGAGCAATATCCGTGGTTATTTACTGATATAGGTACAAACTTCGAGGACAAAATTTTTAAGGGGAGAAGAATTATCATAACACAAAACTTTATATTTTAATTATCATGGTTAATCAATCATAAACATAATTATAGATATATATGTTCGCTATCACTTGTTATAGGGATACACTTATAGTGAAAAATGACATTGACATATCTATTAAGGTGAGATATAATAGATGCTTAGATTAGCTAAGAGATTAATATATTATATGAATATTGAGTTTGATATATTTATATAAGAATATAGTTAGGATTTTATGATAATTCTAGTATTGTTCAAGGAAATTGACAATAGATTTATAATAATAATTACGTTAAAAAAAAAGAAAAAAAAGAGATTTGACATGCAAATTAATTCCAAACATATATGTACATGTGGATAGCATGCAGACACATGACATATATATATATATATATATATATTTTAATAACTTTCAGTATGTATTACAACATGCACATGCAAATATAGAAAATTATATATATATATATATATATATATCGTGTATATATGAGTACTAAAATGTCTAACATATATATGTGTGTGTCTTATGTGTACATTGTTATAATAATAAATATATGTGGTTGTATACATCTAACAAAGGACCATTTTCCAATGCCACAAACAAGATAAGGATTACATTTACATAATTTATAAATGACCTAATATAAATGCACGTTGCTAAGCTATGTGAAATACACGCCGGATGCCGATACAACATGCGTCATTATTAGGAATAGTCAATTGATATCTTATTCATTAGTTTATGCATACTCATCGTTTTACAAGTGATAATATACTGGTTGATCCTAAAATGCTCTGCCTCCTTGAAACCGACTTCCGCCGTAGACCTGCACAAAAGGGGGGCCGGAGAGGTGCTTAAGTCAGAAGAGTGTTGGACAAGAAAGAGGCGAAAATATAGAAAATATGTAAAAAATATAATTAGGGTAGAAATTAACCTGGACTTGGGTTTTTACTAATTAGGGTTTCCGTAAAATCGGCAGATCGAACCGAGCTTACCTACTCCAGGTCGTTAATTCAGCCATTTCCATGTGTAACCTTTGCGAAGGCTTGACCAATCTTGCCCATCCACATCCTCCTACTCTCTAGACTAGGCTTATACTCCTCAGTTCATTAGTTCATCAGGTCAGGCTAAAGGGAATTTTGACTTGTAATTTATTTGACCCAACCTTGCTAACAGGACCTTTGAACTCTGCTTATTCACAAAGGTTTCTTATGTCATCTTGGCCTTAGCAGAGCCTATTAGTCCGACCCATTAGCCCTCTTCTTATTGATCCTCCTTAATTATGTATCCTCTTCGGCCCATGACATCACCATTTCAGGACTTCATTCGTAGCCAGATTTTACTTGAGATTTATCTAAATTCACCCAATAAGGCTTCTTAAAACTGCCCATATGCAAGTGTTCATCAGTTTGGCCCAATGAGAAAAGCTTCTCAGCTAGGCCCAATAGGTCATTGTTGGGAAATTTATTGTTTAGATTTTGATGAATGCCATGTAAAACTTAGAATAGGAAGTTGGCACCCCAATTTTTGTTGTAAACGCATTGTAATAAATAGGGCTGGTCAAGCCGAGTTAAGTCGGCTATGCCCAAACATGCAAGAAGACAATCAAGAGAAGAAGGAAGACTCACGCAAGACAAAGGCAGTGAGTATGGCAAAAATAGAAGACGGGAATTCTATCAAGGAGCAAATGAGATGCGGTGAGTGGAGTATCGGTCAAGTCAACTTAAGAAAAGCCAAGTCTCAAGTTGAAGTGACGGAAGAGTCATCCAATGATTGAAGCGACTCTAAGTCACCTGGGAAAGCAAGGAAATGCAAATCAAGTCGAGATAATCAAAAAGATCCATTGCACAAATCAAGAGAATTACTTAAACAAGTAATATCTCCATGCTACCTTTCTCGAAGTGCTCAGTCCCCGAGAAGCGTGCAAAAGGAATAAAAATGGGAAGCACTACACCGTGTCAGAACTCTGAAAAGTTGGAGAACAATTCATACGAGGAAATGGCAATTCCAAGGATCGCAACAAGACAAGCCAACGACCACAAGTGACTTTAAAAAATAAGCCTATCTCTTCAACGGGCAGATTTTTGAAAAGCTCACTATAAAAGGCTGAGGAATAACTCTGAGAAAAATAGACTAAGATTACGCAGGTTACCTGAACCACAAACATTCTGGCAATTATTAGAATTGTAACTCAAATATTCTCAAGTGATTAAACGCTCAATTCTCAAGCCTACACTACGAAGAACATCAATCCAACACTCACCGTGAAGGAAAGATAACTTCAATCAGTTTGAAGAGGAAATTATCAAGAATCAAGGGGTCTACATTCCACGAAGGATTGTAGGAAGGTTCAAGATCGAACCAAGTCTTGAGCTTTTGGAGGGCTTCGTGATCAAATCCAAAGAGCTTGAGCAAGAGGGTCAGTAGCAAAGCAGCAAGGCCGCCCGTGAAGAAGCTAAGTCATACGAGAAGCCACCGAGTGATCAAGGCGTCTCAGGATCGAGTCCCAAAGGATCAAGTCACCGTGTGTGATCAAGACTTGTATCCGGACTGTTACCACTTTGTATACTTGATCAATACCTAGTGGATTCCTCCAGAGTTGGAGAAGAGAGGAGTAGAAGAATTACCCCATCTTCAAACCTCTATAAAAATCTTATTGTGTCATTTACATTTCAACACTTTAATTCTTGCATCATATTTGTTTAATTCTCACGACATATTTGCTATCCATTAGATAATCTCTAAGTACTAAATCAAGCTTTAAATCTCTACTTAACCAATCTTAAGGGTGTTAAGTCTTCCAATAAAACAAACCACGTTGAGTTAATTTAGACTTAACAATTGAGTTATTCCATCAACAAATTCTCGTTGAGTCTCGTTGAGAGACTAACTCTACTGATTAACTAAATTGGTCATCCACCAAGGACACAAATGTGTAGTATCAACTCGAACTTTTAAAAGGACTAAATCAAAAATTTGGTAAGGTTTATTCAACCCCCCTTCTAAACCTTACACTTACACCCCTTGGGACCTACAAGTGGTATCGGGCGGTTGGTTCATTGAGCCTTCCGCACCGTTAGTTCTTGAACTAGATCTCCAAACTTTTCAAAGTCGCTTTAGTACTTAAATTTTCAAAACTCCTTTTATCATTAAAATTTATTATCATGGAAGCAAATTTGACACGCATCCCTATGTTCACAATTGAAGAATTTGATGATTGGAAAATTCGTATGCGAGCTCATCTATCAAAGATTACATGATGAAATGTGGATAGTGATAGAGGATGGGCCACGCAAATCTTAAAGGTGAACACAATGGTAAGAAGAGTCTGCGGTGAAGGTGAAGAGGATGTTGCTCCCGGACCGGCTATGATCGAAAAACCAAGAACTAAATGGACAAATGATGACAGAAAAAGATACAACCTGGACAATGTAGCCAAGGACATCCTTTACAAAACCTTGGACAAAGCCATGTTCAATAAAGTCAAATCATGCAAAATGGCTAAAGAAATTTGGGACAAACTATCATTGATTTGTGAAGGATCAGAGCAAATCAAAGAAAATAAATTATCAGTGGCTGTACAAAAATTTGAGAATTTCAAAATGATCACAAGAGAAAACCTGGATCAACTGGATGCTCGGTTCACAGAAATCACCAACGAGCTATCTGCACTTGGAAAGGAATATACACAGAAGGAAATGTGTATGAAGATCCTAAAAAGCCTCCCAACTGAATGGGAAATGAAGGTCATGGCACTAACACATTCCATGGACCTATCGAAGACCTCCAACCATGAACTATTCTCAGATCTCAAAGCCTACGAATTTGAGCTGAGAAGAAAAGATCAGGAAGAGACAAGTTGTACCCAAAACAACTGCTCTAATTGTTAAGGATGGAAAGAGAGCTGAGGTCAAAGAAGTTATTGATCCAGAAGAAATAACCCTGATGGTTAAAAGGTTCAACAAGTTCTTCAATAAGAACTACAAGAGAGGCAAGGGCGAATCTTCCAAAAGACACTCACTCCTCCAAATCAAGGGAAGATAGGCCAACCAAGAGAACAGATCATCAAAAAGTCAATATCAAAGGGTGATAATCCAAGAATGGAAAGAGTCGATCAAAAGGTTGAATATCTATCTTTGAACTGTAGGCAACCAGGTCACTACGCCATTGATTGCCCATATCCTGTAGTCAACAAATACATGAATGAAGAAGAAAGAAAGGTCTTGAGAGAAAGAAGACAAGAAAAGAAAAAGGCAATGTTGGGCTGCAGAGATCACGAGAGACAAAATGACCAAGTCAAGAGAGACACTTATTCGAGAGCGGAAGCCGACTACTCAAGTGACTCGAAGAAGAAGCCCCGATCCGTTTGATGGCCAAGGAACAAGATCAACCTCGACCAAGAAGATGAGGTACACTCTAACTCATCAAACTCGATTCTAGTGATAGTGATCGTGACACGCACACTTCATCACCCACTCGATCTTTATGATTCATTAGGCAAAATGATGAAAGATTTTGAACACATTAAATCCTCACACACACTACTAAATGAGGAAAACAAATTACTCAAGAGCCAAAACTCACAAAATGACTAAGGAGCCGAGTACTCTAAGTCAAATAGCCGATGAGAATAAAAGTTTAAAAATTTGAAAATGCCAAGCTAATAAAGCGAGAAATAGCTGCCATAGAAAAGAGGGAGAATGACCTCAAAAATGTGATTGCCTCATTCACTAAGGCATCTAAATCATTGGATGATCTTATTATGAGTCAAAGAGAATGTGGAGACAAGACAGGGCTTAGGATTTAATTCCTCTGTGATATGTCAAACTTCAAAAGTAATTTTGGAAAAAGGATCTTCAAGCAATGAAGAGTCTAAAAATCCAAAACTCAAGGGGTGCACACACATTCACCCCAAAGCACAATTACAAGCAAACCGGCCTTGGTTATAAAGGAAAAGGAAAACAACCGATTGAGTGCGTGCTGAAAGAAAGGACAAAAGAAAAAGATTCATCGAGTTCCTCAAAAACTCCAAACAAAATACTCAGTAAAGAAAACAGAGCTACCAAAACCCTTAAAAATAAAAGAAATACATATGATGGGAATGGTAGAAAATATCCAAGCCAAGTGATTGGAATAATGTGAACTATCGAGAATAGACTTATGGAATATAAGCCCAAATGGCAAAGGCCTAGAACTCAAAGAAAGGCCATTCCAAAAGTATAAGAGCTTTCATCAAAGACACATATGCATCTAGGCACTACACTCGGAGACACCACAATTACCCAAAGAAGGCGATTGCTAAAACACATATACATGCATACAGACAAAAGAGACAAAGTATGAACCTAGAATCCCCAAGCAATTTGCCAAGATTAATTATGATTATGGCATCGATAGATGGCAACCCCTTAGAGTCAAATCATTTGGCTATAAGTTGGTTGGATCATCTTACAATTCTAACCCCTCAGACCTGATAAGTATGGGTACCTAAAACTTAATTTCCTTGATTGCGGGTTCAAGGAACAATGAAAGTGCCAAGGAACCTGGTACATGGATAGTGGTCGCTTCCGGACATATGACAGAAATAAGAAAAATCTGTCAAAATTCAAGGAAGTTAAAGGAGCAAAAGTCATATTTGGAGTAAATGAAGCTCCAGGTGAAATAAGAGGCATTGGATCCATCAAGAGGAATGGATTAGAAATCACAGATGTTGCATATGTTGAAGGACTCAACTTCAACTTGCTAAGCATCAGTCAACTCGTGACAAGGGCTATAATGTTGGATTTAACATGGGTATATGCCAAATCAAGGAGGCTGAATCAAATGAAGTTATGTTGCAAGGATGCAGACAAAAGAACATGTATGTAGTAGATTGGTCAACCGCTACACCCATCACCTGTCTACTAGCAAAAAGCACAAATTTGAATCAAGTTGGGTGTGGCACAAAAAGCCGAGTCACCCGAATTTCAAAACGATTAACAAGCTTGCCGTATAGTCTTGTGGAAGGACTTCCAGACTCAGTATACTAAAAGAAGAGTATATGTGACGCATGTCAGAAGGGAAAACAAATCAAATCATCATTCAAAGAACAGACATGCCCATCCTCAACAAGAATATTGCATCCGCTTCATATGGATCTATTTGGCCCATGGAACCTGCCAAAGATAAGTGGAAAGAAATACACCTTGGTGGTAGTAGATGACTACTCAAGATATACATGGACAATATTCATGTGTAAGAAGAAAGAAACTCTACTGAAAACTACCACAATCGATGAAGAGGATTCAAAATGAGAAGAGCCAAACCATTATCAAAATAAGATCGAGACAGAGGAACCGAGTTTGTCAATGGAATAATAACTCGATTGTATTGAAAATGGTATTGGTCATGAACTATCTGCAAAGGACTCCACAATGAGAATGGAGTTGCGAAAGAAGGAATAGAACTCTCAAAGAAGCGAAAGGACCATGTTAGTCAAGCAGGGGTTACCAAAAAGATTTTGGGTCAAGCAATCAACATAGCTTGCTACACTCAAAACATATGTATGATAAAATGCAGAAAACACAAAGACTCCCTATGAGATTTGGGTGGAAGAAAACCAAATGTTGCATATTTTAGAATATTTGGATGTAAATGCTTCATCCACAACAATGGCAAAGACAATCTAAAGGCCTTCGATGCCAAAGCTAATGAAGGTATCTTCTTGGGATACTCAAAAAAGCAAAGCCTATAGAGTACTCAACAAAAGGACTATGGTTGCGTAAGAATCCATTCATGCGGTATTCGATGAGCCAAATGTAAATGGAGAAGACATTGAAGAGTCACCGATAAGTGAATCATCCAACCATACGAAGAGTCCTATCTTTGAAGTCAAGCCGGAATTATAAACTCGAGAAGAAGATGAGATAGTCAATCTCAAAAACAATTGGAAAATTTGCGCTAAGTGACTACGAGAGAGCCGATCAAAGCAACACAATCGCTAGACGATCAATCCACTAACTTACTTCAACCGGATGTAAGATGGCTGAAAGACCATCCACCAGAACTTGTCATTGGAGATATAAGAGAAGGTGTCAAAACAAGATCCAGAACTCAACAAGAAGCTATGTTCACATGCTTTATCTCGCAAATAGAGCCCAAAATGTGTTACAAGAATTGGATGACACACATTGGATTCAAGTTATGCAAGAAGAGCTGAATCAGTTTGAAAGAAATAAAGTATGGGAATTAGTTCAAAGACCCACCCATCAAAATGTTATTGGCACAAAATGGGTGTTCAGAAATAAGATGAACGAGGAAGGTTCTGTGGTAAGAAACAAAGCAAGATTAGTAGCCAAAGGATATTGCCAAGAAGAAGGGATAGATTTTGATGAAACATTTGCCCCTATAGCAAGATTGGAAGCTATAAGGATGTTTCTTGCCTATGCAGCTCACAAGAATTTTACTGTATATCAGATGGATGTAAAAAGCGCATTCCTAAATGGTTTATTGCAAGAAGAAGTGTATGTTGAACAACCTCCAGGATTTGAGCGAGAAGACTCTTGGAGATAAGGTATACAAACTCAAGAAAGCTCTGTATGGATTGAAACAGCACCCAGAGCATGGTATGATACCTTGTCACAATTCCTAACTAAAAATGGATTCACAAAAGGAAAAGTAGATAGAACACTTTTCGAATTCAAGACAAGAAGAGTATATTTTGCTTGTTCAAATATATGTGGATGACATCATTTTTGGATCCACAAACAAAGAGTCATGTGAAAAATTTTCAAACCTCATGCAAAGTAAATTTGAAATGAGCATGATGGGAGAGTCGGCATTCTTTCTTGGACTCCAAGTGAAACAACTCAAGGATGGAACATTCATAAGTCAAACAAAATACACCGAGATTTAATGAAGAAATTTGGTATGGAGGAGAAGTCTTCTCGTGAAAATACCAATGAATACATCGATCAAAATGGACATGGATGCGGATGGCAAACTCAGATCAAACAAGATACTGAGCACTTATTGGATCATTGCTCTATCTCACAAAGAAGCGGCCGGACATCACCTTTCTTTGTAGGTGTATGTGCAAGATTTCAATCTGCTCCAAAAGAGAGCCATATGACAAAGCTAAGAGAATCTTGAGATACTTGAAAGGAAGCCAAGAAGTTGGCTTATGGTATCCAACGGAAGGTGGATTCAAACTAATTGGCTATTCGGACTCGACTATCTTTGGATGCGAGTTGACAGAAAAAGCACCTTAGGCACATGTCAAATTCTAGGAAACAGTGATTTCTGGTTTAGCAAGAAGCAAAATTCAATAGCCACCTCTACAAACCGGCAATAAATAGTCATGGGCAAAAAGTTGTGCCAAATCCTATGGATGAGACAACAACCGAGAGACTATGAAGTTGAGGAAAAAGAAATTCCAATCATGTGTGATAACACAAGTGCAATTGCAATCACTCAAAATCTGTGTTGCACTAAAGAACAAAGCATATCGATGTCGATATCACTTCATAAAAGATCATGTTGAAAAGAAGGACATCATCTTGGAATATATCTCAACCGATAAACAATTGGTGACATCTTCACAAAACCATTATGTGAGTCAAGATTTGAAGAACTCAAGCATGAGTTAGGGTTAATTGAGCCGAAATGACACTCGGAAGAATCAAAGAAAAGAAATGGAACACAAAAAGGGAAAAAGAGTCAACTCACAAATCAGCTAAGTAAATGAGCCGACGGAAAGACAATATATCCGAGTCACCGATAGTGAATCACAAAGAGAATCTGTGAGAATAAGAGTTAAACCAAATGAGGGTAAAAGCCGAGTCATTTATGAGCAAAGTGACAAAAACGCAATCGTTTTTACTAAGCGGGAATGTTTTTAAGAATTACGTCAAAGATAATTATGACGCGTACAGCAAAAGCCGCACACCAAGCTTATGATTGGATATAAATGTCTTTGCCGCATTAAATACGAGCCATTAAATGCTAAATCGGGCGTGCAAAATCTAAGCCGTTGATTTCGATCATATTTCAAAAACCACCCGCACGCCCTTTCATAAACCATATTTAAGCTTTCCTTCTTCTCTCTCTCATATTACCAAAACCGTTCATTTCTCTCGGAAGCAAAGGCAAAACTCTCTCAAAACACTATCTATCTTCAAATCAACCTCTAAGTTTTCTTCGGTGAAATCTGAAAAATGGCACCAACCTATGATTTTGTCAAGTTAGGAAAGCAAATCCACACCGGTCTTGTGGATTTCGACGGCATGGTGAAACAGGGTCCGACGACACCTTAGTGAAGAAAATTGCTGAGAAATTGGTAACGCCTGGGTCTGAAACCGTTTCTCGTTGGAATATACGATGACCTATGTGGAGGAGGTCGCATTTCTACGTGAACGCCGAGGTTCACGATGAAGGGATAAAGTCATCTGTCACGGAAAGAAGTTCACCATCTCTCGCCAAGGATTTGGTGAACACCGCTCACTACCGACGGAAGGAGCATCGAGAAATCAACGATCTTTGATGTAAACCTGGCCGCCGCTTGGAAGGAAATAGCCAAGCCCGACTATCTTTGATAAAATAGTTTACACAAAGAAACAAGAGGTCTTGAAGGAGGATTACCACAAATCGTTGGACATAGTTGCCAAATGCATAGACATCAAATTTGGCAACTTTGACCAACCACAAAAGCAAAGTTGATCGTAATGGCCGAGATCATTGAAGAAAAGAAAATAAATCAATTTGTTTTGTCTACATGGACTGCTGCGAATATAGGGAACAAATCCTTCAAGGAAGATGGTGCATTTGGAGGATCCCTATGATATGGCCTGTGATTGGCCTGATGGAGGTGAAAGGAGTCCCTCTTAGACATGGAAAGGCGTTCCATGTAAACAAAAGAATGTTCGATCAAACCTCTCGGCGCATAGAAGAGAGCCTACACCAAGAGAGCGACACGAGTGAGGGGGAATCACCACCACAAAGATACTGATTGTTTCCTCTCCACCAAAGAAGAAAGTGCCCATGCAACAAGTGCTAAGAAGATCACGCTCTGCCCGCAAAAAGAATGTCAAACTCGCTCCCGCTGCCCGCAGTAGTCACCCGCCCCGCAGTGTGTCTCCGCCCCAAAGAAAGCGGTCGAGAAGGACTCTCAAATACCTTCCCCGATCGTCAAAAAGAGGAGAACGATAAGCCAAGACGGCCAGTCCTCGAGAAGAAAACACCAAAGACCCCCGCCGCCAAGACTCGGAAGAAACTCTCTCGAACCGAAATCCCTCCGGTACAAACTAGGAGACGAAGAAGAATCATCAAGCACTCCGAGCTTGAGAAACCGGCCGAGTCGGCCCACTCAATCGAGCAGAGATCGGAGACTTCTCGGAGAAGTAGAGTCCCCGGATATAATTGATGAAACAACTAAGTCTGTGAAGGCGATCAACGAGGCAAATCAAGACACAATCGTAGTCCGCGCAATGAGACACAAGAAGAAGGCGATAGAGCCGATAGTGATGTGATGATCCTATCCCCACTTTACCCAGACATCCAAAATCGTCTGCGAGAGTGGAGGAAGTGGAAATTGAGTCGATCAATGGAACAGTTCCAACGGCCTGAATTTATAGAAGAGGAAGAGAAACTGCTGAACTTCCTTGGAGTGACCACTGTGGTCCAAGCACTGGATGAAGAAAACTGCACAGATATCTTGCAGATCTTAAAGGACAAGGAGAAGGAAAGACAGGCAGAGGAAGCTGAGGCACGTGAAAAGGCCAGCATCTGCTTGATGTCTTATCTGACAGTGATGAGGATCCGGACTCTGCTGCCGCCACAGAAGAAGTGCAAATGCAGCAAGCATTGCACGAATCCAGAATCCTTCACGAGAAAAGATTAATGGAGGGACCAGGAGAGTCCTCCAGAACACAGCTGGAAATCGATCCCATGGGAGTGGTTCAGCAAATCGCCACCATTGTTGCTACCACCAGTTCCCCAGCTCACTCGGAAGAAGGAATTAAGGGAATTGGCGATGAAACTGGGTTAGTGGGGACCCCAGTTGAGCCAACCCCTAATGAAGATGTCTTACCACCTGCCCCAACGGCTGAACACTCGGAAAAACAACCGGGAGTTTGGAGACGAGTCACCCCATTCCAAGTCACTCAGCTGATGCGCATCAGCTGAGTGGGAAACTCACTCCACTGCAGTAAGGCCGGAGAATGCTGCAGATGACTCCACAACGAATCTAGGAGGCGAAGTGGAGAAGGAACAACCACAAAGTACACAACAAGTTGTCATCAACGGCTCGGATAGTTGAGACCGTCTCGGTGAGGTGCCAATCGCTCTGCAGGCTAATGACGCCGCTGGCGATGCGATCGAGGGCACGAGAAAGGAACATCCTGGGAGTTAACACTGGGCGATGAAAGTGCAATCCATGGGGTTGAGACTCCAATGGATGCCACCACAAAGACCCTAATACAAATGACACTCGTCGAAAGGGAGGTCCAAGGCCTCACCGCGATTGAGACTGTAGGAGGTAATGAAGGCCCACGGAGGTTGAGACTTCCGGGGTAAAGAAGTCAAGTAGAGAACATCCCTCCCGCTATCATTGATCCATTTGAAAAGGAGATAAGCGCGCTTCATGATTCCCGGGATAATCCCGATGTAACCTTTTTGGGATCGGAAAGCGACGAAGAAGCCGAGTCATCCCCGTGACATATCCAAAAGACTCACCGGATGTTCCCGACGAGCAAGTCGATCTCAAGACTACTCACAACTTTCAATTTTGATGATGAGCCACCAATGGAAATCTCATCATCGTCCGATGACGCTTCGATAAGGCCGAGGACCATCCACTCAATTGGAGAAACCAAATGAGACCAACGAAGCTGTTGAGACACCGAGGCTCGGCTCGGCAAGGGTCCACTTCACAAAAGATCCCAAATGAACAGAGTCCACTACACAGGCTCCTCAAGCAGCAGCAGTTCGACTCCAAAAGGAACTTCACACGCACCTCTCATCATTGAACAAATCCCGATTGGCCATGATGATTCCTTTGTAGAATCATTTCCTTTCTCCCTGGAGGTACCCGACCTCCCAAGAGTCGAGAACGAGCTCGCACGCTTCCCGCAGACCAGCTCCTGTCATTCCGTCAGTACCATCGTTCGGTGACTATGACTTTGACGCCGCATGGCCATCACCGCAACGGAAGAAACAATGAAGTTCGGGAGGTGTTCAAGGCATTATTTGCTGAAATTGAACGGATGGAGAGGCACCAGCCTCTATGGACATGCGATCGACAACAGAGATGCCAACCTTATGCGACTTGAGAGGCATAACATCGAGATCGGGGAATGGTGGCAACAAAGAAGAAACAATGCGTGTGGAACAAGTTAGATACTTCAGACATTGTTCAACAAGTCTGCTGGTATGGAGAGCCGAGAATGCCGATGCAAAAACGAAATTGAGAGAACACATTGAGCACATGCATGAAGCTCACACCGCCGAGATAAAGGCTGCTGCGTGAGCAAAATAAGAGTGATCTCCAAACAGTATGGAAGAAAACATGGATAGAAAATTCAGCCTTCTCATGGCCGAGATGAAGCTAATTTCAGCAGAGTCCAACGCTACTCGCTCCGAATTTCGTCGCATACACCACAAATGAGACTTGAGGCGAACTCGGCTATCGCCAGGCTCGACTTCCGCTTGCCAAGATGTTTTCAGTGTTCCTCTCTCCTTTGATGATGCCAAAAAGGGGAAAGAGGAATACTTTAAAGCGCTAAAGAGATCTGAAAGTTTGAAATGGAGGAAGCAGTTGTGAAGGGAAAACAATTTGAGGAAGTGTCAAAACAAAAGAAAGGAAAGTCTGCTTGGGGGAAGGATCGAAAGATGTGACCTTGATGATTGCACAAACCCCCAACAAGGTCTTGTCACGATTGATATTATCGAAAGAAAACTCCCAAAGGACTCGCCACTCCAAGACTCCGCTATATCTATGGGCCGAAAAGAGAAAGACAATTGAAGCGGGGATGGAGGAAGTGGAAGGAAGAATGGATGCCCGAGTTATGAACATCTTGAAACAACATGGAGGCATTCCAAAGAGACAAAGACACTTATGCCATCTCGATGTTGGGACCGAGCCACGATCATTTGATGAATTTAAAACGCCGCATCCAAGGATACTTTGCAAAAATGTCTATGGCTCAAGCTTGGGACTTGTACATGGAAAAGGGTCTCACGTTATGTGAAGAAGGCGACGACAGCAAAGACTACCGGCGATCACTCTGCTGGTCACTCACCGGGAAGAAGACCCCAAGACAATACACGCCCGATGGAGAGGTAGAGAAAGAAGCGGCGATGAAGGGAAGAGGCTTCGACCTAGACCTCTGCCCAAAAACATTGAGTACGTAGATCCGTGGCAAGAAAGGAGGGATCTCTCTTGGTCTCTTGACCAAGTAGCCAATTTGCAAGTGGCTAAAAGCAATGCTTGAGTATGCGAAAAGAATAGAAGAAAAAAATAAGAGACAAACTCAGCTATGGGAGGAAAGACAAGAGAGATTAAGAAGAGATGAAACTTCCCGGAAGGCATATGAAAAGAAGAAGAAGGCGGTGACGATGAGAAAAAGAGAAGAAGAGCGAAAGATCTTTGAAGAAGAAGAAACAAGGAGACAAAGAAAGGAGATGAAGTGTTGCTTGTCCACCCCTTCATGTATTTTACCATGTAAATACACTTTATGTAAGTCTTCTGTCATATAAACATTTGTAAATTCTCTAAGTTTTGCGTAGACAAACGTTTGCTCGATACACCTTGTAAACAAATTGTGTAAAAAGAACAAGAATGTTATGATCAATAAAAGGATTGATTCTACGCATACATTCTATGTGAATGCATTATCTGTATGTATCTTTGCTATTTACATTTTGAATGTTTTAAGTTTTGGCATCATCAAAAAGGGGGGAAATTGTTGGGAAATTTATTGTTTAGATTTTGATGAATGCCATGTAAAACTTATAATAGGAAGTTGGCACCCCAATTTTTGTTGTAAAATCGCATTGTAATAAATAGGACTGGTCAAGTTGAGTTAAGTCGGCTATGCCCAAACATGCAAGAAGACAATTGAAGACTAGAAGGAAGACTCATTGCAAGACAAATTGAGTATGGCAAAGAAGAGAAGACGGAACTCTCTTCAAGGAGCAGGTGAGATGCGGTGAGTGGAGTATCTCAAGTCAACTTAAGAAAAGCCAAGTCTCAAGTTGAAGTGATGGAAGAGTCATCCAATGATTGGAAGTACTCTAAGTCACCTGGGAAAGCAAGGAAATGCAACAAGTCGAGATAATCAAAAAGATCCGTTGCACGAGAAATCAAGAGAATTACTTAAACAAGTAATATCTCCATGCTACCTTTCTCAAAGTGCTCGATCCCGAGCGTGCAAAAGGAATAAACCAATGGGAAGCACTACACCGTGTCGAACTCGAAAGGTGGAGAACAATTCATACGAAGAAATGGCAATTCCAAGGACTACAACAAGACAAGCCAACGACCACAAGTGACTTTCAGAAATAAGCCTATCTCTTCAACGGGCAGATTTTTGAAAAGCTCACTATAAAAGGCTGAGGAATAACTCTGAGAAAAATAGACTGAGATTACGCAGGTTACCTTAACCACAAACATTCTAGCAATTATTAGAATTGTAACCTGAAATATTCTCAAGTGATTAAACGCTCAATCCTCAAGCCTACACTACGAAGAACATCAATCCAACACTCACCTGTGAAGTAAAGATAACTTCAATCGTTGAAGAGGAAATTATTGAAGAATCAAGGGGTCTACATTCCACGATGGATTGTAGGAAGGTTCAAGGTCGAACCAAGTCTTGAGCTTTTGGAGGGCTTCGTGATCAAATCCAAAGAGCTTAAGCAAGTGGGGTCAGTAGTAGCAAGCAAGCAAATGCCCTGTGAAGAAGAAGCCGAGTCGTCGAGAAGCCACCGAGTGATCAAGGCGTCTCAGATCGAGTCCCAAAGGATCAAGTCACCGTGTGTGATCAAGACTTGTATCTGGATCATTACCACTATGTATACTTGATCAATACCTAGTGGATTCCTCCGGGAGTTGGAGAAGAGAGGAGTAGAAGAATTACCCTATCTTCGAACCTCTATAAAAATCTTATTGTGTCATTTACATTTCAAAGACTTTAATTCTTGCATCATATTTGTTTAATTCTCACGACATATTTGCTATCCATTAGATAATCTCTAAGTACTAAATCAAGCTCTAAATCTCTACTTAACCAAACTTAAGGGTGTTAAGTCTTCCAAAAAAACAAACCATAGTTGAGTTAATTTAGACTTAACAAACCGAGTTATTCCATCAACACTCGATTGAGTCCGTTGAGAGAC
Source organism: Rehmannia glutinosa (assembly GCA_016081115.2). Taxonomy (NCBI): domain Eukaryota; kingdom Viridiplantae; phylum Streptophyta; class Magnoliopsida; order Lamiales; family Orobanchaceae; genus Rehmannia; species Rehmannia glutinosa. The sequence goes on from CM071930.1 coordinate 34,667,255, forward strand.
TAACTCTCTTGATTAACTAAATTGGTTGTCCACCAAGGACACAACTGTGTAGTATCAACTCTGAACTTTTAAAAGGACTAAATCAAAAATTTAGTAAGGTTTATTCAACCCCCCCTTCTAAACCTTACACTTACACCCCTTGGGACCTACAGTCATTCTATATCAACCCTCATCAATTGCTCCCCCCAACTATGGTTAGAAGGCACTTCACCCATAGTTCGATAGTGCCAAGCTGAGCTACTTCTTGGGTTTCTCTTATTTTAAATTCCCGCCTCTTCATGTCTTGTCCTTTCAAGTCCTGTCATAAGAACGGCTGACAAGACGCCCTTTCAAATTCCTAGGACAATCCGTCCCCCTTGGATCATTTTTTGATTGACGGTCCATATCCCAACCTTTCAAATCCCATTTTGTTTCTTCTTCTATAAAAGGGGCTCTCCTCATACATTCTCCATTTTCCTTTCCTCCTGAAATTTCCCCCTCCCTTGAATATTTTAAGGTGCTACTCCGATGATCACTCTAAGAATTTCCAGGATTCCGGTGGGTTTTCCATCATCTTCCTTCCATTTCTTCCTTCAATTAGGTACTTCTCCTCAACTCTGTGTTCCCTTTTTCTTTAAATTTTTGGTAATTTCCTTTGTCCCTAACATCACCATGGATTCATCTTCTTCTCACTCCACACCTCTAGATCCCTATATATTTGAGTTAGAGAGGTGGTCTCTAGAGGCGGGTTCCCCCTCTCAAATTCAACCCCAAATTATCAAAAACCTTAACTCTTCCTCTGACCCCGATGCAACTGAGTCGAGCTCTACCTCGGGGAGCGATACCTCTATTATAGAAATTCGAGAACCGACCTCCGGACCTCTAGGAGAATACCCTCATGATTTCAAAGAGAGTGCTATAACTGCCTACACCCTTACCAACATTAAAAGAAATTTAAAAATTCCCTCATCATTCAAGATCTATCTTCCTAGCAGCTCGGATAGGCCCAACAAACCCCCTCGTGGCCACCTAGTCTTCTTTTCAGGTCAGATCGAGGGAGGTCTAAGGTTTCCCATCCTTTCTTTCATGGCCGAGGTATCTACCATGTATCGCATGCCTCTCAACCAATTAGCCCCTAATTCTTTCAGAATTAGGGCGGGCTTCCTCATAATTACCAATTATTTAGACATTATTCCTTCAACCGACTTATTTTTTGTTCTCTTCCAAATAAAGACCTCGTCGACCAAAGGCCAATTCTACATCACTGCCCGAGGTGATGCCCAATTTCTTAGCAAGTATCCTTCCTCTAACAAATTTTGGAAGGATATGTACATTTTTATTTTTTCCAACTCATCCTGGAATTTTCCCACCTCCTGGACCTGGACTATTCCAAGTCAGCGCAAACACAACCCTCGTGCTCGATCTCCCGAGCTACAATCCCTTATTGAAAAGCTTACAAGAGTCAAGTATGACCTATCTCTACTTATTACTCCTTCACTTCTTTATTATTTTCAACTGAGCCCAATCATTGCTCCTCTTGAGGATGAGCTCGGTAATTTACTATATGTATTCTCCCTTGTATTCTTTTTGTCCGTTCACTTATATATTTTCTTTTTATGCAGACACAATGATGGCCCAGATGGTTGATGAACAAGAGGAGGAGGAGAGGAGGCTTGCTGCCTCTGGCTCTATCCCTCCTCCCTCCAGCTCAGAAGCTCAGGGGAATCGCTCCCCCCAAACTACGTGACCAGATTCGACCACCGTTGTCATTGCTGACCTGCGGTAGCACATCCCGCGGTCAAGCTTTCACTTAAAAGGCAGACTATTGGTCCTAGCACTACCGATGCTAAGAAGTCCAAAACCACTCATGTTGCCGCCACCCCGATCTCATTCGTTCGCAATCCTATCCATACTTCTAACCAGACCTTCTTCGTGGGCAACTCTATTTTGAAGAACACTGACGGAACCCTGGCCACCTAATACATTCAAGGAAATTGCCCCAGCCCAGATTGAACTACTCTGGAGAATCTAAGTGATGCTGATCTCGTGAGCTCTTTCTGCTTGGACCAGTCCAGAGCAGAGGTAAAATTGGCCGCCTTGATCACCCGAGCTAGAGTGGGTTTTGCCAACCCCTGCTATTGTGCCTAAACTTAATAATTTAAAAAAGGAATGCCAAATATTGAAGTCGCGAGAAGCCAACTTATTGGAGGAGGTCCACCGCCTCAGGATCAGGCTGAGGTCCACAAGGTAACTGTGGACTCCTGTGAAACCAAGCTAAATTCTTTAGAGGCTGACAATTCTGATCATAAGGTCGAGATAAATGACCTTCATATCCAGTGCACTACCAACGTTGATCAGGCCTGAGCTGATGGCATCGAGATCATTCATCGGGGCTTCCTTGTTTACCCTGAAGGTTCTTCCATTATTCAGGCAGTTCGGCATAGAGTTAAGAAAGCCTTCCTGAGCTCTAGAGAATTCATCAAAGTTTTATCCGCTGGAGCTATGGAGTATTACAACTTTGCTTTTGATCAAGCCGATGCTCAGCTCCAGGAGAAGGGCATCACAGAGCAATTTGACAGGCAAGGCCCAAAAGGCAAACTCCCTGACCCCAAGGGCTTTGTGTTTTCAATGGAGGCAGAAGGCCTCAATCAAGCCCCCACTGAGGCCTTTATAGAGTCCTTATCTACTCCCTTCCTCCTCCATCTTGCTTCGAGCTTGGGGGGTACCTTTTCACACCCCTCTGGAGATCAGCAGGCCCTGCTGCTTATTGGGAGTGCCCTTGTCCCCTCCTCAGGCCAAGAGAATCAAGATGAAGATCCAGAGATCACCCTTGTGGATGATGTGACGATCTCTGTGGATGATCTGACTATGGAGACTGTTCCCCCCACTGTCTAGGGGTTTTATACATTTATTGTACTTTTGACTTTTACTTACACATTCTAAGTAATGAAGTTTTTTTTTTCCGATCTCGTTTCTTTTATTTTTTGCATAACAACTCGGATTAATGCTTCTTTAAGATAATTTTTAATGTCAATTTTGACTGAACTCTACAGCTCGGATCTCAATTTGAACAAGTTGGTTCATTTTTTTAGTCAGAAAATTGGCTCGTTGCACTGTCCTCGTGGCCCTAAGTATTTGGAGTCTAGCTCAAGCTGAGCTCCAAATACTTGTCAAATTCTTCAAAGAAAGCTGGCTTGAGCCGAGCTCCTTGCATTGGCCTCGTGGCCCCAAGTATTTGGAGTCTAGCTCGAGCTAAGCTCCAAATACTTGTCAAATTCTTCAAAGGAAGATGGCTCGTGCTGAGCTCCTTGCATTGGCCTCGTGGCCCCAAGTATTTGGAGTCTAGCTCGAGCTAAGCTCCAAATACTTGTCAAATTCTTCAAAGGAAGATGGCTCGAGCTGTGTCCTTGGGGGACAACTAGGTTGGCTATCTTCAGCTAAGTTACCCACTCAACAAACTCGACTGAGCTATTGATAGTATAACTTGGTTGCGTCAGCTAACACTTAACTTTAGTTGATTTGGTTTTTAACAGCAGAAGACTTAACACCCTTTGATTAATTAAAGCTCATTTTTAACACTTGTTTTAGCACTTGTTATTTATCAGTGGGATAGCAAATTAAGTCTAACAGCAGATATGAAAAATATAAGCAAGAAAATAAATGCTGAAAGTAAATGACACAAATATTTTATAGTGGTTCGAGGATGGGGTAATTCCTCTAATCCACTCTTCTCCAACCCCTGGAGGAATCCACTAGGTAACAGATCAAGTTACAAAGTAGTTCTCAGTCCAGAGACAACGTTGATCACACAGCTAGCTTCTCCTGCGACTCAGTTTCTTTACAAGATAGTTTCCTTGCTACTTCAGTTCCCTTCAATTCTTTGACATTGAACCCTTCTACAACTCCTTAAACTTGGAGAGTAGACCCCTTTTTGTTCTTTAAACGTTTTCACTTCAACTGGTTGAAGTTATCTTTCCTTCATAGCGTGTGTTGGATTGAGTTCCTTCGAGTTTTACACTTGGGAATTTTTCTGGATAAGCTTGAGAATATTGCATGTTATACTTGCTTGATAAATGCTTGATTCATTCGTGCTAGGTTCAGGTAACCTTTTCTCCAATGCGTCTTGTAGGTCCCAAGGGGTGTGGTGTAAGGTTTAGAAGAGGGATTGAATAAACCTTACCAAATTTTAGCTTTTAGTCTTTTTAAGAATTTCAACAGAGCTGACTCAAATCAGATGTGTCCTTAGGGGACAGCTAGGTTGGCTATATTCAACTAAGTTACCCACTCAACAGACTCAATGGAACTGTTGATAGTATAACTTGGCTGCTTAAGCTAACACTTAACTTTAGTTGATTTGGTTTTTAACAGCGGAAGATTTAACACCCTTTTGTTTGATTAAAAGCTCGTTTTTAACACTTGTTTTAGCACTTGTTATTTATCAGTTGGATTAGCAAATTAACTAAGAGTAGATATAAAAATATATCCAAGAAAGTAAATGTTGAAAGTAAAATGACACAAGTAATTTTTTATAGTGGTTCGAGGATGGGGTAATTCCTCCAATCCAATCTTCTCCAACTCCTGGAGGAATCCACTAGGTAATAGATCAAGTTATAAAGTAGTTGTCAGTATAGAGACAACCTTGGTCACACAGCTGGCTTCTCCTGTGACTCAGCTTCTTCACAAGACAACTTCCTTGCTACTTCAGCTCCCTTTAAGTCCTTGAATTTGTTCACACAACCCTCCAACAAACTTGAATCTCCTGGTTCGACCTTGAACCTTTCTACAACTCCTTCAACTTGGAGAGTAGATCCCTTTTTGATCTTCAAATGTTTCCTCTTCAATTGGTTGAAGTTATCTTTCTGTCACAACGTGTGTTGGATCGAGTTTCTTCTTTATAGATCATGTGCCTTTGATCTCCCCTGGAGCTTCATTTCCTCCAAATATGACTTTAGCACCTTTGATCTCCTTGAATCTTGACAAATTTCTTTTATTTCTTGTCATATGTCTGGAACAACCACTATCCATGTACCAGGTTCCTTGGCACTCAGCTGTTCCTTGAACCTGCAATCAAGGAAATCAGTTTTTAGGTACCCATACTTGTCTGGGTCCTAGGGGATTAGTGTTATAAGATGCTCCAACCAACCTATAGCCAGATGATCTGACTCTAAGAGGTTGCCATCCATCAGTACCATAATCATAATGCAAATTAGCAAATTGTTTCGGGGTTTTAGGATCATACAGCTGTCTCTTTTGTCTGTATGCTTGTGTGTTTGATTTAGCAACTGCTTGCGATAGTTGTGAAATATCTGAGTGTAGTGCTTGGGTGCATAAGTGTTCTAATAATAGCTCTTTTGCCTTGGGAATGCCCTTTTCTAAGGTTGAGGTCTTTGTCGTATCCCATAGGTGTTTGCTGATATGTCACATTATTCCAATCAGCTTGGTTTGGATAGTTTCTACCATTCCCATCATATATATTTCTTTGATGAAATTTCTGGAGCTTTTGGTAGCTCTGTTTGGCTCTTACAAAGTATTTTCTGTTAGGAGTCTGCTGATGGACCTGTCTGAATTTCTTCTCAGATGTCCTTTCAGCATGCTCTACTAGCTTCTTTCCTTTTCCTTTGTAACCAAGGCCAGTATCATTGTGATTGTGCTCTGGTGTGAATGTTGGTGCAACATTTGTTGTTTTGGGTTTTTGGATTCCTATTGCTTGAAGATCCTTTTTCCAAGATCACTCTTGGAGTTTGACTATGCACAAAGGAATTGAATCATATGCCTGTCTTGTCTCCACACTCTTTTTGGCTCATAATAAGTTCATCCAATGATTTGGATGCTTTTGTAAATGAGGCAATCACATTCTTTAGATCCTTTTCTCTTTTCTCCGTAGCAGCTAACTCTACTAAGATCTTTGCATTTTTAGCCTTCAGCTTAGTGTTCTCATCAGCTATGTGACTCAGAGTACTCAGCTCTTTTGTCAGCTGTGAGTTTTGGCTTTTAAGCTGGTTGTTTTCCTCATTGAAAAGTGTGTGTGAGGACTTAATGTGTTCAAAATCTTTCATCATTTTGCCTAATGAATGATAAAGATCTATGGGTGATGAAGTGTGTGTATCACAGTCACTATCACTTGAATTAGAATGAGATGAGTTAGAGTGTACCTCATCTTCTTGATCTTGTTGATCTTGTTCTTTAGCCATGGGGTAGATCGAAGACTCTTCCTCTGTATCACTTGAGTAGTCAGCTTCACTACTATCTGAGTCTGCTGCTTCTTTGCATTTGGCTAGCTGAGCAGTCTCAGCAGCCAACATGGCTTTCTTCTTTTCTTGTCTTCTATCTCTGAAGACTCTACTTTCTTCCTCATTTTTGTATTGTTTACTGGTGGATAGGAACAATCAACAGCAAAATGTCCTGGTTGTCTGCAATTCCAACACAGGTTTTCAGCTCTTTGATCAGCTCTGTCGGTCCTCTGATTATCAGCTCTCTGATAGTCAGCTCTCTGATGTTCAGCTCTCTTGGGTGGTATGTCCTCTCTTGCTTTGGAAGGTGTGGAATGTCTCCTGGAGGTTTCACCCTTGTTTCTTTTATAGTTTTTGTTAAAGAACTTGTTGAATCACTTTACCATGAGGGCAATTTCCACATGGTCACTGGTCTCCTTTGGCTCAGCTTTCTTCCCATCACTAGCCAATAATGCAGCTGTCTTGGGTACATCTGTTTCCTCTTCCTCTTTCCTTCTCAGCTCAAACTAATAAGCTTTAAGGTCTGAGAATAACTCATGATTGGATATTCTTGAGAGGTCCATTGAGTGTCTCAAGGTCATGACCTTCATTTCCCATTTAGCTGGGAGGGCTCTTAATATCTTCATGCACATCTACTTCTGAGTGTACTCTTTCCCAAGAACTGACAGCTCATTTGTTATCTCTGTGAATCTGGCATCCAGCTGATCCAGACTCTTACCTGCAAGCATTTTAAAATTTTCAAATTTTTGAACATCAATAGTTAATTTATTCTCCTTAATTTGTTCTAATCCTTCACAAATCAGGGTGAGCTTATCCCAGATTTCTTTGGCTGATTTGCACAACTTGGCTATGTTAAACATCGCCTTGTCTAACGTTTTGTAGAGTATACCTTTGGCCACATTGTCCAGGTTATATCTCTTTCTATCTTCATGTGTCCATTCAATGCCTGGTTTATCAACCATGGCTGGTCTAGCTTCAACAACAATTTCCTTTCCTTCAGCTGCAGCTGCTCTTCTTACAGCCGTATTGACTTTGAGTATTCGCAATGGTCCATCCTCTATCACAAGCCACATTTCATTGTGTAAAGCGGATAGATGAGCCTGCATATGAATCTTCCAGTCATCAAACTCTTCCACAGAGAACATTTGAATACGAGTTAGATTTGCGTTAAAGATGAAAGACTATGAAAATACAACTGTTAAACCTTTTAAAAAAGATTGAGATCTAGTTCAGTAACCAGTGCGGAAAACTTAATGAACCAACCGCTCTGATACCACTTGTAGGTCCCAAGGGGTGTGGTGTAAGGTTTAGAATGGGGGGGAGGGGTTGAATAAACTTTACCAAATTTTAGCTTTTAGTCTTTCTAAGAATTTCAATAGAGTTGACTCAAATCAGTTGTGTCCTTGGGGGACAACTAGGTTGGCTATATTCAGCTAAGTTACCCACTCAACAGACTCGATAGAGTCGTTGATAGTATAACTTGGATGCTTAAGCTAACACTTAACTTTAGTTGATTTGGTTTTTAACAGCGGAGACGTAACACCATTTTGTTTGATTAAAGCTCATTTTTAACATTTGTTTTAGCACTTGTTATTTATCAGTTGGATTAGCAAATTAACTAACAACAGATATAAAAATATATGCAAGAAAGTAAATGTTGAAAGTAAAATGACACAAGTAATTTTTATAGTGGTTCGAGGATGGGGTAATTCCTCGAATCCATTCTTCTTCAACTCCTGGAGGAATCCACTAGGTACCAGATCAAGTTACAAAGTAGTTCTCAGTCTAGAGACAACCTTGATCACACCGTTGGCTTCTCCTGCAACTCAGCTTCTTCACAAGACAACTGTCTTGCTACTTCAGCTCCCTTCAAGTCCTTGGATTTGTTCATCATGGAGCAAAATTCCCAAGAATGTCTAATAATTTTTAGGTGATCTGCTAATACTTTTCAGTGGGACAACTAATATTTTTTATTAGAAGAATTAATACTTTTCAGAGGAATTACAAAAAATCTTTTAGGGAAAAAACTAATATTTTTCAGGGGTAACTACTAATACATTTTACGGGGACGAGTAATACTTTTGATGGAAAAAAACTATACTTTTTCCGGATAACTATTAAATATTATTAAGTGAATTACGTGCTAATACTTTTCTGATGGACTATTAATACTTTTCAGATAAAAACCTAATACGTTTTAGCGGTCTTGTGATATTATCACTGTACAATATTACAAAAACTAATACTTTAAAATGAACTATGGACTAATACATTTTAGATGAACTACTAATACTTTTCGTATGAAAACTTAATACTTTTCAGCACTATCGTGATATTATATCATTATCCAATATTACAAAAACTAATACTTTAAAGTAACTATTTACTAATACTTTTTAAATAGACTGTTAATACTTATCATTGTCCAATATTACAAAAACTAATACTTTCCATGAACTATATACTAATACATTTCAGAAGAACTGGTAATACTTTTTAGAAGGTCGGCTAATACTTTTCAGAAGGACTATTAGTACCTGTGGTCCCTGGAAACTACTAAACCACCACTGATAATATTACGGAAATGTCACCGGGTCAGTTTTAGATCTATCTAATAGTTTTTGGCCCGTTAGACCGTCTGACAGGAGTTTTTGTTTTATAATAATAATTACATTAAAAAAACAAAAAAAAAAAAAAAAGAGATTGGACATGCAAATTAATTCCAAACATATATATAGATGTGGATAGCATGCACACACATGACATATATATATATATATATATATATATATATATATATATTTTAATAACTTTCAGTAGGTATTTCCACATGCACATACAAATATAAAAAATTATATATATATATATCGTGTATATATGGGTACTAAAATGTCTAACATATATATGTGTGTGTGTCTTATGTGTACATTGTTATAATAATAAATATATGTGGTTGTATACTTCTAACAAAAGACCATTTTCCAATGCCACAAAGAAGATAAGGATTACATTTACATATTTATAAATGACCTAATATAAATGCACGTTGGAAAGCTATATGAAATACACGCCGGATGCCGATATACCACGCATCATTATTAGGAAAAGATAAGTCAATTGATATCTTATTAATTAGTTTATGCATACTCATCATTTTACAAGTGATAAAATACAGTGATACATTTCTTATGTAGCTAACCCACTCGATTAGACTATCAAAGGAAGTACGCTATAATCGGAGGAACAAAAAGGGGATAGAAAAAGGTAATCGATATCACATCCGAACTTTTTACTTCGAACTAAAAATAAGGTTATTGTAAAACATCAAGAAGTTTAATTTTATAATCAATAATGGTGGAATCTAGTTTAGCAATCCTTAGATGTAATTATAATAGTAGTCTAGCTACTTGTCTAATTGTGAGTTGTCTAATGATTCACATAAATAGTTGAGAAGATTAAGATAATTATGATAATGATACATAATAATAAAAAGGAACTAAGATATATTTTTAATTAGTTTGAAGAATTATAAAAAGTTTATGATTTTATCGGGTACATATGTTATAAATTGCATATTCTCTAATCATCATCAATGTTAAATTTATGGTTTTGAAATTGTATATACGCTCTTGATATATATATATATATATATATTATATTATAGGTAAAAATTCTGATACAGGAGCAAACAAGGCTAACTAGGCGAAAAACATCGGGACAACAACACTAGTTGTGAGTATAATCTTGTAACCTGTTATTTGACTTGTGTGATTATATAATTGATGTGTGGGAATGAATTGCTTATTTGTTTGGCTATAGTGATTAGAAGTTTGTCGTGCTCTAAACAACAATTGTATGGTTCTCTTTGGTGATATTGTGATGAAATCGAGATATATGATCTCTATGGGATGAGATTGAAATGGAATGTAGATATGTGATCTCCACTGATGTTATTGATATGGAAATGAGATATGCGATCTCTACTGATGTTATTGATATAGAAATGAAAAATGTGATTATAGAAAATGCATTGATCAGAGATTAATGTATTCTGTTATGGCCGCTAATGACCTTGAATCATGTGTTATAGAATTACAAACATCTACAAATTCTGGATTACAGAGTACCGTACGGCCGCCCCGAGTTCACTGAACTCTACGTGAATGAAGAATTACAGAGTGCCATGGCCATCTTCGTGGTCACGATTTATTCTTGGTATTAGCTGGCCCATAACAGTAAAAGAATATGATCAAGCGCGTGCATTTATGTGTTTATGAATGATATGAACAAATGGTGTAAAATGGTTACTCAAGATGTGTTTATGTGATGTTAAATAACTTGTTATTGGATTATACTTGCTGAGCTTGCAACTCACAAAATACAATGTTGCCAATTTTTAGTTGATGTAGATAAAAGTTGATACGTGGGGTGTGACGGAAGTTTAAAGCATGGATCAAAGGTCGGCCGACTGGATTCCCATCCTTCTCCCTCAGCTCACCATTTGCATTTCATATAGGGAGTTTTATTTTGATCTGTATATAAAAGGGCACGGTTGTTAAGGTCTTGTAATATGAATAAATGCACATGTGTCAATAAGCGTTGTTAAATCTTTTTGAGTAAATGCTTCCTCTCGTACAGAAAAGGTTACAACCGATGATATCATATTAATCTTATGTGTAATGCAGTTGTGCTGCCTATGAACTATAGTTCTATACTATATAAATATGTGTTACAAGGGTAAGGGTATTACATGTTAGCTTGGTATCAGAGCCCGTGTAGGAGTTCTGTAGACCATGGCATGACATGTGCATTATCGCTCATGTTATATGTTAGCCAATGTTTTAATTGTGCCATATTATAGGCAAATGGTTGTGAGTCAAGAAGCACATGTACATAATGATGAGCAAAGTATTCACGGAGGGGAAGGGGCAGCTGAGCCAGAGTCACACTCATCTCATTCACCTCCGCATCATGTGCATGGAATACCTACTCATTTTGGGTATCCACCATATCCGCCTGTAAACCCCCTGAACTACGGGAACGAAAGTATGATAAACTTAAAAAATGGGAGCTATTGATTTTGTGGGTACTACTGACCCAGCAGAGGCAGAAACATGGTTGAAACAAATAGAAAGGGTTCTGAATTTGATGAAATGCAGTCCTAAAGAAAAGATTGACTATGCAGTATCACTTCTATTGGTGGGAGACTATACCTCATAGTACTGTTCAACCACCTATATTGACCTGGGATGATTTTCTAAGAGAATTTCATGATACATACTTGATAGAGGTTTATAGGGATCAGAAATAAAAAGAGTTTTTTGAACTTAAACAGGGAAGTCGATCAGTTGCTGAATATGAAGTACTGTTTAATCAGCTTTCCCATTACGCCCCACATATGGTAGCCACAAAAAAGAAGAAATGTACTAGATTTGAGTCTGGACTTAGATTTGCTTCGAAACCGTATTACACCTACATATTTGGAGTCCTATAGTAAGTTGAAAGCTGCAGTAATACGTGCTGAGAAATTGGAAGCTAAATCAAAACAAAACTTTCAGTATAATAAGAAGAGACAGGGTGACGAAACTGGAGGATTTAGAAATAGAAAGGAATTTACTACACCTGCACAGAAGAACTTCCCCACCAGTTCAAAAAGTGGCAATTTTAGGGGTTCAACATCAGCTAGTAAGAGTGTTGGTTTTACACAATCAGTTCCTACATGTGCACGTTGTGGTAAAAATCATTTTGGAGAATGTAGAATGCTTACAGGAAAATATTTTAGATGTGGTGAACCTGGACATATAGCAAGGAATTGAACAAAACAACCGAGGAACCCACAGTTGATCAGCTAGACTTAGTGGTTTCAATCCCAACAGAGGCAGAGGTCGAGGGAGATTCGGTACATGAAGAGGCTCTGGTCCAGAAGAAAGTTAAGTGAGTAGACAACAAGGTCCAGCTCGAGTTTTTGCAATGACACAACAAGAAGCTAAAGATGCACCAACCGTGTTACTGGTAATATCTCAATCTCTACAAATGCTTATGTTTTTTTGATCCAAGAGTAACACATTCATTTGTTTCACAATCATTTGCATCACAATTGGGTAATAAACGGGAAACATTAGGCTATCATTTACTGGTTCGAACCCCAGTAGGGAGTGTGATGATTATAAATATTGTATATCGTGGTTGCAAAATTTTGATCGTTGAATCGAAATTGAGTGCTAGTTTGCTTGTTATACCCTTAAGAGATTTCAATGTGATTATCGGTATGGATTAGTTAACCAAATACCATGCTAAACTGGATTGTTTAACTAAAGAAATAGTATTAGAGCTTTCTGATAAGACGCATATTGTATTTAAAGGGGAAAGAGAAATTTTTCCTACATGCATGATATCTACCTCTACAACATTCAGAATGATTAAGAAAGGTTGTGAATGTTACCTAGCCCACGTAATAGACACACGCTTATGTGGTTTGAAACTTGAAGACACTCTAGTGGTTAGAGAGTATCCAGATGTGTTCTCAGATGATTTGCCAGAATTACCTCCAGATAGAGATATGGAGTTCACCTTCGCAATACAGCCTGACACAACACCAATTTCTATTCCTCCTTATCGAATGGAACCTGTTGAATTACAAGAATTAAAGACGCGGTTACAAGAATTGTTGGAAAAAAGGATATATTAGACCGAGTGTTTCGCCATGGGGTGCACCTATATTGTTTGTAAAAATGAAAGATGGTACACTGAGATTGAGTATAGATTATCGACAACTGAATCGAGTGACAGTGAAGAATAAATATCTATTACCCAGAATAGATGATTTATTTGATCAGTTGTAAGGTGCTAGAGTTTTCTCCAAGATTGATTTGAGATCATGATATCATCAGTTGAAGATTGCAGAGGCTGATATTTCAAAAACAGTGTTCCGAACTAGGTATGGCCATTACGAGTTTTTGGTAATGGCTTTTGATATGACTAATACACCCGATGTATTTATGGCATTGATGAATAATGTGTTAGACCTTATCTAGATAAATTTGTCATTGTTTTCATTGATGATATCTTGGTATATTCTAAATCTATTGAGGAACACGAACAACATTTGAGAATTGTGTTGCAAACCTTGCGAGAGAAATAGTTGTATGCAAAACTTAGTAAATACAATTTTGGTTAGATCAAGTAATCATTTTAGGACGTGTTGTTTCTGGAGACGGTATTAAAGTTGATCCACAGAAAATCGAAGCGGTGATTAAATGGGAAAACTCAAAAAGTGTTACAGAAGTTCGTAGTTTTCTGGGTCTAGCCGGATATTATAGACGATTTGTGGAGAATTTTTCTCTTATTGCAACTCCACTGACAAAATTACTACAAAAAGGTGTTCCTTTCAAATGGACAGATAGTTGCCAAAAGAGTTTCGAAGAGTTGAAGAAAAGGCTTACCACTGCCCCAGTCTTCACTATTCCTTCAGATTCCGATGGATTTGTTGTTTACAGTGACGCTTCTTACCAAGGTTTAGGATGTGTTTTAATGCAACACGGTAAGGTTATTTCTTATGCATCTAGACAACTTAAACAATATGAAATGTCTTACTCTACGCACGACCTTGAACTAGCTGCGGCTGTTTTTGCATTAAAAATATGGAGACATTACTTATATGGTGCTACATTTCAAATTTTCACTGACCATAAAAGCTTGAAATACTTATTAAGTCAGAAAGAGTTGAGCATACGTCAAACAAGATGGCTTAAATTGCTTAAGGATTGTAATTGCACTATTGAATATCATCTAGGGAAGGCTAATGTTGTTTCTGATGCTTTGAGTCGAAAATCTTATGGTATTGTTTCATATCTTTTAGTGCATTTTTTACCGTATCTGCTAGATATGAGGAAGATGAATGTTGAATTGAATGTAAATGACATGGGTGTTTTATGTGTTTCACTTGGTGCTCGTCCTGTAATGATTGAAAGAATTAAACAAGCACAATTTCCTAATGATAAACTTACCTTAAGGCTACTCGCCAAACCTTTAATTTTGATGATGAGCCACCCATGCAAATCTCATCATCATCTGATGACGCTTCTGATATGGCCGAGGACCAGTCAACTCATATGGAAAAATCAGTTGAGACCGACGAAGCTGTTAAGAAAGCTGAGGCCCAGCAAGCTGGGTCAACTCCACAACAGACCACACCTGAAACAGAGTCAACTGCGCAGGCTCCCCAAGCTGCAGCAGGATCGACTCCACCGGGAACTTCATGAGCACAAGTTGTCATTAAGCAGATTCCCGTTGCCCGTGATGATTCTATTGAAGAATCGTTTCCCTTCTCTCTGAAAGTACCTGACCTTCCTGAAGAATCAGCTCGAGATCAAAAACGTTTCCATAAACCTGATCCCATTATTCCAACAGACACCATCGTCCCAGCAGACTTTGACTTTGATATTGCTTGGCCGCCAGCTGAGACAGAAGTGACAGCTGAGGTTCGAGAAGTTTTCAAGGCCATATTTGCAGAGATAGAGAAGATGGAGAGGCACCAGGCCTCACTAGACATGAGGTCCGATATAACGAGATGCAAATCTTACTCCCGATCTGCGAGGAATAATTGTCGATTCGGGAATGGTGGCAACAACAGCAAACAATGCGCGTAGAACAAGCTCGATATTTCAGGACATTGTTCAATAAATTGCTAGTCTGGCGGGTTGAGAATGCTGATACGAAGACAAGAATGCAAGAGAACATCGATCGAATGCATGAGTCTCACAACACAAAGATGCAGCTGTTGCGTGAATATAATAAGAAAGAGCTCTGGCGCGTGAGAGAGAACATGGATAGGAAGTTCACCTCCTCATGGCCGAAATGAAGCTGGTGATAGCTGAATCCAACGCCACCCGCTCTGAATTCCGTGCAGCATACACCGCAGCAGATTCGAAGCATAACTCAGCTATCAGCCGCTTAGACTTCATGATTGCTAGCTTGTTTCCAGGGGTTCCTCTCTCCATTGATGATGCCAAAAAGGGGGAAGAGGAATACCTAAAGGCGTTGAAAGGATCTGAAGATGAAAAGGTGGACGCATCTGTGAAGGGAAAGACAGCTGAGGAACAGAGAAGAGAGATGAAAGGAAAATCTGTTGAGGGGGAAGGTTCGAAAGATATGACCTTGATGATTGCTAAAACCCCCCAACAAGGTCTTGTCACAGGTGATATCATCAGTAAACTTCCCGTGACTCTGCCGCTCCAACATCCTGCAGTACCCATGGCAGAAAAGAGAAAGAAAGTTGAAGTAGGAATGAATGAGGTGGAAGGAAAGATGGATGCCTGAGTTATGGATATTCTGAAACAACATGGAGGCATTCCAACAGACAGAGACACCTATGCCATTTCAGACGTCGGAACCGAGCCAAGATCTGTTGATGAATTCAAGACGCCCGCATCCGAGGGTTACTTCACAAATATGTCCATGGCACATGTAGGTCCCAAGGGGTGTGAGTGTAAGGTTTAGAGGGGGGGTTGAATAAACCTTACCAACTTTTCGATTTAGTCCATTTAAATATTCAGAGTTAATACTTCACAGCTGTGTCCTTGATGGACAACTAAGTTAGTTAATCGTGAGTTAGTCACTCAACAGACTCGATTGAGCTGTTGATAGAATAACTCAGTTGTTTTGACTAAAAACTTAACTCGACTGTGATTTGTTTTCAGCGGAAGACTTAACACCCTTGAATTTGGTTACGTTTGTTTTAATACTCGATTTTTAGCACTCAGTTGATTATCAATTGGATAGCAAATTTATCAACAGATATAAAAATAAGATGCAGAAATTAAAGTGCTGAAATGTAAATGACACAACAAGTTTTTATAGAGGTTCGAAGATGGGGTAATTCTTCTACTCCTCTCTTCTCCAACTCCTGGAGGAATCCACTAAGTATTGATCAATCTACAGAGTGGTTAATGAGTCCGGATACAAGTCTTGATCACACACAAATGACTTGATCCTTTGGGACTCGATCTGAGATGCCTTGGTCACTCACCGGGCTTATCGTGCGACTTAGCTTCTTCACAGGCAGCCGCTTTGCTACTACAGACCCACTTGCTCAAGCTTCTTGGATTTGATCACGAAGCCCTCCAATAACTTGAGACTGGTTCGACCTTGAACCTTCCTACAATCCTCAGTGGAATGTAGACCCCTTGATTCTTCAAAAGCTTCCTCTTCAACTGATTGAAGTTATCTTTCCTTCACAGGTGAGTGTTGGATTGATTTCCTTCGTAATGTAGGCTTGAGGATTAATCTTGAATGACTTGAGAGTATTTTAGGTTACAGTTCAAATGTTGGCTTGAATGTTCGTGGTTCAGGTAACCTTCTCTCAGAGTTATTCCTCAGCCTTTTATAGTGATCTTTCAAAAATCTGCCTGTTGAAGAGATATGCTTATTTTTGAAAGTCACTTGTGGTCGTTGGCTTGTCTTGTTGCAGTCCTTGGAATTTCCATTTTCTCCTAATAATGATTCTTCAGCTTTTCAGAGTTCTGACATGGTGCAGTGCTTCCCATTGGTTTATTCCTTTTGCACGCTTCTGAAACTGAGCACTTCAAGAAAGGCGAGATGGAGGTATTACTTGTTTAAGTAATTCTCTTGATTTACGTAAACGGATATCTTTCAGATTGTCTTGACTTGATCGCATTTTCTTAACATCCCCAGGTGACTTCGAGTCACTTTCAATCATTTGATGACTCTTCCGTCACTTCAACCTTGAGACTTGGTGTCTTGAGTTGACTAGACGATATTTTTACTCACCGCATCTCACCGCACCTTCAAATCGAGTTCCCGTCTTCTCTTCTTTGTCATACTCAGCTGCCTTGCAGCGGAGTTTTCCTTCTAGTCTCCAGTTGTCTTCTTGTATGTTTAGGCATAGCTGACTTAACTCAGCTTGACCAGCCTTATCTATTACAATGCAGCTTACAACAAAAAATGGGGTGCCAACATCCTATTCTAAGTTTTACATGGCATTCATCAAAATCTACAAAATAATTTCCCAACAATTTCCCCCTTTTTGATGATGCCAAAACTTAAAACATTCATACAATTATTTAACAGCAAAGATACATACAGACAAATGTAGAACCACAGAATGTATGTATAGAATCGATCTTTTATTGATCATAACATTCTTGTTCTTTACATAGCTGTTTACAGAGTGTATCAGAGCTTAAGCCGAAAAACAATTGTATCAGAGCTTAAACGGGGCTTAAACTAACCATGTTGTTCTATATCTACTCACGTATAGAAATTGCATAATTTTATTCAATGTACAGAAGAATTACATAAAGTGTATTTACATAGTAAAATACATGAAGGGGTGGACAGCAACACTTCATCTCCTTCGCTGCCTCCTTCTTTCATCTTCTGACCTTTTTCTCTTTTTCTCATCTTCAGCCTTCTTCTTCTTTTCATACGCCCTTCTGGAAGCTTCATCTCTTCTTAGTTTTTCTTGTCTTTCCTCCCACAACTGAGTTTGTCTTTTATTTTCTACTTCAATTCTCTTAACATACTCAGCATTGTTCTTTGCCACTTGCAGGTTGGCTATTTCATCAAATCCAGCCCAGTAGATCCCTCCTTTCTTGCCTGGATCTATGTACTCAATGTTTTTGGGCGAGTTCTGGTCCAAACCTCTTCCTCCACCACGCTTCTTCCTCTCGCCTCCGGCGTGTATTGTACTAGGGCCTTCTTTTTCCCAAATGAATGACCAAAGCAGAGGATCGTCATTTGTGGTTTCTCAGCTGTCGCCTTCTTCACATAGTGTGAGACCTTTTTCCAGTACAAATCCCAGGCTTGAGCCATGGACATGTTTACGAAATAACCTTCCGATTCGAGCGTCTTGAATTCATCAACAGATCTTGGCTCAGTTCCGGCATCTGAAATGGCATAGGTGTCTCTGTCTGTTGGAATGCCTCCATGTTGTTTCAGAATATCCATAACTCGGGCATTCATCCTTCCTTCCACTTCCTTCATCCCCGCTTCAATCTGTCTTTCTCTTTTCACCATTGGTACAAAGTGTTGGAGTGGCGAGTCATCGGGAGTTTGCTTTGATAATATCACCTGTGACAAGACCTTGTTGGGGGGTTTTAGCAATCATCAAGGTCACATCTTTTGAACCTTCCCCCTCAACAGATTTCCCTTTCTTCTCTCTTATTACTTCCTCAGATGTCTTTCCCTTCACAGCTGCTTCCTCCTTCTCAGCTTCAGATCCCTTTGGCGCCTTTAGGTATTCCTCTTCCCTCTTTTTGGCATCATCAAAGGAGAGAGGAACCCCTGGAAATAAGCTAGCAAGCAAGAAGTCTAGTCTGCTGATAGCCGAGTTCTGCTCAATCTGCGAGTATCTTTGCACGGAACTCGTAGCGGGTGGCGTTGGATTCACCGCTACCAACTTCATCTCAGCCATGAGGAGACTGAATTTTCGATCCATATTCTCTTCCACACGCATGAGCTCGTTCTTATTATGTTCACGCAGCAGTTTTATCTCTGCAGTATGAGATTCATGCATTTGTTCAATGTGCTCTTGCAATTTTGTCTTTGCATCAGCATTCTCAGCCCGCCAGACTAACAACTTGTTGAACAATGTCCTGAAATATCGAGCTTGTTCCACACGCATTGTTTGCTCTTGTTGCCACCACTCCCGGATCCTGACTATGATGCCTCTCATATCAGCAGTGTCCCTGTTATCCAGCCTCATGTCCAGTGAGGCCTGGTGCCTCTCCATCCGTTCAATCTCAGCAAATAAGGCTTTGAACACGTCCCTAACTTCAGTTGTTGCCTCTGTTTCATGTGGCTTTCTTTTGGAGCAGATTGAAATCTTGCACAAGTCATGTGGCTTTCTTTTGGAGCAGATTGAAATCTTGCACATACACCCACAACAAAGGTGATGTCTGGCCTGCTTGCTGTGAGATAGAGCAATAATCCAATGAGTGCTCTGTATCTTGTTTGATCTACAGGCTTGCCATCTGCATCCATATCCATTTTGATTGATGTATTCATTGGTATTTTCACAGAAGACTTCTCTTCCATACCAAATTTCTTCATTAAATCTCTGGTGTATTTTGTCTGACTTATGAAGGTTCCATCCTTCAGCTGTTACACTTGGAGTCCAAGGAAGAATGTCAGCTCTCCCATCATACTCATTTCGAATTTGCTTTGCATGAGATTTGAAAATTTATCACACAGCTCTTTGTTTGTGGATCCAAAGATGATATCATCCACATATATTTGAACAAGCAGTATACTCTTCCTATCTTGAATTCTGAAGTGTGTTCTGTCCACTTTGCCTTTTGTGAATCCGTTCCCAGTTAAGAATTGTGACAATGTATCATACCATGCTCTAGGTGCTTGTTTCAACCCATATAGAGCTTTCTTGAGTTTGTATACTTTATCTCCAAGAGTCTTCTGCTCAAATCCTGGAGGTTGTTCAACATACACCTTCTTTTCCAAGAAAACCATTAAGAAATGCACTCTTTACATCCATTTGATATACAATAAAGTTCTTGTGAGTGCATAGGCAAGAAACATCCTTATGGCTTCCAACCTTGCCACAGAGCAAATGTTTCATCAAAATCTATCCCTTCTTCTTGGCAATATCCTTTGGCTACCAATCTTGCTTTGTTTCTTACCACGAACCTTCCTCATTCATCTTGTTTTTCGAATACCCATTTAGTGCCGAACATTTTGATGTGTGGGTCTTTAAACCAATTCCCATACTTTATTTCTTTCAAACTGATTCAGCTCTTCTTGCATGGCTTGAATCCAATGTGTGCCATCCAATGCATGTGACACATCTTTAGGCTCTATTTGTGAGATGAAGCATGTGAACATTGCTTCTTGTTGAGTTCTGGATCTCGTTTTGACACCTTCTCTTACATCTCCAATGACTAGTTCGTGGATGGTCTCTCGGCTATCTTACATCGGGTTGGAGTAAGTTAGGTTCACTTGATCGTCTTGCGGTTGTGTTGTTTTGATCAGCTCTCTCGTCATCACTTAGCTCATTTTCCAAATTGTGTTTGAGACTCGGCTATCTCATCTTCATCCGGGTTCATGATTCCACTTGACTTCAACATAGGGACTCTTCTCGCATGGTTGGTTGATTCAACTTATCACCGACTCTTCAATGTCTTCTCCATTTACATTTGGTACATCAAACACCACATGAATGGATTCCTATGTAACCATAGTCCTCTTGTTGAGTACTCTGTAGGCTTTGCTTTCAGCTGAGTATCCCAAGAAGATACCTTCATCAGCTTTAGCATCAAAAGCCTTCGAATTATCTTTGCCATTGTTATGGATGAAGCATTTACATCCAAATATTCTAAAATATGCAACATTTGGCTTTCTCCCTGTCCAAATCTCATAGGGAGTCTTTGTCAGTTGTCTGTTTATCATGCATCTATTTTGAGTGTAGCATCTGTGTTTATTGCTTCAGCCCAAAATCTTTTAGGTAGCCCTGCTTCAGCTAGCATGGTCCTTGCTACTTCTTTAAGGGTTCTGTTCTTTCTTTCTGCAACTCCATTTTGTTGTGGAGTCCTTGCTGCGGATAATTCATGACCAATACAATTTTCAACATAGTACTGAGTGATTATATTATTGACAAACTCAGTTCCTCTGTCAGATCTTATTTTGATAATGGTTTGACTCTTCTCATTTTGGATTCTTTTCATCAACTGTGGTAGTTTCTGCAGAGTTTCTTTCTTTTTACACATGAATATAGTCCATGTATATCTTGAGTAGTCATCTACTACCACCAAGGTGTATTTCTTTCCACTTATACTAGCTGGTTCAACTGGACCAAATAGATCCATATGTAGCAGGTACAATATTCTTGTTGAAGATGGACATGTCTTTTCTTTGAATGATGATTTGATTTGCTTTCCCATGTGGCATGCATCACATACACTTTCCTTCTTGTATACTGAATCTGGAAGTCCTTCTACAAGACTGCTTCTGGCAAGCTTGTTAATTTTTTGAAATTCAAGTGACTCAGCTTTTTGTGCCACATCCAACTTGATTCAGTTGTGCTCTTTGCTAGTAGACAAGTGCTTGGTGTTGCAGTTGACCAATCTACCACATACATGTTCTTTTATCTGCATCCTTGCAACACCACCTCATTGGATTCAGTGTCCTTGATTTGGCATATACCCATGTTGAATCCAACATTGTAGCCTTTGTCACAGAGTTGACTTATGCTCAACAGGTTGAATTTGAGTCCTTCAACATATGCAACATCTGTGATTTCTAAACCATTTTTCTTGATGGATCCAATGCCTCTTATTTCTCCTGGAGCTTCATTTCCTCCAAATATGACTTTTGCACCTCTGACTTCCTTGAATTTTGATAGATTTTTCTTGTTTCCTGTCATGTGCCTGGAACAGCCACTATCCATGTACCAGGTTCCTTGGCACTCAGTTGTTCCTTGAACCTGCAATCAAGGAAATTAAGTTTTAGGTACCCATACTTGCCTGGGTCCTGAGGGGTTAGTATTATAAGATGATCCAACCACCCTATAGCCAAATGATTTGACTCTAAGAGGTTGCCATCTATCAGTGTCATAATCATAATTAACTTTGGCAAATTGCTTGGGGGTTCTAGGTTCATACAACTGTCTCTTTTGTCTGTATGCCTGTGTAGGTGTTTTAGCAATTGCCTTCTTTGGGTAGCTGTGATATTTCTGAGTGTAGTGCCTAGGTGCATATGTGTGTTGATGAAAGCTCTTATACCTTTGGAATTGCCTTTGCTGAGTTCTAGGCCTTTGCCATTTGGGCTTATATTCCATAGGTCTTTGTTGATAGTTCACATTATTCCAATCAGCTTGGCTTGGGTACTTTCTACCATTCTTCATATGTGTTTTTTTTATAGAACTTCTGGGGTTTTTGGTAGCTCTGTTTCTTCTTTACAGAGTATCTCCTGTTTGGAGTTTGCTGAGGAACTCGGCCGGATTTCTTCTCGCTTGTCCTCTCAAAGACACTCAATCAAGTTGTTTTTTCTTTTCCTTTATAGCCAAGGCCAGTTTGCTTGTGATTGTGCTTTGGAATAAATGTGTGTGCACCATTTGGAGTTTTGGATTTTAGAGATACTTCATTGCTTGAAGATCCTTTTTCCAAAATCACTTTTGGAGCTTGACATAGCACAGAGGAATTAGATCCTAAGCCTGTCTTGTCTCCACATTCTCTTTGGCTCATAATAACATCATCCAATGATTTAGATGCCTTAGTGAATGAGGCAATCACATTTTTGAGGTCATTCTCCCTCTTTTCTATAGCAGTTATCTCTGCTATTAGCTTAACATTTTCAGCCTTTATACTTTCATTCTCATCAGCTATTTGACTTAGGGTACTCAGCTCCTTAATCAGCTGTGAGTTTTGGCATTTGAGTAGGTTGTTTTCCTCATTTAGTAGTGTGTGTGAGGATTTAATGTGTTCAAAATCTTTCATCATTTGGCCTAATGAATCATAAAGATCGAGTGGGTGATGAAGTGTGTGTCACATCACTATCATCGAATCGAGAGTGATGAGTTAGAGTGTACCTCATCTTCTTGGTCGTTGGTCTTGTTCCTTGGCCATTAAACAGGATCAAGGCTTCTTCTTCGAGTCACTTGAGTAGTAAGCTTCACTACTCTCTCTAATCACCGTGTCTCTTGACTTGGTTGTTTCAGCAGTCTCTGCAACCAACATTGCCTTTTTCTTTTCTTGTGTTCTTTCTCTGAAGACCTTTCTTTCTTCTTCATTCATGTATTCGTTGACTACAGGATATGGGCAATCAATAGCATAGTGACCTGGTTGTCTGCAGTTCCAGCATAGATTTTCAACCTTTTGATCAGCTCTTTCCATTCTTGGATTGTCAGCCCCTTGATATTCAACTTTTTGATGCTTTGTTCTCTTGGTTGGCCTATCTTCCCTTGACTTGGAGGGAGCTGAGTGTCTTCTGGAGGATTCTCCCTTGCCTCTCTTGTAGTTCTTATTGAAGAACTTGTTAAACCTTTTAACCATCAGGGCTATTTCCTCTTGGTCAATGACTTCTTTGACCTCAGCTCTTTTGCCCTCCTTAACAATTAGAGCAGCTGTTTTGGGCACAACTATCTCTTCCTGGTCTTTTCTTCTCAGCTCAAATTCGTAGGCTTTGAGATCTGACAATAGCTCATGGTTGGATGTCTTGGATAGGTCCATGGAATGTCTCAGTGCCATGACCTTCATTTCCCACTCAGTTGGGAGACTTCTTATAATTTTCATACACATTTCCTTCTGTGTATATTCTTTTCCAAGTGCAGATAGCTCGTTGGTAAGTTCTGTGAACCGAGCATCCATCTGATCCAAGGTCTATCCTACAAGCATTTTAAAAATTTCAAATTTTTGTACAGCAACATATAGTTTATTTTCCTTGATTTGCTCTGAGCCTTCACAAATCAATGATAGCTTGTCCCATATTTCTTTAGCCGTTTTGCATGATTTGACTTTATTGAACTTGGCTTTGTCCAAGGTTTTGTAAAGAATGTCCTTGGCCACATTGTCCAAGTTATATCTTTTTCTGTCATCATTTGTCCATTCAGCTCTTGGTTTTTCAACCATAGCTGGCCTGGGAGCAACATCCTGTTCACCTTCAGTTGCAGCTCTCCTTACAGCTGTGTTCACCTTCAAAATTTGCAGTGGCCCATCCTCTATCACTATCCATATCTCATCATGTAATGCTGATAGATGAGCCTACATACGAATTTTCCAATCATCAAATTCTTGAATTGTGAACATAGGGATGCGTGTCAAATTTGCTTCCATGATAATAACTTTTGCTGGTGAAAAGAGTATTGAAGGATCAAATCTTGAAACAGACTTTGAAAAATTTGGAGATCTAGTTCAAGAACCGGTCGGGAAGGCTCAATGAACCAACCGCTCGATACCACTTGTAGGTCCCAAGGGTGTGAGTGTAAGGTTTAGAAGGGGGTGAATAAACCTTACCAACTTTTCGATTTAGTCCTTTTAAATATTCGAGTTAATACTCCACACTTGTGTCCTTGATGGACACTAAGTTAGTTAATTAGCGAGTTAGTCACTCAACACTGACCGAGCCGTTGATAGAATAACTCAAATTGTTTTGACTAAAGACTTAACTCGATTGTGATTTGTTTTCATTGAGAAGACTTAACACCCTTGAATTTGGTTAAGTTTGTTTTAATACTTGGTTTTTAGCACTCGATTGATTATCAATTGGATAGCAAATTTATCAAGAGATATAAAAATAAGATGCGAAAATTAAAGTCTTTGAAATGTAAATGACACAACAAGTTTTTATAGAGGTTCGAAGATGGGGTAATTCTTCTACTCCTCTCTTCTCCAACTCCTGGAGGAATCCACTAAGTATTGATCAATATACAAAGTGGTTTACAGTCCAGATGCAAGTCTTGATCACACATCTGACTTGATCCTTTGGGACTCAGTCTGGAGATGCCTTGGTCACACAGATGGCTTCTCGTACGACTCAGCTTCTTCACAGGGCAGCTGCCTTGCTACTACAACCCACTTGCTCAAGCTTCTTGGATTTGATCACGAAGCCCTCCAATAACTTGAGACTGGTTCGACCTTGAACCTTCCTACAATCCTCCATGGAATGTAGACCCCTTGATTCTTCAAAAGCTTCCTCTTCAACTGATTGAAGTTATCTTTTCTTCACAGGTGAGTGTTGGATTGATTTCCTTCGTAATGTAGGCTTGAGGATTAATCTTGAATGACTTGAGTATTTTAGGTTACGATTCAAATGTTTGCTTGAATGTTCGTGGTTCGTAACCTTCTCTCGAGTTATTCCTCGGCCTTTTATAGTGATCTTTCAAAAATCACTGTTGAAGAGATAGGCTTATTTTTTTAAAGTCACTTGTGGTCGTTGGCTTGTCTTGTTGCAGTCCTTGGAATTTCCATTTCCTCGTAATAATGATTCTTCAGCTTTTCAGAGTTCTGACATGGTGCAGTGCTTCCCATTGGTTTATTTCTTTTGCACGCTTCTGAAACCGAGCACTTCAAGAAAGACAGTATGGAGGTATTACTTGTTTAAGTAATTCTCTTGATTTCTGTGCAACGGATCTCTTTCAGTTGTTTTGACTTAATTGCATTTTCTTAACATCCCCAGGTGACTTCGAGTCAGCTTTCAATCATTTGAAGACTCTTCTGTCACTTCAACCTTGAGACTTGGCTGTCTTGAGTTGACTAGACTGATACTTTACTCAGATGCATCTCAGCTGCACCTTCAGTCGAGTTCCCGTCTTCTCTTCTTTGTCATACTCAGCTACCTTGCAGCGGAGTTTTCCTTCTAGTCTTCAGTTGTCTTCTTGCATGTTTAGGCATAGCTGACTTAACTCAGCTCGACCAGCCCTATCTATTACAATATAGCTTACAACAAAAAATGGGGTGCCAACATCCTATTCTAAGTTTTACATGACATTCATCAAAATCTACAAAATAATTTTCCAACAGCTCAAGCCTGGGATTTGTATTGGGAAAAAGGCCTCAAGCTATGTGAAGAAGGCGACAGCAACAAACTCTTGCGGCAACATCTGCTTTGGTCACTCTGCTAGTCACTCAGCTGGGAAAAAGAAGGCCCTAGTACAATACACGCCCAGAGGCAGAGGAAGAAGCAGTGGATGAGGAAGAGGTTTCAGACCTAGACCTCTCCCCAAAAACATTGAGTATATAGATCCAGGCAAGAAAGGAGGGATCTATTGGGCTGGATTCGACGAAGTAGCCAACCTGCAAGTGGCTAAGAACAATGTTGAGTATGTGAAGAGGATTGAAGAAGAAAATAGAAGACAAACTCAGCTGTGGGAAGAAAGGCAAGAGAGAAAAAGAAGAGATGAAGCTGCCAGAAAAGCATATGAGAAAAAGAAAGCAGCTAAAGATGAGAAGAAGAGGAATAGATCAGAAGAAGACAGAGCTGAAGAAGAGAAAAGAAGGAGGCAACGAAGGAGATGAAGTGTTGATGTCCACCCCTTCATGTATTTTACTATGTAAATACATCTTTATGTAAGTCTTCTGTACATTGAATAAAATTGTATAATTTCTATACTTGCGTAGATATAGAATAGCATGGTTACATTAAGTTCTATTTAAGCTCTGATACACTCTGTAAACAGCTGTGTAAAGAACAAGAATGTTATGATCAATCAAAGATTGATTCTACGCATACATTCTGTGATTCTACATTGTTTATACGTATCTTTGTTGTTTAATTATTGTGTGAATGTTTTAAGTTTTGGCATCATCAAAAAGGGGGAAATTGTTGGGAAATTAATTTTTAGATTTTGATGAATGCCATGTAAAATTTAGAATAGAATGTTGGCACCCCATTTTTGTTGTAAATTGCATTGAAATAGATAGGGCTCGAGTCGGTTAGTTAAGTCGATTATGCCCGAACATGCCGAAAGACAACCGGAGACTAAAAGGAAGACTCATTTGTGAGACAGTTGAGTGTGGCAAAGAAGAGAAGACAGAACTCAATCAAGGTGCGGTTGAGATGCGGTGAGTGAAGTGTCGGTCAAGTCAACTCAAGATAGCCAAGTCTCAAGTTGAAGTGACGATGAGTCATCCATGATTGGAAGTCGACTCAAGTCACCTGGGAAGTCAAGGAAATGCAGTCAAGTCGAGACAATTGAAAAGAGATCCATTGCACAGAAGTCAAGAGAATTACTTAAACAAGTAATACTCCCATACTGCCTTTCTTAAAGTGCTCAGTCCCAGAAGCGTGCAAAAGGAATAAACCAATGGGAAGCACTGCACCGTGTGTCGAAACTCAAAAGTCAAAGAATCATTCATACGAGGAAATGTCAATTCCAAGGACTGCAACAAGACAAGCCAACGACCACAAGTGTCTTTTGAAAATTAGCCTATCTTTTCAACAGGCCAATTTTCAAAAGAACACTATAAAAGGCTGAGGAATCTATTTGAGAGTAGGTTGGTTACCTTGACAATCAGAAAACAAATACGAGCAAGAAAAGCAATATCTGTAGCTTGAACTATTCTCAAATCATTCAAGATTCAATCCTCAAGCCTATACTATGAAGGAAATCAATCCAACACTCACATGTGAAGGAAAGACGACTTCAATCAGTTGAAGAGGAAACATTTGAAGAATCAAGGGGTCTACATTCCACGGAGGATTGTAGAAGGGTTCAAGGTCGAACCAGTCTCAAGTTTTTCGAGGGCTTCGTGATCAAATCCAAGAAGCTGGAGAAAGTGGGCTGTAGTAGCAGCAAGGCAAAATGTGAAGAAGGCGAGTCGTCACGAGAAGCCACCGTGTGACCAAGGCATCTCCAGATCGAGTCCCAAAGGATCAAGTCACCGTGTGATCAAGACTTGCATCTCGGATCGTTAACCATTTTGTATATTGATCAATACTTAGTGGATTCCTCCAGGAGTTGGGGAAGAGAGAAGTAGAAGAATTACCCCATCTTCGAACCTCTATAAAAATTTATTATGTCATTTACATTTCAGCACTTTAATTTTTGTACATTACTTTAATATCTGCTGATAAATTTGCTATCCAATTGATAATCAACAAAGTGCTAAAACCAAGTATTAAAACAAACTTAAACCAAATTCAAGGGTGTTAAGTATTCCAATAAAACATATCACAACGTCGGTTAAGTCTTTAGTCAAAACAAAATTTGAGTTATTCTATCAACAACTCGAGTCAGAAATGCTTGAGTGACTAACTCTGGCGATTAACTAACTTAGTGTCCATCAAGGACTCAAATTTGTGAAGTATTAACTCAACGTTTTAAAAGGACTAAATTGAAAAGTTGGTAAGGTTTATTCAACCCCCTTCTAAACCTTACACTCACACCCCTTGGGACCTACAAGTGGTATCAGAGCGGTTGGTTCATTGAGCCTTCCGCACCGTTCTTGAAATAGATCTCCAAATTTTTCAAAGCTTGCTTTAGCACTTGATCTTTCAAAACTCTTTTATTCAAAGAAAGTTATTATCATGGAAGCAAATTTGACACGCATCCCTATGTTCACAATTGAGGAATTTGATGACTGAAAATTCGTGATATGCGCTCATCTATCAAAGATTACACGATGAAATGTGGATAGTGATAGAAGATGGTCCACTCCAAATCTTAAAAGTGAACACAGCTGCAAGGAGAGCTGCAGCAGAAGGAGAAGAGGATGTTGCTCCAAGACCAGCTATGGTTGAAAAACCAAGAGTTGAATGGACAAATGATGACAGGAAAAGATATAACCTGGACAACGTAGCCAAGGACATTCTTTACAAAACCTTGGACAAAGCCATGTTCAACAAAGTCAAATCATGCAAAACGACAAAAGAAATCTGGGACAAGCTAACCTTGATTTGTGAAGGCTCAGAGCAAATCAAGGAAAATAAACTATCTGTTGCTGTACAAAAATTTGAAAATTTTTAGATGCTTGCAGGAGAAACCTTGGATCAACTGGATGCTCGGTTCACAAAAATTACTAATCAACTATCTGCACTTGGAAAAGAATATACACAGAAGGAAATGTGTATGAAAATTCTAAGTCTCCCAGCTGAGTGGGAAATGAAAGTCATGGCCCTGAGACACTCCATGGACCTATC
The DNA here is from genome assembly GCA_016081115.2 of Rehmannia glutinosa. Taxonomy (NCBI): domain Eukaryota; kingdom Viridiplantae; phylum Streptophyta; class Magnoliopsida; order Lamiales; family Orobanchaceae; genus Rehmannia; species Rehmannia glutinosa. The sequence goes on from CM071930.1 coordinate 34,696,069, forward strand.
AAAGACATCCAACCATAAACTATTCTCAGATCTTGAAGCCTACGAATTTGAGCTAAGAAGAAAAGACTAAGAGGAGACAGATGTGCCCAAAACAGCTGCTCTAATAGTTAAGGATGGTAAAAGAGCTGAGGTCAAGGAAGTCATTGACCAAGAGGAGATAGCCCTGATGGGTAAAAGGTTTAACAAGTTCTTCAACAAGAATTACAAGAGAGGCAAAGGTGAATCCTCCAAAAGATACTCAGCTCCCTCCAAGTCAAGGGAAGATAGGCCACCCAAAAGAACAGAGCATCAAAGGATTGAGTATCAAAAAGCTGACAATCCAAGAATGGAAAGAACTGATCAAAAGGTTGAGAATCTATGCTGGAAGTGCAGGCAACCAGGTCACTATGCCATTGATTGCCCATATCCTGTAGTCAATAAATACATGAATGAAGAGGAAAGAAAAGTCTTCAGAGAAAGAAGACAAGAGAAGAAAAAGGCAATGTTGGCTGCAGAGACTGCTGAGACAGTCAAGTCAAAAGACACAGCAGACTCAGAGAGTAGTGAAGCTGACTACTCAAGTGACTCTGAAGAAGAAGCCTTGATTTGTCTAATGGCCAAAGAACAAGACCAACCTGACCAAGAAGATGAGGTACACTCTAACTCATCACACTCAGATTCTAGTGACATGATTTTGACACACCACACTCCATCACCCACTGATCTTTATGATTCATTAGGCAAAATGATGAAAGACTTTGAACACATTAAATCCTCACACACACTACTAAATGAGGAGAACAGCCTACTCAAAAGCCAAAACTCACAGCTGGCTAAGGAGCTGAGTACTCTATGTCACATAGCTGATGAGAATAAAAGTCTAAAGGCTGAAAATGCTAAGTTAATAGCAGAGATAGCTGCTATAGAAAAGAGGGAGAATGACCTCAAAAAATGTGATTGCCTCGTTCACTAAGGCATCTAAATCCTTGGAAAAAGGATCTTCAAGTAATGAAGCATCTCAAAAATCCAAAACTCCAAATGGTGCACACACATTTATTCCAAAGCACAATCACAAGCAAACTGCCTTGGTTATAAAAGAAAAGGAAAAACAAACCGATTGAGTGTGCTAAGAGGACAACCGAGAAGAAATCGGCCGAGTTCCTCAAAAATTCAAACAGAAATACTCAGAAAGAAGAAACAGAGTCGCCAAAAGCCCTTAAGTTCTATAAAAGGAACACATATGATGGGAATGGTAGAGAGTACCCAAGCCAAGCTGATTGGAATAATGTGAACTATCAGCAAAGATCTATGGAATATAAGCCTAAATGGCAAAGGCCATTCCAAAGGCAAAAGAGCTATCATCAGCACACATATGTACCTAGGCACTACACTCAAAGATATCACAACTACCCAAACAAAGCAATTGCTAAAACACATACACAAGCATACAGACAAAAGAGACAAATTGTATGAACCTAAAATCCCCAAGCAATTTGCTAAAATTAATTATGATTATGGCAATCGATAGATGGCAACCTCTTAGAGTCAAATCATTTGGCTATAGGTTGGTTGGATCATCTTACAATACTAACCCCTCAGGACCCGACAATATGGGTACCTAAAACCTAATTTCCTTGATTGCGAGTTCAAGGAGCAAATGTGAGTGCCAAGGAACCTGGTACATTGATAGTGGCTGTTCCAGACACATGACAGGAAACAAGAAAAATCTGTCAAAATTCAAGGAGGTTAGAGGTGCAAAAGTCATATTTGGAGGAAATGAAGCTCCAGGAGAAATAAGGGGCATTGGATCCATCAAGAAAAATGGATTAGAAATTACAGATGCTGCATATGTTGAAGGCCTCAATTTCAACTTACTAAGCATAAGTCAACTCTGTGACAAGGGTTATAATGTTGAATTCAATATGGGAGTGTGCCAAATTAAGAACACTGAATCTAATGGAGTAGTGTTGCAAGGATGCAGACAAAAGAACATGTATGTGGTAGATTGGTCAACTGCAACACCAAGCACTTGTCTGCTAGCAAAGAGCACAACAAAATCAAGTTGGTTGTGGCACAAGAAGCTGAGTCACCTGAACTTCAAAACAATTAACAAGGTTGCAAGGAGCAATCTTGTGGAAGGACTTCCAGACTCAGTATACAAGAAGGAAAGTGTATGTGATGCATGCCAGATGGGAAAACAGATCAAATCATTATTCAAAGAAAAGACATGTCCATCTTCAACAAGAATATTGCACCTGCTATATACGGATCTATTTGGTCCAGTTGAACCAGCTAGCATAAGTGGAAAGAAATACACCCTGGTGGTAGTAGATGACTACTCAAGATACACATGGACAATATTAATGTGTAAGAAGAAAGAAACTCTGCAGAAACTACCACAACTGATGAAGAGAATCCAAAATGAGAAGAGTCAAACCATTATCAAAATAAGATCTGACAGAGGAACTGAGTTTGTCAATGGTATAATAACTCAGTATTGTGTTGAAAATGGTATTGGTCATGAATTATCAAAGAAGGACTCCACAAAAAATGGAGTTGCGAAAGAAGGAACAAGACTCTCAAAGAAGCAAAGAAGGACCATGTTAGTCAAGCAGGCTACCTAAAAGATTTTGGGCTGAAGCAATAAACACAACATGCTATACTCAAAATAGATGCATGATAAATAGACAGCTGACAAAGACTCCCTATGAGATCTGGACAGGGAGAAAGCCAAATGTTGCATACTTTAAAATATTTGGATGCAAATGCTTCATACACAACAATGGCAAAGATAATTTAAAGGCTTTTGATGCTAAAGTTGATGAAGGTATCTTCTTAGGATACTCAAAAAGAAAGCAAAGCCTACAGTGCTCAACAAGAGGACAATGGTTACGAAGAATCCATTCATGTGGTGTTTGACGAACCCAATGTAAATGGAGAAGACATTGAAGAGTCGATTGATAAGTCAATCACCAACCATGCGAAGAGTCCCTATGTTGAAGTCAAGTCGGAATTATAAACCCGGATGAAGATGAGATAGCCGAGTCTCAAATACAACCGGGAAATATGCAGCTAAGTGATGATGAGAGAGCTGATCAAAATAACACAAATACCGCAAGACGATCAATCCAGCTAACTCACTCCAACCTGATGTAAGATGGCCGAGAGACCATCCACCGAACTAATCATTGGAGATGTAAGAGAAGGTGTAAAAACCAGATCCGAACCCAACAAGAACCTATGTTCACTTGTTTCATCTCACAAATAGAGCCAAAAGACGTGTCACAAGCATTGGATGACACACATTGGATTCAAGCAATGCAAGAAGAGTTGAATCAATTTGAAAGAAACAAAGTGTGGGAATTGTTTCAAAGACCTACCCATCAAAATGTTATTGGCACTAAATGGGTGTTCAGAAACAAGATGAATGAGGAAGGTTCTGTGGTAAGAAACAAAGCAAGATTGGTAGCCAAAGGGTATTGCCAAGAAGAATGAATAGATTTTGATGAAACTTTTGCTCCTGTGGCAAGATTGGAAGCCATAAGGAATTTTCTTGCCTATCTTTGCTCACAAGAACTTCACTTTGTATATCAAATGGATGTAAAGAGTGCATTCCTTAATGGGTTATTGGAGGAAGAAGTATATGTTGAACAACCTCCGAGGATTTGAGCGAGAAGACTCTTGGAGATAAAGTATACAAACTCAAGAAAGCTTTATATGGATTGAAACAGGCACCAAGAGCATGGTATGATACATTATCACAATTCCCGATTGAGAACGGATTTACAAAAGGCAAAGTGGATAGAACACTCTTGAGAATTCAAGATGGGAAGAGTATACTTTGCTTGTTCAAATATATGTGGATGACATCATCTTTGGATCCACAAACAAAGAGTCATGTGATAAATTCTCAAATATTATGCAAAGCAAATTTGAAATGAGCATGATGGGAGAGTGACATTCTTCCTTGGACTCCAAGTAAAATAGTCAAGGATGGAACCTTCATAAGTCGACAAAATACACCGAGAGATTTAATGAAGAAATTTGGCATGGAAGAGAAGTCTTTTGTGAAAATACCAATGAATACATCACAAAAATGGATATGGATGCAGATGGCAAGCCTCAGATCAAACAAGATACTGAGCACTTATTGGATCATTGCTCTATCTCACAGCAAGAAGGCTAGACATCACCTTTGCTGTAGGTGTGTGCAAGATTTCAATCTGCTCCAAAATAAATCCACATGACTCCAGCCAAAAGAATCTTGAGATATTTGAAAAGAAGCCAAGAAGTTGGCTTATGGTATCCTAAGGAAGGTGGATTCAAGCTAATTGGTTACTCAGACTCTGACTATGCTGGATGTAGAGTTGACAGGAAGAGTACCTCAGGTACATGTCAAATGCTTGGAAATAGGCTAATTTCCTGGTTTAGCAAGAAGCAAAATTCAATAGCTACCTCTACAGCTGAAGCATAATACAAATCTGCGGGCAGCTGTTGTGCCCAAGTCTTATGGATGAGACGGCAACTGAGAGACTATGAAGTTGAAGAAAAAGAAATTTCAATTATGTGTGATAACACAAGTGCAATTGTAATCACTCAAAATCCTGTGTTGCACTCAAGAACAAAGCACATTGATGTCAGATATCACTTCATAAGAGATCATGTTGAAAAGAAGGACATCACCTTGGAATATATCTCAACTGATAAGCAGTTAGCTGATATATTCACAAAGTCATTATGTGAATCAAGATTTGAAGAACTAAAGCATGAGTTAGGGTTAATTGAGCTGAGTTGACATTCAGAAGAGTCAAAGAAAAGAGATGAAACACAAAAAGATGAAAAAGGGTTGAACTCTTGAATCAGCTAAGTGAATCAGCCGTATCGGAGAATCAGCTGCGTCAAGTTAACTGACAACTGAGTACCTATGTACAAAGAGAGAAGAGTTAAATCAGCTAAGGAATAAGTTGAGCCGTTTATGAGCAAAGTGACAAAAACGCAGTCGTTTTTACTAAGCGGGAATGTTTTTAAGAATGACGTCAGCATAATTATAACGTGTACAGTCAAAAGCTGCATAACAAGCTTATGATTGGATATAAATGCTGCCGCATTAAATGCAAGGTATTAAATGTTAATCGGCGTGCAAAATCTAAGCCGTTGATCTTGATCAAATTTCAAAAATCACCCGCATGTCCTTTCATAAACCATACATATACCGTTTCATCCAACTTTCTCTCACTTTACCAAAACTGTTCATCTCTCTCTCGAAAGCAAATAAAGAAATTTTCTCTCAAAACCCTAAAAATCCTCAAGTTCATTTTCAAAGTTTCGTTCGGTAAAACATCGCGAAATGGCATCTACTCATGATTTCGTCAAGTTGGGAAAGTAAATCCACACTGGGTCTACGGTGGATTTCGACGGCATGATCAAACAGGGGTCTGGCGACACCCTCGTGAAGAAGATAGCAGAAAAGCTGGAAAAGTCTGGACTGAAACCATTTTTGACGATGGAGTTTCCGATGACCTACGTGGAAGAGGTCGCACAGTTCTACGTGGACGCTGAAGTTCACGATGAGAGCATCAAGTCCTCTGTTCACGGAAAAGAGTTCACCATCACTGCCAAGATCCGCGAACATCGCTTCGCTTGCGGAAGGAGTGCCGGAGATTTATGAAGCTGATGTTAACCTGGCTGCTGCTTGGAAAGAAGTAGCCAAGCCCGACTGTGCTGCCAAGGTTATCTACACAGCTGAGAAGAAGATGTTGAAGGAAGACGACTACCACAAGCTGCTGGATATTGTTGCCAAGTGCATTGATATCAAATTTGGAAGCTTTAATCAGCTGTCCAAAACTAAGCTGATCGTGATCCCTGCGATCATAGAAGAAAAGAAGGTGAACTCTGAATTTGAGTTTGTATACAAAGAGACTCAGCCAAAATGTTGGGAATAAATCTTTCAAGAAGGATAGTTCGTTTGGAGGATCCCTGGGGTACAGTCTGGTGATTGGCCGAATGATGGAAGTGAAATGAGTCCCTCTTCGACATGGAAAGGCATTCCATGTCAACAAGAAAATATTCCGGTCTAACCTTTCTGGAGCACAGAAGCGAGCATATGCCAAGAGAGCTGATACGAGTGAGGGGAATCACCACCAAGAAGAAACAATTGTCTCCTCCTCTCCCAGAAGAAGGTTGTCCCTGCAGCTACAAAGAAGACTGTTGCCCCTGCAGCAAAGAAAAAGAAAACAAAAGATGCATCTGCCCCTGCAGCCGAGTCATCTGCCCCTGCAACCGCAGCGGAGAAGGAGCCTCAAATACCTTCTCCGATTATCAAGAAAAGGAGGACTGATAAGCCGAGATGGCTAGCTCCTCGAAAAAAGACGACAAAGACCCCCCGCGCCTTAACTCATAAGAAATCGTATCCGAGCCGTAAATCCTCTCTGGTAAGGACTAAAGAAGAAGAATCTTCAAGCGTTCCCGAGCTTGAAAAACCGGCCGAGTCGCCACTCACCAAAACAGATCTGAGACTCGCCGGAGAAGTAGAGTCTCCGAGAAATTGTAGATGAAATGCCAAGTCTCTTGAAGCTAATCAGCAGAGGCAAATCAAGATACAAACACATCGAAAAAGCTGAGACACAAGAAGCATCTGAGAAAGCAAACTCTCCTGGTGACAGGATTGTATCCCCTCCTGCAACAGACACTGCTGAGGGTGTGGAGCACCAAAGTTTGCTACCTTCAATCCCTGAGAACGAGGGACAGCAGGGAGAAGATGACAAAGATGATGATGATATAATGATCCTATCCCCACCATATCCAGATATCCAAAATCGTCTGCGAGAGTGGAGGAAGTGGAAGCTGAGTCGATCCAGGGAACAGTTCCAAAGACCGGAATTTATTGAAGAAGAAGACGAACTGTTGAACTTTCTTAGATTGACCAATGTGGTCCAAGCACTAGATGAAGGAAACTGCATAGATATCTTGCAGATCTTCAAATACAAGGAGAAGCAAAGACTGGCAGAGGAAGCTAAAGCTCGTGAAAAGGCCAGTATTTGTCCCTTTACTGGAACCACTGATCATACACATCCTCATTTTGACATTCTCTCTGGGAGTGATGAGGATCTGGACCCTACTGCTGCTACAGAAGAATTGGAGATGCAGCAAGCCATGCGGGAATCCAGGGCCCTACATGAGCAACGGTTATTGGAAGGACCAGGGGAGTCTTCCACATCACAGCTGGAGATTGATCCGATGGGAATAGTGCAGCATATTGCCACAGTTGTTGCTGCAACCACTTCCCCTGCTCACTCAGAAGAAGGTGTTAAGGGAACTGGCGATGAAACTGGGATTGTGGGGACCCCAGTCGAGCCAACCTCTAATGAAGGTGTCTTACCACCTGCCCAACGGCTGAACACTCAAAGAGAACAGACGGGAGTATGGAGACGAGTGACCCCATTCCAAGTCACTCAGTTGGTGTGCCAGCTGAAGGGGAAACTCCCTCCACTGCAGCAAGGTCGGAGGATGCTGCAGCTGACTCCTCAACGAATCTTGGAGGTGAAGTGGAGAAGGAACAACAAAGGGATACACATCAAGTTTTCACAACGAGGCTCGGCGTTAAGATCGTCTCGGTGAAGTGCCAATCGCTCTGCAGGCTAATGACGCCGCTGATGCGGTCGAGGCACGAGAAGGAATCGCGCGGGAGTTAACACTGGCAATGAAAGTGCAATCCAAGGAGTTGAGACTCCGGTGGATGCCACCTCGAAGACCCCAAGACACCGACACCGCGGGGAGGGATCGCCCAAGCCTCGCTGCATTGAGACTGCAGGAGGTAGTGAAGGCCAACGGGAGGTTGAGATTTCCCGGGGTAAAGAGACGGAAGCACAGAACATCCCTCCTACTATCATTGATCCATTTGAAAAGGAGATAAGTGCTCTTCACGATTCCCAAGAAAATCCTGATGTAACCTTTCTGGGATCTGAAGGTGAAGACAGAGCTGAGTCATCCCCTATTGCCCATCCAAAAGACTCAGCTGAGGATGTTCTCCCAAGCACGAGTAAGCCTAACCTTAAGGCTACTCGCCAAACCTTTAATTTTGATGATGAGCCATCCATGCAAATCTCATCATCATCCGATGACGCTTCTGATATGGCCGAGGACCAGTCAACTCATATGGAAAAATCAGTTGAGACCGACGAAGCTGTTAAGACAGCTGAGGCTCAGCAAGCTGTGTCAACTCCACAATAGACCACAGCTGAAACAGAGTCAACTGCGCAGGCTCCCCAAGCTACAGCAGGATCGACTCCACCGGGAACTTCACGAGCACAAGTTGTCATTAAGCAGATTCCCGTTGCCCGTGATGATTCGATTGAAGAATCGTTTCCCTTCTCTCTAGAAGTACCTGACCTTCCTGAAGAATCAGCTCGAGATTAAGAACGTTTCTATAAACCTGATCCCGTTATTCCAACAGACACCATCGTCCCAGCAGACTTTGACTTTGACGCTACTTGGCCGCCAGCTGAGACAGAAGTGACAGCTGAGGTTCGAGAAGTTTTCAAGGCCATATTTGCAGAGATAGAGAAGATGGATAGGCACCAGGCCTCACTAGACATGAGGCTGGATAACAGAGACGCAAATCTTACTGCCGATCTGCGAGGAATAATTGTTAGGATCCGGGAATGGTGGCAACAACAGCAAACAATGCGCATAGAACAAGCTCGATATTTCAGGACATTGTTCAATAAATTGCTAGTCTGGCGGGCTGAGAATGCTGATACGAAGACAAGAATGCAAGAGAACATCGATCGAATGCATGAGTCTCACAACACAGAGATGCAGCTGTTGCGTGAATATAATAAGAAAGAGTTCTTGCGCGTTGAGGAGAACATGGATAGGAATTTCAGCCTCCTCATTGGTGAAATGAAGCTGGTGATAGCTGAATCCAATGCCACCCGCTCCGAATTTCGTGCATCATACTCCGCAGTAGATTCGAAGCATAACTCAGCTATCAGCCGCTTAGAATTCATGATTGCTAGCTTGTTTCTAGGGGTTCCTCTCTCCTTTGATGATGCCAAAAAGGGGGAAGAGGAATACCTAAAGGCGTTGAAAGGATCTGAAGCTGAAAAGGTGGACGCAGCTGTGAAGGGAAAGACAAAAGTGAGAAAGATAAGAGAGAAGAAATGAAATCTGTGAGGGGAAGGTTCGAAAGATATAACCTTGATGATTGCTAAAACCCCCCAACAAGGTCTTGTCACAGTTGATATCATCAGCAAACTTCCCGTGACTCTGCCGCTCCAACATCCAGCAGTACCCATGGCAGAAAAGAGAAAGATAGTTGAAGCAGGTGGAAGGAAAGATGGATGCCCGAGTTATGGATATTCTGAAACAACATGGAGGCATTCGAACAGACAGAGACACCTATGCCATTTCAGACGTCGGAACCAAGCCAAGATCTGTTGATGAATTCAAGACGCTCGCATCCGAGGGTTACTTCGCAAATATGTCCATGGCTCAAGCCTCGGATTTGTATTGGGAAAAAGGCCTCAAGCTATGTGAAGAAGGCGACGAGCGGCGAGACCATCGATCCACTCTGCTGGTCACTCTGCTAGTCACTCAGCAGGGAAAAAGAAGGCCCCAGTACAATACACGCCCAGAGGCAGAGGAAGAAGAAGTGGAGGAGGAAGAGGTTTCAGACCTAGACCTCTCCCCAATAACATTGAGTATATAGATCCAGGTAAGAAAGGAGGGATCTATTGGACTGGATTCAACGAAGTAGCCAACCTGCAAGTGGCTAAGAACAATGTTGAGTATGTGAAGTGGATTGAAGAAGAAAATAGAAGACGAACTCAGTTGTGGGAAGAAAGGCAAGAGAGAAAAAGAAGAGATGAAGTCGCGCGAAAAAGCATATGAGAAAAAGAAAGCAAGATGAAGATGAGAAGAAGAGGAATAGATCGAAAGAAGACAGAGTCAAGAAGAGGAAAGAAAGAGCGTGAAAGGAGATGAAGTGTTGTTGTCCACCCCTTCATGTATTTTACTATGTAAATACATCTTTATGTAAGTCTTCTGTACATTGAATAAAATTGTATAATTTCTATACTTGCGTAGATATAGAATAGCATGGTTACATTAAGTTCTATTTAAGCTCTGATACACTCAGAACAATGTGTAAAGAACAAGAATGTTATGATCAATAAAAGATTGATTCTACGCATACATTCTGTGATTCTACATTGTCTGTACGTATCTTTGTTGTTTAATTATTGTGTGAATGTTTTAAGTTTTGGCATCATCAAAAAGGGGGAAATTGTTGGGAAATTAATTTTTATATTTTGATGAATGCCATGTAAAACTTAGAATAGAAAGTTGGCACCCCATTTTTGTTGTAAATTGCATTGTAGTAGATAGGGCTGGTCGAGCTGAGTTAAGTCAGCTATGCCTGAACATGCAAGAAGACAACTGGAGAATAAAAGGAAGACTCCGTTGTGAGACAATTGAGTGTGGCAAAGAAGAGAAGACAGAACTCGATCAAGGTGCAAAGCAGATGCAACAGTGAAGTGTCGACAAGTCAACTCAAGATAGCCAAGTCTCAAGTTGAAGTGACAGATGAGTCATCCAATGATTGGAAGCTGACTCGAAGTCACCTGGGGAAATCAAGGAAATGCAGTCAAGTCGAGATAACTGAAAAGAGATCCGTTGCACAGAAGTCAAGAGAATTACTTAAACAAGTAATACTCTCATACTGCATTTTTTAAAGTGCTCAGTCCTAGAAGCGTGCAAAAGAAATAAACCAATGGGAAGCACCGCACACTGTCGTGTCGAACTCAAAAGTCAAGAATCATTCATACGAGGAAATGTCAATTCCAAGGACTGTAACAAGACAAGCCAACGACCACAAGTGTCTTTTTGAAAATTAGCCTATCTCTTCAACGGGCAAATTTTCAAAAGAACACTATAAAAGGCTGAGGAATCTATTTTAGAGTAGGTTGGTTACCTTGACAATCAGAAAACAAATACGAGCAAGAAAAGCAATATCTCAGAACTTTGAACTATTCTCAAATCATTCAAGATTCAATCCTCAAGCCTATACTACGAAGGAAATCAATCCAACACTCACCTATGAAGGAAAGACGACTTCAATCAATTGAAGAGGAAACATTTGAAGAATCAAGAGGTCTACATTCCACAGAGGATTGTAGAAGGGTTCAAGGTCGAACCAGTCTCAAGTTTTTGGAGGGCTTCGTGATCAAATCCAAGAAGCTTGAGCAAGTGGGCTGTAGTAGCAAGGCAAATGCCCTATGAAGAAGGCCGAGTCGTTTGAAGCCACCAGTGTGACCAAGGCATCTCGGATCGAGTCCCAAAGGATCAAGTTAGGCCAGTGATCAAGACTTGCATCTCTGGATCATTAACCACTTTGTATATTGATCAATACTTAGTGGATTCCTCCAGGAGTTGGAGAAGAGAGGAGTAGAAGAATTACCCCATCTTCGAACCTCTATAAAAATTTATTGTGTCATTTACATTTCAAAGACTTTAATTTCTCGCACATTACTTTAATATCTCACGATAAATTTGTTATCCAATTGATAATCAACAAAGTGCTAAAACCAAGTATTAAAACAAACTTAAACCAAATTCAAGGGTGTTAAGTCTTCCAATAAAACATATCACGCGTCAAGTTAAGTCTTTAGTCAAAACAACTCGAGTTATTCTATCAACAACTCGATCGAGTCCGTTGAGTGACTAACTCTGGCGATTAACTAACTTAGCATCCATCAAGGACTCAGCTGTGAAGTATGAACTCTGAACGTTTTAAAAGGACTAAATCGAAAAGTTGGTAAGGTTTATTCAACCCCCCTTCTAAACCTTACACTCACACCCCTTGGGACCTACAGAAATTAAGAAAGGTAAACTGAGTCCCCGTTATATCGGTCCATATGAAATACTTGAAAGAGTTGGACCATTAGCTTATAGGCTTGCCTTTCCACCTAAATTGTCCCAGATTCATAATGTGTTCTATGTTAGTATGCTTTGTCGATACAGATCAGATCACCCATCACATGTTCTTCGAGATGAACCAATTCAAATTGTTGATAATCTGAGTTATATCGAAGAACCAATAGGAATAGTGGGATACAAAGAAAAAAAAACTTAGAAACAGAGTGATTCCATTGGTAAAAGTGTTGTAGAGAAATCATTCTATAGAAGAAGCTACATGGGAAATGGAACAACATATGAGAGAGCAATATCCGTGGTTATTTACTGATACAGGTACAAATTTCGAGGACAAAATTTTTAAGGGGAGAAGAATTATCATAACACAAAACTTTATATTTTAATTATCATGGTTAATCAATCATAAGCATAATTATAGATATATATATTCGCTATCACTGGTTATAAGGATAAACTTATGTGAAAAATGACATTGACATGTCTACTAAGGTGAGATATAATAGATCCTTAGATTAGCTAAAGGATTAATATATTATATGAAATAGATATTGAGTTTGATATATTTATATAAGAATATAGTTAGGATTTTATGATAATTCTAGTATTGTTCAAGGAAATTGACAATAGATTTATAATAATAATTACGTTAAAAAAAAAAAGAAAAAAAGTGATTTGACATGCAAATTAATTCCAAACATATATATAGATGTGGATAGCATGCAGACACATGACATATATATATATATATATTTAATAATAACTTTCAGTAGGTATTACCACATGCACATGCAAATATAGAAAATTATATATATATATATATATCGTGTATATATGGGTACTAAAATGTCTAACATATATATGTGTGTGTCTTATGTGTACATTGTTATAATAATAAATATATGTGGTTGTATACATCTAACAAAAAACCATTTTCCAATGCCACAAAGAAGATAAGGATTACATTTACATAATTTATAAATGACCTAATATAAATGCACGTTGCTAAGCTATGTGAAATACATGTCGGATGCCGATATACCATGCGTCATTATTAGGAAATGATAAGTCAATTGATATCTTATTCTTTAGTTTATGCATACTCATCGTTTTACAAGTGATAAAATGTTGGTTGATCCTAAAATGCTTCGCCTCCTTGAAACCGACTTCTGCCGTAGATCGTCACAAAATGGAGGCCGGAGAGGTGCTCTGGTGTTCCTTCTCTGATGCTTAAGTCAGAAGAGTGTTGGACAAGAAAGAGGCGAAAATATAGAAAATATGTAAAAAATATAATTAGGGTAGAAATTAACCTGGACTTGGGTTTTTACTAATTAGGGTTTTCGTAAAATCTGGATTCTGTTACGATTTGGTAACAGAATCATGATTAAGATAAGATCGAATATTCTGAACACTAATTTACCTCTAAGTTCGGCATACCGAACCGAGCTTACCTACTCCAGGTCGTTAATTCAGCCATTTCCATGTGTAACCTTTGCGAAGGCTTGACCAATCTTGCCCATCCACATCCTCCTACTCTCTAGACTAGGCTTATACTCCTCAGTTCATTAGTTCATCAAGTCAGGCTAAAGGGAATTTTGACTAGTAGTTTATTTGACCCAACCTTGCTAACAGGACCTTTGAACTCTGCTTATTCACAATGGTTTCTTATGTCATCTTGGCCTTAACTTAGCCTATTAGTCCGGCCCATTAGCTCTCTTCTTACTGATCCTCCTTAATTATTTATCCTCTTCGGCCCATGAGATCACCAGTTTAGGACTTCATTCGTAGCCAGATTTTACTTGAGATTTATCTAAATTCACCCAATAAGGCTTCTTAATACCGCTCATATGCAAGAGTTCATCAGTTTGGCCCAATGAGAAAAGCTTCTCAGCTCGGCCCAATAGGTCATTCTATATCAACCCTCATCAATTGCTCCCCCCAACTATGGTTAGAAGGCACTTCACCATAGTTCAATAGTGTCGAGTTGAGCTACTTCTAGGGTTTCTCTTATTTTAAATTCCCACCTCTTCATGTCTTGTCCTTTCAAGTCCTGTCATAAGAACGGCTGGCAACACGTCCTTTCAAATTCCTAGGACAATCTGTCCCTCTTGGATCTTTTTTGATTGACGGTCCACATCCCAACCTTTCAAATCCCATCTTCTTTCTTCTTCTATAAAAGGGGCTCTCCTCCTTCATTCTCCATTTTCCTTTCCTCCTGCAAATTTCCCCCTCCCTTGAAGATTTTAAGGTGCTACTCTGACGATCAGTCCTAAGAATTTCCAGGATTCCGGTGGGTTTTCCATTATCTTCCTTCCATTTCTTCCTTCAATTAGGTATTTCTCCTCAACTCTGTCTTCCCTTTTTCTTTAAATTTTTGGTAATTTCCTTTGTCCCTTACATCTCCATGGATTCATCTTCTTCTCACTCCACACCCCTAGATCCGTATATATCCGAGTTAGAGAGGTGGTCTCTAGAGGCTGGTTTCCCCTTTCAAATTCAACACCAAAATATCAAAAACCTTAACTCTTTCTCTGACCCCGATGCAACTGAGTCAAACTCTACCTCGGGGAGCGATACCACTATTATAGAAATCCGAGAACAGACCTCCGGACCTCTAGGAGAATACCCTCATGATTTCAAAGAGACTGCTATAACTGCCTACACCCTTACCAACATTAAAAGAAATTTAAAAATTTCCTCATCGTTCAAGATCTCTCTTCCTAGCAGCTCGCATAGGCCCAACAAACCCCCTCCTGGCCACCTAGCCTTCTTTGCAGGTCAGATCGAGGGAGGTCTAAGGTTTCCCATCCCTTCTTTCATGGCCGAGGTATCTACCATGTATCGCGTGCCTCTCAACCAATTAGCCCCTAATTCTTTTAGAATTATGGTGGGCTTCCTCATAATTACCAATTATTTAGACATTATTCCTTCAACCGACCTATTTTTTGTCCTCTTCCAAATAAAGACCTTGTCGACCAGAGGCCTATTCTACATCACTGCCCGAGGTGATGCCTAATTTCTTAGCAAGTATCCTTCCTCTAACAAATTTTGGAAGGATATGTACATTTTTATTCCTTCCAACTCATCCTGGAATTTTCCCATCTCCTGGACCTGGACTCTTCCAAGTCAGCGCAAACACAACCCTCGTGCTCGATCTCCCAGGCTACAATCCCTTATTGAAAAGCTTATAAGAGTCAAGTATGACCTATCTCGACTTATTACTCCTTCACTTCTTTACTATTTTCAACTGAGCCCCATCATTGCTCCTCTTGAGGATAAGCTTGGTAATTTACTATACTTATTCTTCCTTGCATTCTTTTTGTCCGTTTACTTATATATTTTCTTTTTATGCAGACACAATGATGGCCCAGATGGTTGATGAACAAGAGAAGGAGGAGAGAAGGCTTGCTGCCTCTGGCTCTATCCCTCCTCCCTCCAGCTCAGAAGCTCAGGGGAATCGCTCCCCCCGAACTACGTGACCAGATTCGGCCACCGTTGTCATTGTTGACCTTATGGGTGCAGTAGCACGTCCCGCAATCAAACTTTCACTTAAAAGGCCGACTATTGGTCCCAGCACTACCGGTGCTAAGAAGTCTAAAACCACTCTTGTTGCTTCCACCCCGATCTCATTTTGAAGAACACTGACGGAAACTTGGCCACCCAATATATTCAAAGAAATTGCCCCAGCCCAGATCAAACTACTCTGGAGAATTTAAGTGATACTGATCTCGTGAGCTCTTTCTGCTTGGACCAGTCTAGAGCATAGGTAAAATTGGCTGCCTTGATCGCCCGAGCTAGAGTGGGTTTTGCCAGCCCTGCTATTGTGTTTGAACTTAATAATTTAACAAAGGAATGACAAATATTGAAGTTGCGAGAAGCCAACTTATTGGAGGAGGTCCGCCGCCTCAAGGATCAGGCTGAGGTCCACAAGGTAACTGTGAACTCCTATGAAACTAAGCTAAAGTCTTTAGAGGCTGACAATTCTGATCATAAGGTTGAGATAAATGACCTTTAGATCCAGTGCACTACCAGCGTTGATCAGGCCCAAGCTTACGGCATCGAGATCGATCGTCGCAGCTTCCTTGTTTCCCCTGAAGGTTCTTCCATTATTCAGGCAGTTCGGGATAGAGTTAAGAAAGCCTTCCTGAGCTCTAGAGAATTCATCAAAGTTTTATCCGCTGGAGCTATGGAGTATTATAACTTTGCTTTTGATCAAGCCGAGGCTCAGCTCCAGGAGAAGGGCATCACAGAGCAATTTCACAGGCAAGGCCCAAAAGGCAAACTCCCTGACCCCAAGGGCTTTGTGTTTTCAACGGAGGCAGAAGGCCTAAATCAAGCACCCATTGAGGCCTTTATAGAGTCCTTATCTACTCCCTTCCTCCTCCATCATGCTTCGAGCTCGGGGGGCAACTCTATTTTGAAGAACACTGACGGAACCCTGGCCACCTAATACATTCAAGGAAATTGCCCCAGCCCAGATTGAACTACTCTGAAGAAGCTAAGTGATGCTGATCTCGTGAGCTCTTTCTGCTTGGACCAGTCCGGAGCAGAGGTAAAATTAGCCGCCTTGATCGCCCGAGCTAGAGTGGGTTTTGCCAACCCCTGCTATTATGCCTGAACTTAATAATTTAAAAAAATGCCAAATATTGAAGTCGCGAGAAGCCAACTTATTGGAGGAGGTCCACCGCCTCAGGGATCAGGCTGAGGTCCACAAGGTAACTGTGGACTCCTGTGAAACCAAGCTAAAGTCTTTAGAGGCTGACAATTCTAATCATAAGGTCGAGATAAATGACCTTCATATCCAGTGCACTACCAACGTTGATCAGGCCTGAGCTGAGGGCATCGAGATCATTCATCGCGGCTTCCTTGTTTTCCCTGAAGGTTCTTCCATTATTCAGGCAGTTCGGGATAGAGTTAATAAAGCCTTTCTGAGCTCTAGAGAATTCATCAAAGTTTTATCCACTGGAGCTATGGAGTATTACAACTTTGCTTTTGATCAAGCCGATACTCAGCTCCAGGAGAAGGGCATCACAGAGCAATTTGACAGGCAAGGCCCAAAAGGCAATCTCCCTGACCCCAAGGGCTTTGTGTTTTCAATGGAGGCAAAAGGCCTCAATCAAGCCCCCATTGAGGCCTTTATAGAGTCCTTATCTACTCCCTTCCTCCTCCATCTTGGTTCGAGCTTGGGGGGTACCTTTTCACACCCCTCTGGAGATCAGCAGGCCCTGCAACTCACTGGGAGTGCCCTTGTCCCCTCCTCAGGCCAAGAGAATCAAGATGAAGATCCAGAGATCACCCTTGTGGATGATGTGACGATCTTTGTGGATGATCTGACTATGGAGACTAATCCCCCACTGTCTAGGGGTTTTAAACATTTCTTGTACTTTTGACTTTTACTTGCACATTCTAAGTAATGATGTTTTATTTTGCCGATCTTGTCTCTTTTATTTTTTGCATAACAACTCGGATTAATGCTTCTTTAAGATAATTTTTAATGTCAATTTTGACTGAACTCTACAGCTCGGAACTCAATTTGAACAAGTCATTTCCTTTTTCTCTAGCCAGAAAATTGGCTCTTTGCACTGTCCTCATGGCCCTAAGTATTTGGAGTCTAACTCAAGCTGATCTCCAAATACTTGTCAAATTCTTCAAAGAAAGTTGGTTTGTGCTGAGCTCCTTGCATTGGCCTCATGGCCCCAAGTATTTGGAGTCTAGCTCAAGCTAAGCTCCAAATACTTGTCAAATTCTTCAAAAGAAGATGGCTCGAGCCGAGCTCCTTGCATTGGCATCGTGCCCCCATGTATTTGGAGTCTAGCTCAAGCTGAGCTGCAAATACTTGTCAAATTCTTCAATACTCATTTCTGAGCAAATAGTTCTGGGAAGTAGATCGTTTCATTCAAATCATAAGAAAAAATCTCATTACATCAGGTATATCCAATTCTAAGAATAATACTTCTTTAAATTACTGTTGTTCCATGCCCTAGACAATTTTCGTCCATTCAGCTCTTCCAACTCATATGCTCCTCCAACCAACACCTTCGTCACGCAAAGTGTTCCTTCCCAATTCGCATCCAACTTTCCCTTGTTCCTACTAGCATCTGATCTCCTTAGCACCAGATCTCCGACCAGAAATGCCCTCCTTATCACTTTTTTGTTGTACGTCGCTTTAATTCTCTCTCTCGTTCTTTCCATATGTAGAAATGCCATTTCCCTTGTCTCATAAATAGTATCTAAAGCTTCCTGAATCATCATTTCATTTTCACTTTCCTCAAAAGTTTGCACTCGATAAGTCTCCATCCCAATTTCTGCAGGTATGACAACATCAATTCCATACACCAAGCTAAAAGGAGTTTCTCTCGTTGCTTCCTTCGGGTTAGTTTTATAAGCCCACAAGACCGAGTTGAGCTCTCGAACACATGCACCCCATGCCTTCTCCAACCGAGCTTTAAGTCCCTAGACTAAAATCCTGTTGGTAACTTCCACTTGCCCATTGGCTTGTGGATGAGCTACCGATGTGAAGTT
Source organism: Rehmannia glutinosa (assembly GCA_016081115.2). Lineage (NCBI taxonomy): Eukaryota > Viridiplantae > Streptophyta > Magnoliopsida > Lamiales > Orobanchaceae > Rehmannia > Rehmannia glutinosa. Next base: position 34,714,501 of record CM071930.1, read on the forward strand.
CTGTTTTATCTTCAGCTCTTCGCACCATGCTCTGATCCCTGCTCCTGCAAACTGTGTTCCATTCTCCGATGTAAGAATCCGAGGTGTTCCATACCTGCAAGCAATATTTTGCCAAATGAACTTCATAAATGCATCTTTGTTTAGTTTTGCTAAAGGTTGAGCTTCCACCCATTTGCCAAAGTAGTCAATTGCCACAATCAATAATTTCCTCTGACCCGAAGCTGGAGGAAATGGCCCCACTATATCAATCCCCCATTTTGCAAAAGGACATGTCGAGCTCATGGTTATGAGCTCCTCTGCTGGTCGATGTATGAGTGGAGCATGAATCTGATACTTCTCGCATGCTCTCACTAACTTTTCTGCTTCTTCCTTCAAATGCGGCCAAAACTAACCTGCCTCAGCACCTTCTTTACTAAGATCCTTGCTCCCATATAATTTCCACAACACCCCTCATGTATCTCCCTTAGCATATACATGCCTTCCTCTTCGCTCAAACACCTTTGCAAAGGCATAGAAAAGCCTCTCTTGTACAACCTATCTCCAACAATGCGAAAACGCGTTGCCCGGATTTTTAGCCGAGCTGCATCACTCCTTTTTTCTGGTAAAATCCCTCCTTTTAGGTAAGCCAAACTAGCCGATCTCCATTTCTCCTTTTCTTCAATATCCACGACCTCCAAACTCAACACAGTCTCCTTTGCCACAAGGAACGTTATTTGCTTAGCTTGGTTCTCCATGGCCGAACTAGCAATTTTTGCCAAAAAAATTCGCACTGCCATTTTCCGCCCTCGGGACATGACAGATCTTGACCTCTTTCAACCTTCTCTCCAGAGCTCGGTACGTCTCTACGTACTTCTTCATTCTCTCTTCTCTAACTTCAAATTCTCCCATAATTTGCTTATGGACGAGCTGTGAATCCATATAAATTACAATTCTAGCAGCACCCATCTCTATAGCCATTTGAGCTCCTCTGACAAATGCTTCGTATTCCGTTTATTAGACAATTTGAACTCCAACCTCATAGCAAAATCATTCTGAATTCCTTGCGGACTATTTAAAATAATACCAGCCCCAGAACCCGAGATCCCAACTGAGCCGTCCACGTAAACCACCCATGCCCCCTCTTCACTAGTGGCCTTTGTTAATTCTTGCACAAAATCCGCCAAGGCTTAAGCCTTGATGGCCGACCTACTCTCAAATTCAATATAATACTCACTCAATTCAATAGCCCATTTAACTAACCTTCCCGCTACTTCCGGCTTACTCATCACATTTCTCAACGGGAGATTAGTTCGGACGATTACCTTATCCGATAGGAAATATGGCCGAAGTCTCCTTGTTGTTACTACCAATGCTAGTCCTACTTTCTCGATCTCGGCATACCTCAGCTCTGCATTCCTTAGTACCTTGCTGACGTAATATACCAATTTCTGAACCGACCTCTCCTCTCTGATCAAGACTGTGCTAACGCCCTACTCTCCTACCGAGATGTATAAGTATAAGGGCTCATCCGGCACCGGCTTGGTCAATAAGGACAAATTGGCCAAGTAATCTTTTAAGTCCTCAAAGGCTCTCTGGCACTCCTCATCCCAAACAAACTTCTTAGCCTTTCTCAATACTTTAAAAAAGGGCAAACTCATCTCTGCTAACTGAGATATGAACCTATTTAAGGCCGCCAATCTTCCTGTTAAACATTGCACTTCTTTAGCATCCCGTGGTGCAGCCATTTATCTGATGGCTCTGACCTTCTCCGGGTTATCTTCTATTCCCTTCTCCATCACCATATACCCCAAGAATTTCCCCGACCTCACACCGAAGGCAAATTTCTTAGGGTTGAGCTTCATTCTGTATTTTCTCAAAGTATCAAAATTTTCCGCCAGGTCCTTCACTTTTTAGTCTTTTTAAGAATTTCAACAGAGTTGACTCAGATCAGATGTGTCCTTGGGGGACAGCTAAGTTGGCTATCTTCAGCTAAGTTACCTACTCAACAAACTCGACTGAGCTGTTGATAGTATAACTTGGTTGCGACAGCTAACACTTAACTTTAGTTGATTTGGTTTTTAACAGCGGAAGACTTAACACCCTTTGATTGATTAAAGCTCATTTTTACAACTTGTTTTAGCACTAGTTATTTATCAGTGGGATAGCAAATTAAGTCTAATAGCAGATATGAAAAATGTAAGCAAGAAAGTAAATGCTGAAAGTAAATGACACAAATATTTTATGATGGTTCGAGGATGGGGTAATTCATAATCCACTCTTCTCTAACTCCTGGAGGATTCCACAAGGTAACAGATCAAGTTACAAAGTAGTTCTCAGTCTAGAGACAGAATTAATCACACAGCTGGCTTCTCCAGTGACTCAACTTCTTCACAAGACAGTTGCCTTGCTACTTAAGTTCCCTTCATGTCTTTGGATTTGTTCACACAGCCCTCCAACAAACTTGAATCTCTTGGTTCGACATTGAACCTTTCTACAACTCCTTCAACTTGGAGAGTAGACCCCTTTTTGTTCTTTAAATGTTTCCTCTTCAACTGGTTGAATTCATCTTTCCTTCATAGTGTGTGTTGGATTGAGTTCCTTCGAGTTTTAGGCTTGGGGATTTTTCTGGATAAGCTTGAGAATATTGCAGGTTATACTTGCTTGATAAATTCTTGATTCATTCGTGTTAGGTTCAGGTAACCTTTTCTAAAATGCTTCTTGTAGGTCCCAAGGGGTGTGGTGTAAGGTTTAGAAGGGGGGATTGAATAAACCTTACCAAAGTTTAGCTTTTAGTCTTTTTAAGAATTTCAACAGAACTGACTCAAATCAGTTGTGTCCTTGGGGGACAGCTAGGTTGGCTATATTCAGCTAATTTACCCACTCAATAGACTCGATGGAGATGTTGATAGTATAACTTGGATGCTTAATCTAACACTTAACTTTAGTTGATTTGGTTTTTAACAGCGGAAGACTTAACCCTTTTGTTTGATTAAAGCTCGTTTTTAACACTTGTTTTAGCACTTGTTTTTTATCAGTTGGATTAGCAAATTAACTAACAGTAGATATAAAAATATGTGCAAGAAAGTAAATGCTGAAAGTAAAATGACACAAGTAATTTTTATAGTGGTTCGAGGATGGGTAATTCCTCAAATCCATTCTTCTCCAACTCCTGGAGGAATCCACTAGGTAATAGATCAAGTTACAAAGTAGTTCTCAGTCTAGAGACAGCCTTGATCACACAAATGGCTTCTCCTGCGACTCAGCTTCTTCATAAGACAATTTGCCTTTTCACTTGACTCCCTTCAAGTCCTTGGATTTGTTCACACAGCCCTCCAACAAACTTGAATCTCCTGGTTCGACCTTGAACCTTTCTACAACTCCTTCAACTTGGAGAGTACACCCGTTTTTGTTCTTCAATGTTTCCTCTTAAACTGGTTGAAGTTATCATTCCTTCACAACGTGTGTTGGATCGAGTTTCTTCTTGATAGATCATGTGCCTTTGATGTCCCCTAGAGCTTCATTTCCTCCAAATATGACTTTAGCACCTTTGATCTCCTTGAATCTTGACAAATTTATTTTATTTACTGTCATGTGTCTGGAACAACCATTATCCATGTACCAGGTTCCTTGGCACTCAGTTGTTCCTTGAACCTGCAATCAAGGAAGTCAATTTTTAGGTACCCATACTTGCCTGGGCCCTGGGAGGTTAGTGTTATAAGATGCTCCAACCAACCTATAGCCAGATGATCTGACTCTAAGAGGTTGCCATCTATTAGTATCATAATCATAATGCACATTAGCAAATTGCTTCGGGGTTTTAGGATCATACATCTGTCTCTTTTGTCTGTATGCCTGTATGTTTGATTTAGCAACTACTTGCTTGGGATAGTTGTGAAATTTCTGAGTGTAGTTCTTGGGTGCATAAGTGTACTAATAATAGCTCTTTTGCCTTGGGAATGACCTTTGCTGAGGTTGAGGTCTTTGTCGTATCCCATAGGTCTTTGCTGATATTTCACATTATTCCAATCAGCTTGGTTTGGATAGTTTCTACCATTCCCATCATATATATTTCTTTGATGAAATTTCTGGGGCTTTTGCTAGCTCTATTTAGCTCTTACAGAGTATTTTTTGTTAGGAGTCTGCTGATGCCTGTCTGAATTTCTTCTCAGTTGTCCTTTCAACATGCTCTACTGGCTTCTTTCATTTTCCTTTGTAACTAAGGCCAGTATGATTGTGATTGTGCTCTGGTGTGAATGTGGGTGCAACATTTGTTGTTTTGGGTTATTGGATCCTTCATTTCTTGAAGATCCTTTTTCCAAGATCACTCTTGGAGTTTGACTATGCACAAAGGAATTGAATCATATGCATGTCCTGTCTCCACACTCTTTTTGGCTCATAATAAGTTCATCCAATGATTTGGATGCTTTTGTAAATGAGGCAATCACATTCTTTAGATCTTTTTCTCTTTTCTCCGTAGCAGCTAACTCTGCTAAGATCTTTGCATTTTTAGCCTTCAGCTTAGTGTTCTCATCAGCTATGTGACTCAGAGTACTCAGCTCTTTTGTCAGCTATGAGTTTTGGCTTTTAAGCTGGCTGTTTTCCTCATTGAAAAGTGTGTGTGAGGACTTAATGTGTTCAAAATCTTTCATCATTTTGCCTAATGAATGATAAAGATCTATTGATGATGAAGTGTGTATCACAGCTACTATCACTTGAATTAGAATGAGATGAGTTAGAGTGTACCTCATCTTCATGATCTTGTTGATCTTGTTCTTTAGCCATGAGGCAGATCAAAGCCTCTTCGTCTGTATCACTGGAGTAGTCAACTTCACTACTATCTGAGTCTGTTGCTTCTTTGCACTTGGCTCAGCAGTCTCAGCAGCCAACATGGCTTTCTTCTTTTCTTGTCTTCTCTCTCTGAAGACTCTTCTTTCTTCCACATTTTTTTATTTGTTGACTGGTGGATAGGAACAGTCAACAGTAAAATGTCCTGAATGTCTGCAATTTCAACACAGGTTTTCAGCTCTTTGATCAGCTGTGTCGGTTCTCTGATTATCAGCTCTCTTGGGTGGTCTGTCCTCTCTTACTTTGGAAGGTGTTGAATGTCTCCTGGAGGTTCACCCTTGTTTCTTTTATAGTTTTTGTTAAAGAACTTGTTGAATCTCTTTACCATGAGGGCAATTTCCTCATGGTCAATGGTCTCCTTTGGCTCAGCTTTCTTCCCATCACTGGCCAATAATACAACTGTCTTGGGTACAGTTGTTTCCTCTTCCTCTTTCCAACTCAGCTCAAACTAATAAGCTTTAAGGTCTGAGAATAGCTCATGATTGGATATTCTTGAGAGGTCCATTGAGTGTCTAAGGGCCATGACCTTCATTTCCCATTTAGTTGGGAGGGCTTTTAATATCTTCATGCACATCTCCTTTTGAGTGTACTCTTTCCCAAGAACTGAAAGCTCATTTGTTATCTCTGTGAATCTGGCATCCAGCTGATCCAGACTCTCACCTGCAAGCATTTTAAAATTTTCAAATTTTTGAACAGCAATAGTTCATTTATTTTCCTTAATTTGTTCTGATCCTTCACAAATCAGGGTGAGCTTATCCCAGATTTCTTTGGCTGATTTGCACGACTTGACTATGTTGAACATCGCCTTGTCCAACGTTTTGTAGAGTATATCCTTGGCCACATTGTCCAGGTTATATCTCTTTCTATCTTCATTTGTCCATTCAATGCCTGGTTTTTCAACCATGGCTGGTCTAGCTTTCAGCAGCTTCCTTCCTCTCCTTCAGATTCTGTACTCTTCTTCTTCTTACAGTCGTATTGACTTTGAGTATTTACAATGGCCCATCCTCTATTACAAGCCACATTTCATTGTGTAAAGCGGATACAAATCTTCCAGTCATCAAACTCTTCTACAGTGAACATTGGAATAAGAGTTAGATTTGCTTCCATGATAATAACTTCGCGTTAAAGATGAAAGACTATGAAAATACAAGTGTTAAACCTTTTGAAAAAGATTGAGATCTAGTTCAGTAACCAGTGCAGAAGGCTCAATGAACCAACCGCTCTGATACCACTTGTAGATCCCAAAGGGTGTCTGTGAGGTTTAGATGGGGGTGAATAAACCTTACCAAATTTTAGCTTTTAGTCTTTTTAAGAATTTCAACAGAGTTGGCTCAAATCAGCTTTGTCCTTAGGGGACAGCTAGGTTGGCTATATTCAGCTAAGTTACCCACTCAACAGACTCGATAGAGTTGTTGATAGTATAACTTGGCTGCTTAAGCTAACACTTAACTTTAGTTAATTTGGTTTTTAACAGCGGAAGACTTAACACCATTTTGTTTGATTAAAGCTCATTTTTAACACTTCTTTTAGCACTTTTTATTTATCAGTTGAATTAGCAAATTAACTAACAGAAGATATAAAAATATATGCAAGAAAGTATATGTTGAAAGTAAAATGGCACAGGTAATTTTTATAGTGGTTCGAGGATGGGGTAATTCCTCTAATCCACTCTTCTCCAACTCCTGGAGGAATCCACTAGGTAACAGATCAAGTTACAAAGTAGTTCTCAGTTTAGAGACAGTCTTGATCACACAGCTGGCTTCTCTTCTCCTGCAACTCAGCTTCTTCACAAGACAGTTGTCTTACTACTTCAGCTCCCTTCAAGTCCTTGGATTTGTTCACATAGCCCTCCAGCAAACTTGAATCTCCTAGTTCGACCTTGGAGAGTTGACCCCTTTTTGTTCTTCAAATATTTCATGTTCAACTGGTTGAAGTTATCTTTCCTTCACAACGTGTGTTGGATCGAGTTTTAGGCTTGAGGAATTCTATGATAAGCTTTAAGAAAATTGCAGGTTATGCTTGCTTGAATATTGCTTGAATGATCGATTTTCCAGGTTACCTTTTGTTAATTGCTTCCTCAGCCTTTTATAGTGCTCATTTGAAAATTTGCCCGTTGAAGAGATAGGCTATCTTCAAATGACACTCTTGTTCGTTGGCTTGTCTTTTCTTGGTCTGCAGCACTTGTGATGTTGACCCTTCCTCATATTAAATGGCTTCGCAGCTTTACAGGGTCTGACACAAGCTTCAGTGCTTCCTATTGGCTTAGTCCTTTTGCATGTTTTTGGGCCAAACACTTTAAGACCTGGCAGCTTGGACATATTACTCCATTGAGTAATATCCTTGACTTCTTTTCAACAGATCAATGTCAGTTGTCTTGACTTGACTGATGCCTTTACCCCTTGTGACTTGAGTTTGCTCCAATCATGAGAATGACTCAACTATCACTTCAATTGTTAGACTTGGCTCCTTTCATTGACTTGACTGACACTTCCTCAAACTTTACACAATTGTTCCTCAACTGACTCTCCTTCAGTCGAATCCTTGTCTTCCTTCTTGGCCATACTCAGTTGACACACAGCAGAGTCTTCACTCTAGTCTGCATTTAACTTTTTGTATTCTTAACTTAGCTGACTTCACTCAGCTCTTTCATTCCTATATATTACACCATAGAATTACAAGAAAAATGGGGTGCCAACTTCCTAGTCTAAGTTTTACATGGTATCATCAAAATCTAACAAATAAATTTCCTAACAATTTCTCCCTTTTTGATGATGCCAAAACTTAAACAGACAATAAATAAACAGCAAACACAAGAAGTGCAGTAACAAAGAATGTATGCTTTAAATAATCAATTTTATTGAACATAGCATTCTTTACAAAGTTGTTTACAAAGGTAACAAAGCTTATACAAATATTGTATTACAACGAGAATCTGAGCTAGGTTATAAAGAGGATAAATATTACAAGGAAATTCTCAGAGCTATATTACAGGGAAAACATACAGCTATGTATTTACAGCTAAATAAAATACAAGAAGGGGTTTGCAACCGTCTTCAACACCTTGACTGCTTCCTTCTCCTCTATTCTTCATCAGCTCTCCTCCTGTCTCGTCAGCTCTCCTCCTCTTCCTTTCTTCTTTCTCCTCCTTCTTTTTCTCATATGCTTGCTTCACAGCAGGGTCATCCATACGTTGCCTTTCCTCCCATTCTCGAGCAGTTCTTTCGTTTTCAGCTTCTTGCCTTCTTATTGCTTCAGCATTCTTGCGCGCAACTTCTAAGTTAGCAAGATGATCAAATCCACCCCAGTATATGAGGCCCTTCTTCTGCGGATCCACATACTTAATATCTTCTGGTCTTGGCCGGGTTGAACACTTCTCCCGCTGCTACCATATCTTCCCCTTCTCGACTCAGCTCCCCTTCCTCTGGGAGTGTACTGTACTGGAGCTCTTGATTTTCCAACCGAGTGACTGTTGGAACTTGGCGGCTTATCAACTGAATTGCACAATTCAAGTCCCTTCTCCCAATAAAGATCCCAGGCTTGCGGTAGAGTCATGTCTTGAAAATATCCTTTTGCTTCTGAAGTCTGGAATTCCTTTAGCAATCTGAGCTCAGATCTAGCATCAGGCATGGCAATATCTCTCGGAGGTTTAATAGCAGGATAATCTTTTCCGGTTGGAGGACCATCATAATGTTTTTTGATGTTCTGAATGCGCGAAAAGTGATTCTCAGCTACCTTCTCAAACTCAGCTTTGATGGCTTTCCTCGACTCCTTGAATGTCATCTCAACATTTTGTTCTACGGACAGCTCTTTCTTTTCAATTTCATCGAGAATCGAAGCAGTGACTTCTCCTTGCTGGTGGGTTTCAGCAAACATAAGTTTCAAAGGGGGGTTCTTCAAGCTTTCTTCCCCTTTGCTGATTCTCCCTTCTTCTCCTCCTTATTGCTCTCTTCAGCTTCTCCTTTCAGTTCCTAAAGATATGGTCAGGCAGGCAAGGGAACAAACCACTTAAAATGAAGTCCAGTCAGTTGTTCATTGAATTATTCTTGATATCTGCTTTGGAGTAGGTTGTGCGGAACTCTGACTATGTAGCCTTTCACTCAGCTGCTAGCAACTTCATTTCTGCCATAAGAAGACTGAACTTCTGGTTCATGCTCTCTTCCAGTCTGGCAATTTTGCTTTCATGTTGCAGCTTGAGCATCTCCATGTCCGACTTGTGGGATTCTTCAATTCTGACCATGAATTCCTTATGCCTCTGCTGAAATTTGACATTGTCCGCACTCCAGACCAACAGCTCTGCAAATAGAGCTTTGAAGTAACGGACCTGCTCTGAGCACATTACAGTCTGTTGTGCAGCCCATTCCCTGATCCGTAAGATAACTCCTCAAATATATGCGTTGATAGTTGCATCACGGTTGTCCAAATGGAGATCCAACGATGCTTGGTGGCATTCCATCTTCTCAATTTCATCACATATTTTCTTGAACGCATTATGAAACTCGGGTGTGGAAGACGACTCTTCTTCCGGCCATACTGCATCGAAATCAAATCCCATCGGCACAAACGTATCTGTTGGAATTATCGGCGCTTCCTGCACAGTGTATTTGTCTTCAAACATATCATCTCGAACAAGAGGGATCCCTGGAGGTCCACGTTAGGGGGGCCTTTCCCTTTTCTTGTTATCAGCTCTTTGTGCCTCGGCTGAGCCAACGTCATCGGTAGATAATGCAGCTGTGGGAGCCTGCGATGGAGCTGTTTGAGTCGTTGTTGGAGCAGCTATGGTAGCTTGCTCAGCTGACTGTTTTCCAGCTGGAGGAGTTGTATCAGTCTGCTCAGCTTACTGAGCCTCAGCTATGTTAACAGCTTCGTCGGTCTTAGTGGGTTTTTCCTTTTGAGACAACGGGTACTCAATTGTCTTAACAGTGTCATCAGAGTGTGATGTGGCCTGAGGGGATGGCTCATCATAAAAATTGAATCTCATCGGAGTTGTCTTATCACTAACATTGCTCCGTGAGTTAAGAACATCCTCAGCCTCCTCCTGCATAGAATCTCCATGATGTGTGGACTCGGCTTCATCCTCTTATCCTAGAAAAGTTGTACCAATGTGTTCTAGGGAATCATGAAGGGCGATGATCTCCTCTTCTTCACCAACTCCCTCTACTTGAGGAATGTTCTCCTGTTCCGGATCATTACCTAAGGAAGTCTCAACCTCCTTTAGGCCTTTATTACCCCCAGCAATCTCTACCGCTGTGGGGCCTTCAACATTCCCTTCGACAGACTCAGCAGTTTGGGCTCTTCTGTGGTATCCTTCGGAGTCTCAACTCCTAGGATTGCACTTTCATGGCCAAGAGTCTCAACTCTCATGGCTTATTTCCCATCTTTTGCCTTAGCTGCATAGCAGCTTCATCGGCCTGCACATCAGAGAAATCTTAGCTAGAACAGTCTCAAACATTCGAGCTTCATTAATTTCACTCTGTTTATTAGTTGTTTGCTCTCCTTCGCCTCCAAACTGCGTAGTTTTGTCTCCCACAGCGTCCTCCGACCTAGTTGTGGTGGAAAGAGCTTCCCCCTCAGCTGGCACACCAGTTGAGTGAATGGTTGTGAGGTTTCTCAGCTCCTAAGACACGACTGTGTTTCATGTTGACTAGTCAGTCGTTGGGGCAGGTGTTTCAACACCTTCTTTGGGGGTAGGCTTGGATAGGATGCCCGCGTTCCCTGCTTCATCGCCGTTCCCTTGAGATCCATCTTGAGATTGCACAGGGGAACTGGTCGCAGCAATATCAGTTGCAATCTTCTGCACCACTTCCAAGGGATCAGATCAAGGAGAGATTTGGGAAGACTCTCCTAGACCTTCCTGAAGATGTTGCTCGTGCATGGCTCAGGATTCTTTAACAGTCTGTTGGAACTCGGCCTTTTCAACTGCCGCAGCTGGGTCCATCTCCTCTAGGTCGCTGCTGTCAGTTGACTCCATGAGATGCTCATGGATTCCGTTTGCATACATATCTTTGATTTCTCGAGGGATTTGGCTTTCTCCAGAGTTTTCTCCTTCTCATTCTCTTTAATAGCACGGAGGGCATCCATGTAGAATTCCTCATTGAGGGTATATTGGACAGTGACATTTCCGAGAAAGCTTTGGAGCTCCTCCTCTTCTTCAATCTACTCAAGGTGAGCAAACTGTTGGTTTGTTGTCTGAAGTAGTCTAGCTTCCATCTCCTCCATTCCATTAGCCTCTGCTGGATGTCCAGATAGACTGGAGAGTACATTATCAAATCGTCGTCATCTTTTCCAGCCTCTGGAATAGCAGCCAACGGAGTTTGCTCCTCATCAGGTTCAAGTGCATCAGTCTGAGGGGGTGAGACAGCTTTTTCTTCCTGTGCCTTGGCTGTCTCAGCTCCATCCATCTCCACAGCTGTCTCCCGGGTAGTTGGGTCTTCAACACTCTACTGATCTGCATTAGCAGTCTTCTGGGTGTTGATACGGGGTTCTTCATATGAGCACCGAACTTGGTCTGGCTTCTCAAGCTCCGACAGCTTGAACATCCGTCTTTGTTTTGTAGCAACCAGGGGAACCTCTGGCTCTACATTTTGAGGCTCTTCAAGAGTGAACACTACAAGAAATTAAAGAAAATATGACGACAAAATTCGTCATATAAATGTCATTTTTCATCACGAAAGTTATTAGATGACGAAATTTGAGCGTCATAACGATCGTCACGGTAGCCCCGTGGTGAAAGGTATACATGACACGTTTTTTAGTTCGTCACTAAATATTTAACCTTTGATGACGCTAACGACCAGTGTCATCATTCATATCATTTTTTGTGACGTCTAACTCGTCACTTCAATGATCAAACTTTTGTCACTCAAATTTTTATTTTGTCATCAAAAGGTAACATTTTAAATGACGAATGCATATTTTGTCATCCAAACATTAGATTTTGGTGACGAAAATGAATATATTGCCAAAGTAATCAAATTTTAGCGATGCCTTCAATGTCACAATTGCATTAACTAATTCGTCATATATTATATAATTTGTCATAAAAGAGATGTTTTATAGTTACACAATATCGGTCGTCACTTAATGAGTATATATATAATGACAAAACACTGTGTCACAAAAAGTAATATTCAATGACACGACATTTATTGTCACCAAAAGATTCTGAAACGTGATGACATGTTTCGTCACGAAAAAATTAACATTACATGACAAAGTTGATTAGTGTCACTAATAGCGTAAGATTTTGTGATGAACCGGTTCGTCATAAAAGAAGTATATGGTGACAAAATATTTCGTCACTAGATAGTATTATATGGTCATCATAAAAGAAGTATATGGTGACAAAATATTTCATCATAAATGACCCATTTTGGGTGACAAATTTAAAATATATACGGGACGATACACGTCGTCATAAAAGGACTATTTTTAGTGACCAATTTTATATTGTCACTAAATGGATACGTATGGTGACGTCTAAGTTCGTTGTGAAAAATATTAGTTTCAGCTACAAAATAGATCAGTGTCACCAATTGATTTTTATATGACAACATAACTAGCCATTAAATGATGCATTGGTGACTATAATTCTATATTTATATCGATGTATTAATTTGTCATATTTTATCATTTACATTGCATAAAAATAAAATAAAATCTCATGATGAGAAAATTCATTATTGACTTTCCATATTATTAATACTTCGATTCAAAGATACATACATTTGCTTCGATCTAATATTATATTACAAATGCAATTTACAATTTAAATAAGCATGAATAATAAAAAGAACCAACATGTTTAAGTAGAACATGCTTAATTAATCAATATAAGGAAAATGCTCAAATATCCAACTTTCAAATGGAAATTATAAATCTACTTGAAAAATATTCGAAAACGAAACATTAGGCATCTAAACCCAAACAATACTCATATAAATATAAACCATATGTCCCCAGAAATCTTATTTTGACGCTGAGATATTATTCCCACTGGCAGCCATAAATGCCATAAGTTTGTCGATAGATGCACCTTGTTGACCCAATTGCTCTTTCAAATCACTCACTTGGTCCTTTAGTCCACTTACTTGAGATTCTGAATCTTGTAGTTTTTCTTGCATTGCCTGAAGTTCCTTTTGAAGTTGTTGGGTAGTTGAATTAAAGGATGTGGTGCGTCTACTTGGAGGCTTTGGGCCATAGCCAGCACTCTTTATATAGCCAGATCCATGGCCAAGCACCTCAAGAACTATTTCTTCAGCACTCTTCTCAATTTCTTGCTCTATATATTTTTCTTGCTTTGCTATCATCAACTCCTATTTAAATATATTGATTTAAGAGTACACAATTAATATCATGGTTAATAGCAAAGCTAGATAATGAAAATGAGTCCGTGACTTACCCAATTTTCCTTTGCCTCCACTGTTGACCAACCATCGTTTTCTTTATAATGAGTACGTTTATAGAACTCAATCCTATCACATTGTTCTCCATTTAGCTCTTTCTGAGCCTAGTCAAAAAAAGGAAAAAACTCACAGTAAAAAAATAAGAAATATTGTCAATTTAAGGTTACTTTATAACAACTCACAATTTCATGTTGAAGAACTGTAAAAGGCGTTCTGCCAGAAATATGTGGAGCTCGCACTTGTTTTCGATTTCCAGTATTGGTGGAACTTCGGTGCTGGCAAAACAAGAACAATATTATTGTAAGATAATATATAGACATATTATAAGAAAATATGTTAAAATATTTGAAAATAAGTATTAATTTAAAAACTTGTTACCTTGAATTCAGACGATGCAAATAAGTCACACAGTTCCTCCCAGTTTTGTTTACTCAAAGGAGAAGGCTTGTTATTTTTAGCCTCTTGCAAACTTGCATACTTCTTGTAATGCAAATGTAACCTGTGACGCCGTTGCCTGGTACTAGATTTTACCCTTTCGATCATGCATTGTCTAACCCCCGGATCATCCATATTAACATCCATGTGGATCTACATGTCATATATATAATGATCATTTTAGATTACATGAAAATGAACACCATGCGATAAAATAATTTAATTTACTCGTACCTTTAAATGATCAAAGCCTGATTCCACACCATTTTTTTCATGTACTTCTTTCCACCTCTTGGGCACTGGTAGAACATCTCGAGTTACTACGCCAATTTGACTCGAAAGCTTTGCGGCTTCCTCTCGAGTTTTAGGTCTTCCTAATAATGGATCCACAGTTACCTTCATTTTGTTTCCAAAAGAAGCAAATGCCTTCATTATGCCCTTGCCCATTGTTTGACCACGCCCTCTTTTCTTAGAGTTGGAAGCTGCCTCTATACATTTAAAAATTATTATACAATATCCTCAAGAAAAAGTCTAATCCAATATGAATAACCACACAAGCCCACTTAAACCACAAAAATCAATTCTCCTACCAATTCAAAACCAGAAACAGAGAAAAAATTTTTATTGAAAAAAGCTAGAAGCAGTTTTTTTTCGAAAATAAGTTGTAACTTGAAAAAGCCCAATCCAATATCAATAACCACATAAGCCCACAAAAGATAGAATTGAATGACTTGTTTGAAATGTGAACAGTGTTGTCGGTTTTTGATTTAGTAACAGTATATGGTTATATCATAATTTAAGATTAACAATAATTATATCTAAAACTAAAATTTAATTTTATCAAGCTGCTATGGAAATTAAAAAAGGAATAAAGTCAAATATACCTCTCTTCTTCAAAAGTAGGGCACCGATGAACAAAATAACCCACATGCTGGTGAAGGGGTGAAGAATAGCTTCAATTTTCTGGGTGTAGTCTCCTCATAGCTAGGCACAAAGGCGCGGTGCAAACCCATTGCTTCTGGTCCCCGGCTTCAATGGCGCAGGTGGTGTTGAGTTCAGTTGATCGGTGATGGTATTTTGGTGGTTGTTCGGTGACAGAACAGTGGGGGTTTCGATTTTGTTGGGACATTTTTGCTAATTTGATCTTCAATTTCTGATTTCTCTTTCAATTACATGAGAATTGATGGCAAATGTTGAAAGCTTTGAGAACAAAAGAACGCCGATGATGGTGAACTGTGTTAACTGCCCTCTTGTTTTTCTGAGAAGAAAAGGTTGATGGTTTTGAGAAATATTTTTTAAAAAGACATATTAGCGATTTTTTTTTAGGGTTCATATTATCGATTTTTAATTAAGTTTATTTGTATCTAATATAACTTATCATAAATCAAAATAAGTATATAATATTCAAATTATAAATATAAATAATTCTGAAAAATTTTTACATTATTCTATTTAGGGGTGATAATTTAATTTGGGTTGCGTCGGGGTTCGGGGGTCCGAGTTCGGGGGTCGGAATAACCCATGAAGCCTGGACACATACGGATACTTATAATATGTCTACTAAATATTTTACTTCAAAATATGGAGTATTTAAGGCGCTTCAAAATATAGTGTCTACTCGATATAACAATTCAAGATTGATCGTTAAACGCTCGTTTGAGGTCCGTTCGTTAACATAACGAACCAAGTTTGAACATATTTTTCTACTTGATAAGATATAAAGCTATTCGAAGCTCGTGATTTATTCGAAGCTCAAATCGACAAAAGTTCATTCAAGTTAGTTTAATAAGGCTCATTAAAATAAACGAACCAAACTCAAACTTAAAGATATTCTGTTTGTTAGCTCGTGAACAGGCTCGTTAATAAGCTCGTGAATAGGCTAGATAGTACGTTTGTATATATTAAACTAATAATTTGACTTTAATTTTAATTTTTTATATTTTTACTTATGATAATGTAAAAGTACTTCAATAAACTTATTTTTTGAATAAAATTATTTTGGTAAATAATAGTAAAAAAATCAAAGAATACCGTATTGACTTAAATAATTTATTGTTATGAATTTGGTCGACCCGCCCCGCTCCATTCTAAGGATGGGGTGGATCTGGGTATCTAGATACCCGACCCTACCCACCCCATTGACATCCCTAGTTAATACTGTTTTCCAAATAATTTACACAATTAAAGTGAAATGTTAAAAATATAGTCAAAAAGGCCAAGTAGAAAGTCGTCTCTATCAAAACGACATTTAATGTCTGATTTTAAATCGCAGTCTAATATGATTTTAATGTCTTTTGAAAAACAAGTTTTTGCTACTAAAAATAAATAAAATAAAAGTCGAAAAAATATAAACGAGTTTTTTCCAGTGTCGTTTATACATTTTGGGTAGAAGACATTTGCAACTTTTTAGTGAAACAAAAAAAAGGAAAGTTTAGTATAGTCATATTAAATGAAAGTCTCATTGAAAATGGAAAAACTAATAGAGCGATTGGATATACTTTCATTTTGAAAATTTTCATTTTGCTAAAGAATAGTGGTAAAAAAAACATTTGGTTACTGGCTTATGTGAGTGCATTGTACTAAGTGTTTTTCGATTTTTCTTTTTCTATTTTAATTTAAGTTTCTTCTACATATATTGGAAAATATGATTTCTTTATATGATCCAACCTTGCAATGAGTAGCAATAGTAATCCGCATTTGTCTTTGGAATAGTTTTTCAACATATGTCAAATAAGTTAAAGTTCGGCTCGGCTCGGATCGTTTATAACTCTAATCTTTTACTAGCTAAAACAATTAAATGCATATTTAGGACAAATTCAACATTTACATATGATTACATTCTTAATATTTATTCAACTAATATTTCATAAATTTACATATAACTAATATTCTAAGTATATTTAAATGCCATATTATTTGAAAAGTAATTATTGTAATTATATTAATTATTGTAATTATATTAATGTTTAAATTATTCAAAATTACCTAGAACTTTGTGTACATCAACTCCTGAAGTTCGATTTCAATTAGACATAATATAAACAATCATTATATGAATAAATGACTATCTAATATATGAATAAAAAATTGTACACATTATATGTACCCCTAATATATATGTTAAATTCTTAATAATAGTAAAAAATAATCAGGTTCAATTCTACGATTCAATACAAACTATCATCGTATAATATAAAATACTATAAAAAAATTTCCTAAATATGAGAATAAATAATATAATTTACATTAAATACAATAAACAAGCCTTATTAACATTTTAAAACATTTAAATTTGAACACAAACTTGTGATAAGAAAGAGCACACAAAAAAGAAAAGCCAAAAAAGAATATTTTGATTTGCAAAAATTTGAACAGGTGACCTGTGAGAAGAAAACAAGACACAATCCACTAGGCTAGCCATAGAATTTGGTTAACTTTGAATACCAACTCTTATTAAAGAAAGCAATTTCACCTTCTAAGAAATCGAAACCTGAGGCTGAAAACACAAAAAAAGCACATTTTTTTTTGTCAAGAAAAGCACTTTTTTTATAACTTACCCACAGTGCCATCTCAGTTAACGAACAAAAACAGAGAACTCAACCTCAGTTCTCTCTCGCACTCGCCTCTCTCTCGCTCTCGTCTCCTCTCGCCTCTCTCGGTCTCACCTCTCTCACTCTCGCTCTCGCCTCTCTCTGTGGAATCTCGATCGACTCTATCAGGTATGTATTTCACGGCCCTAAATTTGTAGATTATTTGGGTATAAATTTGTAGAGTTTGTAATCTGTAGAAATATAAATTTTAGGGTTTGTAATCTGTAGATATATAAGTTTGTAGATTATTTGGGTATAAATTTGTAGAATATTTGTGCATAAATTAACAAATTCGGTTCAGTTTCGGTTTGGATTTTTGGTCGGTTTGGTTCGGTTTGGCCGAACGAACACCCCTAGTTTTATTACAAGCAGCATGGAATATTAATTCTTATTTAGTTGAGATTTAGACTATAAGCATATCGACTACAATTTTATTTCATTAACTCAAAAAGTCTTAAACTAATAACTTTCATGTTATAGAGAAAACGAATTGTATCAAGACGATCAAACCAATATTTGTTATTCCCTTTTTTTCAACAGATAGAAGATTTAGAGTTCTACTTAAAATTTCAAAATGGGGATAGTGAAAATGACAACAAAACTATTTCATTTAGAGTCTGATGGGACAAAACGTAAAAGAATTTTCACTTTCTTGAATGTAAATTGGGTATCAATTTTGAAACTTGTAACTATTCTCCATTTATATGTTGCAATCTACATTGTATGATGTTTGAAGCTTTTTTGTCTTAGGTCCTTTGCAAAATGGACAAGAGTTGGATGCATGCAGTCAAGTGGTCTAAGACTTATGTTGATGGGGTAAATAATTTTATGAAATTTGTTGAATCTCATATGAGTCAGGAATGCGATATTCGATGTCCATGTATAGACTGTTTGAACTTAGTAATAAAAGATAAAAAAACTGTTAAAAATCATATTCTGGTGCGTGGGATAGATCCGGGGTACATCACATGGTTTTATCATGGTGAACCAAGTTCAAATAATCGAGATAGTACACCTACTAATGTGGATGATGGAATCCATAATGAGTCGTTAGACGAAAATGATGAAGAGTATGAAGATGATGGTCTTAATGACATGTTATTTGACCTTGGAGAGCAGTACTATCAATCAACGAACGATGATGGCAATAATATTGATACTGGTGGTATTCCAGAATATCTCGAGACACTTATAAAGGATGCTAAAACTGAACTATATCCAGGCTATAAAAAGATTTCAAGAACATCTTTTATCATTCAGCTGCTTCACTTGAAAGTATATAATAGATTGAGTAATAAGACTATAGACATGATTTTGAGGTTGATGAAACTGTCTTTTCCTGATGGAGAGACACTTCCGAATTCTTACTATGAAGCTAAAAGATTTCTGCGAGACTTGGGATTAGGATATGAATGCATTCATGCTTGTAAATACGATTGTGCCTTATTTTGGAAAGAGAATACAAAGTTGGAGAATTGCCCCACGTGTGGGACTTCTCGATGGAAGGTCAACGATGGGGTAGGGAAAAAGATACCACAAAAGATTTTAAGGTATTTCCCATTGAAACCCCGACTTCAGCGCCTTTTCATGTCTCAGAAAACTTCAAAAAAGATGGTGTGGCATAAAGAAAAACGCATTGACGATGATTATATGCGGCACCCAGCAGATTCCATAGCATGGAAACAATTTGATGTCGAGTTTCCATGGTTTGCAAGTGATCCCAGAAATGTTAGGCTAGCTCTAGTTGCAGATGGTTTTAATCCATTTGGAAACTTAAGCACCACTTACAGCATGTGGCCAGTAATTCTAGCCCCATTGAATCTCCCACCCTGGGATTGCATGAAAGATCCATTCTTTATGTTGACTTTGCTAATTCCAGGGAAGAATTCACCTGGAAAAGACATTGATGTCTACTTACAGCCGTTAATTGAGGAGTTAAAAGAATTGTGGGTAGAGGGGGCAGAAACCTTTGATGTTGCTTGTAAGAAGAAATTCCAATTGCATGTTGCTGTTTTGTGGACAATAAATGACTTTCCAGCATATGGTGATCTTTCTGGATGGAGTACCAAAGGGTACATGGCTTGTCCAGTTTGTAATGAGCATACGTGTTCCATTCGATTGCAAAATAAGATATGTTACATGGGACATCGCCGTTTTTTACCAAAAGATCATGCTTGGAGAAGAAGTAGGTTGTTTAATGGAAAAAGAGAAGATAACGAAGCACCTAGAGATTTAACTGAGGAGGATTTGTTTATGCAATTGGACAGACTAGAAAACATCACACCAGGCAAGCATGGCAACAAAAAAAGGAAACGGAAACCAGAGGAATTGAACTGGACTAAACGTAGCTATCTCTTTAATTTGCCATATTGGAGTAAGTTGAAGTTAAAACACAATTTAGATGTAATTCATATCGAAAAGAATATATGTGAGAGTATATTAGGTACTTTGATGAGTGTGGATGGAAAAACAAAAGATACCGTCAAGGCAAGGCAAGATTTGGAGGACATGAAAATTCGCAGGGAGTTGCACTTGATTAAGATAAGTGATGGAAAATATGTGATGTCTGCTGCATGCTATGTTATGAAAAAGAAAGAAAGACAAGATTTTTGTGAGTTTCTAAAATCTGTTAAATTTCCCGATGGGTATGCTTCAAATATCACTTGTTGTGTTAGTTCGAGTGATCAAAAGATATCTGGAATGAAAAGTCATGATTGTCATGTACTCTTACAACGAATACTTCCTGTTGGAATTCGTGGATCTTTAACTAAGGAAGTGTGCAACGTGTTGGCCGAGTTAGGCCATTTTTTTCAGCGTTTGTGTTGTAAGAAGTTAAAGAGAACTGAATTGGAAAAAATGAGAGGAGACATTTGCTTGATTTTGTGTAAACTTGAAAAGATATATCCTCCTGCTTTCTTTGACGTCATAGTTCATTTGCCTATTCATTTACCGAATGAGGCATTGCTTGGTGGCCCAGTTCATTTTAGATGGATGTATCCCATTGAAAGGTAATCGTCATTTTGGAGCAACAAAGTTTGTGGAATTATCAGAGGAGGAGTTCAATACGACACAATGGTTTGTCTTTCAAAATTGTGAATAGATTGAACCATATTTCAAGTGTATAGTTTTATTTTAAACATACAAAACAAAATACACAACTATTTTATAATTTGAAATACATTTTGTAATGGATTGTAGGAGGCACAAAGAGGAGCTTCTATTGGGTGGTTGTAAAAATATAGAACAAGAACACAAAGAGCATTTCCCTGCATGGTTCAAGAAACAAGTAATGTTATAGTTGCAAACAAATATAAAATATCTTATCATCATATTTTGATTTTTCTCATTCTTATTTTTTCAGATGACTCAATTATATCATGAAGAACCATCAGCAGGAAACGAATCTTTGTATTCACTTGCATGTGCACCGCACAGGTGTGCAAGAAAGTATGCTGGTTGCATTGTGAATGGAGCAAGATTTCTAACTAAAGAACGTGATAGTCATCGTAAAACTCAAAATAGTGGAATCGTGGTGGAAGGTAACCATGGCAAAGATACCATTGAATTTTATGGGGTTCTAACTGATATCATTCAACTCGATTATGTGAAAGATAGACATGTTACTATATTTAAATGTGAATGGTTTGATCTTGGGAGTAAAAAAAGAACAGGGATACAAAAAGAAGGAAATATAACAAGTGTTAAAGTTACTGGAAAATGGTATGAGGATGATTCTTATATACTAGCTGATCAAGCAAGACAAGTTTTTTTATATTCATGATCCTAAATTAGGACGTGATTGGCGATTAGTGCAACCATTCCAACATAGACATGTTTATGATGTTGATGAGATGCAAGATGAAGAAATACATGTGGATGAATTTGTATCTGTGGAAAATGTAGTGTATCAAGAGAATGATGTAAATGATACATTTGAAGTTAGTCTTGGTGAAATAGAATCACTAAGTAGGGACGACTTGGATCCTGAAGACATTGACGAATCAATAATTGCAAAAATACCTGAAGTTGCCGAGATAACAAGTTTAGATGATGTTGATGAGGAAGATGAGTTTGATGACACTATGATTGAATATTGTAGTAGTGAAGAAGATTCTCAGAAGAACGACAATTCTGATAACGAGAGTGATGATGATAATTAGGAAAGTTGATGGTAGCCTATTCAAAATGCTGAAAATTTATTGCACTGTGGTACGTGAAACTAGACTTTTTCACTCAAAAGTTCTACCCATATTGGTATTCGTGTTTGATACTTCATTAAATGCTTTTTGAAATTTCTTACAGGAAGTAGCGGAGTGTTTTTGCAGTTGGGAACCTTAATTTCTCTGTATTTGTTGTTCAGCAAATGATCAGGTGAGGTGTGTGATTATGTACTAGTTTTTGGAATTACGAATCCAATTCATTATGTAATGCATCGTAGTAAAATATCTCAATGGTTTTTGTTAATGTTTTTGATTGGCTTGCTATTCAGGATGTATGATTTTGACAGAAATGGAACTATGTGCTTTGAATGTGAGTTCATTTGTTTTATGGTCTGGTCTGTGCACTTTTTCTGGGAGTTATGCTGCCTGTCATTTGTGGTATGGGGTAGTTGGTATTTGAACTTTCGGTCAGATGTTGTTTTCTGGGAATTATGTTACCTGTCATTTTTCTTTTCTGTATTATTGGATATGTTGTTAGGAGTATTGACAATTGTGGAATTTAGTATTATATTAAGAAATTAAAATACCGTGTCTGCATATTTTAGGTCTCAGTTTTATTTGTCACCACATTGTTCAGGAGCTTTAATCTGATGTTTTATTGGGAATCTACAGTGACTCTTGGCTAGTGTAACATTTATACATGTATTCATTTTTTTTGTTTTCATTCTATAAAGTCTATGCTTTCTCGGATGGTGTAGTTGTGTGCTATTTTTGAGTATTGTTAATTGTTGCACTTAGGGGTGTCAAATCGTGTTTCGTGTCAACACGATAACGAACATCGGAAAATAAGCGAGCAAGAGGTGGACTCAAATTATGCTGCTTGTAAAGTGCTGGTTTTTTGTTTTCATTATATTATGCACTTCATATAAGTGTTGTGAAACTGGGATCAAAGCAAATGAGACGATATCGTTGTTCATAAATGTCTCGGACAAACCTGTTAGAAAGATACCGCAGGCACTATTTGGCATATCGTTCACATGTTGCTCACATGTTTGCAGGAGAGAAGAGGTTCAAGGGATGGAGAAAGATGAAGAATCTGGAAGCCCTGGTTGGAGTGCATATCGTTCACATGTTGCTAATAAATGCAATGTCACTAAACAACATGGAAGTTGGAAGGGAAATAGAAAATTATCGTTCTGCTCTTAGTGCTTAGGCTTGGGACACTGTGAACTGGTTTTTGTTATCGTTGCCTCTCTGTTTGTTGAAAGCGGGTGACATGATGATGTTTCTGCATTTAGTGTTTGGGGGTTGATATTTTCTATGCTACTGGAATCAAATACAACATTTTTCTTCTCATTCTTGAGGTTTCACGTTTCATTTTCCATTGAAGAGTGTTGATCAGACCTAGCTGTCTTGAAGTGGCTGGAGTAGCCGATGGGAGAAGATTCTTCGAGAGGCTGTGTCAGTTCACCTGGTCTTAGTAGTTATTGGTCATTCTGTTCTTATGTATGTTAGTTTGCAATAAAACATTATAACCTGTTGTTTTAGGTCATTCGGTATCTGAAAGTAGTGAACTTTCTTTATCTGGTTATGTATGCTGTTAACAAGTGTTTTCAACTTGTTTAGATGACTCTTGGACAAAGTTCCTATGTTATATTTTTAATGGTGCTTTTTAAAAAAAAAAAATTAATTGTGTCATGCGTTGAGAAATTGCTTGTGATCTTGTGTATGACTTTAATTATATATAGTCCAAAAACAGGCTTTCTTTCTCATCTTATTATGTATGACTTTTTGTTGTAATCTTTTCTTTCACTATATTTGAATCTTTACTCGCAGCAGTATTTACTTGTTTGGACAGGTAAGCTTCATAAATTGCTACCACCATTCGCGGATCCTTTTCCACAAGTTCCATGTACTCTTCTTGCTTACTGAGCTTGTCCATATTGTCCAAGATTAATGACAATGCTGCTTCGAGTAAACTCTTTGCGCCGTCTTTGTAAGCAAAAGCATAATATGGAACCGAGCTCTCCCAGTTCAACTGACATTAGATACTTCTCACAAAAGAGGTCTTAAGATGTTTCACTTGGTATTTTTCAGCCAAAACTAAGAGATCACAGGCCATGTGTTCGTCAAGGCAAGCTTCAGCTGTGTATAAATAGTTTATAAATGCACGAAGGGCGCCATATGATACGTCACTGATCTTGATGGTGCCACTAAGGCTCTACTCCATTTCATTTTCAAGCATGGCCCTAAAACCTGGAGACCGACTTGTCAATACTGCACGATGGGCCAGAATAGAAGGCGAACTGCATTGCGAATCAGCGAATCCATCGAGCCATATGCTACCAAAACGACGTCGGTAAAGCTCGCTTAAGGTCCAGGCCCGACCGATAGCAGGCGAAGAAGTTGACTTTAGACTTGAGGTCGTCGATCTCATGCTTAAGCTCCTCCTCCGTCTCCCGGCCTCCTCGTAGCACTCGCGGCGCGTGCCAGCGGTGCGATCGCCGTAATCCTCCTTGCAGGATAGGCACTTTATCTTCATCCGCCGCCGTCGCCGCGCCGCGCCCAGCAGATATCCTTCCTCCACGTCTTCTTCTTTTTCCTCTTCATCATCGTCATCCTCTTCTTCTCTGAAATCGATATCGGAATCGGACGAGATGTGTCCTCAAACTGATCACACCAAACATCCAAAAACACCATTTTGTAATTTATCTTTTCTATCATAGTTCAAGTTTTTTTATTTATTCTTTTAAAAAAAATCATTCAGATATGAGAATTCAAAATATTTCATTCGTGTTTATCATATTCATAATTATTTCAGC
The DNA here is from genome assembly GCA_016081115.2 of Rehmannia glutinosa. NCBI lineage: Eukaryota > Viridiplantae > Streptophyta > Magnoliopsida > Lamiales > Orobanchaceae > Rehmannia > Rehmannia glutinosa. Next base: position 34,738,734 of record CM071930.1, read on the forward strand.
ACAGGTCCATATTTCTACTTGCAGAGAAATCAACCATGGTGCAAATGATGAAGAAAGAATAAAAGCTAAATTTTATTCAACTTTTGTGAAGTATTTCTCTACCGTTCCTCACTATTCAGATGGAAGGAAAATAAAGTCAAGAATTTGAACAGAGTGTCGAAAAAGGTTGTTCCTTGTGGACCAAATCCACTCCACAACTGAAGATGTTGCTAGAGCTGTTGTTGTAGTTGCTATTGTCGTTCACTCACCACAACCTTCTGTCTAGGAGCTAGGCCCCAGCCTGCCGCTCGACTAGCATCTAGTACTTTTTAGAACAGTGATAATAACCAAGTAAAAAGGGAGTGGAAACTAAAGCAATCTCCAAATATAAAGTAAAAAATATTTTTCCACAATATTAAATTGTGACAATGCACATTCATTGTCACTAAATATGTGTTTCCATGACGAAATAATGGCGTCACTATTCGTTTGAAGAAATAAATGACAAAATGTGATATTGTCATGAAGGAAAATATTTTCATCACTGTTAATCAACAAATTATGACAAATATTTGACAAAATATTTTGCCACAATATAAAATGGTGACAAATGCACATTCATTGTCACTAAATATGTGTTTCTGTGACGAAATACTGGCGTCACTATTCGTTTGAAGAAATAAATGACAAAATGTGATATTGTCATGAAAGAAAATATTTTCATCACTGTTAATTGACAAATTATGACAAATATTTGACAAAATATTTTGCCACAATATAAAATGGTGACAAATGCACATTCATTGTCACTAAATATGTGTTTCCATGACGAAATAATGGCGTCACTATTTTTTTAAAGAAATAAATGACAAAATATGATATTGTCATGAAAGAAAATATTTTATGACACCAAATGGCGTCACGGATTATAATCTATTTGTCATTGAAAGATTTCCCTCCTAAAATTTGCTGCGAAATTCTGCCGTCTAAAATTTCTATGACGGATTTTGGTTAATCGTCATGGAATAAGAACAATAGTGACGCACATAAATATTATCATCAAAAAGTAATTTTCACTGACAAAAATAAAATTCGTCACTATTAGTTAATAAATTATGATAAAAATTTATGCGTGGTAAAGAAATTCGTCATAAAATGTGTTATTTCTGTAGTGGAAGGCATGTGTTTCAATATCCTTTTTCTTCAACGCAATAGCCTTGCGAGATTTGGCAGTGCGCCTTTTGTTCACGACTGGAGAAGGAAGTAGGGGGTTTCTCCTCAGTCTCGGCTGTGGGGGCAGGGACTTGTGATTCGGCTGCATGGGCAGGTGCTTGGGGTTTGGCTACTGGGGTAGGTGCCTTCTTGGTTTTGGCTGCTGGGGCAGGAGCAGGTTTAGCCACCGCAGCTCTCTTCTTCGAAATAGGCTTAGGGGAGAGAGCTGGAGCGGTCGCAGCTGTATCTTCTGCAGGGTCAGCTGATTCTCCCTCACTGGTATCAGCTTTCCTGGCATGAGCCTTCTTCTGAGCGCCAGAGAGGTTAGCCTTAAACATCATTTTATTCGCATGAAAGGGTTTCCCATGGCGCAGGGCGATCCCCTTAATCTCCATCAAATGGCCAATCATTAGGCCATACCCCAAGGAAAAACCAAAAGTCCCATCCTCCTTGAAGGACTTGTTGATTACATTCTGACAGACTTACAAGATGAACTCAAATTTCAGATTAACATTCTTCTCCTCCATAATAGTAGCCATCACCATCAGCTTAGTCCGTGATAGCTAGTTGAAGCTCCTGAATTCCATGTCTACACACTTGGACACGATGTCCATCAGCTTGTGGTAGTCATCCTTGATTAGCTACTTCTTAGCTGTATAGACAGCTTTCACAGCAAACTCGGGCTTTGCAATTTCCTTCCAAGCTGCAGCTAGGGGTGTTCATCGAATCGAATTCCGGATTCTTCGACTTCTTCGAATCGAATTTAATCGAATGAATATTTTAAACCACAATTCGAAATTCGATCCTAATTCGATTAATTCGAATCGAATTTAAACGAATTGGATTTCTCGATTTTCGAATCGAATTCGAATCAAACCAAAAATCCTAATTTATCGATGAAGTGAACAAGGTTTGGATTCATAACATAATATGTTTGAATTATACCTAGTAAAATTCCAGATTTTGGTTTTTTCAAAATTACAAATTATCGACGAACTATTTTTTCATTGTTTAATTTAACTATAGACTATCATAAATTCATAATGAACTCCCTTATATAAATTTAATAAAACATTTTGTGTCAATTTTATACCAGCACTAGTTACTTGATAAATAACTTCTATACTCAAATATGAGGTATCAAATTGACAAAATGTATGTATGAAAATAGATAAAGAGATATAATGTGTGCTATCATATACAGGGGCGGAGCTAGGCATTAAGGTTTGGAGGGGATGATTAGTATTGGGGGGGCTAAATTAATAAAAAGATATACATTTATATACAAAAAATTAATATTTAAATATAAAATATATGTAGGGTAAAGGATTTTTTCAAAACTTTGGAGGGGCTAAAGCCCCCTCATCACCCCATGAGGCTCCGCCTCTGATCATATAATTTATTATTTTAATATGATCTGAAGATAAAAATATATGTAATATAGTGTACAAATGTATAATATATAATGCATATTGTAATAAGAATTTAAAATAAAGGAAAAAAATCAAAGACTATATTGTATAAATGTGTAGTGTATGTTGTATAGTGTATGTACACAAATTTTGTACTTCTCTATACAATGGACATAGCTGGTGGAATATTTTTATAGATTATTTCACCATATGCCCTCCACGTGAGATTGTAAGAACGAAACAGTTTTTACCTAAAATATATTTTTTAACACAAAAAAATGATTATTTGAATATGGTCTAAAGATAAAAATTTGAAGCAATGTAAAATGTATTTTATATACTATTAAGTGTAATTATTTCTAACAAAAACTAAAAAAACAAGATGGAAAAGAGTTATAATTTTACATTTTAATTTAAAGAGTAGTGTTTTATTCATTTATATATATATATATATATATATTATAAATGCATGTGTATAATTTACATATATACAATAAATAATTATGTATAGTGTGAAATATATACATATAAATTTCGAATTGAAATACGAATTCGAATTTAAATATAAATTCGAATCAAAATACGAATCCGAATTTAGTCGAATTTCACCTCGAATTAGGATTTTCGAATAGAATTCGAAAAAAAAACCTCAATTCGTTATTCGATTCAAATATTCATATTCGAGATTCGAGTTGATTCGAAATTCGATTCGAAATTCAAAAATCCTAATTCGAAACTAAAATTCGAATTCGAACCGAATCGAATTTCGGATCCATTCGAAAAATGAACACCCCTAGCTGCAGCCAAGTTCACGTCCTTCTGGGCTATGTCTTTCAATCCTTCGGTTGGAAGAAAGCAATGCTCAGAAGGTCCATCGCAGTGATGTTGATGTCCTTGCCGTGAACGGATGAGCGAATCTCATCGTCATGCACTTCGGCGTTCACATAAAACATAGCTAACTCCTCCAAGTACGTGTGGGTGAACTCCATTGAGAGAAAGTCCTTCAGACCGGACTTCTCAAGCTTTGCAGCAATCTTCTTTACTAGGGCCTCATCAGCGCCCTGCTTGATCATCCCTTTGAAGTCCACTGGAGCACCGGAGTGAATGTGGTGAGGTTAAGTTTAAGACTTTTAATGATTCATATACTAAAAGGTGGAGTATGGCAGGATACTCTTCAATAGGAGATCACCTATATAATTGAGAAGTAATGGCCGCTTCAAAGAAATACTTGTGAATCTAAGATATGGTCAAAGGCTGAAATGGACACAACGTGAGAACAACAAGTGTTATAATTATTATTGTGTAAGTCATGTTGTCTCGGTTTACACAAACGACTAAGTAGTTCAAGACATCGCGTCACTAAGCAGCTAGTAAATCTGATAGTATTTTACTAAGGAAGATTCAAAGCCACAAGCTACCTATCCAGATGCAATAACAGTTCACCGAGATTTCAAGCGAATCTGCATGCACACATGCATTAATTTCATTCATGTGGGGGATTGTTGGAATTTGGTTATAAGAAATTGGGTGTTACCCGATTTTGACCAAATATTTAAGTGGTTTCCATTAATAAAAAATGGAATTAAATTATTTGTAAAAATTCTACTAAGTGATGAGAATAGCATTTGGAATTTCTCAAAACCAATTTCAGGTAAATGAGAAATTAATGCTAGAAGTTAGCCACTTAAAACTAGAAAATGGTATGGAAAATGAAAAATGTGGGGATGGAGAAAAGCTCCATCCCACATAGAGTAGAAAGCCAAAGTTTGCTCAATTTATAAATCCCAAGTTGGACAATTGAGTTTGGGCCCTTGAGGCAAAAAAGTTTTTAAAGGGGTGAGTACATATATGCTTGTGGGTTTGGTTCAAAACACACACGCGCCACCGTTGCCGCCCGCCCGCCGATCAGGCAGCTCGGCCCGGGTCGGGTCATGGGCCTGGGCTTGGGCTTCAATGCCCTTATACTTTTTGGACCAAATTTATTTAAAACCCTTTTAAAATATCAATTAATTATTTTTAATTAATTAATTAAATCAATCAAAAGCGCGGACGCCAGCTTGTGTGCCATGTGGTGTGGTGTGGGGCGCATGGGGCGCAGAGTCTTGCGCAGAGCGCACCGCGCTGAGAGGCCAATACAGCGTCGTGCGGTGTCTTGCGGATGCGCACGTCTGAATTGTTGCACCTGTTCGAGCAACCAATTGCATTTTTGGTTGCAGACATGTCTTTTCCATCGGGCACCTTGATGCTTATAAATACAAGGCCCCTGCAGATGAAATATGATACGAAATAATGAGCCTAAAATCGAGTCTTTGCATCAGCATATTGATATCCTTCCCTTTAAAGCTTGAAAGCCTTAAACACTTAAGTTCGCTATTGTTTCGACTTTTGCAAGTGCTGCTAAGTCGGAACAGTAAAGTCGTTGTATCTTAAGGACGATCACCGGAATCGTAAGCACTTCGTATACGGGGCGATTTCGTCTTGCGGAAACTGTATTGAATGCATGTCTCGACTTAGCCTAAATATTCTAAACACTTAGCCATTTCTTGAAAACAATAAACCACCCATTCAACACGTGGTTATGTGTGAAACATCAACAATTGTTATTCAATAAAAGACATTACCTGACCACATGAACTAAATAGTTCTCTAAGATCTTCCTCTATAAGCTTGAGATGCAATTCAAACGCAATATTTCTTACAATCCTAATTAAAGACATTACTAATTAAAGACATAAATGTCCACGAAAGGTGTTTGATCACATTCAAATTTCCCACCTGCGGTGAGGCGCGACCCACAAGCGACGAAGGGGGGCTAGGTAAGGCCGACGACTAAAACAGAATAAATTTGATATGGCATTGTATGTGATATGGAGTAAGAAAACAATGAGAAGATGCAGAAACATTGATCAACTGCTACTGTGAGGCTTTACAGGTTGTATCTTGGAACAGAGAAAAAAAAATTCAATGCATGGAACAGAGAAAATAAAATAATCAATCTCAAAATCATGATGCCTTTCCCATAATTTTTACCTGTTCATTTGGTTCCTAACCACTGACTAAACCGTTAGATGCCCCTATAGCATTTAATTATTTCAATAAAAAAACTGAAAAAACGGACAGTTCCATACAGAGGATTTCATCAAGTGACCAAAAGTAATACTTGACTAATGTTTGCCTTAGAATCTGGTTTGATTTTGTAGTCCTATACGGACTTGTGAAATATCACTAGCAATACAATACATGTCATACTGTAATTGTATCTCTTTTTTTATGAGTAGGTCTCTTGTAGGACCATCTTACAGATCTTACCCGCCACCCGCCTACAGCACCTGTTATTTTAAAAAAAAAAAACACTTCGGCGCTCCACAAGGGAATCGATCAAGCGACCTTGATAAGGTTAAGGTGGTGTTCTACCAATACACCACTAGTGCTTATTGTGCAAATTCAGTATAACAATTTATATAAACCAATTCATAAATACGTCTGTTAACTAAAAAAAATAAAAACGCCAATAAATGTAAAGGCTAAGAATCGAACCCAAGTCTATTAAAAAAACATGATACATTATCTAATAAATTGATACTTATAAAAGTGTTACTTTAACTACATCATATTTATTTTTTATTTTTCCACTTTTTTTGTTCCTAGTTTGTAACTGTATTAAGAAATCTGATATTTTATCTCAACAAACGGATACTTTTACTTATAAAAGTATTACTTTAACTATATCATATTTATTTTTTATTTTTCCTTCTTTCCTTCATTTCTAATTTTTGACTATATTAAAAAACATGATTCTTTATCTCAAAAAATAGATACTTTAACGTATAAAAGTGTTACTTTAACTCTGTTATATATATTTATTATAATATATTCATAATTTGTGACTATATTAAAAGATATGTTACTTTATCTCAAAAAATAAATACTTTTACTTATAAAAGTATTACTTTAACTCTATCATATTTATTATTCATCTTTCTTTGTATTTATTATTAAAAATTATAATACTTTATTTAAAAAACATATATTTTCTCTTAAAACGTGATATTTTGTCTCAAAAAATATATATTTTTACTCATAAAGGTGTTACTTTAATTCTGATATATTTATTTGTCCTTCAGTGTAATGTAATCATAATATGTGGCTATATTAAAAAATAAGATACTTTATCTAAAATAACCGATACTTTTTCTCATAAAACTGTTACTTTAATTGAGGAAGAAAAACAAAAAAAAACAAAACAAAACAAAGGGCAGGAGCTGTTGTTGACCCGCGGACCTGGTCAATAGGATCCGCGGATCCGCGAGTCAAATAGGATCCGTCTTACAGATTGAGACCCGTAAGACGGTCCTATATGAGTTTTTGCCTTTTTTATTTTTCATAAAATTGGTAAGAAACAACGGTCTTGTATGGTTATATTTCCATGGATCATTTGCAGTTTCTAGTAATGACAATGAATTTTGAAAATTTATTGTCTTTCGTGTGAAAACTAGAATTTTGTTGGGATTATAGAATGAAAATGAGTTTTATGTAAGTTTGAAAATGAGATTAAGTTTGGTTGAGTAGTTTTGAAGTAATATTTTGTGTGTATAATAATTTAAAAAGTTGATAGTGGTTGAATATTTTAATTGAATAAATAATAATATTTTTGTAAGATTGTAGGTGGCGGGTCACATTAGATATATATAATTAAAAAAATAATAATATTTTAAGTAGATAAAGATGATAATAGAGGATCCCACATATATAATTGGGTAAAAAAAATGAAAATAGTGGTTGAAGAGTGATGCAGAGTAGTACATTAAAAATAATAACAAACCTTGGAAATAAATCTAAGGGTAGGTAGACAAGACTTCAAATTAAAACCGTAATATGCTCTCTTCTCTCTCCTCCCTTGTGCTTCTGTCTGGCCATCCATATCGAGTTCGTCGGCCATCTCCTCTGCCATGGCAACGTCAGAATTGTTCCACGGACTAACATCTAATTTCGTTCCACATCATTCACGTCGACGGGGTTCGTATTCTTCCTCTCCAAATATCGTTTCAACTCGCACGGATTCTTTACCAATTTCGAACTAAATTCCATCTTCTGATTTTCTACATCCACATGTGGTGGAGACTTGCTCTTTGCAGTCTTCAGCCCGTCTTTTGGGGTGTTTGTCATCTGCTAGGATTTCTGTCAAGGTTCAGGATCAACTCTGATTTATGGATTGCGTTAACAATGGTGGCCCGTCTTCTACTACTTCTTATTATTGATATGGCGGTTGCCTTCCACCTAATTTTATCGCGCATATGAAACACCTACTCAAGGCCATGATGATCGTTCGGTCACTTTGGCAAGGGTTTGGTTCCGTCGGAGCTTTACTTACATGTCTCTACTCCGGATCCCTCCCATGGTGGTCAGTCTTCAACTCTTGAGGGATATGGTATACAGGGGGGCGACTTCCCCTTCCCCCATGGTGTATGTTGCCCATGGGGAACGACTCCCCCTATATTGTTCTTCTAGGGGGCGGCCTCCAATTCTACTATCTTGGCCGCCCCATCCCAGGGGGTGATGACCACTTGGCCCCTCCATCTGGCATCCCTCTACATGTGGTCCCCAATCATGGTTGCAACAATCGTTCAAGCATAACTGAAACCAATAATATGGTTCTACTTCCTCAACCGCGTGATTATACCACTGTTTCCCCATTGTCGAATCATGTATCCCAATTTGTTGCTGGGGATTCTCAGTTTGTGGCCACAATGTCCAATCTCAACCCAAATTTGGCAACCTCTTATGCCACGGTGATTTCTGGTAAGGGCTCTAACAAGGATTCTTTTCAATCACCGACTCTATATAACCCTAAAACTTATTCCAATGTGGTTAATGGTTTATCTAATTCTATCCATGAACCTGTTAAAAAGGGTGAATATTATTCGGTTACTATTGATGAGAATCTCTATAAAATAAAGTATCTCAGACATTTTCTTTGATTGGTCGGGTTATTCTGGGAAACGGTAATAAACTTTGGGATCTCTTACCTCTTCAAAAATGACTTTCTGATTTATAGGGTATCAAAACTGATTGGAAACTAATCCCATTGGGCAATGGTTATTTTTGCATCAAATTTGACAATGCGCAGGATCATTCCCAGGCTCAATCTCGTGTATCTTGGTCTCTTAATCCGGGCACTATCAAATTATCTCTGTGGGTGTTGGATTTCAACCCCTACAAAGTCACGACTACGATTGTGAGTGTTTGGGTCAAAATATTTGAGCTTAGTATCGAATATTGGAAACCAAACATCATTTTGGGACTTGCTAAGGCCGTCGGTAATCCTTTACAGATTGACAAGAGGTCGTTGGATGGTTCCTTGGGATGACATTTTGTTCGAGTTTTGGTGGAAGTTGATCTTGCTAAGCCTTTGCAAGATTATATATGTTGGAACATATGGATCACTCCTCTTTTTTGTCTGTTAATTAGCAATGAAAGACTTCCATATTTTTGCCCTAAATGTGCTGTCACAGGACATAATGCAATTTCTTGTCGTCGTATGGGTAAGCCAGCTGAGAATAAAGAGCCTTATGGATGTCCTACATCGCAACTGGGGCGATCTAAGGAACGCAAAACTTATTATCCTGAGCACAAATCACATGATAAAGGAAAAACCGTTATTAACTCAATGGATGATGCGGTTTCTTCTGATAATTATGAGTCGGTTTCACTCCCTTTGGTTTTGGTGTCTGATGTTCATAGTGTTCCAGCCTCCTCTAATGTGCATTTGGGCCAATGATTTGCACACTTCGGATGTTCCAGTTTCTGCCCCTGAGGATCCTCGTCCTTTGCCTGTGGCTTCCTTGCCATTACGAAAACAATCTAAGGCAATCCAATACCCATTGGAAAAGCCTATCAGGCTTCTTAGTATGGATATTCAGGACAACTCCCTGGATTTGGATAGACAACGTTTACATAAAGATATCAAACATGGTCATACACGTCCTATTCATCAATTCGCTATTACTCGGGATTCTGATTGTGCTAAGAATTTTAATATTGCGGAATCGGTTGATTATGATGATGAGGAGCCTCCACACGCTAAAGAGCCTCGAAAATCTGGTGGAGACATGGAGTTGTTGAGTTCACAATATGCTTCTGATGACCATCCTCCCGTGTCCCCAACACGGTCTTTAACTCTAGAAGTTAACAAATAAATTGCTTGTTCTGGAACATCAAGGGGATAGGGAACGTTGCTTCCCGTAATGTTCTCAAAGCCATCTGTTAACGTCACAATCCATCCTTGGTCGCCATTTCTGAACCAAAGGTGGAGCTGGAAGTTATTCATGATTCTTTTTGGGTCAGTCTGGGTTTACAGTTTGTGGTGCAGAATTTTTGTTCTAATGGGAGATCGGATATTTGGATTTTACGGTGCTCAGATGTGATAATTCTTCAGCATGTTCTCATTTCTGATCAGTGTATCATTCTCAAGGCTCAATGTGCTAATGTCAGTTTTCATGTGGGGTTTGTGCATGCCCTTTGTAATCATGTGGATCGTCGTTATCTCTGGGATAATATCACTGGTTTGGATATTAATGGTTTGGTTTCAATGGGGGACTTTAATGTTATCCTGGGTAATCATGCGAAGAAGGGTCAGGGGATAGCCTCATCCTGTCAGGACTTTTGTGATTTTATTGATAATGACGGGTTGACTGCTATTCCTACCATGGGCTACTTTTTTACTTGGTGTGCAATGAGGGATTGGCATAACCTCATTCAGGCTAGGCTGGATCGTTTTATTGCTACTTCACACTTTCTCACCCTTTGGCAGAAGGTGGATAATTATATGCTCCCTCGTATTTGTTCTGATCACCACCCCCTTTTGCTCTCCTGCTCGACTCAGGCTATTCGGGGTCCGGGGCCTTTCCATTTTCAGCTTATATGGATTAAGCATCTGGGTTTTCAGCAGATGGTTGCCTCTTCCTGGACTCTTCCTACTGCGGGTTCTAATCCTTTGATTAAATTGATGTTTAAATTCAAGCGGTTGTGTCCAGTGCTTCGTAGTTGGAACAGAGAGGTTTTCGATGACCTCAATCGTGCAGTGGATGCCAGATTGGAGAAAGTTCGTCAAATTCAAGCGGATATAGAGAATATTAGTTATAATGACAACCTCAGGGAGCAAGAATCCGATGCTCAAAATTCTCTTAATCGAGGGCGGCCTGGCTTGTTAATGGTGACCGCAACACCTCATTCTTCCATCGTCGATGTCAAACCAAGGCCATTCGGTTTGGTATTCATGGTTTGATGATTTACGATCATTTCTCCACTGATCCAGTTGCCATCCGCGGCCATGTCATGCACTTATTCGAAGAGTTATTTACAGCCCCGGCTGGCTCCTCTGTTGATTTTTCCACTATTGATTAGATTATTACTCCGGCAGTCTCAGCTGTTGATAATTTTCTTCTTCACTCCTTGCCTTCTGAGACTGAGATCCGGGAGGCGGTTTTTAATCTTGGTGTTGATAGCTCCCCTGGTCTTGACGGTTTAAATGCGGTGTTCTATCATCATTGCTGGGATATTATTTCCACTAACGTCATTAATGTAGTTCATTTCTTTGTGTCCGGTTCTTTGCCAGCTGGACTCAATTCCAGCTTTATGGTCTTTATCCCTAAATGCAAAGATATATGCAATTACTATTGACAACTTCAGGCCGATTGTCATGAGTAATTTCATATTTAAGACCATTACGAAGATCTTGGCTACTAGATTTGGGAAAATTATCAGTCGTATTCTTTCCCCCACTCAGTTTGGTTTTATTCCGGGATGTCATATTCACGATTGCATCGCTTTGGTCTCGGAAGGCTTCAATATTGGCCAGAATAGGGCTGATAAGAACATGATTTTAAAAATTGACATTCATAAGGCCTTTGATACTTTGAGCTGGGACTTCTTGCTTTATGTCTTGCACAGGTTTGGGTTTTTTGATAAGTTTATTAGTTGTATTTTGGTGATATTAAACTCAGCTCGTATCTCCATCTTGTTGAATGGTTCGCCAGTGGGTTACTTCTCTTGCTCTCGTGGGGTCAGACAGGGGGATCCTTTATCTCCACTTCTATTTTGTGTTGCCGAGGAAGTGCTGGGCAGATTTTTTGCTGAATTGGTATCCTCCCATCGCCTTATGCCATTTGTTGCTCCGCGTAACATTCAATTTCCATCTACGATGTTTTATGTTGATGATATCGTCATTCTTTGTGCTGCTAATATTGATAATGCCCATCATGTTTGTCAGGCTCTTCGCTTCTATGCTTCTATTTTGGGGCAAGTTTTCAATCCGAACAAATGTAAGGCATTTTTTGGGGCTTTTGTTTCTAGGCACATTCACAATCGGGTCCAAGCCATTATTGGGATCCGTGTGGGCGATTTCCCTACTACTTACCTTGGAGTTCTTATTTTCAAAGGGCGGCGCCCAGGCAGAGGGTGTTACAAGCGGTATTTGACAAGGTTCTTCTAAAGTTCAAATGATGGAAGGGTTCTTCCCTTTCGCTGGCAGGCAGGGTTTGTTTGGTGAACTCTGTGATCGCAAGTTCAATAGTTCATACTATGCTTGTTTATAAATGGCTGATTACCATGCTTAAGCAGCTTGAGAAAGCTTTGGGTAATTTTATCTGGACCGGTGACATCAATCAAAAAGGTAATCATGTGGTCAACTGGGCTCGTTGTTGTACCCCTAGGAAAGAAGGGAGTCTTGGGGTTCGTTCTATTATTACGGATAATCAAGCTTACCTCATGAAATTGGGCTGGAAGATTATCATCTTGGATTCCATTGTGCACACTACCCTTCGCACATGATATCTTTTGGCGAATGGGGCGATCTGTCACACGTTCTTGCCTTCATCGATCTGGGTTGGTCTCCGCCCTCTGGTTTAGAGTTACTTGACGGAGTCCCGTTGGGTGTCGGGGGCGCATTCTTCTGTTGGTTTTTGGACATGCAATTGGCTTGGTTATGTTATTGTGGACCGGATTGGCATTCCAGTAGAATACCGTATTCACTTTCACGATAGGATTTCAGATTTCTATTATGATAACACTTGACATTTTACTATATCATTTGTGGAGGCTTATTCAGATATTGTTCATGATATTGTTCGTTGTCCGCTTTCCCCAAATTCTTTGGATAAATGAGTATGGATGCTCTCTATGAACGGGGTGGTTTCTTCTAAAGAGGCTTACTCATTCTGCGGTCTTCTCTCCCGGTGGTTAGATAGGGTTCTTGGATTTGGTCTCCACACATTCCGGAAAGGCGATCGATGGTTGTTTTGAGAGAGATTTTTGGACGCCTTGGGGTTTTAGACGTTATGCGTTCTCAGGGCTTTATTGGGCCAACCTTTTGTAGTATGCGTTACTCTCACTCGGATTCAATTGATCATCTTTTTGTTTCTTGTGATTTTGCAGGGACTCTGTGGGGATGGATGGTTGATTCATTCGCTGTTAGTATGCATAAAGCACAGAGTTTCAATGAATTTTTGGTCTCTATTATGGGTTTTCATTTCAGTGATCAGGTGGCTTTTCTATGGAAGGTGGGTTTTATTTCCCTCGTTTGGCTCCTTTGGCATATTCGGAATGACGTTATTTTTAATGACAAGAAATGGTCTCCGGATGCTGCGTTGGTTCAACTACTGGCGATGATTTTGGAATGTGATGTTCCGGACAAGGGTTGCATGAATAACACTCAAGTTGATCTCCTCTGTCTTCACCGTCTGAAGGTTCAGAGACGTGCTCCCAGGGCTCCCCGCGTCATCCCTGTTACTTAGCATTTACCTCTCCCAGGTTGGATCAAAGTTAATACAGATGGCAGTGAAACTGGATCCCCAGGGAGTCTCGTGGCCACCGGGGTTTACAGCACGGCTTGGGGTTTTTTCAGAGGTTAATTTGTTGAACAATGCGGCTCAGGATATGTTTTTGAGGCTGAGTTAATGGCGGTTATATGTGCTATCTTATACGCTTTCCACAAGGGTTGGACGAATCTTTGGGTGGAATCAGACTCGGCTTTTATGGTGGATCTATTTCAAAATCGCGACGGCTCCATCCCGTGGAGACTTCTGGGGCAGTGGCAGTATTCCCTGCATTTGATTTCTCAAATGAATTTTATCATTTCTCACATCTATGGGGAGGGAAATCATGTGGCAGATTATCTCAGCAAATACTCGGAATCCAAATGGTGGGACGCCCCTTCGGCGGATATCATCTCTTCACTCACTGATGATTATGTTGGACGTGCACATTATAGATTTGTTAGATAATTTTAGTTTAAGTGCTTTTTCTGTATCTTATGGCATTCTTCTCGCGGGGGTACTTTTTTCCTACTGGGGTTTTTCCCACAAGGGTGGGTTTTACCTTGGTAGGTTTTTAACAAGGCCCCAAACATTGCACTACCTGATCTGCTTGTGATCAAGACTCCTCTTTTCTTTTATATTATCTTCTACCTTATTTTTAAAAAAAAGTGATGTAGAGTAGTATATAGGGTTGGGAATTGAAATTACAAGTTTAAGATGTTTTATGTGAAAAATGATAATTTACATTGGAAAATTTATAAACAAGCATGATTCCATTTCTATGAATAGTTGAAAATTGGAAATGGGTCCTTGGAAACATAAACAAATATGGCCAAACTTTCTCACCAGTCCGCTTGCTAACAATAGGGCCAAGTCTGCAACCTTCCTCTAAGGGGTCTGAGATTTTAATGTTGTTGCATCATTTTACAAGCTTGTCCAAGAATGTGCGATGATTTCCTGAAATATTTCTCATAATGTTGAAACATTATGAAACTTCTATAACATTCAGGACAAAACCAACAATAAGATGATAACGATTTGTTGTAATCATTACAAGACAATATTTTCTAGGTATGCTTCATAAGAAAACAATGTAAACAGAACGCCGCTTAGAAAGCTGTCATTGACGGATGAAAGCAAAATCATGGAAAGAATAACACAAAAGCAAGCGGATCCTTTTCTTTTTTCTAAATAAAATCACCACCATACAATCAAAACATATGCCTAATTCCGTGTCTTTTTATTAGTCAGCTTATAAAATGCATCATTTGCATTTTTTGTCACAGCTCGGTATTGGGTGGATGCAACGGTAGTCATGAAGACATTGTCCAGGAACAACATAAAATGTTAACATAGTTCTCAAACAGTCAAAAACTAAAGAGGATATCGGGTTCTCAGATATGACAGTCAGAAAGGAAATAGATGTTAACACTCCTTAAACATCTATCAGAATAATTTAAAGAATAAATCAATCTTATGACTGCACTAAAGGAACTTGACAATTAAAGTACATAATAAAAATTTACAAATATTTGGGATCAAAATAGGATAGAATATATCTCAAAAAAATCATAATGTGTTCAACGACATCATCTAAAAGAAGATTTTTCTCCTGTATTCACGTATGTACATTCAGAGATGAAGGGCTTGAATCAAATCATTACCACAAGAGAAAATACACATGATGGACGTCTATTTGTTGCAAGAAAGCACCTTAGTTTTGTTTCACAGGGAACGAGCACTACTACAAAAACGCTAATAGACAATAGCTTTAATCCGTTGTCTATTAGTAAAACAACCACTGTTAGAGCCACTAGTGTTAAAATCATGAACTTTTGACTGCAGCTGAGAACCAGTGTCGTTTCCTATAAAGACACTGGTTTTACACCGCTGTCTTAGAGATAAAATATCCGCTTTCTAAAACCGTTGTCTTAATGTTTTAAATGGTTGTTTATTTTCGCAAAGACAGCAGTTCAACGCCGATGTCTGACATATCAAACATAACAGATGTCTTTTGTATCAAATTTAAATTTGTAACCACTAGATGTAATACAAAACTGTGAAAAATCCATATCAATATGCAATTCATCATGAAATTCAGTCAACCAACCATCATGAAATTTACCACCAATTAAACATGAAATCCAATTCCACCAACCAACAAAAAGTGCAATACTAAAGTCACCAAGATCCAAAATCCAATAAAAAGTACTAGTAGCGAAGTTTCTTTTCGATAAAACAACTACAAATTCATAATCCAATTTCATCAACCAACAAAAAGGCTATATACATTCAACTAAAGGCAACAAGATCTAGATCAACATTGCTCATGTCATTCAAGCTTTCAAAAATGTTCTAACTATCCATGAGAGCATCCATTCTTTTATGTACCTGAATAAAATAATACCACAACAATCAAACGGTTATAAATTGTATAACAAAGTAATTAAAGCAATCCCTATATACATCTCTTCCATGACAGCAAGCATTTCAAGCACATAAAAAATGTATTTTCGATCATATCATATACGTTTTTTAAAGAAAAAAATGGGGACGAATAATTAAATTTCATGCTTCAGATTTATGTTCATACTTATAAGCACATTAGTATTCTCATATAAGCATTATTATGGATACGAATAAGCAATTTTTCTGGGTTAATATGTAGAAAAAGAACGTGGACGGGGAACTAAATTTTAGGTGTTCGGAAGTATGTTGGTAATCATAAGCACATTTATAGGCAACTGAAAGCAAATTTATCATAACGAACAAGCAACTCACTGGGTAAACATACACACACAAAAAAAGGCATGAAGATATGCCCTTTTATGGACTACTAAGAAGTTTACATTTGTAAGCATATTATTCTCAAGGCATAAGCAATATTGCAGGCCCTCATAAGCATATTGCTGGGTAATAATTACAAGTTAAAAATGAAAATGATTGATCGAATAATTGATTTTAGGAAAAATACGAATCAAATTTTAAGGCGAATCAGTAACAAAAGGAACAATGAATACAATTTTCGTAGCCCAGGAAAAGTGTTACCTTGTTCTTCATTAGTATTGAAGCTTTCTTCATATGTGTCGTCCATTTCCTTCTTTCTTGTTTCAGCGCTGCAAATGGTGAATTTTCAGTGAATTGGGAGACTAAGTTACAGAAGAACGGTGGAGAAGGTGAAATGAAGTGGACGATTTAATTCAATAACAGATTTGGTGGAGTTTGATTGTAACTCATCCTATTTTAGTGGGATTTACTAGATTTAGCTACCATAATTTATTATTGTATGGACTAATGTACCCTCCATTTGGCTAATTCGAATTATTTACCAGCAAATAGGCAGGATTAATCTCAGCCATCTACATCAATTTATCTACGGCTTGGATCTGGTCCTACGTACTCACATAATAGGGGGGTCCTATATAACCCTCCCCTATATATATATATAATATATATATATATATATATATATATATATATATTAAAATAAATCTCATTTATTTATTTCTCTTCAATTATCTAGTAGGTTTCTACATTTAGGCCTACAAGATTATGGTATAGGATTGGACTTTAAAATTCAATTAATTAGTTCTACTAATTAATTAATTATTAAATCCCAATTAATTAATTCAAATATTGATTAATTCATTCTATTCCAATTATTTTGTTCTCTAATCAAATTATATTTAATTAAATAATCAAATTATATAATTAAATATTCAATTCTATAGTTGAATTAAATTAAAACCCAATTAATTAATCTATATTAATTAATTGCATCCAACCATTGGATTTTTCAATCTCAAAATATCAACATCCAAAATTATGTGTGACCTTTTTAGGTTCACGACTAACACTAGTCGTAGGCTTACAACTTTTGCAGCTTTCAAATAACAATAACTTATTCTATTTATTAATCCAATTAATAAATATACTTGAAATTAACTCTTTAATTTCAAGAACCTACAAATCATGGTAACACCTAGCAAGTAGCATGATTACTAGTATTAGGTGAAAAACGAGAAAACCTATTTTAATTGCAATTGCATACATGTACGATCCTTTCGACAACTAATTTCCCGATTAAATCTTGGGCATAGATTTATAAGTCGAACCCAATTGATTTAATAATTGTGATTCCATTTCAAGTTCTTATGATTCTTTTATGAATCAAATTCATCGTGCCTTGGCCAAGGTCTTTGAACCACGAACTATGAAAACATAGGAAATTCCCTTATTAAATGCCTAATATCGAATTCTATGTTGGCCACACACACAAACCTCTATGCACATAACTGCAATACCCAAAATATCTCTTTGTGATTCATGCAATCAAAAGATAAATCAAAGTATTGTAGGATATACACAAGGCATAGTCGTGCCTCAAGTGCGAGGATTAATCATGTACTATGAAATTTGAAAATTCTTATTCGACAAACAAAGCTTCTATCTAAGAATTTTCATTGGGTCATGTTCAGTGAACTTGTTCGCTAACAAGCACCCACATATGTGCATTTGTGTCTTAACACTGATGTTAATGGAATGCGACATCCTCGTCTCATGATCATGCACCATATGTACAAGTCTTACGGGGTTATTTAATGTCCTATCTTGAAAAACCCATCGACTTGGAACAAATTTAAGATCAAAGCCTTAGAGGCATGTTCCGTGATCACTATCAAATGCGCGACCATGCCTCATATCTTAAATTGATCTAAGGACTTTATCATATGTGCAAATATGTGACAAATACAAAAGAACATAGATAAATAAATGCCTTTATATTATTACAATTTTCAATAAAATTGTTTTACAAGTAGAATAAAATCCAATATTTGGAACGCCGGGCATTCTACTCTAACAATCTCCCACTTTCCCTAGTTCCAATTGCCCATGTATCTTAGGCATTTTCGAGATGTCCGTCAAATATTTTTTGTGATAAGGGTTTAGTTAGCGGGTCTGCTACATTTTCTGCTAAAGCAACTCGATCCACAACAACATCGCCTCTACCAATGATCTCTCTGATCAGGTGGTATCGTCTCATGATATGCTTGGATCTTTGATGAGATCTTGGCTCTTTTTTTTTTTTTTTATAGCATCGTTGTTGTCACAATAAATTATTATTGGATCAACAACAGATGGAACTACACCCAACCTTTGGATGTAGTTTTGTATCCAAACAGCCTCTTTTGCTGCATCCGATGCGACAATATATTCAACTTCAGTGGTGGAGTCTGCAGTCATTTCGTGTTTGGAACTTTTCCAACTAACTGCTCTCCCATTCAAGATGAATATATATCCAGACATGGACTTAGAGTCGTCTTTATCAGACTGGAAACTGAAATCAGTGAACCCTTCTAGTTTTAGCTCTCCACTGCCATATATCAAAACCATATCCTTAGTGCTTCTCAAGTACTTAAGGATCATCTTAACGGCTTTCTAGTGTTCATCACATGGATTGGACTGATATCTGCTCGTGACACTCAAAGAATGTGCGACATCAAGCCTAGTACATAACATTGCATACATTATGCTTCCAATAGCGGATGCATAACGTATGCGAGACATTATTTCTCTTTCTTCAGGTGTCTTAGGAGACATAGCTTTAGAAAGTGAAACACCATGACTCATAGGCAGGTATCCTCGTTTGGATTCCTCCATACTAAACCTTTTTAGCACTTTATCTATGTACATGGACTGGGATAGTCCGATCATCTTTCGTGACCTACCTATATAGATCTTTATCCCTAGGATAAAAGATGCTTCTCCCAGGTCCTTCATGGAGAACTGTTTAGACAACCAAGTCCTAGTTGATTGTAACATACCTACATCATTTCCAATGAGTAAAATGTCATCAACATAGAGCACAACAAATGCAACTGCACTCCCACTATCCTTCTTATACACACATGGTTCATCCAGATTTTTATGAAAATCAAATGTTTTGATCGTTTCATCAAATCGAATGTTCCAACTCCTAGAAGCCTATTTGAGTCCATAAATGGATCTCTGGAGTTTACAAACTTTTTGCTTGCTTCTATTGGATATGAAACCCTCTGGTTGCTTCATATAGATCTCTTCTTTAATGTTTCCATTAAGAAAAACCAGTCTTCACATCCATTTTCCATATCTCATAGTCATAATATGCTGATATGGCTAGCAAGATCCGAA
Source organism: Rehmannia glutinosa (assembly GCA_016081115.2). NCBI lineage: Eukaryota > Viridiplantae > Streptophyta > Magnoliopsida > Lamiales > Orobanchaceae > Rehmannia > Rehmannia glutinosa. The sequence continues at coordinate 34,758,319 of CM071930.1, forward strand.
TGGATTTAAGCATCGCTACTGGTGAAAAGGTCTCATCATAATCAACTCCTTGCTTTTGAGTATAACCTTTTGCAATCAAACGTGCTTTAAAAGTCGCCACCTCTCCATCTACTCCAAACTTTCGCTTATAGACCCATTTACAACCAATGGGAACAATTCCATGTAATGGGTCCACCAAGGTCCATACCTTGCTGGAGTACATGGATTCAATCTCGGACTGCATTGCTTCTTGCTATTTATTTGAGTCGATGTCTGACATCGCCTCTTCATAGCTTCTTGGATCATTATCCAAAAGGAGTCCCTCTTCTTTGTTCTCTAATAAAAGGTTTACCCTCTCAGGTGCCTTTGAAACCCTTATGAATTTTCGAAGAGGTTGTGCTTTAGATGGTCTAGCTTCAGCTGGTGCATTATCGGCGGCAATATTTGGGAAAAATTGTGGTTCTTGAACTTCTTCAAGTTCTACTGTTTCGCCACTCCTCTGAGAAATTCTTCTACAAGAAAAGTAGCATTCCTCGAAACAAAAACCTTTTGTTCCGAAGGATCATAAAAATAGTATCCTATAGACTCTCTTGGATACCCCACGAATTTACATAAGATGGATCGCATATCCAACTTATCTCCCACTAGTTGTTTCACATAAGCATCACACCCCCGTACTTTAAGGGATTTGTAGGAGGGTGTCTTACCACACCACATTTCATATGGTGTGTTGGATAAGTATGCTGCTGTCTCTAGGGCATAACCCCAGAATGAAAGAGGTAAAGTAGTGAAACTCATCATCGATCGAACCATGTCTAACAAAGTTCGATTTCTACGCTCTGATACTCCGTTGAGTTGTGGAGTAGCAGGAGGAGTCCACTGTGAGAGAATATCATTCTCTTTTAGATAATCAAGAAACTCAGTGGTCAAGTATTCGCCTCCTCGATCCGATCGAAGAGTCTTAATACTACGACTAGTTTGTTTCTCCACCTCACATCTAAATTCTTTGAACTTTTCAAAAACTTCAAATTTGAACCTCATAAGGTATACATAACCATACCTAGAATAGTCATCGGTAAAAGTTATGAAATAGTCATAGTTCCCTCGTGAACTAACACTTAGTGGACCACAAATATCCGTATGGATCAAATCCAACAGATCTTTGGCTCGTTCCACTTGTCTAACAAATGGTGATTTGGTCATTTTTCCTTTAAGACATGATTCACATGTTGACAAGTTTTGCTCTCCCATAAGGTTGAGTTTTTGTCCCAATTTATGTATTCTTTTTCGGAAATATGACCTACTCTAGCATGCCACAGAGTGACAGAACTATGATTATCTAATTTTCTTTTATTTTGAGAGTGACAGAACTATGATTATCTAATTTTCTTTTATTTTGTTGAATTGTGAGAATGGGATTATGGGGAATAACTGTTTATAAATAATTTGTCAAATAACTGGAATATATAAGTGCATAGTCCTTGAAAATAGAATAAGTTCCATTCTCAATTACAAATTTTAAACATTCTCTATCCAAAACAGGAACAGATATAATATTTCTAATAATATCCGGAACATAAAGACAATTGTTCAAACACAAATTAAAACCATTCTTCAAAGATAGATAAGCAGTCTCTATAGCTAATGCAGCAACTCTTGCTCCATTCCCAATCCGAAGGACCATCTCCTTTCTATCAAGCTTTCTGCTTCTTACCATTATCTGCAAATCATTGCAAATATGTGAGCCAAAACCGGTATCTAATACCCAAGAAGCATCATTAACTGATAAGTTAACTTCAACAAAATATATACCGAACGTTTCGGACTACTTAAGGTACTCCTTGCAATTCCTCTTCCAATGCCCTATTTTGCCGCAGTAATGGCATTTGTCATTGGCTTGAGAATTAATCTTTTTCTTGCCATTGTCCTTTGCCTTCTTGTTGGGCTTAGAGGAACCCTTTCCTTTCCACTTCCTTTTCTTAGACTTTGCAGCCTTTGATCCGGAAGTGGATCCAACAAGCAAGACTAGCTTATCCTTTTTGATAGTAGATTCAGCCGTCTTTAACATGTTCACCAATTCAACGAGACTAGTCTCCATGGAGTGCATGTTAAAGTTGACGATAAATGTGTCAAATGAGGGAGGCAGAGATTGCAACATAAGGTCCACAAAGAGTTCATTGTCCATAATAACTCCAAGGGACGTAAGCCTTTCAATGAATGCTATCATCTTCAGCCCATGGTCTTGGGCTGAAGAGCCCTCAGTCATACGACATCTGAAAAGCTCATTTGATATCTGATATCTTATTTGTCGCGTTCTCTCACCGTACAATGCTTGTAGATGGAGAAGAATCTCACTAGCAGTTTCTAGACCTTCATTCTGCCTTTGCAACTCATTTGACATTGATGCCAATATATAACACCGAGCCTGGAGATTGTCATCAACATGACGAAGGTATTCTCCATAGGCATCTGATGTAATATCTTCAGGAGGTGGAGGAGGTGCTTGGTCAAGTACATAAGCACTCTTCTCAGACTGAAGGACAATTTTTAGGTTTCTTAGTCAATCAACAAAGTTTGGGCCAGTTAATTTGTTTTGCTCAAGTATGGATCCTAGTGGATTCTTAGCCATTTTTAGTAGAGTTATCTACAAAACTAAACGAACCAGAAAATGAGTAAACTATGGAAAATATATTCATTCAATATAAGGTCTTTAATATTAAATGTCTCCCACTATTTTATTCAAATTTTATTAACCCCAAATAAAATTCGGAAAATCTAATTTTCTTAATGGGCTTGAAGCCCGACAAAAATATTTCATACCCCAATTTTATGAGCCCATGAGATATTTCTGTTGGTAGTCAACTCTTTGACAATTGTATCATTATACAACCCTCAAGATTATTTTGCCTCATTTTTTCTCATATACCCCAATTTTATGAGCATATATGGTACTAAGCGTCAAACGTAACCCATCAAACCTTCGCGTAGATGGAGCATCAATATGTTCCACGACTCGTGGCCAACATAAAGATGAGTCCATCCCACGAGTATCTCAGTGCTTGGTAGATATCACAGTTTTCCAACATAAAATCACTCCACGACTCGTGGCCAGTGCTCAAGTGTGGTAGCATCGTCATGCCGTCTACCTTTGATGGAATGCATGGAACGATGAGTCCTACCTATCTTGTCCATTTTGTTTGATATGGAATTAGTTAAAATTAAATTCCTTTTAAGTTTCAAAAACTTGGGGTTTTAAACTTTTCAAAGATCTCATCAACTTAATTACTAGATTGGTTTTTTATTTAACGCAATTCATCATATGAGCGCAAGTAAAATGCATTAAATAAATCTAGCATACATCCTATGCAAAAAGCGGTGGGATGATCATGGCCAACCTTATGCGACCCATTTGAGCCAAAAATTGGTCTATGGTCAATCTAAGGGTCAAAATAAATAGAATTATTTATATTACATTTCATTAATATACCCATACATGCATGGGCCTTGATTCTCCTATTCTATTACATTTGTAAAAATATACCCACACAAGCGTGGGCCTTTCGCATCGAACGTCCTCCGATTACAATAAATGAAAAACCTCACCAACTAGTTTGCTCTCAATGCGAAAATTTAAATAATTTACAAATAATTAAATAAGAGGCTCGCGGGCCCCAAAAACCCCAAGAAATTAAATACATTCAATCACATTGATCATGGGCTCATGATCATCCCCAAATAAATCATGCTAAAACATCCATCACATAAAGCATTTAAATTTACCAAAGTTTATGTGCCGATTTAATTTTTGGGATAAGACTTATTTTGATTATTCATAAAAATATTTTTGTTAATCATAGAATTAACAAATTAAATCCATAATTTGAATAATCAAAACTTGGAAATCTGTTCCTATTTCTTTTCGAATCACAGATTCAATTAACAATCTAATATGTCTATCAACCATTTTGATTTAATATACAATTAAACTAAAGTTTAACTTAATTAACAAAACAAAAACTTAAACTGCTGATTTTGTTGTTAATCAAGAAGAAACAAAACTTTAGTTTTAGCAAACTGAAAACATTTATGAAATCAAAACACTGTTTCGATGTCTCGGCAATTCGGCGATTCAATATTTCCTTTTTTTTTTAAAAGAAATAATTGAATCTAATTTATCCCAAATACAAATCGAATGAAACAATTACATCGCACATAAAATTAATAGTTAAACATAATTTAACAATTTAAAACATGTTTCAAAACACACGAACTTGTATAATCGCGAAACCGTGGCTCTGCTACCACTGTTGGGTTTGTTGAAAAAATGTACTTTGTTTACAAAGTGATTACAACGGGAGCCTTCAACATTGGTTTTACAAACAGAAAATGGAAAATTACAAGGAAATAGAAATCTGACTATTACAACTGGAAAAAGCCGAGTCGAGTAGAACTCTATCCGCAAGACAAATACGTCCCGGCTAGTGCTCACGGTTTGACGTAATGTCCCCAAAGATAAAACGGCTTTACGTCCTTTGTGTACAGTAGCACCCCAGACACAAAGGCACCTGTCGAACTCGAATGAGCGAGAACTGGCTGCTGCACTCGAATGCAGAGTGAAATGTTGTTGAAAATGTGATACGAAATGTTACGACACTTTCGACGACACTTTTGAAATATGCGTAATGTATGCGATTTTCTCTGTATGAAATCGCAATGGAACCAAATATTTATAGACAAAGAAAAAACTCCACCGCGCAGGAATTAATCATGGTAAGGTAATGGGCATTAACCTCCTTTGTAACTCCCAGGTGTTACAAACACATTGATGACCACAATCGGGGTTACAACCCCACTATCCGAGGAGTTACATACTCCATTAGTCAACTATGAATCGGACACCGCAATGTCCAGGTTCATCCGCGCCTAACACCCAACAATCCACGAATTTGGGCCAAGCCCATTTTTCGAGTGACAAAAGTGTTGTGGACTGGACCGGCCCAATAGGCCAGCCGCCCGCCTGCACTCCAAGCCCAAGCCCAAGCCCAAGCCCAGCCCACACCACGCCCACGCCTGGCGGGGCGGGCGGCGGGCGGGCGCGCGCGTGTGGCCCGCTTGTGATCATCCACTTATGTTATAGTATATCCAACTAATAACATCTTCTAGTTTATAAACTAGGATAAACTTAGCTTTCTAAGCTATGTGGGATGAAGAAAAATCCTTTCAACTCCCTTTTCATAATACCCATTTTTGTGGCCAACTTCGTGTATTAATTTCTCACTCACCAAAATTCGGTATTGAGAAATAAAAAATACTACGAACATCTACTCGGAAAGTAGATCAATAATATACAATTTAATTCCTCCAAAATTAAATTATTAGCCACCGAAAATTTGGTCAAAGTTGGGACGACGCCCACTTTCTCAAACCCAAATTTCCAACAATCCCCCACATGAGTGGAAATTAATGCATGCATGAATGCAGACACGCAACCAGTCCTCAAGAGACAATACTGCATCAGGATAGGTAGCTTGTGGCTTTGAACCTTCCATAGTCAATACTATCGGGTACACTGGCGGCCTAGTGGACGTAATGCCTTGAACTATTCCTCCACGGTGTATACCGAGACAATAGCATTAACACAAAGAAGTCTCAACCCCTCCTGTTCTCACGTTTGTGTCCGTTTCTGGCCATGGACACCACTTTGGATTCATAAGTGTTACCTTGAAGCGGCCCTCACTTCTCACTTATATAGGTGATCTCCTATCCGAGTATTCTGCCATACTCTACCTCAATGAGGTGTAGGAATCATTAAAAGTCAAATGACTTAGCCTCACCACAACTTGCAGGTGTTCAACACTTGGCATTGCTCTCTAGGGATGGGTTGAAACATTGTTTCCAAGTGTTACAACTCAACCTTCATAGCTTAGTTTTCCCATTGAACCAAGTTCTTGGGATCTCCAAATCATCATGGTTGGGTTACCACTATGATGGTTATTTTCACTTTGTGGACTTTAAGCTCATTCCCTCTAGCAATTTACACAATTGATCTCGATTTAATCCTTTCACAAAGGATCTCGCCAAATTGTCTTTTGACTTTACGTAGTCAATTGACATCACACCATTTGAGATCAATTGTCTAACGGTATTATGTCTCCAACGAATATGTCTAGACTTACCGTTATACATATTGCTCTGTGCCCTTCCTATAGCCGCTTGGCTATCACAGTGAATCGTCACCGAAGGCACAGGCTTCCTCTAACATGGAATATCTTCCAAAAAGTTTCGAAGCCACTCTGCTTCTTCACCAGCTTTATTCAAAGCTATAAACTCTGATTCCATGGTGGACCGAGCTATACACGTTTGTTTCATGGACTTCCACGATACCGCACCACCTCCAATGGTGAATATGTATCCACTAGTGGAATAAGAATCTTTCGAATCCGAAATCCAACTAGCATCGCTATACCCTTCAAGTACAGCCGGATATCTCGAGTAGTATAGCCCATACTCCAAGGTATACTTCAAGTACTTTAACACCTTGGTTAACGCTTTCCAATGCTCGTGGCTTAGATTGCTCGTGAACCTACTCAATATATTTACGGGGTAGGCCAAGTCCGGGCGTGTACAATTTGTAATGTACATCGATCGCCTATAATACGTGAGTATTCCATCTCGAGCCACTGTTCTCGCTTTATTAGCAACCAGATTTACACTTAAATCAATGGGCGTCTTTGACGGTGAATCGAATCAAAAGCATTGAATTTCTTGAGCACTTTCTCCACATAGTGGGATTGTGACAAGATAATTCCATCATGAGTTCTCGCTGATTTTTATCCCCAGGATTACATCGCGCTTCCCATATCCTTCATGTCAAAGTTTCTCTTTAACATTCTTTTCGTGTCCATGATAACATCATGACTACTGCCCATGATTAACAAATCGTCTACATATAGACAAACTATGACAAATGCTTCCGATGTCCCTTTGACATATACACATTTATCACATTCGTTGATTTTATACCCGTTTGACAACATCGTGTTATCAAACTTAAGATGCCATTGTTTTGGAGCTTGTTTCATCCATACAAGGATCTTATCAACTTGCACACCTTCTTTTCTTGACCGGTGCAACAAACCCTTCAGTTGTTCCATATAGATTTCAAGATCTATCTCTCCATTCGAAACGCCGTTTTGACATCCATCTCGATGAATCTCTAGATTGTGCAAAGCGAAAGAATCGCGAGAAGCACCCGAATAGACGCAATCCTCGTTCGGAGAATATGTGTCAAAGAAGTCATACCCTTCTTTTTGTTTAAAGCCTTTGGCTACAAGCCGTGCTTTATACTTATCAATAGTTCCATCTCGCTTTATACTTCTTCTTTAGGATCCACTTACATCCTAAAGGCTTATGACCAGGGAGATCAACCAACTCCCACGTATGGTTTTGCGGAATGGACTCGATTTCACTATTGATTGCTTCTTGCCGCAGAGGAGCATCCGGACTACTTAGAGCCTCCTTAATCGAGTTCGGCTCACCTTCTAATATCAATGTTAGAAAGTCAGTCCAAAGGACTTAACCACCTTTGCCTCTTACTCCGTCTTAGTTCTTCACCACTCGGTGTTGAACTCACTGCTCACAAATGTGACAAAGATGTCGCATACCGGATGTCGTTCCGGATGTTATAACATCCGGCGACCTTCAACAACATCTCGCAGAACATCCGCAATGCTCCGGATGTGATAACACCGGAAGTCACATCTCCAAAGAACATCCCGAATACGATCTTTTATTTAGACTTACATTTATCCTTTCTTTACAAGGATAAATATTCTCAAAGAATATAGCATTCCTTGACTCAATTATGGTACCAATCGTCATTTCCGGATTTTCTGACTTATGTACCATAAAGCGATATGCACTACTGTTAAGTGCATAACCAATAAAAACACAATCGACCGTTTTAGGGCCGATTTTCACTTGCTTTGGTTCAGGTATCGCAACCTTAGCCAAACACCCCCACACTTTAAGGTATTTATAAGAAGGCTTACGATTTTTCCACAATTCGTAAGGAGTCTTATCTTTCCCTTTAAGTGGGATTTTATTCAATATGTGGTTCGCCGTTAACACAGCCTCCCCCCACATATTCTGTGATAATCCGGAACTAATCAACATGGCATTCATCATCTCTTTAAGAGTCCGGTTTTTGCGTTCAAAGAACACCATTGGATCGTGGTGAATATGGAGCCGTTGTTTGATGAATTATTCTGATCGGGTACATAACTCTTCAAACGGTGCAACATATTCGCCACCTCTATCACTCCGAATTATCTTAATCCTACGCCAAGTTGATTTTCAACTTCATTTTTATAATTTTTGAACGCCTCCAAGGCTTCATCTTTGCTTCTTAACAAATATAAGTAGCAAAATCTTGTGCAATCATCAATAAACGTGATGAAATACTTTTTACCACCTTTAGTTTGCACAAACTTAAGATCGCACACATCAGTGTGTATCAATTCTAAAGGTGAGGTGCTCCTTTCCACCGTATGAAACGGTAACTTAGCCATTTTGGCTTCAACACAAACTTCACATTTTCTTTGTGAGTTTACTTCTGGCAAATTTATTAATTCCAAATTTACCAATCTTTTTATAGCATTCAGATTTACATGTCCATGCCATAAATCAGAGCACTCAAGAATGTAAACAGAAGAAGATTCATTCTTATTCATTTCAACATCGCCTAAATGGCGTACAGTCATTACATTCATTTTGAACAATCCCTTGTCTAGATAACCCCTACCAAGGAACTGTCCAAACTTGCTCAATACAAACTTTTCAGATTCAAAAACTAGTCTAAACCCATGGTTAACCAGCAATGAACCCGAAACCAGATTTTTTCGGATGTCTGGGACATGCAGCACATCCTTCAGCTTCAACTCCTTTCCCGAAGTAAGCTTCAGCACCACCGTTCTAATGCCAACAACATCAGAAGAGGCGTGATTCCCCATGTGGAGCTTTCTTCCTCGGCGACGGACGTAGTAAGAATATGCATCCCTTTCAGAGCAGACATGGCAAGTAGCACCGGTATCCACAAACCATTCTTTCGGGTTATCAACCATATTGGCTTCAAACACCACCGCCGACATATCAACGTCGGTTAGTTCCCTTTGCTCTACCACATTGACATTGGACTGTTGTTTTGTTTTCTTTTTCTTCGGCTGACGACAGTCCTTTGTCATATGCCCCGGTTTGCCACAATTGAAGCAATCCCCTTGGAACTTTCCACTTGCCGGTTTCTTGCCTTTATTCTTAGGTCTTTTCTTCGAATTGCTTGACGAGCCATGCTCCAGCAAATTCGCTTTCGACTCCATTGGCTGAAGCCTGGACTTAGAGTCAATCCTCCTATTGTCTTCCTCAATCCTGAGTTTGACAATCAGATCCTCTAGTCCCATCTCCTTTCGCTTATGCTTGAGATAATTTTTAAAGTCCCTCCAACTAGGAGGCAATTTCTCAATCAACGCGGCCACCTGGAATGCCTCCGGCAAGGCCATCCCCTCGGCAGAGATTTCATGTAGGATCAACTGGAACGTTTGCACTTGTTCCATCACGGTTTTAGAATCAACCATCACAAAATCCAAGAACTTACCGACCACAAATTTCTTTGTGCCGGCATCCTCGGTTTTGTACTTCTTCTCCAAAGATTCCCACAACTCTTTGGAGGATTTCACCGCACAAGATACACTCAGTAAAGTGCATCACTAAGCCCGTTAAGGACATACTTCCGCACAGAAATCACCCTGCCCCATGCATCAAACGCAGCGTTTTTTCAAAGATTAGTCTCATTTTCGCCACCACCGGAGCGTCCTCGGTCGATATTTCGCCAAGCTCGAGTGGTGAGGTAAAATAGCATTTTTGTTGCCACCTCTTAAAGTCGAAACCCATGAACTTCTCGGGTTTTTCAGCCTGAGCGGGAGGGATGATCGGGGTCCTGCTTGTGCTCGCCATCATGAAGATCGATATTTGTCTTGCGATTGTTGAAAAAATGTACTTTGTTTACAAAGTGATTACAACGGGAGCCTTCAACAATGGCTTTACAAACAGAAAATGGAAAATTACAAGGAAATAGAAATCTGACTATTACAACTGGAAAAAGCCGAGTCGAGTAGAACTCTATCCGCAAGACAAATACGTCCCGGCTAGTGCTCACGGTTTGACGTAATGTCCCCAAAGATAAAACGGCTTTACGCCCTTCAGGTACAGAGAGCACCCCGCATACAAAGGCACTGTCGAACTCGAAGGAGCGAAATCGTTTCCGGGGACTCGAATGCAGAGTGAAATGTTGTTGAAAATGTGATACGAAATGTTACGACACTTTCGACGACACTTTTGAAATATGCAGAATGTATGCGATTTTCTCTGTATGAAATCTGCAATGGAACCAGCTATTTATAGACAGCAAAAACTCCACCTGCAGGGAATTAATCATGGTAAGGTAATGGGCATTAACCTCCTTTGTAACTCCCAGGTGTTACAAACACATTGATGACCACAACTGGGGTTACAACCCCACTATCTGAGGAGTTACATACTCCATTAGTCAACTATGAATCTGGACACCTGCAATGTCCAGGTTCATCCGGCGGCCCAACACCCAACAGTCACGAATTTGGGCCAAGCCCATTTTTCGAGTGGCAAAAGTGTTGTGGATGGACCCGGCCCAATAGGGCCGGGCCGCCCGCCAAGACCCAAACCCAAGCCAGGCCCAGCCGGCGGGCGGGCGGGCGGGCGGGCGGGCGCGTGTGGCCCGCTTGTGATCATCCACTTATGTTATAGTATATCCAACTAATAACATCTTCTAGTTTATAAACTAGGATAAACTTAGCTTTCTAAGCTATGTGGGATGAAGAAAAATCCTTTCAACTCCCTTTTCATAATACCCATTTTTGTGGCCAACTTCGTGTATTAATTTCTCACTCACCGAAATTCGGTTTTGAGAAATAAAAAATACTACGAACATCTACTCGGAAAGTAGATCAATAATATACAATTTAATTCCTCCAAAATTAAATTCTTAGCCACCAAAAATTTGGTCAAAGTCGGGACGACGCCCACTTTCTCAAACCCAAATTTCCAACAGGGTTCGCTATATCGTGGGGCTAAACGCAGCGAAAAAATTAAAATTTTAAATCATGAATACAATTATACATAAAAATAAAGATACAATACCAACATGTTAATTCTTCTCTCGAGTATAGCATGCACAGTGATATTTAAAATTGATTCTAAATTTAATATACGTCAAAAAGGTACAATACCAACATATATTCATTTGAATCACTTGAAAAAGACGCACTCTGCTATTAAGTTAACCTTCACCCATGTCTTTTTTGCAATTGGGTAAGTAAAAAAATCTAAATACCATGCGCAAAAATGGAAACAGGGTGGGCAGGATGTTGTCTGGGTCGGATGGGATCGTCTATTCCAAGATGGTGTTTCATCTCCTATTCTACCGCACGGATGATTGACACGTATATAGAAGTTACCATATTAATTTTGGAGCATAAATTACGCTTAAATTGTGGGGTTTTAATATAGTAACTTCTATACACGTGTCAATCATCCGTGCAGTGGAATAGGAAATGAAACACCATATTGGAATAGACGATCCCATCTGTGTCTGGGGACAACGGATGATTGTTCCAAAACGTGGAAAGTGGCATGAAGGACTCACCTGCTTCTGGTCATGAGGACTTCCATGTTGGGTTCGTTATATCGCGGGGCTAAACGCAGCGGAAAAATTAAAATTTTAAATTATGCATACAATTATACATAAAAATAAAGCCCCCGATTCTCGTAGCGATTTAACAATCGCGCGTCTATACAAGTGGTAAAATAAGATTTAGGATCTTACCTAAAATGCTTCCTTTTGAAGATGATGTAGAAGGAATCCAAATTACTCACAGCAGGGTATATCCTCGTAAACTCAGCCAATAGAGATTCAAGTGTCTCCCCTCTAATTGAGTCCACCTTTTGGTTGTGACACCAGAATAAATTCTTCGCTAGTAGAATTTATTGCGTTCTCGAAATTGAAAAACGAAATAGAATTTAATTCCAACAATCAGCTATTGTTAAAATTTTGTAGATGAATAATTATTGGTTAATTATTCTCTACTAAATTTTTAAAGAGAAAATAATATATATTAAGAAAGAGAGTGAGACTAATTCTCATTTATCAAAGACCGAGAGCCATAACTGTGGCAGCAGAAAAAACTCTCTGCAACATAATCCCATTTGCTCATTTTATTCCCTTCTAATTGATCCATCCTTTTTTTTTTAATAAATAAAAGCACACCTAATAAAGTGTGCTATATAGCCCTAACATGGCTCAATGCATAAGATAATAGTGTTACATTAAAGAACTTCATTTGAGTGGCTCAAGGGTTAAAAAGAGAAAAACAAACGTTACCAGCACATGTATCAGTGATGTCATTTTTCTTTTTTTTTTTATTTCTCTCTTTTAATCATGTATATATATGTATATATATACTAATATATATATATATATATATATTAAAATAAATCTCATTTATTTATTTTTGTTTAATTATCTAGTGGGCTTCTACATTAAGGCCTACAAGATTATGATATGAGATTGGACTTTAAAATTTAATTAATTAATTCTACTAATTAATTAATTAAATCTCAATTAATCAATTCAAACATTGATTAATTCATTCTATTCTAATTATTTGGTTCTCTAATGAAATTATATTTAATTAAATAATCAAATTATATAATTAAATATTCAATTCCACAGTTGAATTAAATTAAAACCCAATTAATTAATCTATATCAATTAATTGCATCCAATCATTGAATTTTTCAATCTCAAAATGTCAATATCCAAAATTATGTGTGACCTTTTTAGGTTCACGACTAACACTAGTCATAGGATTACAACTTTTGCAACTTTCAAATAACAATAACTTATTCTATTTATTAATCCAATTAATAAATATACTTGAATTAACTCTTTAATTTCAAGAATATACAAACTATGGTAACACCTAGCAAGTAGCATGATTACCTAGTATTAGGTGAACAGCGAGCAAACCTATTTCAATTGCAATTGCATACATGTACGATCCTTTCGACAGCTAATTTCTCGATTAAATCTTGGGCATAGATTTATAAGTCGAACCCAATTGATTTAATAACCCAATTTTATGAATCAAATTCATCGTGCCTTGGCCAAGGTCTTTGAACCACGAACTATGAAAACACAGGAAATTCCCTTATTAAATGCCAAGTGTCGAATTCTATGTTGGCCACACACAAACCTCCATGCACACAACTGCAATACCCAAAATATCTCTTTGTGATTGTCACGCAATCAAAAGATAAATTAAAGTATCGTAGGATATACACAAGACATAGTCGTGCCTCAAGTGCGAGGATTAATCATGTACTATTGCAATTTGAAAATTCTTATTCGACAAACAAAACTTCTATCTAAGAATTTTCATTGGGTCATGTTCAGTGAACTTGTTCGCTAACAAGCACCCACATATGTGCATTTGTGTCTTAACACTGATGCTAATGGAATGCAACATCCTCATCTCATGAGCATGCACCATATGTACAAGTCTTACGGGGTTATTTAATGTCCTATCTTGAAAAACCCATCAACTTGGAACAAATTTAAGATCAAAGTCTTAGAGGCATGTTCCATGATCGACATTAATTATGCGACCATGCCTCATAGCTTAAATTGATCTAAGGACTTTATCATATGTGCAAATATGTGACAAATACAAAAGAATATAGATAAAGAAATGGCTTTATATTATTATAATTTCCAATAAAATTATTTTACAAGTAGAATAAAATCCAATCTAATTGGAACGTCGAGCATTCTACTCTAACATTCCAAGCATCGATGTCAGCACAAACGCAATCAACAACGAGGGTACAACAAGATTTTGAACTTGCTTTGACATTTCTGGATTATTCCATGGTTCACCTGCTCCCGAGTCTTTTGCATTCAGAAAAGATTACAGTAAGAAGACTAGGAAACATTTCATCGTTGAATAGCAAGGGTAGAAAAACAATTGATAATTCATGCCAGTCAGCTGAATAGAGAACATCGCTCTTTCATAATTATAAAAATAAACTAAAAGACAAAATAGTATTTGAATAAATTCTTACCAAGATCAGTTCTCTGTTTGAAAGACCAACAGAAAAAAATTACTAAACATCAAATAAGGCTGAACACAATACCAAATGCACTTCATACAAAATGTAGCATGGTCCAGTACCTTTAGCCCCAGACTTGTGATTGTTTCCTTTTGGAATTTCGGGCTACTCTTTTGGATAATAGTTTTCATATTCTACAAGCACCATATTACAGAAATCAAACATAATTAAACTTCAAAAACCACGTCCCCCAAAAAGTAGTAACGAAACTAGACAAGCACATTGTGACTAAAGTAAAAATGCATAATCATTCTTACTCCCTTTCTTCGGCGTTTGACTGCAAAAGAGCCTTGAAGCCTAGGGGTTGTTGGGTAATATGAGTGAAAATGTGTAAATGTGAGAGAGGAAAAATTAGAGAGATGCCAAATGTATTTAATTACTACAACAATAATTTCAAGAATATAATTTTTGAATAAAAATACTCTTGAATTTGCTACAACTATCACACTCAAAGTTGCCTTGCTAGGCTTTTGTTCTCACCAATCGCGCTCGGTTATCTTTTCACTCTTAGAATTTTGGTGTACATCATATGAAAAATGCAGGCCTATTTATAGGCTGCACCATGAGAGTAGTTGATACAAATTGTATTAATTTACACAATTATTATCCACTAAACTAGATTAGTGCTCCACTAAAGTCTACTACTCCACTTATTTGTATTTTGCTACTCCACTTGATTGTATTTTGCTGCATGATTTCCTGTGAGTGCTCCACAATAGATGTTAGTGCAACACTAGTGCTCCATATTATAAATTAAATTTTTAACACCCCCTCTTAATTTGTAATTTTAACACTCTTTTGAAGTTGCTCCAATTTTTCAAGGCTCATTGCTTTTGTGAAACTATCTGCCAATTGCTCCTTTGTGTTAACAAACTCCAATTGAATTTCTTGATCATTCACAAGACATCTGATGAAATAGTGTCGAAGTTCAATGTACTTCGACCTTGCATGGAAAACTGGATTTTTTGTCATTGCAATAGTTGACATGTTATCGCAGAAAATTATTGTGGGAGTGTCTTGGCTTTGCTGAACATCAGCCAAAATTCTTCTAAGTCATACTGCTTCACAAGATGCATCAGCGGCAACGATATATTCTGCTTCTGCTGATGAAAGTGACACTGTCTTTTGCTTCTTTGATGACCAAGATATTATTTTTGAGCCAAGGCAAAATACATACCCAGATGTACTTTTGCGATCATCAAGTGACCCAGCCCAGTCACTATATGTATATCCAATGAGCTTATTTTCTTTTTATTTAACATACCTGATGCCGAGTTTTCTCGTACCTTGAAGGTATCGAAGAATTCCTTCTGCTGCTGCATAATGTAGCTTGCTTGGATCGTGCATGAATCGTGATATCAGGCTGACTGGATAGACAATATCAGGCCTTGTATTTGTCAAGTAAATCAACAAACCAACTAAGTTGCGGTACATCTTTGGATCAACTTTAGTTGCACCACCATTCAATTGCAGTTTTTCATTGACTGCAAGTGGGTTTGAGATCGGCTTGCAGTTGCTCATCTGAAATTTCTTCAACAATACTTCAAGATATTTTTCTTGAGAAATAAATATTTCTCCTTTTGATTGGCAAACTTGAATCCCAAGAAAATATTTCATGAGACCCAAGTTAGTCATCTCGTACTCTTTCATCATTGCCTTTTTGAATTCTTGCACCAATGCTGGATTTGTCCCTGTATAGATCAAGTCATCTACGTAAAGACACAATTAAAAAATCTTGCACACCTTGTTTCTTTACGTATAATGACGGCTCACTCTGACTTTTTTGAAAACCAGTTTGTTGAAAATACTTATCAATCTTGATGTTCCAGTGTTCCAGGCTCTTGGTGCTTGCTTCAATCCATATAGTGCTTTTCTTAGTCGATAGATTTTATTTTCTTCAGCGTTGGCAATGTAGCCTTCTGGTTGTTCCACATACACTTCTTCTTCCAAGTCACCATTGAGAAATGATGATTTAACATCCATTTGGTAGATTGGTAACTCAAATTGTGCTGCAATGGCCAAGACAATTCATATTGTCTCCATTTGAGCAACTGGTGCAAATGTCTCGTTGAAATCAACTCCTGGTTGCTGAGAATATCCTTTTACAACTAAGCGGGCTTTGTGCTTGTGAATTGAGCCATCTTCTTTGTACTTGGTCTTGTAGATCCATTTGACGTCGATCACACTTTTTCCTTCGGGAAGGTCTACGAGCTCCCAAGTATTATTCTTTTCAATGCTTGCAATTTCTTCATCCATTGCGATTTGCCAAACCTCTTCTTTGACGGCTTCTTCATAATTCTGAGGCTCACAAGCAAAAAATGCAACATCACAAGTTTCGTATATTTCTCTTAAACTTCTTACCCTTCTAATTGAACTTTCAGATTCTGGATAGAATTATTCAGATGGTCCTGGTGCACTCGAGCTTGGACTAGAACTTGAGCTGGTGCTTGGTTGATCTCCATGACTTGTTGAAATAGGCAATGTTCCAGGCAGATATACAACTTTTGTTTTCATTTTCTGATTTTCATTCCAATTCCATGACTGCATTTCATCAAAAATGACATCTCAAGAAATAATAAATTTATTTGTTTTTGGGTTTAGTAAACGATATCCTTTCGATTCATCACTATAACAAACAAAGATCATTTTTTCTCCTTTTTCATCAAATTTTTCTCTTTGTTGAGATGGAATATGAGAGTAAGCAATGCAGCCAAAAACTTTGAGATGGTTTATCTGTGGCTTTCTTTGGTGCCACGCTTCATAGGGCGTCTTATTTGGAACTGCCTTTGTTGGCGAATGATTCAAAACATAGACTGCCGCATTTACCGCTTCTGCCCCGAAAGTTTTTGGAAGTCCTTTTCCTGTCATCATGCTCCGTGCCATCTCGACTATTGTGCGATTTTTCCGCTCTGCACCGCCATTTTGTTGTGGGATGTAACGAACTGTTAGTTGTCTGTGGATCCCTTTGTCTTTGCAATAGTCCAAGAAGTATTTTCCAATGAATTCTCCTCCTCGGTCTGTCCGTAGAGTCTTTATTTTTCTGCCACTTTGGTTTTCACATATTTTTTGAACTCCATAAGTTTTGGAAATGCTTCGACTTTTGCTTCAAAATGTAAACCCACATCATTCTGGCAAAATCATCAACGAACAATAAGAAGTACATGTTGTCATTAAGTGACGGTGTTTGTGTTGGCCCACAAATATCTGCATGTACTATCTCGAGCGGAGCATTGGCTCTGTATGATGTCTTTGGAAATGGCAAATGATGCATTTTGCCAAGAATATATCCTTCGCGTGTCTTGTCTCGATCTGGAATATTAGGAAGACCAAACACCATATTTTTCTTTTTCAACAAATTTAAACATTTATAGCTCAAATGCCCATACCTCAAATGCCATAGATTATGTTCTGCTTCTGTGGTACTTTGAAGTGCAATTTTCTCAGCCAATGGCAAATTAAGAGGAAATATTTTGTTTGAACTCATCTTAATTTTAGCCATTGTGAGATTCTTTTGTTTTTCATTAATGATACAGTGGTCATTATTGAACTCCACCTTGTAATCTTTCTCCAGGAGTTGACCCACGCTCAATAAATTTTGAGTCAAATCGGGTACATAAAATACATCTTTGATGATACTCATTTTACCTTCTTTTGTTTGAACTGCTATTTCTCCTTTTCCGGTGATCTTGCGGGATTTGCCATCTCCAAGCTTTACTTCAGAGGAATACGACTCATCGAGATTTACGAACATTTTCTTATTTCCACACATGTGATTGTTGCAACCACTGTCCACGTACCAAATATTCTCAATTTGTTGTTGAGAATTCAAACATGAAAAAAATACCTGATTAGGCTCTTTTTCTTCAGATAAATTGGCTTCATTTGTATCTCCATCATCTTTGTGCCAGCAGTCTCTTTGAGAATGATTTGCATTTATGCATCTTTTGCTCTTAAAACGGCAATCTTTGATATCGTGGTTATTCTTTCTGCATATCCGACATTATAGATCAGAATTTTGATTTGAATTTCTCTGATTGAATCCACCTCGTCTTCCTCGTCCTCGTGTCTGGTGTCTGTCGCGACCTCTTCCTCTTGCACCTTGATGTGCTGAGTTATTTTGCCTTTCTTGCTCGCCATCTTTTTTATTTTCTTTTTCTGAAATGTTTGTTTTTACTTGGAAGGCTTGCTCCAAGCTTTGATTTGAGAATCTACTCATTCTTTTTTCATGGGCTTCAAGCGACCCCATGAGTTCATCCAAAGATAGTGTGGATAAATCTTTGGATTCTTCAATAGCAGCAACAATATGCTCGAATTTTGTTGGCAGACTTCGTAGCACTTTTTCAACGATCTTTTTATCTTCAATGGTATCACTGTATCCTCTGATTTGATTGACTACAGTAGAAACTCGAGAAAAAAATTCTTGGACATTTTCATTGTCCTTCATTGACAAATTATCAAAATCTCGCCATAAATTTTGCAATTTAATAGAGATCACCTTTTCATAGCCTCCAAATTGTTTTTTCAAAATTTCCCATGTTTCTTTTGATGTTTTGACACCCGTAATGCGTGGAAGAATAGATCGACTTACCCCTTGTTGCATAAAGGACAAGGCTCTTGCATCTTTGGTCTTGTTCTCCTTATGCTCTTTTTTCTTTGTGGCGGTTAGTGCGGCTTCCTCCTCTGGAGTATATGTTCTATACCCCTCTTCAAAAATATCCCAGAGTTCATGGGACACGAACAACATGCGCATTAGAACGCTCCATAGTTCGTAATCTTGACCAACAAAGATAGGAACACCTTGTTGGCAATATGTGAATGCAAGTTCACTGGAACTGGTTGATGCCATTTTTGCAAATAGGACGGGATATCAGGCCAAGGGGTGACTTTGATACCACAAATGTTGGGTAATACGGGTGAAAATGTGTAAATGTGAGAGAGGTAAAAATTAGACAGATGCCAAATGTATTTAATTACTACAACAATAATTCCAAGAATATAATTTTGAATAAAAACACTCTTGAATTTGCTACAACTCTCACACTCAAAGTTGCCTTGCTAGGCTTTTGTTCTCACCAATTGCTCTCGGTTATCTTTTCACTTTTAGAACTTTGGTGTACATCATATGAAAAATGCAGGCCTATTTATAGGCTGCACCATGAGAGTAGTTGATACAAATTGTATTAATTTACACAATTATTATCCACTAAACTAGATTAGTGCTCCACTAAAGTCCACTACTCCACTTGATTGTATTTTGCTGCATGATTTCCTTTGAGTGCTCCACAATAGATGTTAGTGCAACACTAGTGCTCCATATTACAAATTAAACTTTTAACAGGTTTGTGAAAACCGAGTTGAATTCCTTGAGCAAATGACTCTTCAAAACCTGTTTACTAGCTCCAATCGATGTCAAATAGCTCCTCAAAAACCTTAATCCCCCATTTTCACACGAAGTGAACGCATTTCCTGAAGATAATTTTGTCTAAACCAATGATCGCAATCCGTAACTGCCCGAAAAAGCACCCTGCTAGTAGAAAATAAAGGTACATTAGCATATACCTGAAGATGGTCGTTGGTGGTGGCGGAACGCGAGCGGCGATCGCGGGGGAGAGAGGCGCAGATGAGTGGGGGGCGGTGGGGAGACCAGATTTTTGTTTAATTAGACTAAGACCTTCTCTTCAAAAAAAAAAGACTATGACCTAATAATTCCTTTCAAAAACAAAAAGACTAACACCCTAATTATTGAGGTAAATTAAAAAAATATGTATGGACACCGATTTATTAGATCGGTGTAATAAAGATATGATTAGACACCAGATTTTCAACCGGTGTGTAAAGATCTGGTTTCTAAATAATTAAAGACATCAATTTTATAATGATGTCAAAATAATTGGTATCGAATCTAAAATAATTTGTACAAATAGGCAGTGGTTCCGTAAATCCGATGCCAAAACCGATGCATATTTGGGGATAATTTTTACAATAGACACCGGTTTTGGTAAACCGCTGTTAATTATCAAAAGACTGCACTAGTTAGACACCAGTTTAATACAAAACCGCTGTTATAGGGGAAACGACAACAAAAAAGTCATAAAACTATTATCTTAGTAGTTACGGAAATGCCACCGGGTCCGCAGGTCAGATCCGTCTAACAGGTCAGACCCGTTAGACGGTCTGATAGGAGTTTTTGTGTTTTATAATATAGGTTATCAAGTACCGAGTGTCATTCTCACGAGGATTATGAATACTAGTAATTACCGTCTTTCAGTTATCTAATCGAATAATAATCAAGAGGTTTGTTTTGAGGAACTAGGAAAATAAAGAATCTAAGTAATCAACAAATTACAATTGATAAAATAAGGGGATATTGTAAAATAAGAGATCAAGAGATAGAAACATGTTCGAATGTAAATCCCTCTAGAATGTTTTTGTGATTTCAACAAGATAAAATACAACCTTAAACCCTTAAACAATTACCATCCTCTTTTAACATAATCTCATGTTTCATGAACCGCAGAAATTCCCGATTTAAGTTAAGCCATCTTTCAAGGTGAAAACTCCTAACCTTAAGTTGATTAACCGAAATCTCTTTCTAGTTAAAACCCCCAAGATTGCATTATAACGATTTATGAATTCACATATTAGGTTTGACCCTAATCCAGAAGATTTATGTCGTCCTATATCTAGGATTGCATGCAACTATTTTCACTTATATAGGTTCTTTCTTACCATAAATCTCTCGATTACCCGATGAAGAATAAAATTCAAATCAATATCCCGAAAATACTAACTCGAATGAGCAAAGCATAATATAAGTGAATCGCATAAAACATGAAGATTATATTAAAAACATACAAGCCTTAATCACAAATCCATCCTGGAGTTCATCACATTCAAACACTAAGAATTTAGCTACACATGATTTTGACAAAATAATAAGTTATACAAGAAGATTTAAATGTTGTAGACATGATGTACTTATATTTTCTTAAAATCTCAAATGGACTTCTTTCTTGATTGACTCCAATGATGTTGCTCCAAGCATTCTTCTCCAAGTTCTTCAATCTCCCACTCTATTTTCCCTCTCTTCTCTCAATATAATTTGCTCTCTATATACATAAATCTTGAATGAATGAACAATGAATTATGAATGAATCTCCCAACTCATACTCTTGGCTTTTATAGACATCATTTTTGTGCAAGAATACATTAGTAATGTCATCCTTTGTTAAACAAATGCTCCACTTCCATAGTTGGGTTGTTGAATGATTGGCATGTGTTTTGCATGTATTTCGGGCTTAATTGTAGCTAGAATTAGTTGTTATGCATGCATTACATGAGTAAATAGGGCTTTATTTCTATTTTGTGGAAAAGGTATTACGCTTTGCTCGTTTTGTAGGAATTTTGTTGATAATTGTAGTATTTTGGCAACAATTTGGAGCATTGCGATAAAGAACCGCCAATACTGGACGAAACGTACGAAGTTTGGAGTTGAATCGGGAAGAAGTCAGACGAACTGGGCGAGAAACGAAAGAAAACGAACAAATATCAAGTCCAGCAGGTGCGCGCGGGCAGGGCGTGCGTCCCTAGCACGGCCCATGTACTAACCCAAGACTGAGTATCAAGCCTCGACCATACGCGTGGGCTGGTCGTGCGTGATGCGCACAACCCGTGCGTTCTTCAGCAAGTTGAAATTTTCTGCGGCACCTAGCACGGGCTGGGCGTGCGCTAGGCGCACGGCCCGTGCGTCTGTGCAGGAAAACAGAGTTTGACAGATTTCCAACTAGGTTTTGACCCAAACGGAGTACAAATAGAGACGGGGCGGCCACAAACAAAGACACGCTGACTTTTGCCCTAGAACACAGAGAAAAGATCAATTTTCCACGAGAGAATTGGAGAGATCGATCAAGGCAACAACAACACGCTTGAGGATTGAAGATAGATCGAGAGATCATCGACGTCCCCGAGTCTTCGCATTCCATAGTATCTTTACTTGTAATTAGTTAGACATGAACATGGATAATTTGTCTATGAATTATTTGTTTTCTATGTCTAGCTAAACATCTTGTGATTCCCGGGTTTGGGAGTAGGTTAATGGATACTTTTATTTGATGAGTAATTACAATTGAAGTTATTGTTTTTCAACCCTCTTCGAGTACTTTTGTTTTAATTCTTGTTTTATCGAAATGCCTTTGGTTTTACTTGTGTGATGTATTGATTCATAGTTCGAACAGATGAGTTTCAATACTAGATCTGTGAGTACTTGACATGAATATTTGCATGATTGAGAAGTCTGTGATTATTTGTGAGGATATTTAATCTTTTGTGCTTTTGAGAGTTGGATATCTCATGTTGAGTAGAGATGCTAGCATAGATATTCCAATCAACGCTTTTACATGCATCTCGAGAGAGAGGGTAAATTACTTGTGTGATTGTTCTATAGGGAAGAATACGTATAACTTTGGTTTGATTAATCTGATAATAAAAGGGGATATTAACTGAAACCATAACCCAGGAATCCATTCATCTTCTTTATCTTTCAATCAATCTTTATTTTGTTTATTTTAGGATAAATTCTCGTTTTAGTTTTACAAAACCAATCCTTCAACTTTCGATCGTCTAGATAAAAATAAGGCTATTATAATCACTACAACATAAATTACATTATGTAACACCATTAAAGTGTTACTTAATAGCCAGAAAGTGTTACTATAGACAATAGGTAACACTTTGATGGGTGCTACAGTTGCCCGTGTTACCTATTATCTTAGCTAACACTTTTATGGCCTTTAGTAACACTTTTTATGAGTGTTACCTTAAAGAAATCAATGGTAACACTACCTAGTAGCACTTTCAAAATGTTACGTATAACCCTTATGTAACACTTTTTCTACATAATGTAACACTTTTTTTGTAACATTTTTCAATTTATGGTAACATTTTATCTATTAGTTGTATCACTTTCAATCGTCTAATGTAGCTCTTTTTAAGTGATTATGTAACACTTTCAAATCATCATATATCACTTTTTTGGCCGACTATCACATTTTTCTTTGTAACAATTTGCTTTAAAATAGGTAGTGTGTGTGTGTATATTCAATGGAATAAAATTAACTCAATAATAACAATAAATAAATTTATTATAAAAAAATCTAAAATATTTAGACATGTCAATGCAACAAACACGAGATGAAAAACTCCTATACAATGAACAAATACCACAAGATCTAAAAATCTAGAAATATAGTCTTCATGATTTCACACTTTGTTCTCAATTCTCTATGTTCCCTTCAAGGTCGCCTTTGTTCAATTCAAGGTCATCATCCTGATTTGCTTCCCCATCGCCATTTTCATCATCCTGAAATATATTAATATACAACACTATAGTCAACCATTAACAATTTACAATAACATTTTCTAGTAATTTCAACATCAAAGATAAGGTTACTTGGAGACAATAACCATCTTCTAAATTACAACAAATAAGCAATAAAGCAATAGTCATTTTCAATGCCATGTCAGTATACTCCACACTATTTGCAACAACCAAAATATATTCTAATGAATTCGTACAAAAAAGAAAAGTAAGAAAAAACTAAACAACATAACACTTCACTCGATAAGCGATATATGTTTGAAGCAGACTCTTACCAGATTGAAAAGATGTGACATTATTATAGGAGCAAAACAAAAAAAAAAATCATGAAAACGACTTGAGAACAATTGAAGGCAGCAATCAAAATGCCAACATATCAGATACAACAAAATGTAGTCTTCTAAATTAATTTTTATTTTATATAAAATTGTATCTTATCATTACTCAAAGGAAAGGAACAAATATTCAAATAAGTTAACTTTGACATGTAAAAAAACATATATTCGAAAAGTAGAAGCAGACAATTAAGTTATACCCGTGTTCGCCTACAAAGAATTTAGAGTTATAGTGCCAAGGAAAATATCAAAGGATGTGAAGTTGGTTGTGGAAAAAGCCACCTTTTAACTTGTTAAAAATTAATATAGATGGAGCCTATCAAGATTTTCAAAAGCCAAAAAATATGAATTGTTTCTTCTAATTGCTAGTAAAAATTATAATGCACATAATTATTACCTGGCAAAGTTCTAAACCATTGATGCCTCTAGACGATTGCCCATTGACAAGATGGTTTGCAAATTCTGGAACACTTAATGGATTCCCGAATGGAGAGGTGACAGAGGCAAGCACTTCAGATGGAATTTGTTGTTCGAAAATTTTCAAAACTCCTACTACTGTATCTTTCACAATCTCTTCTCTATATGGCTGCAAAAATTCATCAGGAATGAGCATCTTGGACTTAGAAGGCCCCTTTACTCTTTTGCTACACCTGCCGAGAAGTCCATGATCTCCAGATTCTAGTTGATCCTATAACGCAAAATTTGAGGGAAAAAATCATCATAACATACAGTTAAGGATATCAAGAAAATAGAAAAGGATAAAATATAACTTACAAAATTAAGTTCAGATGTCTTGTACTTTCTACCCGGTGTCCTTTTGCGAGTTTCTCTATACATCAATGCTGGAGATGGTGGTTTCCTTTCAGCTTGTTGCTATAAAAAAATATTAGCCACCATAATTACCAACTATTTTTTTCTTTTTTGTATTTTGAATGAAAATGCACCAAGAGTGGGCGGAGAACTTAAAATATATAAAATTATTAGTACACTGTTATATTCGGTCTTTCTTGTCGATGTTTAGTAGTTTCTAGTCGGTTTAATTTGTGAAATATTTTCAGCCAACAAATATAAAAAATACTTCAATGTGTAGATCCTCTGTTTCTTACAACCTTTATATATATATATATATATATATATATATATATATTGTATCTTATATTTTATCACTGATTAATGTTATCGCCCCACTCGTACAAAAAATTTTAAATATAAAATAGGCCTCATAATAGTGCTTGAACAATTTAAAAATAATATAATTATATGTAATACTTACTATCTCTTGACGCTTTCTTGCAAAGGCAACAGGACCCATAGTGTGTCTATTTTTCTGATTTTCACTGTTGGTCTTATTTTTTTCACTGATTTCCTGCATATAAAACTTATTTTAGAACTAAATTTGACTGAAATTATATGAATATACTTAAATTAACACAAAATTTCACATTATTAAATGGGAGTAAAGTTCAAATGGAAACAGTGCCCTTGATATCAAAAGAGAAAAACTAGTATATAATGAGAATAAGTATAAGCCTGGGAGAGGGAGAGAAGCAAATGTTGGGCAGCATGCTATCATTTTTCCACCATGAAAGAAATCCTACTGTGATTTTGCATGTGCGACACATAGAGGAAATAAGTGAAACAGTTGATAGATATTTCTGCCAAATGAAATTTCAAAAGCCTAACCTCATTGAACCATCCCTCAGTAGTAACTCAAAAAACTAAGTTGAAGCGAATGGGAAGAATTAGTTGACTGGTAATGGTAAACATCTATTTAATAGAATTTCATGCCGTAAAAATTTAAGAAATGTACTGATAAAACATCTAGGCCTTAGGGAATAAAATAAAATATGCCTCTTCAACATAAAAACAATGATAAAAATATTACCTGAACCTCCTTCAGATTCCAGTAGTTTAGCAAATCCTTCAAATGTGAATTCGGAATCGAAGATGGTTCTTTCCCTGTATTTACGTTCTTTGGATTGGTGTAATGTTTTTTCTTCACTCTACATTTATGAGTACGCCAAAGTGCTCCAACTGATCGCAACACATAATCCTTACCTTCTTCTGCTATAATGAACTTCTTCTGCAATATTTGAAAGAAGTTGACTGAAATTAGGATACATAGGTTCAGAAAAGAAGTAGATTAAGGTAATAGTAGAAATATGCTAGAGTACACAGTCTAATGAAGAAATACTTATCTTGCATAATTTTCAAATAATCATATACCTTCACATAATTCCAGATTTTGTCCTTGTCACGAACTCGGTGCCAATTGAGCTCATTTAGAGGTGCAAGATTAGAGTCTCGAGCTAAAGATCCTAAAAAGCGACTAAATTTGTCTAAAGTCTCCTTATCCGGCCCAATGGGCTGACCAAATCCATTCAAAATAATAGGCTTGCGGTCATTTATTGTCCATCCATGGACATCTTTGGACAAACTTGGTCCCCTCGTTCGCTTTTCTTTCCGTTCCACTGCACAGATTTGAAGGAAAAGAAAAATGGCAAGCATACATCAAAGTCTATGCCTAAAATATATATTTATGAATCTCGAATGTCAACCTTGTTCCACACCAAAAAATAAAGAGAACAAACAATGAATAGATGCTAAATAATTGACTTGTGAATATCAATTTACTTTTACGCTTACCAAGTTGATCATTTTGTTGTTTTTGTATAGGAATCGGTTCATTTTCGATCTCTACTACATCATTTCCAAGATCTTCGGATCTATATCTTTTTCTCCTTCGAAACATAATCATCAAGACTTTCAAAAGCCTCATTTCTGTCCACTAAACCAAACCCATGACCACTATCATCATCAAATAATTGAAGTTGTGAATAACTCACTTGTCTCTTTCGTGAACTCTCCATAGGCTGGTCAAAAGATAAGATATTTCTTACTTGGATGGGTTCCTTTGGAAAAACATCAATTTGTTTTGATAGTTGCTCTTGTACTCTTGATTTTTTTCATCCTAACATAAGCATCAAGTGATCCAGGTGCGACCAATGTCTTGGTTTGCCTATTGTATTCCGAAGTGTTGCTCTCGACCTCTTTGTCTTGTTGGCTTCTAAGAGACAATGTTTTTCCATTGACCATGCATACCCTTTGTTGCCATTTTCCTTGTTTGGACTCTCTTTCAGTTTGTTTGGAAAGCTCTTGTTCACCAACCTTCTCTTGTTGCATGATTTTTAATGAAGGCATCTCTTGTTGGTCTTTATCTTTCCTATGGTGCTCCTGATTTCCATGTGTTTGACTGTGCATCTTTAATAAGCTTGCCATTGAGGAGGTAGCGAATTGTGGCTTCTCTAACCCCTTTAAAAGATTTCCTCCTCTAGCCATTACCTGAAACACATTTATAACAATTAATAAACTAATCATTCAATAAATAAGTATACTAAAAAAGAAAAACACAACCTTCTTTGAACGAGACCTCAATCTTCTACTATTTTGCATACTCTCATTGTCATTCTCTTCATTTGACTCATCTTGTTCACCTTCTTCATTAGGACTGTAGTACTCATTATCATTTGCATCATCTTTCTTAGACTTTATTTTGCTTTGATCTTTTGCACATTACGAACCTTCCTCGGTTCTTCATTAAACATGTTGCTTCATAAGCAAGGGTTTTAAGCCCCAATTCCTCCATCTTCTTTCTATTTTCTTCTATCTTCCTCAACCTTTGCATCTCATACTCTGCCATCTTGAACTATGGTGAAAATTTCAACTGAATGTTTAGAAACTATTTAATGATGCAAACATTCGAATATATGTGAAAATTCATATAATAAGCGACTCTCAAGAACACAATCACAAAAAGGAAGCTTGAATAAGTTGTGATAAGAAAGCCATATTAGTGCTCACAAAGAAAGCAAAAACCTTCACCAAAAGAGGGAAGAATAAGACATTCAATCTAGAGTCATATTGAGGTACTTCAACCATCATCGGTTTCAATGTGTCATGGGCTCATTTAAAATAAATATCACGTCTTGCTAATGTATCACAAATCTCAATATAAATACGAGAACAAAAAGCAATTGGATAAGAAACAAATTGCAAGCTTCAAGAAAGAGTTTCATCCTGGGGAAGAGGTTAAAGCTACAATTAATTAGATAAAAATATAGCAAGATTAAGTTGCAATGAATAATGAGATTGGAGAATCTATGGAATTCAATTAATTTGCTTTCTAGTGAAAGAGAAAAAAAATGGCAATGTATATTGAAAGTCTCTTAACTGGGTAACAGAGCAAGTCCTTAGTAAAGATAGAAAATAACATAAATCTACTACTTAGTCCCGGTTCTTCACCGCATCTTCACTCCAACTCCCAGAATTAATTTCAATTTTACACAATTAAACTGCATCTAAATCATAATCTCCAATATTCAATCATAGAAGAAACAATTTTATGAACTAACACAAGAAAAAATATAGCATTATTTACTGAACTATTAATCGTTGGAACAACTCAGTAGGTTCACCCAATAACAACACGACATTTGCAATTGGAACAAGTTGACATCAAATTATTCTATAATCAACAAAACAAGTTTTGCTGTTGAATAAGGTGATAAATAGAATAAGTCTGAAGAAGAGGCAACAAACAGGGAAACTTACATTTAGGCTAAGGCAGACACTAAAAACAAATCACCTACAGGCCAAACCTATTAAAGCCAAAAGAATGAAAAAACCATCACCGAATCAGGCATCGTCAGACCACAATTTCATCATCAATCTTGTTTTCTTTCTCTTTCTTGTTTCTCTGAATAGGTCCCATAATTATTTTGAGAAAGAATTTTGCTTGTTAACTGCCACAGCGTGCGGAGTGGAGAAAGTTATGGCGCCAATTTCCCTAATTTTTACATTTCACTTTAGATTATTCTAGCGGCAAAAACAAAAGGATTTTTTCCTAATAAAAAGTTTGGTTGTGGAAGTGAATTACGGAAACTCGCATCCCTCTTATATTCTTTTTTGAGTCCATGTCTCCTATATTTTAATTTATTTCTTTTTTATGATGACTAATTTCAATTTCAAATAATCTAAATATATTAAGAAACTTTATAATGTACAGTCATGTGTTTTAATATGAAATTAAATTAAATTTAATAGAAATGGATGGTATTAAATTTGTATTCATATTAATATACTTAAGCATTGATATACATGTACTACATTAGAAAAAAAGAAAGTGAAGCATCAAAATCAGTGTTTTAAATACCGTACAATACCGTTCGGTTGAACCGGTTATGCCGGCTACTGGTGGTCGGACCAGTACGGTAAGAACCAAAATACAATTTTCAGATTATATCGGTCAATACTGGTCAAAACCAGGCAATACCGGGCAAGACTGGCTAATACCGGCCAAAATCGAATTTAATTATTTTTTTGTTTTTCAACTTTTTTTATAAAAATTGAAATTATAAACTTAATATTTAATATATTTATGTCATAATTAAAATCAAACAAGAATTCAAATCAATTATTTAATTTTATTTTTATAAAAATTCGTGTTTGTTTTGGGTTGATTTCGAGTTATGCTTAAAATACATCGAATGTTAATAAAAATATAAAATTACTACGTTTTAGACAAATTGGTAATATCGTGTCGAGTTATGTTAGTCGTGTTCGGGTTCGGGTTTCTCTCTCATTAAATTCGGGTCAAGTTCGCGTCGGGTTATCGTGTCGTGTCAGGGATTGTCACCCCTAGTTATATCTAGTTTCACATTTTAGTCTCCTTAAGTATGTGAATTTATTTCATTTTTCCACCCACTGTGGAGGTAGTAAAATGTAGGGCTGCAAACGAGCCGACCGATCCGAACAGGAACAGGCTCGAGTTCGGTTCGTTTAGTTTTTGGATCGGTTCGAGTTCGGCTCGAGTTCGATTCGAGCTTTCATAATTGAGTTCGAGCTCGGCTCGTTTGAAAATGATTAGGTTCGCAAACAGTTCGAGCTTGGCTCGTAAAAAGCTCGTTTAATATATTCAACGAGCTTAGCTCGAGTTCGGCTCGTAAAAAGCTCGTTTAAGCTTCAATGAGTATACCTCGAGTTTGGTTCGCAGAAGTCTCATTTAAGCTTTAACGAGCACAGCTCAAGCTCGGCTCGTAAAAGACTCGTTATATGCTCGAATAGCTCGTGAAAGCAAACTTGAGTTCGTTAAAGATCGAGTTCGAATTCAATTTCGCGAGCCGAGTTCGAATATAGGCTCGTGAGCCTGTAAACGAACATGTTCGCGAACTTTCGAGCCGAATATCTATAAGCTCGAGTTCGGCTCGTTTAAAAGTTTGAGCTCAAATTTTAGGCTCGAGTTCGGCTCGTTAAGCCCGACGAACGAACTCGAACGAATATTTTTCCGAACCGAGACCCGAATAGCTCGCGAACAGCTTGGTTCATTTTCAGCCCTAAAATGTACAAAAAAAGTCAAGTTTAGGGGTAAATGTCACAAAAAAACTCGCATTGTTTAGAGGTTTAAAAAAATTAATATTTTACTTTGAATATAAATAGTCAAAATAATTTAAATGCTCAATATTTTGGTTTATTTGTTATTCTCATTTATTATGAAATATTTTTACTCTAGGTAATCCTTCTTCTCACGAGACCTACTTCGCTTCAATTTCACAAGCAATTGAGTTGCGATCCAATTTGAATACTTAAGTTACCATTTATGTTTTAAAAAATATATAATTTAAAATATTTTTCTAACTCATAAAAAATCTAAAACTAAAATTAAAATATTTAAAATATTATTATAAATTATAAGCATGTGACTCAGCCCCATGCCTATTCGGATGGAATCTTCTATTCCAAAACCGTGTTTCATCTCCTATTCCAACCGTATGGATGATTGACACGTGTATTACACTTACCATATTAGAACCCCACAATTTATGCTTGATTTATGCTTGAAAATAAACATGATAAGTGCAATACACGTGTCAATCATCCACACGGTTGGAATAGGAGATGACACACGGTTTTGGAATAGAAGATCCCATCCGATGCCTATTACCCTGTTTTTGTGAACAGTAGTATCCTAGATAATCCAAGAGATATAGCCATGAAGAGCAAAATAAAAAAGAATCCCCATTTCTTAAAGAATCAAAATAATGGTGAGAAGTACCATTTGTTGGTGACATGTAGATCATTAGAATATAGAAATGGAAACACAGATTCAACTGCGAAAAAGCAATATACTTTCTCTTTCTTCAAAAAATGAGAGATAATACAAGTACTGCAAGTATAAAAACCTCACATCATTTTCTTTGTTTATAAGAGCATTTGTGTTTAGAGAAACAAAAGATCCACGCATCTTGAGACGAACAGTAAAGCAGAAAACTTAGAGGCTTGAAATAAGCTCTATCGTGTTCCAGCAGAGTGGCGAGAGCGTCTGGAAACCAGAGAAACACTAAAATCTCTTCCATAAATTGATAGTCTAACCTGTAGTCAAATGGATAGAGGAATTTTCATTAAATGGACAGGTATCTTGAACAAATGATCACAGGGGGATTCCCTCAAAATTACCTGCAGGGATAAAATAAGGAAGCTCCACATATCATCAAAGCTCCTGAAAATCTGCCCAAACGAACTGATCTCTGCAAAATTTGTCTTCCCTAACCACTTTGGTTCCTGCAATCCATCGCCAGGATGGCAATAACATAATAGGTTCAGAAACTAAAATTAATGGAAAACCAATTGTATTAACATTAAGAGAACACAATCAGGAAACCTAGAATTCAATGAGAGATAACATTTAAACCACTAAAGGTTGAAAACTCAGCAATATCAAGGATAAAATTTCTCCTAAGGTTATATCTAATGTTATTTTCCAAAATACAGATGGTTTCCAAAATAACATAGTCAAATAATACCTCTAATGAAATTCTTGAGTCTCTTAAAAATCAAATTCAAGCACCTATGCATTCCAAATCTGTATCATCCATATCTGAGTTATTCTCATGGCTCTCAATTGTTCTTTGATTGTACACAATGTTCTGATGCTCCTCAAGGACAGTGGGAGGTACACCTTCCCTACACCACCTAGTATCATCATCATCATCATCATCATCAACCATAGTCACTATCCTATCCTCAACAGATTCACTTGGTTCAACCAAATATGTATCCTCTGTTTGCTCCTCAAAATTAAAAAATTCTTTTGCCAACTTTTTCATTACATAATACCAACCCTCTTCAGTAGAATCTTTCACGTAGAAGACCTGATGAACTT
Organism: Rehmannia glutinosa; assembly: GCA_016081115.2. Lineage (NCBI taxonomy): Eukaryota > Viridiplantae > Streptophyta > Magnoliopsida > Lamiales > Orobanchaceae > Rehmannia > Rehmannia glutinosa. The sequence goes on from CM071930.1 coordinate 34,790,486, forward strand.
GTGATGCCAGGACAAAAGGATCATCACCATAACACAACTTGTTAAAATTAACACGGGTGAGACCCTGGACATCGTTTTCCACATGAAACCATTCACATCTGAATAAGATAACATTGAAAGAACCCCAATAATCTAGCTCAATAATCTCTTGTATCCTCCCATAGTAAGTGACACCATCAAGACTAGGATTATGATCCTTAATCTTTGAAAAACTTGAAGTTAAAGCGCATCAAAGTTACTCCACTATTTTGTGTTTTGCATTTTGCATCACGTTCTTGAGTATAAAAGCTATAGCCATTGATGAAGTACCCTATGTATCTCCTTGCGACATTAGAAGGTCCTAATGCTAACCATTTAATATGGTCGAACTTCTTCGGACTAACTTTTCTCTAAACCAAACCATGAATTCTTGGCTATGTTGTTGAGCTTGCCTCCACCTTTTTCTCTCGCTTATCTCCGGACTTGTTTTTTATCATATCTTCGTGATCCCTGCAAGTAAAAATATCATAATTACTCAAATTCAATAGATGAACAACATACATTTTAGGATAAAAGGGATATATACAAAAATTATGAACTTACTCAATGTATTTCTCAACTAGCCCATCCCGGCAATTAAACAATACATATCGATGTGCTATTTTTGTGTGTGTCGAATCTAGAGAGAATGCTCCTTTCTTCCCCTTCTTTCTTCTCCCAAGAGGATGACCCATCTTAGGAAATATAGGCGATCTCTCGTGAGTTGCAACAACTTTCTCGTATCTTTGGTTAAAGATCTTGGATTTCTTCTTTGCATCATCATGCAAATATCTTGAGCAAAATATCAGACACTCTTCTGCCAAATAACCTTCCGCTATAGAGCCTTCAGACGACGACTCCGATTCCTGGACATATGATTTCAATTTTCCAAGGTACCTCTCGATTGGGTACATCCACCAACCACTTCTCGTCCACTCAACCTAACTTCATTAACTAAATGAATAGGTAAATGAATCATGATGTCAAAAAAGAAGGTGGAAATATTTTCTCAAATATACAAAGAATTTCAACTATTTCACGTTGTAGAAGATCCAAATCTTGTGGATTGACAACTTTATTGCATATGCCTCGAAAGAAAGCACTTAATCTTATCAAAGCTATAGCAACATGCTTAGGTAAAGTTTTTCTAACAGAAACCTGAAGTAAATATTGCATCAAAATGTGTGCATCATGACTTTTGTAACCTGATATTTTCAATTCGTGCATTTGCACACAACGTGCAATATTCGATGCACACCCTTGTGGCAGCTTGACATTTTTTAGAACTTCACAAAACAAAGTTTTCTCCTCTTTTGTCATTGAAAAAGATGCTTTAGGCAACATGTAGCGCTTGTCCAAAGATTCAATAGGGTGTAGTGAAGTTCTTATCCCCATTTGTTTTAGATCTAACCGAGCATTAAGATGATCCTTTGTTTTCCCGGTATATCCAACAAAGTCCCTAGAACACTATCACAAATGTTTTTCTCTATGTGCATGGCATCAAGATGATGACGAGATGCATTATGCTCCCAATAAGGCAAATTGAAAAAGCAAGACTTTTTCCTCCATGGGCAATTGTCATCTTTTTTTCTCGGTTGTGTCTTACCAAATTTATTTTTGAAGTCTTGCAATAAATGTAGGATCTCAGTCCCTGTTAAAGGATCTGGGGCTGACCTCTTCTCAATTTCCCCATTGAAAGACTTCTTGTCATGACGCCAACAATGATTTGCATCCAAAAATCTACGATGGGCCATATAACACGATTTTCTACTATGATTCAAATACAAATGCTCTGTCTCGTAGTGACAATATGGACATGCGTACCTTCCTTTTGTGCTCCAACCAGACAACATAGCATACCCAGGAAAGTCACTTGTTGTTGATTGTAAAGCAACACGCATCTCAAACGTTTGGCGCTTTGAAGCATCATAAGTATCCACCCCAAACTCCCACAAATCTTTTAGCTCTTCCACTAAAGGTTGAAGGTAAACATCAATATCATTTCCTGGGAAAGAGGCCCTAATGAGTAATGATAATATAAGGTACTCGACTTCATAAACAACCATGGTGGTAAATTATAATTAATTAAAACCACGGGCCATGTACTATGTGTGGTGCTCATGGTTCGAAATGGATTAAATCCATCACTAGCAAGCCCCAATCGTACATTCACGAGACTCTCGAGCAAAATGTGGATATAAAGAATCAAAATCTTTCCAAGCTTTACCGTCTGTGGATGTTGTAAGTTCCCATCTTTGATTCTTTTCTCATCATGCCACCTCATATAATTAGTTGTTTGACACATATACAACCTTTGCGGCTAGGTTTTAAGGGAAAATGCCAAACTACTTTAGCCGCTGAATTCGGCTAGCATCTTTGAGACAAATCAATATCATTAATCCCTTGTTGCTTTTCAACTTCTTTCCACCTTGAAGCATGACAAACATGGCAAGATGTGGCACTTTCATGGTCCTTCCAAAAGAGCATACAATCATTCCGACATGCGTCAATCTTCGATAATGAAGACCTAAATCCTTCACCAACTTCCTAGCTTCATTAAACGACTTGGGGGCAATTGGACTTGAGAATCAATTCTTGGATGATCTCGAGAAGATCGAAAAAGCAATATTACTCAATCCATGGACACACTTGAAAAGGTACAACCGGGATGATGAATGATAGTTTAGAAAATGATTTACAACCTGGATATAACTCTTGTTTACCATCCTCAACCAACTTAAAGAACTTCTTAGCCTCTACATTAGCATGCTCATTTATATCTTCGTGGAAACGTCCTTGATGGTCATTGGAAAGCTTATCAACCAGATCCCTATGAGTATCATATATCAAACTTTCCATGTTATCATGCACAATATTCCTCTGTGTATTTGGCCTAGAGGATATACCCTTGTCCTTGAAATGCCATTCTTTAATCTCTGGACCAATGCCATTGGCAATCAAATGATTATACACTTCATTTCTACGATACCAAAAACGATTATAACACTCCTTACACGGGCAACTTATCTGATCCCCCTCTGCTCGAGTAGAAAAAGCATAATCTAGAAAATCCTCCACTCCTCTAGCATACTCATTACTAGACCGTGAGTAATTGATCCAATTGTTGACTTCATTGTGCATGATCAGACCTAAATACAAAGTAGAACACATAAAAAGTTTAGAGTAAAGTAATACATTACACACTTCAAAAAATGTCATAGATTACAAGACTAATACCTATTTTAAATCATAAAAGGTTAATACATGAACTTTAGTGCATGACATGTCTAGTTACTTGATAAATATTGGGAGCCTTGGCTCCATATTTGCCTGCTATGCTAAAACAGACACATAGCAAACACAGATACAGAAACTTTAATTCATGTTGACTTAATGCCAAAAGAAGGATGAATAATCATTGGAATTTTATCGCACAAAAGCTTCAACGACTTAGGAAATGTTTGAAAGTTCTGACTTAGGGAATTTTATCCCTTGGTAGGATATACATGCCTATAGACCACTGAAACAAATATATTACTTATCAATATAGTGAGCAGAATCTATAGGAAACAAAATAGAAACTATAATAATTGATTGATTCGGAGACAAATTGAGTATAAGAAACTTAGTTTGCCAGTACCTTATGTAATTAATTAGCAATTGCCTATGTTGCAAGATTTTCTGATAAAAATATTAACATGTTGATTGACCTTTATTCGCATCCCTCTTTTATAACTGTTCTCCAAAAAATGATGAATATGCTAAAAGTGTTTAAGTCAAACATCAGAAACTATTTAGCACATGAACATGCATATATAATATCTAAATTGATGGGTTCACACAGTCAGAGCCATAGAAGACAATCATTAGAAATATGTACTCTTCTTTTTATACAGTCCATATCCATTAAAATAAGGGTGAATTTTTAATTTGACTACATTCAAATTCAGTTTTAGCATAAATCATTAAAAGACAACAAGCATAAAGAGATGGAACATATATAATAAGAAAATAAGAAGAGAAAACCCACAAAGAATAAGAAGAGAAAACATTACTTGATAATTGAAGAAACACAAAAAAAAAGGAACACTTGGAGATCACGAGAAGCCCAACTAAACAAATGACAACTTTCTTCTACAAGACATAAATACCCATCAAGAAAAAGAAAGACTCGAGAACAAACATTATACAATGCATAATATCAAAATAGTAGAAACAAAAGAGAAAACAAGCCCGGAAGAAAATGATGGTCTTTGTATGCAAGGAAATTAGGATAGGACTGTTAGTTTTAGTTAGCCTCGTGTACAATATACAATTAACATATTTCGTGGCAAATATACTAGGGGTCTCCATTCCGTATTACCGTACCGAATCATATGATAATTCAATAAAACGAATTTTCAGCACAACAATTTACCAAACCCAATACAAAACCAAATTTAATCGATTCAGTTTGGTAATTACCGAACTTTCAAAGGGAAAAAGAAAAAAAAAGAAACTTAAGTCCATATGGGCATTTCATCAAACAACAAAAGGGCATTCTTTGGTTATGAAAATACATGAAACTTATAAGTCTTTATCGCATCTTTTAGCCACTATCTTCCTCAATCAATAAAAAATAATTAATAAACAAGAAATTAGAATCAAGAATTACCTTATTTAAGGGATTGGAACCAAAAGATTTTTGCTGATAAACTGTTAACTAGCGTTTTCTTGAGTCAAATGAATAGACCAAAGATTGGAAGATGGTTGTGGCTCGTTCTTACGGTGGTGAGCAGTAAGAAATAAGAACTAAGAACTAAGAAGTAAGAATGGGTGGGCTTGTGGCTGCAAATTGAATTTAGAGTGTTGGAATGGAAATGATCGAGATTGATGCATGAACTATAAACTTCATAAAAATGCTTATGTTTTATAATTTTTTTTTTGACGCAAATGTTTTATAATATTTTGAAATCCAAAAAAGTTGAACTATTTATTCAGCCCGTCATAATTGTGCCCCGCCCCGCCCCGCTAGCTCTAGGTGGGCCAAATAACACTAACAAAAAATTCATATAAATTATAATTATTATTAGTAAAAAAATTTAAATTTCTTAAAAATTGGGGCGGCTGGGGACGAGCCAAGTTGGCCTCCCTCCCTCTGCCAGTGCTTTAACGGTTGCTTGTCTCCACCTAATTTTGTAATATCAATTAATTAAATAAATCGTCGGTCGTGTTTAATTAACGTGATGTAATTTTATGTTACCAAAATTGAGCTAAAAATTGTTACAAGTTAATTAAATAAAGTGTTACATAAAGTATTTTTTAATTAAAGTGATACCTATTTGTTTTACAAAAAAAATAACAAAAAAGTGTTACTTATAAAGTGTTACTTATTTAAAAGTGTTACATATAAGTGTTACATATTGATAAAGTGCTACAAAAGTGTTACATAATATTATATTATAAAAAGTGTTACAAACATGTGTTACATAAAGTACCTTATGTAAAAAGTGTTACAATTTAGTGTTACATAAGGTCATTTATGTTGTAGTGAATCCATTACTTAGTACATTAATTTATTAGTCCCTATGGATTCGACCTTGCTAACCCTATTCTATAAACTGCACCGTACACTTGCGGTGAAGCAAAAAAAATAAGGCGAACAAGTTTTTGGTGCCGTTGCCGGGGACAAATTAAATTTTTAGTACTAATATTCCGATAAATAGATTTATTTTTAATTTAGACATTTTTTCTTTCTTTTTATTTTGTTGTTTAATTCTACTCCTACTTTGTTTGACTTGTTTTCTTTAGTTGGTTCAGGTAGTGCATGAACACTAGCTCGAAGCAAGGAGAATTAGCACCGTTCATACCGGAGGTTGAGGCTTTTGCTAGGCGAAATAGCGTGGCTACTAAACGGGCAGAAAGACTGCAAGAACAGGCTATGGCAGACGTAGAAGATAACAACGGAGGCAATAACGGGGTTGACAACGGAGGTAACAACCGGGCCAACAGGGTCAACATTGAGTTACCAGTACCAGAGGTTCCGGCAGTCTAGCAGCAAGCGATTCGCGATTACTTTCGCCCACAGACCAATCGCAACTATGGTGCAATTGCCAATGTCCCAATCAATGCGAACAATTTTGGTGAGCCAAAGATCGATCTCGATGGTGCAGCAGAATCAGTTTGGGGGTTTCCCGTCTGAGGATCCCAATTCTCATCTTGCGAACTTCATGCACATTTGCAACACAATCAAGATGAATGGGGTGATTGATGATGCTATACGTCTGCGCATATTCCCTTTCTCTTTAAGGGATAAAACTAGAAACTAGCTAGGCACCCTAACTCAGGGGAGTGTTAATACCTGGGATGAGCTGAGTCAGAGGTTCTTGTTTAAATACTTCCCACCAAGTAAGTCACTACAGCTCAAAAGTGACATCACGCAGTTCAGGCAGTTTGATTCTGAGCCCTTGTATGAGGCCTGGGAGAGATTCCGAGATTTATTGAGGAGGTGCCCGCAACATGGATTTCCTGAGGATCAGCAGCTCTGCTTCTTTTATAACGGGTTGATGGGACAGACTAGGTCGTTTGTAGATGCTGCAACAGGAGGCGCTCTACTTGCAAGATTCCCAGAGGATGCATTCAACTTGTTGGAGGAGATGGCCATGAATATCTATCGGTGGCCCTCCGAGAGGACTAATGTGAAAAGGGTAGCCGAAGTTACTGATTCGGACCCAATTAAGGAGTTGACAGCTCAGATGACTGTATTGACAAATCAATTGAGTGCATTGACGATGGAAAATGAAAAAAACGCAGGTGTAAGTACTGGGGGAGTTCCTCTAGATCCCATAGAGGAAGCAAATTATGTTAACAACCGGAATTTCAATAATTACCAGAAAAATCAGACTCCTACCCATTACCATCCGGGTTTGAGGAACCACGAGAACTTCTCCTACACAAATACAAAGAATGTGATGCAACCACCACCGGGGTTTAATGTGACAAACGGTGTCATAAATGTTGAGGCTAAGCCAACTATGGAGGATATTTTCACCTCGTTTATAAATAAGACGAGGAACAGCAGTTCAATAAGGATGGCGAGGCGAAGCCGATAAAATTGAAAATCATGTCACACAATTGGCCAACACTATGGGGTCCCAAATGAAAAATCTTGAAACCCAAATTGGCCAATTAGCTACGATTATTGGTGGGCAGCATCAGAAGGCCAATTTCCGAGCAACACTGAGGTTAATCCAAAGGAGCAGTGTAAAGCCATTCGTCTGAGGAGTGGAACGGAATACGAGGGGCTAAAAATACCAGAAAATACAGGGGAGCATGGCCCGTGCGCCACCACACGGCCAGGTCGTGCATCCTTTAGGGGATGCGACTGTTGTCCCGGGAGACGTGGAAACTGAAGCAAATGGCGATGTTGAGGCCGAGGAAGGAGTTGAGGATCATCTTGCTGAACAAAAAGGGGCTGAGAAGTTTAAATCTTCCTCTAACCCTGATATTTCTAAACTTAATATTCCCCTTCTTTTTTCCCAACGTTTTCAAAAGAAAAAGCTAGATGCGCAATTTGCGAAATATTTGGATATATTTAAGAAACTGCATATTAACATACCTTTTGCAGACGCATTGGAGTAAATGCCCAATTACGCTAAATTGTTTAAGGATGTTATGTCAAAGAAAAGAAAGATGACTGGTTTCGAGACAGTCAATCTGACAGAAGAGTGCAGTGCGATAATCCAGAGGAAACTACCACAGAAATTAAAAGATCCGGGGAGTTTCACTATCCCTTGTGCTATTGGAGATGTTTTCTTTAATAAAGCGCTTTGTGATTTAGGAGCAAGTATTAACTTGATGCCCTTGTCCATTTTCAGGCAACTTGGATTGGGAGAGGTGAAGCCATCTACGGTCACCTTACAACTTGCGGACGATCACTCATGTATCCGAAGGGAATCATTGAGGATGTGCTTGTCAAAGTTGATAAATTCATATTCCCTGTGGATTTTTTGGTGCTGGATATGGAGGAGGACAAAGGCGTCCCTTTGATACTTGGGCATCCATTCCTAGCTACCGAGAAGGCCTTGATAGATGTGCAAAAGGGAAAACTCGCATTACGAGTTAATGATGAGCATGTTTTATTTACTATCTATAAGGCACTACAATTTCATGATGGAGTTGAAAGTTGTAGTTTCATAGACGTAGTTGAGTCTTGCATTGATGAATATGCGGATCATACATTGTTTAAGGATGATTTAGAGTTTGGTTTGACACATTCGTGTTCAACATCAAACATGATGATTGATTTTGATAACCAAGACTTGTATGACTGTGTTTGTGCTTCAGATAATATGCAGGAGCTACCGAGAAGCGCGGGAGGCGCGCACACGTAGAAAAATATGCGGGAGTCTGTTCTGCAGGGGTGCACGACCCATGCTGCAGGGCACGCCCAGGTCGTGTGCGTGGACAAAGAAGAAGAGGGGAGAAACCTGAAGAGCGCACGACCGTGCGTGCGTCTGAGCACGGGCAGCCCGTGCGTGGGGTCGAAGAAAAGGCAGCATCACCTGAAGCGCGCCGGCCCGTGCACGAGCATCCAGCATCGGTCGTCAACCCGAAGACCCATTTTCAAACCCAGAACTCAAGCCATTGCCCGAGCATCTCAAATATGCATTCCTTGGAGAAAATAACACGAATCCGGTAATCGTATCATCCCTTTTAACTTCAGTTCAACTTGATAAATTGCTTAGGGTGTTAAGAAAACATAAGTCTGTGATAGGTTGGTCAATTTCTGATTTGAAAGGCATAAGTCCATCGATTGTAATGCATAAAATTAGAATGGAAGATATCTATAAACCTTCGGTGCAAAATCAAAGAAGATTAAACCCTATAATGCAAGAGGTCGTTAGAAAAGAGGTTTTAAAATAGTTAGATGCTAGAATCATATATGTTTTTTCTGATAGCTCTTGGGTAAGTCCGGTACAAGTGGTACCAAAGAAAGGGGGGATGACTTTAGTTAGAAACGAAAGTGATGAGCTTATTGCGACTAGAATAGTTACTGTGTGGCGTATTTGCATTGATTATAGGAAGTTGAATGATGCCACTCGTAAATATCACTTTCCCCTTCCCTTTATTGATATGATGTTAGATCGCTTGGTGGGATATGATTATTATTATTTTCTCGATGATTATCCGGGTACAACAGATCATGATTGCCCCGGATGACCAAGAGAAAACGATATTTACATGCCCCTATGGTACGTTTGCATTTCACAGAATGCCATTCGGACTATGTAATGCACCCGCAACTTTTTAGCGATGCATGATGGCTATCTTTCATGATTTTATTGAGAAAATAATGGAGGTTTTTATGGATGATTTTTCTATTTTTGGAGATTCCTTTGATCATTGCTTGGATAATCTTTCTCTAGTGATGTAGAGATGCGAGGAAACTAACCTTATTTTGAATTGGGAGAAGTGTCATTTTATGGTACGAGATGGCATTGTATTAGGCCATCGGGTTTTTTTTGCAGGTTTAGAAGTGGACATAGCGAAGATTGTAGCAATTGAGAAACTCCTACCTCCAACAAATGAGAAGGCCATTAGAAGCTTTTTGGGGCACGCTGGATTCTACAGAAGGTTCATTCGTGACTTTTCTAAAATCACTAAACCTTTGAGTCAGTTATTAGAAAAAGATACTGCTTTCAATTTTTCCGATGATTATTTGCAGGCATTTGAAATTCTGAAGAAGGCTTTGGTGATAGCACCAATTCTTGTAGTTCCGGATTGGAGTCAACCCTTCGAGCTGATGTGTGATGCCAGTGACTTTGCAGTTGGGGCTGTTTTGGGTCAAAAAAGAGACAAGTTGTTCAGAGCCATCTACTATGCGAGCATAACTTTAGACAGTGCCCAGCAAAACTATACCACCACGGAGAAAGAAATACTGAAATTGTTTTTGCATTCGATAAGTTTTGATCTTACTTGATTGGAACTAAGACGATAGTCCACACAGACCACGCGGCGATCAAATATCTATTCGACAAGAAAGATGCAAAACCGAGACTGATTCGGTGGATCCTTTTATTGTAGGAGTTCGATGTGGAAATCCGGGATAGGAAGGGTTGCGAAAATATGGTAGCAGACCACTTGTCCAGGTTAGAGTACAAGAAAGATGAGAAAGAAGGCACAGATGCAATTCAGGAAGAGTTCCCGATGAGCAACTTTTAATGTTAGAGGCGAAATTCTCATGGTATGCAGATTTTGTGAATTATTTGGTTGCAGGAGTCATGCCTCCGGATTTATCCTCCTATCAAATGAAGAAGTTCCTTCATGATGTCAAGTTCTACATGTGGGACGACCCCTTGCTCTTTAAGAGGTGCGCAGACACTATCATTAGACGATGTGTGCCTCAAGAAGAGTGAGAGGGAGTTTTGCAACAGTGTCATTCTTCACCTTCCGGGGGACACTTCGGTCCGACACGTACTGCGGCAAAGGTATTGCAAAGTGGTTTATACCGGCCTACGATATCTAATGATTGCTATCTATATGTGCAGCAGTGTGATAGGTGCCAGCGGATGGGGAACATCTCGAGACGACATGAGATGCCCATGACCAATGTGATGGAAGTCGAGCTCTTTGATGTGTGGGGGATTGACTTTATGGGTCCCTTTCCATCGTCTTCGGGTTATCAGTACATTCTACTTGCAGTGGAATACGTATCTTGATGGGTTGAGGCGATTCCGACACAAACCAATGATGCGCGAGTAGTGCTAAAATTTTTAAAGAAAAATATATTCACTCGGTTTGGAACCTCGAGAGCTTTAATTAGCGATGGGGGGTCACACTTTGTGAATAAATTGATGAGCACTTTACTTGCGAAGTACGGGGTCAAGCACAAGGTGGTATTAGCATACCATCCGCAAGGGAACGGGCAAGCAGAGGTAGCCAATCGTGAGATTAAGCAAATCTTGGAAAAGACAGTGAATATAAATCACAAGGATTGGTCTATGAAGCTAGATGATGCATTATGGGCATATCGGACCGCATACAAGACACCATTGGGCACATCACCATATCAGTTGGTATTCGGGAAATCGTGTCACTTGCCCGTCGAGTTAGAGCATAAGGCGTTTTGGGTTGTGAAGAAGTTAAATTTTGACTTCCAAGCAGCGGGTGAGGAGAGGCTCTTACATTTGAACGAGATGGAGGAGTTCCGGGACAAAGCCTATGAAAATTCCCAGATTTACAAGGAATGCACCAAGAGATGGCATGATCGAATGATAAAGAAGAGAGAGTTTTTACCGGGTGAACAAGTCATTTTGTTTAACTCGCATCTTAAACTCTTTCCCGGAAAACTTAAGTCTCGGTGGTCGGGGCCATTTGTGATTAAGAAAAAAATCCTCCAGGAATAGTGGAATTGTTGAGACGAGATGGGGAGACGTTCATGGTAAATGGCCAGAGGATCAAGCATTACCTTCATATAGATCAAAAGGAAGAGGTGACACGCCTCACTATGCTGGAACCGTGATCGAGTAAAACAAGCGTCAAGCTATAGACGTTAAATTTAGCGCTTGTTGGGAGGCAACCCAATGGTTTGCTGATTTATTTCTTCCCATGTTTTGTTTGGTTTGTTTTCCCTTTTCTAAGTTAGGATTTCTATGCTTTCATAGGTTAGGATTTTCTTGCTTTCCCTAAAATTAAAAAAAAAATTGAGCTGAAGTGCGGTACCTAGCACGGGCAGGGCATGCGCCTTGCGCGCGGCCCGTGCGGGCACCAGCATCTGGGATTGAAATTGCGGCACCCTGCACGGGCAGCCCGTGCGCCTTGCGCATGTTCCGTGCGATTCCCAGGATTTTGAGTTGAAGTCTCGACACCCCGCACGGGCAGCCCGTGCGCTAGGCGCACGGCCCGTGCGTGTGTCGGTTGAGACAGTATTAACTCACGCAGAGGGCCATTTTTTTCATAAACTCATACTCCCTCTCGCGCACAGTCACAACCACTCGAAGCCCTCTCAAATTTTTTTGCAAAATTCACTTGGATTGTCACGACAAATTCACTTCCCACACTACTCACACAAGAATTACACACTTAAACTTGCTTGGAAGAGAAGATTTGAGTAGAAGGAGCACCTAGGGTTCAAGTTTCACATCTTTCCTAATTTTCGAGAATTAAGGTACGAACCTCAAGTTTTGTTTCGAATTTCTTGTAGATTATGGATTGGAGTTCTTATATGATGCATGTTTGATGAATTTGCCATGATTTAGCTTGATTTTTCTATTGGGCATTTTATCGAACACCTTGTGGGTTGTTGAATTAGGATATTTGTGGTTGATTGTATGATGAATTGTACATGAGCTTGATTATTTAGGGTGTTAGTGACTAGGATTCTCAGCAATTACATTGTTATTTGGGCTTGTAAGCTTAATTGTTGATTAAATTGTAGGGATGAGACACTACGCCATATTTGATTTGTTGTATGAAATTCATCACTTTCTTGTTATACTTGGCACGTACGTATTCTCACAATTATTTTGCCAGGTACTAACTCGAACATATGGCTGAATAAAGGAACCGACAAGGTCGAGGTAGACGAGGATGGGGGGCCACTGCCGCACGACAGGCGCCACACCCAGATAGCCCCGAGGCCTATGGACTGCTTTTGACTGAGGCCGATGAACTGGAGCGATGGAACAGGTTGATCACTCGTTCTTTCATGCCAACAAGATATGCCGACGATGATTGTACCCATGCTCTTGGGATACAAGAGGAGGTTTGGCAGATGTTCGAACGAGTGGGGTGGACCGTCTTCATGCAAGGGCGGTGGCCAATGTTTAAAACACTAGCGCTCGAGTTCCTGAGCACCTTGGATATTACTGAGGCGCGAGCAAACAATGAGCCCCAGGCAATCCATTTTCGATTGGGCAACGTGTGGAGGCACATCACTATCGCCCAACTCAATGAGATTTTTGGGGTACCGTCTAAAGCCCCTTTTTGGCCCGCAACGAATTATAGCCAGTATGATTTCTGGCGATTGTTGGTGCAGACATCGGAGACCGGCCCGATGCAATATGCGGCACACACGTCAAAGGCCTCATCACTCCAAAACCCCGTCTTCCGCTACATCCAAAAAGTAACGGCTCACTCCGTGTACGCTCGATACAACAACGGAGGTATGCAAGCTCGGGAGTTATACCTACTTTGGTGTATGCTCACCCGCACCCCTTACAACATGGCGGCTCACTTTATGGAACACGCCGTGTATGTTTCCAAGCGAGATCTTTGGGACAATCGATTGGGGGAATGCTAACCCCTATTGCTCGACATTTTGGCGTCGACATGACAAGAATGGAGCCCATAGCGGGTAGTCGGTAAGAACATGAACGCCCTTCGCACGATGACAATAATAACAGACGAAGAGAACATCCTCTGTTTCCAACAAAGGGTTGGACCAACCTTCCCACTTCCTAACCCGCAGCTCACAGCTGTGGTGGACAATGAAACTAATTGGCTCATGAACTCTGAGGCACATATCAGAGTCATGGAAGGCCTGCTTGCAAGGAAAAGGAGGAGGGTAGCCGGGTTGCCCGATGAGGAGGACTTGGCGATTGAGGCAAGGGAATATGATCGGCAAGAAAGAGGTTTCGAGCCAGGTTTCTAGCAGGGGGACTTTGAGCAAGGGTTTCCACAAGGGAGGCCCGACATTCCAGAGAGCTCCCACCAAGGTGAGGAGCGTGGGGGACAAGATTATTAGGATAGACTCAATGCTCTTGAGGAGAGCATGCAACAGCACAGGGACAATTTTCGGCATCACCAGGATGATTTTCGGCAGTACCGGGATGATTTCAGGCATCACCAGGAGGAGTTCCGTGCTTTGCGCACAGAGCAGGAGCAAAGGTATCAGGCCCAGGAGCAGAGGGAGTTGGAGATGTTGCAGACTATGCATCAGATACAAATGTGGCACATCTCCCAGGGCCACTTTCCGCCGCCACCCCCACAGTGAGACAGGTCTATTTCCACACTTTTTTTTTTAAATTCTATCTTCTCTTCTATGCGCTATAATTCATTCAAGTTTTGGGGGAGAGGTAGTAATTTGATTGAAGGGTATGGCGTTTTTGGATTCATGTAGTTGCATTTAGAGCATATAGGTTGCATTGCATTAGATGTTTGTTTTTTTTAGCAAGTTTATTGCTTTAGCACATTTATTGCTTTCTTAGTTGTTTAGGGAGTGAGTTGACCGCTATTGTGTGCTTGTTGTGATCTTGGGAGCATTTGTTGAACAGTTTATGTTGTTTTGAATTGGGTGTTGAGCGTGAGTTGACCGGGTTGAGAATAGATGATATGGAGCATGTGAATATTCAAATCATGGTTGACATACTTTGAATTATGCAATTACAAGCCTGTGAGCTTTTTGAGCCTTTATTGCTTTCATTATGTGCAGTCTTGTTTGTTGATTGAGTTTGTCATTCATGTTGATTTGAATTCTAGAACTTGCTCTGGTATCTCCGTCGAAGTCACATGTTGTATGCAATTTATGAAAATAATTTTAGGCCATTTTTGTTAAGCCTTTCAAGCCTTTTGCCTACCTTATGATATTTGATTTCCCTAGTTAGCCAATTCGAGCCTATTGCCTAATTTTTGATAGCCACATTTCAAGCCTTAACTTGATATATCTGTTGTCCTAAGCTTGAGCGTATAGCATTGAGTAAAGGGATTGAATAACGGGTTGAATGAAAGGATATCGAGAAGTTAGAAAATGGTGTGTATGTTGGGTGATTGGGAATAAAAGAAGAAAAGGAGGAAAAGAGAGGATACTCACAAAAGAGTCGGAAAAAAAAGCGACTGCATAAGTGAGTTGGCCATAAATGAACATATAGGCTGAGAATTGTGTTGTAAGGCGAAAGAGAATAAATTGGATGAAAAAGAAGGGAGAAATAGAGATGTGATAGAATAAAATGTGATTGGGGGTGCATAGTTGATTTGAATGAGAATAGTTGTTTGAGAAAAACGACGTGCTTACCAATCTATACACTTGAGTTTGAGTCGCTTTATCCATATTTCCCTACCTGAACCAAAGAGCTTTCATTACAACCATAAGCAAAGTCCTTTCTGATTTGTGAATTGCATACAATCGAGTTTTGTGGTGCTCATTCCGAAGGTAGCAGAGGCTGTCAGAGTCGATCAGTTCTGGCCCATTATTCTTAGTAATTTTTTGTTCAAAATTATTACTAAAATTCTCTCCAGCAGGTTGGCTCCGGTGGTGGCTTCTATCATCTCGATGGTTCAGTTTGGGTTTATTGCGGGCCGTCGTATCTTAAACTTTGACAATGGTGATTAGTTTAACCTGGTGATTACCCTGGGTTGGTAGGCTTACTGTGTGTTTGCTTGTTGGTCCAATCCTGTTGGATAAGTGCTTGCTTTGTCCTTATACAAGTCCAACTTAAATCCAGCCTACTTTGTGTTTGTTGGTGCCATAATATGCTTTGTGCTATTATGGTGAAAGTCCCACTAAACTTTATGTTAAGTGGGCATTAAGATTATGATGATGACCAATTTAATTCCCCAAGTATGTCTAATGAATCATAATGAGCCAAAAGTGGAGATTGTTGTATTTATTGGTCCATTATTGGTTGGCCCATTTTACAATAATTAAGGCCCACAAATTGCAACCCATTAGCAACCGGCCCAAATTGAACTCGACCCAATTGTGCATCTGGGTTTGGAATTCGGATTGCGGGATCCGAACACTAGTCTGCGGACCTCTTCGGTGTAATCCTGTCCATCCATTCCTATGCTTTGATCTCATATGTGGGTAAACCCTATTAAAGCCCTCTAACCCTAATTCATTATCAGCCTTCGAGTTTCTCTCTATTCTCACTTGATCCTCTGTGTTCTTCAGTGTTTGTTTTCTCTCTCTAGAAATCTCACTCTCTCATTGGATTACTATGTGATATTGGGTACGAGTGTGATAGATCTGAGTGTTCTATATACTTGTCCACCATCTTTGTGTACAAACTCTGAGTTTCTGAGTGAGCTAGGATTTTTGGGGGTTCTGAGGGTGTTTCTAGGGTTTCACTGGATCTATTGGGTTCGTACTTAATTGGGTTCTTGGAGGCTAGTGTGGCTTGGCTTTGTGGGTGCCATTTTCTGGTTCTCTGGTGACTGTTGTGGTTGGGGAAACTGGTCGTGAGCTGAAATATTTTCATATTCGGACTTCGGGCTTTTGCCTATATATCCTTTATTCTTTTGTTTCTATTATATTTCTTTTGATTTGAGTCTTAGAGTACTACTGTGTATAATAGACTTAATTTCTTGAGTCTGTAATTTGATATACTCAGTGTACTATCCTTTCTTTGAGGCGGATAGATACACAACAGATCATATGCCAGTGATTCTTTCATATGCCAAAATGATTCGTTCACCCTGTTTAATTTTGTTATTTGCGGTTGGTCGTATATATACGCTAAGGAGGCTGGAATGAGAGCATTGGAATATGTTATACTAGTATTGTTTAACAACATGTCCCCACATCAGTATTCGATCTCCATATTCAGCATCCCAATGCATGTTGATCAAGAGTATGCTGCCAACCGATCAGCAGATTCCTTCAAAATATGTTCAGACCCATAAGTAGAGATGTTAAACGGACTGGCCCTAGCCTTATAGGGCCAGTCCTAGTGGGCTTTGGGCTAAATGGGCCGGCGTTAAACCAGCTAGTAATATTGGAACTTAACCCTAACCCTAGCAGGCTTCAGGCTTAACGGGTCACTATCGGGCTATAAGTCAAAAAATTTAAAAATATATATTTAAATTTAAAATTTTAAACTCGAATATATATCATATTTTAAGTTAAATTATTCATTATAAATAAAATTCATGCAAAGTTTCTAATTACATTGCATTATCAAACTTATAAAATTAAATATTTTATGATTTAAATTTTGAAAATAAAATAATTATAACTAAAGCTACCCACAACTAACACTTTTTTCCGTAATTACTCATATGACTATAAGTTAAAATTTCCAAAACCTGATATTTAAATCTAAAACTTTAAATTTGAGCATATATGACATTTAAATTTAACATTTGAAGTTATTAGGAAATCATAAATGCACATAAAAAAATTGATAGTTGCAATATTCCAATTAAAATAATCTATATCTATATATGTATAATAACAAACATGTTCCCAAATTTGTTTTCTCGCCTATTTGCACTTGCTAAAAACGAGATTAGCTATCTTTGTTTTTGAAAAAATGAAAAAAACCAAAATAGATGTATATGTCCAATATCTTCATAATTATATCATTAATTTTGTTAATCTTAATTATGGTATGCATTGGCATTTTAATTTAGGTATGTCTAATTAGAGTTAAATACTATACACATGAATTTGGAAAGATTTTATTAAATATATATACATATATATATAGTTTGTTGCCGAAATTATTTTAATTTATCATTAACGTTGTTCTTTTTAATTTTGGCATGCATAATATAATTTATGTATGACTAATCAGTATTACGATCTAAATGAGAATATAAAACAAATCAGTATTATGTCCTATAAATTATATCTTTTGTTTTTTACGATCAATTTAATATGATTTTATAATTTTTTAACAAATCGTTAATTGTAATGAGAATTTATATTTTCAAAAATAGTGTATGAAAATTTTAATTTGGTATTACAATATACATTATTAGAGTTTAATCTTTTAATTGTATTATTATATTATAAATGAATTTATATTAAATTTATTTTTTAAAATCTTTAAATATTATAAACAATACTAAAAAATACATGTTTGGAGTGTGGTATCATATTTTTTATTTAAGCGAATTATTTTAGAACAATTTGGACAAATTACAAACTCTGGATTATTTTATACATTTTAAAATTTTAATATAACTCAAATCCTTAATATATAATACATAATATATGATGAAAAAAGAACGTAATGTTATTTCAAACCTGAAAAAATTATGTACGGTGTGTGCTAAATTTTAAAATATATTAATGCGTCATTATATTTAAAAATTATATATTTTAATTGAATTTAATATACTTTTTAAAGTGCAATCTTCTAATTGTATTATTATATTTATAAATAAAATTGAATTTAATTTATTTTTAACAATGTATAAATAATATCGTAAATATATTTGAAGTATAATATAATATTGTTATTGAAATTTAAAATAAATAAAAAATTCTAAAAATATGTATTCATAACATATTATTAAAATAGCGTATAATGTAATTTCAAAAATTATAAAAAAAAATGATTCATTGGTTTCATTTCAAATTATTTAAAATGTAAAAATGTTAGTTATATATTTTTTAATGACATACATATTATTATTGTAAAATTATTAGTATAAAATGATGAATACTATTTATTTTATAATGTATTAAAAATTTAAATTAGGTCCACAAAATCCGGCTGCCCCATCGGGCCGATCATTTCAGGCGGTGGAGTGGGTCTGGCCAATCTCAAAATAGATTAGATGGAGTTTCGGTCTGACCCAACCTGGATTTTCTCTTTGGCCCAGCGGGCCAACTCGGATTGGTTCATTTGACAACTCTATTTATTATTAAGATAGCTCGTGCATCGCACGAAGGCCTCATCTAGTATATATAAAGAGAGACTATTCTTAGAATAGTAACTTTAATATTTTCCCGCCTAAATCACATTACTAAAAAATATTAAAGTTATATTAAAAATAAGAAATAATAAGTGTTTGAGATTTTATTATTTTTATAGTCAACTTTTTTTAAATAAATTACCTTTTAAAATTATATTAAAAAAAATAAAATTATGTAAAATGAACTTTCCAAATCTGTGTGTGTAGTTAATTATTATAGTTGTCTTTTATCTTATTTTTTTAAAAATCTAATAACTTTTTCGTTTTTTAACCATTTTTGATGTATAATATATATAATTAATCATCATTTTATAATCTTCAATTTGATACCATCATTGTATATATACAATAAAAAATAAACATAATAAAAATACAAGATATATTTATCATTATTTTGTAATGGGCTTTTAAAATTATGCATTGGAGATATTAGACATTAATTTGTATAGCAATGTATTTTGATTGTTTATGATATATGTATAGTTGCTATTTGGGCATGCTCATATCATCAATAATTATATAGAGCAATATTTAAGTTGATTAAATTTAACTAAAAATACTTATTTTAATTGAAGAAAATATCTCAAAATATATATCCAAATATTATATACATATGTCTATACCTATATATATATACATATATATGTGTGTGTGTGTGTGTGTGTAAGAAAAAAATAATTTTTTGTTTAATATGAAATTATATTCATAATAGTTTTTTATATATAGAAAATTATTTTTTGTATTAACATACTTTTCATTTAAATAAAAATTATTTTTCATATTTGTCAACTTATTTTGATATTCAACTTTCAAAGTTGTACAATAACCATTAGATATAAACTTTTCTACTTTATATCTTTGTGATATATGTGTGTGTGTATATATAGAATACTTTTTATTTTTTGAAATATTTATTTTTCCCTAAAATTATGTTGTTAAATATAAAATATAATTTTTCTTTGGTCCTTTTAATAATTATGACAATTGTTCAGCTTTGTAAACCGTAAGAAATATTGGAATTCAAAATGATTTTATTATTGATTGTACTGAAAATACAATGCATTAAATATTTAAAAGCATTGGGCAGTTAAGAAACGGTTACTTTCTTATATATAAATATGCTCTATAAATAGATACAATTCATTTTCACAAAATTTGTTATCAACCAAATATATGTATTTAAAGAGGTTTTCATAGTTTGTATTGATTTATTTTTTATAGTTTAATTGGATGGTTTATAATCAAATTAACCATCTTTATATTTTAATTATCTATTGAAATGTTAGCAAATCATATTTATAAAATTAAAGTGCATGCTTCGTACAGTCTAAGACGTACCAAATATGAGAACTTGAATAGAGAAAAATAATTAGAAAATCCAAATAATACAATACATTCCCACAATAAAATTTCAAAAATTTAAAAATTGACTTAACAATATGTATAAATAAAATTATTGTATGAAGTTCTCATATGCATGTATTAATTTTTAATTTATTGCATGACCAACTTTGTAAAACTTTCGCCACCAATTTACATATATGAACATTTTGCATCTGAATTAATTACTACAACTTTGAAAAAGTATGAAACCAATTTTCACACTTATTAAGAATATAAACCTGACTAAAACGAAATGTGCGAAAAAGTTGTGCCTTGTGCGATTTAATGAAAAATTAGTTTTCAAAATCTAACACAAATACATAATATTGAATATTGTCGATGTTGGTGGGATATTTGATGAATACGATAATATGGGGAATGTGAAGATGAAGCCATATTTGGTGATTATGATTCAAATTTAGGATCAACAATATCGAAGTGTCTCTCTAAAATAATTTAAATAGTATAAATATAAGAAGATTTAGCATAAATAATAAGCTGCCAAAAAAATCTCTGAACACAAAATCAATTGTTATTTCAATGGTAAAAGATACTTCAATGGTAAAGGATACATAAAATATTCCTATAAACATTCCGCCAAATAGAATTCTATTATTGAACAATTTAGGAAAGTTTAAATAGTTAATCAGTATTTAAAATTTGATTAATATTATAGTATACAAAAATGTAATGTCCACCATTGAAACAAAGAATAATATATATGAATAGAAATAATGTATAAAATCGTAGTAATCATAGTAGTAGTAAGTAGAAGAAGTAGTAGTAAGTAGTAGTAGTAATAGTAGTAGTAGTAGTAGTAGTAGTAGTAGTAGTAGTAGTAGTAGTAGTAGTAACAATAATAATAATGCTATTTCTAATATTAATTAATTATAGTCAATGATTAAATAATTTTTAAAATATGAGTAATATATATAAATAGAATTGATAGTATAGACTCACTTTTGGTATAAAGTAGGAATATCATTTACAAATTTTTCCTAGTTTTTATACATATAAAATAAGAATACCATATATAATATTTTCCTAATTTATATACATATAAAGCAGTAATACCATTTACAATATTTTTCTAAGTTAAAATATTACCAAATATAAGAAATAAAAAAGCGAGGACTGTTTTGTTTCAGACTCCTAACTTTTATACATATATAAAATAAAATAGGAATACCATTTATAATATTTTTCTAATTAATACAATTTATAATATTTTCCTAATTTATATACATATATAATGTAGGAATACCATTTACAATTTTTTCCTAATATAAGAAGTAAAAAGAGCGGGAAATTTTTTATTTCGGACTTCCTATATTATATATATATATATATATATATATATATATTACTTTTGCTAGAGAATAGGGGCAAAAAAGAATTAGAAGAAAAAAAGATGAATTTTGAGAGTGTGATTGGATATGAGATGAAAAAGTAATGATGAAAGTTGATTTGATTTAAAAATAATAAAATAATGATTGTGTATTATTGATAGTTAGAAATGTGTGAGTGGGTTAATAGTGAAATTTGTGGGAGAATGTGTAATAATGATTAGTTGTTTTGTGAAAAAATGTGTAGATGTGGTGGTAAGAGAAAAAAATGAGAAAAAGTGAAAGTGAGTGAATAATATATTTTCTGAAAATTTTCATAAATAATTGTATGTTTGGTAAAAAATATTCTCTCGGAACAATAATAGAAATCTGCTCATATCCAATCGCAGCCTTCATTTTCAAGTTGACTGGAAATACATCCATAATTAGTTGAATTGTAAAAGAGTTTTTGAATAAGATTGAGTAATATATAAAAAATGAAAAAGAGAGTTGTCCTGATCACAGGCTGATCAGGTAACCAAATATAATCCTGGAAATAATGTCATAAAACCAAATGAAATGGTCACAAGCCGACCAAATGGCTGAATGGTTGGGACCTCGTTAAAACCTCCCAAAGTAAAACCCACCCTTGTGGGAAAAACCCTTGGAAGGAAAAAGAGTACCCCCCAGGAAAGAAACAGGCGCCCAAAAAATGGGAAAAGAATCCTGAAGCAGTGGCGCACTAAGTAACAAACCTATAGTTGGATTGGCCAACATAGTCATCAGTGATATATTGCAGAATGTAGGTCACAAGGGGTGTAAGTGTAAGGTTTAGAAGGGGGGGTTGAATAAACCTTACCAAATTTTCGATTTAGTCCTTTTAAATATTCAGAGTTGATACTACACAGTTGTGTCCTTGATGGACAGCCAATTTAGTTAATCAAGTAGAGTTAGTCTCTCAACGGACTCAACTCGAGTGTTGATGGAATAACTTAGTCATTATGTCTAAATTAACTCAACTCGTGGTTTTGTTTTTCAGTTGGAAGACTTAACACCCTTAAGTTTGGTTAAGCAAGGATTTAGTGCTTGGTTTAGTACTTAGAAATTATCAAGTGGATAGCAAATTTATCAAAGATTTAAACAATTAAGATGCAGAATTAAAGTCTTTGAAATGTAAATGACACAATGAAATTTTTATAGAGGTTCGAAGATGGGGTAATTCTTCTACTCCTCTCTTCTCCAACTCCTGGAGGAATCCACTAGGTAATGATCGGTTTACAAAGTGGTAATCCAAATACAAGTTTTGATCACACAAATGACTTGATCCTTCTGGACTCGATCCGAGACGCCTTGATCACTCACCGGTGGCTTCTCGTGCGACTCGGCTTCTTCACGCAGGGAAGTTGCCTTGCTACTACTGACTCACTTGCTCAAGCTCTTTGGATTTGATCACGAAGCCCTCCAAAAGCTTAAGACTTGGTTCGACCTTGAACCTTCCTACAATCCTTCGTGGAATGTAGACCCCTTGATTTTTCAAGATTTTTCCTCTTCAATCGATTGAAGATTATCCTTCCTTCACGGTGAGTGTTGGATTGATGTTCTTCGTAGTGTAGGCTTGAGGATTGAGAATATTTGATTTTCAAATAATTGCTTGAACGTTTTACGTTCAGTCCGTCACTTATTCTCAATGTCATTTCTCAGCCTTTTATAGTGATCTTTCAAAAATTTGCCCGTTGAAGAGATAGGCTTATTTTTGAAAGTCACTTGCAGTCGTTGGCTTGTCTTGTTGCGATCCTTGGAATTGCCATTTCCTCGTATGAATTGTTTTTCACCTTTTCGAGTTCGACACGGTGTAGTGTTTCCCATTTGTTCATTCCTTTTGCACGCTTCGACGGGACTGAGCACTCCGAAAAGGTGGTATGGAGATATTACTTGTTTAAGTAATTCTCTTAATTTACGTCGCAACGGATCTTTTTCGATTATCTCGACTTGACCGCATTTCTTTGCTTTCCCCAGGTGACTTAGAGTCGACTTCCAATCATGGATGACTCTTCCGTCATTTCAACTTGAGACTTGGCTTTTCTTGAGTTGACTTGACCGATACTCCACTCACCGCATCTCACCGCTTCTTAAGTAGAGTTCCCGTCTACTCTTCTTTGCCATACTCAAATTGTCTCGCAAATGAAGTCTTCCTTCTAGTCTTCAGTTGTCTTCTTGCATGTTAGGGTATAGCTGACTTAACTTAGCTTGGCCAGCCCTATTTATTACAATGCATTTTACAACAAGAATGGGGTGCCAACTTCCTATTCTAAGTTTTACATGGCATTCATCAAAATCTAAACAATAAATTTCCTAACACAGAAGCTCTGCGGGCGGGACGCCCCACCATGTGCCTCCCTCCGTCTTGTTGCTCAAAGATGTCGGCAACCCAATTGCCTTTCCAAAGTTTTGTCCAACCCTTAGCAAAAGCATACTGAATTGCCCAAATTGTTGCGATCAATTCAGCCTCAAACGCATATCCCGAACCACAATGAAGAACAAAGCACCCTCGAAAGAAACCTCTACAGTTCTGGAAGACTCCGAAAGCAGTGAGAGTGCCCGACGCCCCGGATGCCCTTCCATCTGTATTAACCTTGATCCAACCTGGGAGTGGTTTTTGCCAGTTAACCTCTACAATCTTCGGTGCTTTTTTAGCCCTCCCAAGAACTCGCAGGTTGCGCAGAATAAACAGGTCTTGTTGGTCATTGTGCATGCATCCCCGGTCCAATGATGATGATTCTACAATGAGTACTCGAAGACGAACAATTGTCGGATCCAAAGTCCATATTTTGTTGTGAAAAACCAACACGTTGTGGATATGCCATATGAGCCATATGCAGGAAAGTATAGCCACACGTCAAAGGAAAGAAACCTGGTTGCTGAAATGAAACGTCATTAACTGCACCAGTAATTCATTGAAACTATATGCCTCAAAAGGGTGAACCTTGAATGAATCAAAGATCCATCGCCAGAGAGCTCCTGCAAAGACACGAGAGACAAATAAATGGTCAACTGATTCTGCCGAATCCCGACAAAGAGCACAAATCGAAGGGCCAGTAAAACTTCCCCTAGCTTGTAATAAATCCAGGACAGCCAGTCGATTGTGAATAGCGCGTCACACCACCACCAATCTCCGTTCCGGGATGTGCTGCGACCAAATCCAAGAACCCCACTTGACTGTGGGATGATAGGGACGGATGTGATTATATGATGCCTTTGAGGTAACCAAACCATCCTCAGAATTCAACCAGACTCGTGTATCTCTGGAATCCGGCGCTATAGGGATGCGTACTATAGCCCGAACCAGATCCAGATAAGCCTCCACAAATGAGAAGGTAAAGTGCTAGGTTCCGTCATAAAAATAGTCTGAAATACGCTGATGAAATAAGTATCTATAGTCCTCTGGGATGCCAATTTTGTCTGCTATAGAGTAGCCCAGCCAATTAGCAATCCAAAATAATACCTCGGAATTAGCCCCTGGGATCCAACGAGAGTCATCCATGCAAGCCGAAATGCGAGGTTTAATCCCAGCCCAAATTGAAGAAGGAAGAAAGGACCGCTGAATCGCCCCATCCCTTGTAAAGTAACGGTGCCTTAGGATTCTAAAGACCACCGAGTCCGAGTTCGCGACCTTCCAACCCAATTTCTCCAAGAAAGCCGTGTTAGCCACCACAATCGAGCGGGCGCCCTGGCCCCCTTCGTTCCTAGGCGTGCAACATTTATTCCAATTCACCGCCACATTTCCCTTAGTATTCACATCCCCCGTCCAGATGAAATTACGCATGGCCCTTTCCATTTGCTTGAGCAGAGTACCAGGCCATTTGTAAACCATCATGGTGTGCACAAAAGAACTAGTAATCACCGAGTTAACAAGACAAACTCTACCAGCAAGGGAAAGAGAAGAACATTTCCATCTTCTGAATTTGAGGATAGTCTTATCAAAGACGGGTTGTAAGTCCGCCACCTTAGGAGCGCCTAGGTATACTGTGGGGAACATCCCGGTGGATCCCCATGATATTTTGCACCCTCCCACGGACATATGATGAAACCCGCGAACCAAAGTAAACTTTAGATTTCTGCGAATTAAACACTTGACCCGAGATATCTGCATAAAGAGTGAGAATCTGAAGAAGGACACGGGCATTGGCTGAAGAAGCCCCACACATAATAACAATATCATCCGCGTATAAGATGGATGATGGGAAGGTAATACCCCTGGGCGCCGTGAATGGAGATAAGCGGATCTGATCCACCGCCACATCAATAAACCGACTCAGTACTTCCTCCGTAATGCAAAACAATAATAGGGATAAAGGATCCCCTTGTCTGACTCCTCTAAAATAGGGGAAGTAACCTACCGGCGTCCCATTTAACAACACTGATATCCTAGACGACCGAAGAACAACATCAACCCAATGAACAAAAACCTCGGAGAAACCAAAGCGGCGCAGGACGTGTAGTAAGAGATCTCACTTCAATGTATCAAACGCCTTTCGGATATCAATTTTCAAGATCATATTCGAATCCGTGCGATCCTGCAAGACGTTGAACTCTTCCGAGACCATGGCAATACAATCATGAATCTGCCTTCCCGGGATAAACCCAAACTGCGTCGGAGATAAGTAGGCAGCAATAAACAAGCCCAAACGCGTAGCCAATATCTTCGTGATGATCTTAAACAGAAAATTACTCATAAAAATCGGACGAAAGTTTTCAATGACATTAGCATCCTTAGTCTTTGGGATGAGCGCCATAAAGCTGGCATTCAAGCCCAAAGGTAGTGACGAGCTACTGAAGAAAAAGCGAACAACAGCAATCACCTCGACGGAGATGACATCCCAGAAATGGCGAGAAAAGATCCCATTGAAACCGTCTGGCCCCAGGGAACTATCTGAATCCATATCAAAAACCGTTTTCTTAATCTCTGAATCCGAAGGAATGGCTGTTAGCCTAGCATTATCCTGTGCCTCAACCCTTGGGGAAATTACCTGGTCAATTAAAGAGTAATCCGAGGGGGGATCCCCAGCGTCCGCGAAGAGCTCCTTATAGAAAGAAATGATAGGATCCCCAAGGATCGATGTATCATTCGTGTAACTGTCTGCCACTAGGAGCCCTTGATCCCCGTGCGCCCCGTACGAATCTGGCTGCGATGCTGAAAAAATGCCGTATTACGATCCCCATCCTTAGCCAAGCAGAATGCGCCTTTTGCTTAAGGATTTCTGATTGTAATAGCAGTGTTTGAGATAGCCTCATTTGGGCATCCAGCTCGCTATCCCGGAGAGCAGCTGTATAACCCAAATTCTCGATGTCTGCCTGAATCTGACGAACTTGCTCCATCTGGAATTCCACCCTACGATTAATATCCCCAAACACATCCCTATTCCAGTCTTTAATAACCCGTCTCAACCGTTTGAACTTCCACATGACACGCAGCAAAGGATTGTTCGTGTAGCATGGGGAAACCCAAGAAGCGGTAACCAAATCCTAGAATGTATCCTGATAAACCCACATACGTTGGAAATGGAACGGAACCGGTCCCCTATTAGTGGAAGAAGAACAAGAAACCA
Source organism: Rehmannia glutinosa (assembly GCA_016081115.2). Lineage (NCBI taxonomy): Eukaryota > Viridiplantae > Streptophyta > Magnoliopsida > Lamiales > Orobanchaceae > Rehmannia > Rehmannia glutinosa. The sequence continues at coordinate 34,817,442 of CM071930.1, forward strand.
AAATGGGGTGGTGGTCGGATCCAATGCTTGGAAGGACTAAGCCCTTAACAGCTTGCCAAAAAGAGAAATATTGACAAGTTGCAAGGGCTCGATTAACTTAGCCTGAAGTAAGGATAAAGAGGCCTACGGGGGGAGCACCAAGTAAATGAATTCCCCGTAGTCGGCACCGCAAACAAACCTGCATCCTCCAAGAAGTCCCTGAAATCCTGACATGAGGCTTGGGATAGAGTATCATTGCAAGAACGCTCATGATGGCCCAAGACCGCGTTAAAATCCCCAACAAGCAACAAATCAGTAAGACCCAAATTCCTCAAATCCAACCAAAGCGCACGCCGTGCAATGTGATCACACAAACCGTGAGCAAAAGCAACATGAAAAACCAAAGAACCGAATTAAACTTGCAAAACAATGCATTGGTTAGAAGACCAAACCTGGTTAAGTATGGAAATACTAGCATCACGGAAAACCCAAATATTAGCCCGTCCATTTCCCCGAAAATTCCGAGCCACAAAAGTCAAACCCAAGCTATGCAAATATGAATCTGAAATCGCCGAAATGTCCACCTTAGGCTCGCAGATAGACAAAATAGAAGGTTTATGCTTTTGACATAAAGCCTTAAGAACATTGCGAGATGCAACGTTCCCAATCCCCCGGATGTTCCAAAAGATGCAATTCATTGAGACGGTGGGGGGGTGCCCATGACGAACGCACGGTGAAGACATGTGTGTGTTTTGAAGCTGATTCAGACGATTGAGATTGTACCACTTCATCTTCATAGTCTGCCCATCTCTTTGAAGCTGGAAAGTCCATTTCATGTGGCCTTGGGTGATCTAATTCAATAGCAATGTCATGAATTGCTGGTGATGGACCCTTGGTGACACTTTGGAGTAATCTGGACTTGACTGAGCCCAGAGAACTGTCCCAGAAGGCACGCGTAAGAGCCCGAATAGGCTTCCCCAATGGGTGCTGAACCGTAAAAGGTAGAATAGTGGACATAGTCTCCGTGGAGGAAGTAGAAGCTTTGGGAACAGATTCCCTTGCTGGATAATCGGAGTGAGATTTTGCTGACGGCTGATCGGGGTTGTCGTCTGAAACCAGAGCCTCAAATGTGTTACTCGTATGTATATCCATAGAGCAAGTGACTATTGCACAGGTAGGGGATCCTACACGCATAGTCGAACCCGTATTTCCCATTGAGTCATCAACGGCCTTGCCCTTGTCCTACTGCACAGGACAATAGGTTTTATGGACCCTTGAACGACCCCGTTGCACCAAATTCTGACGTCCTGTTGAAGTCCTTTGCCGCCCCTGATCAGGAGTGGCATGTCCTTCCGTAGTTGGTTGCCTTGCTGGAGTAATGTGGCAAGAGGTCGTGGAATGTCCCGTGATACTGCACTTCGAGCAAAATTCCGGCAATTTTTCATACCATAATGACACGAATGAGCACTGACACACTCGTTCAACCATGATGTGATCCTCCAATGGCTTTGACAGATCAATTTCCACCAACACCCGGATGAAGTGACCCAGAGAACCATCCAGCGATCGCTGGTCTATTTGTATTGGGTTCCCAATTGCATTGGCGATCCCCAAGATGGTATTAGGATCCCAATATTCCAAACCAAGCTCGAAGATTCAAACCCAAATGCTTGCCAAAGACGTGTGCACTTTGTATGGATTGAAATCCGGGACCCATGGAGAGAGTTTAATAGTTCCCGGATTAAACGCCCAGTTAATACGAGCATGAGCCCGAGCACGATCCTGCGCATTAGAAAACTTAACACAAAAAAATCCCTTACCCAAGGGGATTAGTTTCTAGTCAGTTTTAATTCCCGATAGTTTAGATAGGCGTTTATGCAACATCATGGTCGCCCATGGCTTATTTCCTTTCCCTAAAATCACCCTTCCAATTAAAGAATTAGAAAATTCGGTGACGCATTATTGGTAAACATGTTCATCAATAGTGACGGAATAATAGTCACCTTTTCTTACTGGCTTGGGGATAGTATTTGTTGTGCAAGAAACCACATGAGAAAATGATTTGAAATTACCTTGGGCCTGTGTATCATAATCACTAGCATGTTGGGTACCTGTGACCTGTGAAAAAGTAGAACCTGAAGGATGGGGATTTCCCGAAACCATTTTCACATAAGTGTTGACCAATTGAGGATTAGTGTTGGATTCATGAGCCGATTGTCGAAGGTTCGATGCATGGGGGTTGGCCCTGTTGTCGTAGATTCCAGCCGCTTGAGGAACATTGAAGGTCGGACGCGCAGCTTGAATGCTCTGGAGATGGTTGAGGTTGGCCCAGGGGTCATCACCCCCTAGGAGAGGGCGTCCCTGGGACTGCTGGCTGCCGCTGGCCCCCCATTAACTCCCAAGGGAGGACCAGCCCCCCCATGGATGTAGGAATCCATGGGGGTAAAGGGACGCCCCACATGGTGCGCTGGGGTGTGAGGGGGCACAGCCCCCCTATTACCGCCCACAAGATGTGCAGCGGCAGGTGGCGAGGCGATGCTGGGGACCTGCTGCGTGTGGGCGACGCTAGGAGGCTGTGGCGAGGGAGTTCCTTGCGCGCTGCTGGTACGAGGTTGTTGCTGGGACGAGGAAGTTGCTGGGGGCACTAGTGGTACGAGGTTGTTGCTAGGGGCGCTGGGGGACCACTCCGGCTGCTGTAGGTTGTTGTTGCCGATGGCATGTAGGAGTGCAGCGGGACCACACCTGCTGCTGTGAACGTCGAAGAAGACGGATGTCCGTTGATGGTTTTATAAGACAAAAAATTCCACGGCACACCGTAGAAAGAGAAAGTTCCCGACGTCGATGGCTTCCCACGTGCATGGTGCGGTTCAAAGTTCGAAGTTAATCCGGAAAAAGCAAGAGACTTCGGCGAGGCCATGGCTGGCAATGGCACCGGAGGTATATAACGTAGTGTCCGATCCGTATGCAAGAGAGAGAAGAGAGAGAAACCCTAGAGAGAGAATTTTTTACCTTACTTCTTCTTGAATTGTAAAAGAGTTGAAATTGGTAGATATATCAAATCGTAATTTTTATTCTTATACCCTACCAAGATTTTTTGAGAAAAGTCCAAGAATTTATTCCATATTTATCTGCTGTAAACACCATATTTAATTTGCTATATTCCCTTTTAAATTTGTGAAATTTTGGTAAATATTTTTTTTGAGAAAGGAAATATATAATGAATTATGGATGGTAATGAAGCGAAATTGAATTTGGACAAAAACTCTATTGCGCTATTAACTAGTGTTACACCCGTACAACGCACAGTGAATGTTATATTGGATTGTTGCAATTGGATTGTGTTGAACAATATAGAGTTTATTGTGTTGAACCATTGGATGGATGTTAAAATACTAATATTAATAAAATATAAAAATGTAAAATAGAATTCAAACAAATTATTGAAATTAAAGCACTATAAAAAAACTACAAATTTTGAAAGACTTCTTTGTACACCACATTCATTGTTTGCTTGTTGTTTGATTCGTCGTCACCACAGACTAATATTTTCAAACTATTGCGATTGGTGACTCGGGAAACATCAACATATAATTGGCCATGACTGAATACTAGATTCCGCAAAAATAGCCCGACATTAGAGAGAGATTGGACTTGACTCTTATTTATAGTCATTTCATACGATACAATAAGGGGGAACTGTCTTCGTTGAAACTTGAATGGAATTCTGAGGTCTGATGGGATTAATGTCATTCGCGGAATCAACACCTTATGACCTGCATTTGTTCCGGTGAGAATTTTAGCTTCAATTACATGTTTGGCGAGCCTCGTAATAACCAAACTAGTGTCGTTACACAGTCCAATTGAATGGTTCATGTTCCTCAAGAGCATAACCGGAGTACCAACCTTCAAATGCAATTCATGGTTAGGAACACAGGAACATCTTATCCCGTTCAAAAATTCTGGCGTGTGTAGATCATGCAAAAAGTCAACATTAGCATCGAATTTGCAAGTGCTGTCGGAGCTCAAATAAGTCTGGCCCTCAAATGAATTTAACGATGTCATATATTTATTTATGGACTCAACAACATCGATGGTTAGTGCCAGTATAGCCCTCTCTTTCAAGTAAGTCGGATCATCAATGGCGTCTCTAAACATCATATAAGTACTTTCAACAATAGTTGTAATCGGATCACCAGAAGATTCTAGCAAGATATCATCGGGTATATCAATAGTTGCACAACTATCAATCGATCCTCCAACCGTTCCATCTCCAATGCTTGCAATCCATTCAGAAAATTGCACCAAATCTGCATAATCATCGGTTCCACCTAAGCTTTGAAGACGCATGATCTTAGTCAGTTTTAAAACTGTGCAATCTTTCCACAAATACGATGAATTAATCGTTGCATTTACAATATCCTGACGACTTTCCTTAGGTATAACAGGCAATATCTATCTAAAGTCTCCACCAAATACAACAGTTTTCCCTCTAAACGGTGTATGTTCCGCCAATGGGTTGTCAAGTTTTAAAAGAGATCTTAAATTTTCGTCAAATGCTTCAAAGCAATATTGTGCATCATTGGTGCTTCGTCCCAGATTATAAGCTTATAACAAATAATCAATTCCGCAAGCGGACTCTCCTGATTGATATTGCATGTTGAGTCTTCATTTGGGGTAAAGGGAATAACAAATCGTGAATGTGCGATCCCCGCCACCTGGCAAATGTAAGATACGCAATGCCGCTTGATGCCACATTTAGTACAATTTCTCATTTTGATCTCAACGCCGAAGATAAAGCCCTCCAAAAAAAGTCTTGCTTGTGCCTCCATATCCGTAGACAAAGAACATACCACCTTTATCGGATATCACTGCATGCATTATATTCGAGTAAACGCTACGTTGTTCATCATTGAGTTTGGAAATTAGATTCTGGTGCTCAACCAATAACACTTTACGATCATAGCGCAACTCATCGTGTATCAGTCTATTTTGGTGGTTTTGAAGATTGTCAACATCCGGAAATGGCATCAAATCAAAATTGTGTAGACTCTTACCACGACTTTGCAATAATTTTTCAATCTCCGATAAGGCAAGATTCTTAATTTGGTTCTCACTCAATACCAGATCTGCAAAAGAAGAAGACAAAATATAATAAATTTCATAACTAATATGAATATTACTAAAATTTATAAACTATGAAAATAATCGCCCAAAAGGAATTCCATAAGATATGAAATATAATGCATAAATACCTTGATGATTTAGAAGTCGTCTTTGATAGAATATCATCAGAAAAGAACTCCCAACCCTTCTCCCACACTGCTTCTGGCCTGATCAAAGAATCCAATGACAACAATGACGCAAACAAATTTCTTAGGGTCTTAGTAGATGCTCAGTGACTCGCTTCAATGATGGCGTCAATATATTCCCTATCGTCTTCTAACAAACCAAGAGCATAGCAAGCTTCGCGATAGGAAGAGTGTTGCACACCATTGACCTTCTTATAGTCATCATGACACGTAGCCCCTCGGACCATGTTAATGAGACACCTCAAATAGTACATATCCCCACAACCCGGAGAGGCATAAAAAACCCGGCTTATTGATTTACCAATCTTCCTCGGCATCCACTTTCTAAGATATGGTTTCCAAATGAATTTAGTTGGAGCTTCAGCGTAAGTCAATTCCCTAGCTTGAGTATATACTTTATTGGCTTCCATCCATGCTAAAAACATGCTTTCTTTAATAGAATCTTTCTTTAGAACATCATCAATTATTTCAGAATCAGAGAAAATAACATTCTGCTCATTGTAGGTCCCAAGGGGTGTAAGTGTAAGGTTTAGAAGGGGGGGTTGAATAAACCTGTTCACTTGGTTTTATACCAATGATTTGGGCTTCCTAGACTTGAGTTTTGTGTTGTTTTTGATTATTTTGAGTCATTTGAGTAGCCAATCCATGTTGAGAGCCAATTATATTGAGTTTATAGTCATAGTAATGAATCGTATATCAAAAGAAGTACAAACGAGCAAACAACGAGAGATTGATTTGAAGAAACGTCCAAACGCGTCTGAAATTTCCATCACTGGCAGCGTTTAGTATTTTGACCATAACTCTCTCTACAAAATTGATATTGAGGTGATTCAAGTGGCTATAGAAAGCTAAGAGATAGGGCTACAACTTTGATGAAGGACTCAAAACCGAATTCGGACGTTTGGATGGCGCTGCAGCGCGGAGGCGAAAATCTGGGCAGCGGCCAAATGCTGGATGGCGCTGCAGCGCCCGGGTGTGTTATGTGCGCGCTGCAGCGCCCATTTTTGAGTGCTGCAGCGCCCGTGGGCGGATAAAACAATAAAAGTCCGATTTTCAGATCTAAAAACAGGGGGACTATAAATAGATACATGGGAGGCTTGAACTAGGAGGGGAGAAAAGGTCTGGAAAAGACCCAAGAACACAAGAAATAGCTCAACTTCATCAAGGAAGAATCAAGGGAAGAATCGGGTCGAATTGGAGCTCGAGGATTGAAGATTAATCGAGAGATTATCTACTTCCCCTAAGTTTTCTCATTCTTTGTGCTTTAATCTTTCATTTTAGCTTGTCATGAATATGAACAATTTGTCTATGAGTTGTTTATTTGTAATGAATAGCTAAACTTCTTGTGATTTTCGGGTTTTGGAAGTAGATTAATTGAACTTTTGTTGAATGTTTTAATCTTAATTGAAGTTATTGTCTTGAAGCTTTATTTGAGTACTTTGTTCTTATTCTTGTTTTATCATTTGGCCAATGATTTAGCATGTTTGATATATTGATTCATAATTCGAGAGATGAGTTTCAATATTAGATCTTGAGTACTTGACATGAATATTTGTATAATCGAGAGGTTTGTGAATATTTGTGAGGATATATGATCTTTTGTGCATTTGGGAGTTGTGTATCTTATGTTGAGTAGAGATGCTAGCATAGATATTTCAATCTACACTTTATATACATCTCGAGAGGGAGGATAAAATACCGTTGTGATCGTCTTATAGGTGTATTGATGATAACTTTGGATTTGATTAAATTGGACAACAAGAGGAATATTAATTGAAACCATAACCCGGGAATCCATTTCATTCCCTTGATAATTCCATTATTATTTGCATCTTGTGTTTTTGTGGTTAACCTTGTCTTTACTTCTACTACAATTATCAAATTTCGATCGTCTAAATAAAAATAAGACTATCTTAGTTTAATACTTAGCACATAAATTTATTAGTCTCCGTGGATACGACCTTGCTTACCCTATTCTATAAACTACACCGTACACTTGCGGTGAAGCTAAAAATAAGGCGAACAAAACCTTACCAAATTTTCGATTTAGTCCTTTTAAATATACAGAGTTGATTCTGCACAGTTGTGTCCTTGATGGACAATGATCGATTTAATCAATCGAGAGTTAGTCTCTCAACGACTCAAATTTGAGCCGTTGATGGAATAACTCACCGTTGATTGATTCTAAATTAACTCAACTGTGGTTTTGTTTACACGGAAGACTTAACACCCTTAAGTTTGATTAAGCAAGAGTTTAGTGCTAGGTTTAGTACTAGTATTATCAAGTGGATAGCAAATTTATCGTGAGATATAAGCGATTAAAAATGCAGAATTAAAGTCTTTGAAATGTAAATGACACAATGAAATTTTTATAGAGGTTCGAGATGGGGTAATTCTTCTACTCCTCTATTCTCCAACTCCCGGAGGAATCCACTAGGTAATGATCGGTTTACAAAGTGGTAATGCATCCCGGATACAAGTCTTGATCACAAAGCCGACTTGATCCTTTGGGACTCGATCCAGAGACGCCTTGATCACTCACCGGCTTCTCGTGCGACTCGGCTTCTTCACAGGCAATTTGCTTTGCTACTACTGACTCACTTGCTCAAGCTCTTTGGATTTGATCACGAAGCCCTCCAAAAGCTTAAGACTTGGTTCAACATTGAACCTTCCTACAATCCTTCCTGGAATGTAGACCCCTTGTTTTCAGTGTTTTTCTCTTCAACTGATTGAAGTTATCTTTCCTTCACAGGTGAGTGTTGGATTGATGTTCTTCGTAATGTAGGCTTGAGGATTGAGAATGTTTCATTTTTCTAATATGCTTGTATATCTCATATGTGTGTCATCCTTCTTCTCAAACAAACTCCTCAGCCTTTTATAGTGAACTTTCAAAAATTTGCCCGTTGAAGAGATAGGCTTATTTTTGAAAGTCACTTGCAGTCGTTGGCTTGTCTTGTTGCGCTTCTTGGAATTGCCATTTCCTCGTATGAATTGTTCTTTCACCTTTTCGAGTTCGACACGGTGTGGTGCTTCCCATTGGTTCATTCCTTTTGCACGCTTCTCGGGGTGAGCACTCAGAAAGGTGGTATGGAGATATTACTTGTTTAAGTAAATCTCTTGATTTACTCGTGCAACGGTTCTTTTTCGATTATCTCGACTTGAATGCATTTTCTTGCTTTCCCCAGGTGATTTAGAGTCGACTTCCAATCATTGGATGACTCTTCCGTCATTTCAACTTGAGACTTGGCTTTTCTTGAGTTGACTTGACGATGCTCCACTCACCGCATCTCACCGCTTCTCCAAAGAGTTCCCCGTCTACTCTTTTTTGCCATACTCACTGTCTCGCGTGAAGTCTTCCTTCAAGTCTTGATTGTCTTCTTGCATGTTAGGGCGTAGGCGACTTAACTCGGCTTGGCCACTCTATTTATTACAATGCATTTTACAACAAGAATTGGGGTGCCAACTTTCTATTCTAAGTTTTACATGGCATTCATCAAAATCTTAAACAATAAATTTCCTAACAATTTCCCCCTTTTTGATGATGCCAAAACTTAAACCATTCAAAAATGCAAATAGCAAAGATACATACAGATAGTGTATTGACATAGAATGTATGCGCAGAATAGATCCGTTTATTGATCATATCATTCTTGTTCTTTTACACAATCAAGTTTACAAGGTGTATCGAGCACATATTTGTCTTCACAAAAAAATAAAGAATTTATAGCTTTATTACAGAAGACTTACATTGTATGTATTTACATAATAAAATACACGAAGGGGTGGACAACAACACTTCATCTCCTTCGTTGTCTCCTTCTTTCATCTTGATCAGCATCTTCTTCTCTTCTTCTCTTTTTCTCGTCGTCACCGCCTTTTTTTTCTTTTCATATGCCTTCCTGGCGCTTCATCTCTTCTTATTCTTTCCCCTCTCTCCTCCCATAGCTGAGTTTGTCTCTTGTTTTCTTCTTCTAGTCTTTTCACATACTCAGCGTTAGTTTTCGCCACTTGCAAATTCGCTACTTGGTCAAGCCCAGCCCAGTAGATCCCTCCTTTCTTTCCTGGATCCACATATTCAATGTTTTTGGGCGAGGCCTGGGTCCAAGCTTCTTCCTCCACTACGCTTCTTCCTCTACCTCTCTATCAGACGGGGTCTTCTTTCTTTCCAAACAAACTTCTTTCGGTGAGTGACCAAAGGAGTGACCGCGAGTCTGCGGTAGTGCTGCTTGCTGTCGGCTTCTTCACATAACGTGAGACCCTTTTCCCAAGATACAAGTCCCAAGCTTGAGCCATAGACATATTTGCAAAGTATCCCTCGATTCGAGCGTTTTAAATTCATCAACTGATCGTGGCTCGTCCCGACATCCGAGATGGCATAAGTGTCTCTGCTTCTTTGGAATGCCTCCGTGTTCTTTCAAGATGTTCATGATTCGGGCATCCATTCTACCTTCCACTTCCTTCATCCCCGCTTCAATAGTTTTTCTCTTATCGGCCATGGATATAGCAGTGTTGGAGTGGCGAGTCACGGGAGTTTGCTTTGCTTATGATGTCACCGTGATGAGGACCTTGTTGGGGGTTTGTGCAATCATCAATGTCACATCCGTCGACCCTTCCCCTCAACAAGCTTTCCTTTCTTTTGTTTCAAGACTTCCTCACCGATTTTCCCTTCTCACCGCTTTGCTCCTTTCTTCTCGGCTTGATTTTAGCGCTTTAAGGTATTCCTCTTCCCCCTTTTTGGCATCATCAAAGGATAGAGGAACCCCGGGAACATATTGGCAAGCATGAAGTCGAGTCTTCGATGGCCGAGTTCTACTTTCGAAATCTTTGCGTTGTATGCGGACGGAATTCGGATCGAGTAGCATTGGATTCTCACAAATCGGCTTCATCTCGGCCATGAGAAGGCTGAATTTTCTTGTCATGTGTTCTTCCAAACGCCGTAGATCATTTGTATTTTGCTCACGCAGCAGCTTTATCTCGGCGGTGTGAGCTTCATGCATATGCTCAATATGTTCTCTCGGCTTTGTTTTTGCATCGATTTTCACTCTCCATACCAAAGACTTGTTGAACAATGTCCTGAAGAATCGACTTGTTCCACACGCATTGTTTGTTCTTTGTTGCCACCATTCCCTTATTCTCGATGCCTCTCAAGTCGCCTCAAGTCGGCCGTAAGGTTGGCATCTCTGTTGTCCGGTCGCATGTCCAAAGAGGCTGATGCCTCTCCATCCGTTCAACCTCGGCGAATAATGCCTTGAACACTTTGCGGCCTTCACCGATTCTTCCGTTGCGGTGATGGCCATACAACATCAAAGTCATAAGCGGTGGAACAATGGTGCCTGATGAAAAGACGGAGCTGGTCCGTGATAGCGTCGCGTTCATTCTCGACTCTTCATGGAGGTCGGGTACCTCCAGGGAAAAAGGAAAGGATTCTATAAATGATTCATCACCACCCACTGGGATTTGTTCGATGATGAGCGGTGCGCGTGAAGTTCTTTTAGGAATCGACCCTGCTGCAGCTTGAGGAGCCTGTGCAGTGGTCTCTTGTTCACCGGGTTTTGTTGTGAAGTGGACCCGGCTTGCGAGCCTCAACTGTCTTAATGACCGTTGGTCTCAAATGATTTTTCCATTTCAATGATCGTCCTCGGCCGTATAAGAAGCGTCATCGGACGATGATGAGATTTCCATTGGTGGCTCATCATCAAAGTTAAAGGTTTGACGAGTAGTCTTGGGATCGACTTGCTCGTGCTTGGAACATCCGCAATGAGTCTTTTGGATTTGTCACGGGGGATGACTCGAACTTCTTCTTCGCTTTCCGATCCCGGAAAAGTGACATCGAGGATTGTCCTGGGAATCATGAAGTGCGCTTATCTCCTTCTCGGATGGGTCGATGATAGCGGGAGGGATGTTCTCTACATCGCTTCTTTACCCCGGGAAGTCTCAACCTCCCGTGGGCCTTCGACTCCACCTCCGGCGGTCTCTCTTGCAACGAGGCCTTGTCCTCCCTTTCGACTTCGACAAAGCAGTGTTAGCCGTCTTAGGGTCTTCTATGGTGGCATCCATTGAGTCTCGAACCCCATGGATTGCACTTTCATCGCCTGTGTGTTAACTCCCGGTGCTGTTCCTTCCCTGCCTCGACCGCATCGCGGCGTCATTAGCCTTCGAGCGGTTGGCACCTCACCGAGACAGCAGTCTCAATCGTCGAGCGTCGTTGATGGCAACTTGTTGTTCTTCTTGTGTTTGTAATTTCTCTCCTTCGCCTCCTTGATTCGTTGTGGAGTCATCTGCGGCATCCTCCGACCTAGGCTGCGGTGGAGGGAGTTTCCCCCTCGGTGCGCACCCGGTGAGTGACTTGGAATGGGGTCACTCGTCTCCAAACTCCCTACTGTTTTGATTGATTTGTTCAGCCGTTGGGGCGGTGGTAAAACACCTTCAATAGGGGTTGGCTCGATCAGGGTCCCCATTATCCCGCTTTCATCGCCACTCCCTTATTGCCTTCTTCCGAGTGAGTGGGGAAGTGGTGGCGAACAACAACGGTGGCTATTTGTGAACCACTCCCATTGGATCGATTTCACACCGTGTTCGAGGACTCTCCTGGTCCCTCCATCGTCTTTGCTCGTGAAGGATTCTCGATTCATGCAATGCTTGCTGCATTTGCAACTCTTCTTACAGTAGAAAGAAGATTCTCCCGATCCTCATCACCGCGGAGAAGACATCAAGGAGAGGATGTGTGTGTTACGTGGTGCCGAGATAGGGCGGATGCTTGCCTTCTCACGTGCCTCGGCTTCCTCGGCTTGCTTTTCTCTCTCATTTTCCTTGAAAATTTGCGGGATGTCTATGCAATTGTCTTCATCAAGTCTTTGAGCACACGATCTTTAGTCCAAGGAAATTTAGCAGTTCCTCTTCTTCTTCTATAAACTCGTCGTTGGAACTGTTCCCTTGACTTACTCAACTTCCATTTCCTCCACTCACGCAGACGATTTTGGATGTCCGGGTAAGGTGGAGATAGGATCATTACATCACTATCCGCTCTAGCGGGTTCTTTTTGTGTTTGTTTGTGTGAACTACGGTGTGTGTCTTGAGTTGCCTCTGCTGATCGCCTTCAACAGACTTGGTCTGTTTCATCAACTACATCCGAGACTCTACTTCTCCAGCGCCTCCGATATCTGCTCTAGCCGAGTGGTGACTCACCGGGTTTCTCCACTCGGAGCGCTTGATAATTTGTCTTCGTCTCCTAGTTTGTACCGGGGATTTACGGTTCGAGACGGTGTCTTCTCGAGTCTTGAGCGGCGGGGCCGGTGTCTTTGGTGTCTTTTTCTCGAGGAGCGGGCCATCGTGGTTTCTCGCTTCTCCTCTTTTGACGATCGGAGAAGGTATTTGTGAGTCCTTCTCGACCGGCTGCTGCAGGGCGGGGAGACACGGCCGCCTTTGGGGGGTGACTCTGGCTGCAGGGGACAGAGCATGTTTGGTTTTCTTTGCTGCGAGGGGCGTGATCTTCTTAGCAAAAGCAGGGGCAGCTTTCTTCTTGGGTGGAGAGGAAAACAGTATCTTCGGGTCACCGATTCCCCCTCACCGTGTCGCCTCTCTTGGCGTAAGCTCTCTTCTCGTGCGCCCGAGAGAGGTTTGCTCAACATCCTCTTGTTAACATGGAATGCCTTCCCATGTCTAAGAGGACTCCTTTTACCTCCAATAGCCGCCAATCACTAGGCCATATCCTAGGGATCCTCCAAATGAGCCATCTTCCTTGAAGGACTTGTTCCCCACGTTCGCAGTCTGTCCAGAGACAAACTCAGCCCGGTTTATCTTCTTTTCTTCGATGATTGCAGCCATTACAATCAGCTTTGCCTTTGACAGATTGGTCAAAGTCGCCAAATTTGATGTCGATACATTTGGCAACTATATCCAACAACTTGTGATAATCCTCCTTCAAAGAGCTCTTTTTTCTTTGTGTATATTATTTTATCAAAGATAGTCGGACTTGGCTATTTCTTTCCACGCGTCGGCCCAAGTTTACATCGGCTTCTTTAATCTCGGATGCTCCTTCCTGGGTAGTGAGCAATGTTCACCAAATCTTTGCGAGATAGTCACCGCTTTCCGTGAATGATGACTTGATTCCTTCATCGTGAATCTCGGCATTCACGTAGAATTGTGCGACCTCCTCCACATAGGTCATCGGATATTCTAACGTTAGAAACGGTTTCAAATCCGACGCGTTTCCAACTTCTCGGCGATTTTCTTCACTAGGGTGTCGTCGGACCCTGTTTCATCATTCCACAAAATCCACCGTAGAGCCGGTGTGGGATTTGCTTTCCTAACTTGGTAAAGTCATAAGTTGGTGCCATTTCTCGGGATTATATCAAGGAAAAACTCAGAGATTGACTTGGAGATAGATAGGGCTTCGAGAGTATTTTGCCTTTGCTTTTGAGAGAAAGAGATGAACAGTTTTAGAAGTGTGAGAGAGAAACGGACGAAAATGGTTTAAATATGGTTTATGAAAGGACGTGCGGGTGGTTTTTGAAATGTGATCGAAATCAACGGCTTGGATTTTGCACGCCTATTGAGCATTTAATGTCTCATATTTAATGCGGCAAATTTATATCCAATCATAAGCTTGGTGTGCGCTTTTATGTCTCAGTACACATCATCATTATGCTAACGTATTCCTTAAACATTCCCGCTTAGTCAAAACGATTGCGTTTTTGTCACTTTGCTTATAAGTGACTCAAAACATTCTTTAGATGATTTAACTTTACTTCTCACAGTTCTCTTAGTGACTCAAATGCTATCACCGACTCGGTGTAGTTGTCTTCCGATCTGGTGATTTCTCGAAATTTACGTGTTCACTCTTCTTCACCTCCTTTTCTCGTTCCATTTCTTTTCTTTGATTCTTCTCGTGTCTCGGCTTAGTTCAATTAATCCCAACTCATGTTTGAGTTCTTCAAATCTTGACTCACATAATGGTTTTGTGAAGATGTCACTAGTTGTTTATCGCTTGAGATATATTCCAGGATGATGTCCTTCTTTTCAACATGATCTCTTATGAAGTGATATCCGACATCAATGTGCTTTGTTCTTGAATGCAACACAGATTTTGAGTGATTGCAATTGCACTTGTGTTATCACACATGATTGGAATTTCTTTTTCCTCAATTTCATAGTCTCTCACCATTCTTTGTCTCATCCATAGGACTTGGGCACAATACAATTGCCCGCAGCTATGTATTCTCGCCTCACCGTAGAGGTGGCTATTGAGTTTTGCTTCTTGCTAAACCAGAAATCAGCCTGTTTCTAGCATTTGACATGTGCCTCAAGTGCTCTTCCTGTCCACTCGCATCCAAAGATAGTCGAATCAATAGCCAATTAGCTTGAATCCACCTTCCTTTGGATACCATAGGCCTACTTCTTGGCTTCCTTTCAAGTATCTCAATATTCTCTTAGTCTTTGTCATATGGCTCTCTTTTGGAGCAGATTGAAATCTTGCACATACACCTACAAAGAAAGGTGATGTCCGGCCCGCTTTGTGAGATAGAGCAATGATCCAATAAGTGCTCAGTATCTTGTTTGATCTACAAGCTTACCATCCGCATCCATGTCCATTTTGACGGATGTGTTCATTGGTATTTTTACGAAGACTTCTCCTCCATACCAAACTTCTTCATTAAATATCCGTGTATTTTGTTTGACTTATGAAGGTTCCATCCTTCACTGTTTCACTTGGAGTCCAAGGAAGAATGTCGACTCTCCCATCATGCTCATTTCAAATTTACTTTGCATGAGGTTTGAAAATTTTTCACACGAGTTCTTTGTTAGTGGATCCAAAAATGATGTCATCCACATATATTTGAACAAGCAAAGATACTCTTTTTGTCTTGAATTCTGAAAAGTGTTCTATCTACTTTTCCTTTTGTGAATCCTTTTTCGATTAGGAATTGTGACAAGGTATCATGCCATGCTCGGGTGCCTGCTTCAATCCATACAAGGCTTTCTTGAGTTTGTATACCTTATCTCCAAGAGTCTTCTCGCTCAAATCCTGGAGGTTGTTCAACATACACTTCTTCTTCCAATAAACCATTTAGGAATACACTTTTTACATCCATCTCGATATACAATGAAATTCTTGTGAGTCGCATAGGCAAGAAACATCCTTATAGCTTCCAATCTTGCTACGGGGCAAATGTTTCATCAAAATCTATCCTTTCTTCTTGGAAATATCCTTTGGCTACTAGTCTTGCTTTGTTTCTTACCACGTAACCTTCCTCGTTCATCTTATTTCGAACACCCATTTGGTGCCAATAACATTTTGATGTATGGGTCTTTGCACTAATTCCCATACTTTATTTCTTTCAAACTGATTCACTCTTCTTGCATTGCTTGAATCCAATGTGTGTCGTTCAATGCTTGTGACACATCTTTGGGCTCTATTTGCGAGATGAAGCATGTGAACATGGCTTCTTGTTGAGTTCGATCTTGTTTTGACACCTTCTCTTATATCTCCAATGACAAGTTCTCGTGGATGGTCTCTCGGCCATCTTACATCGAGTTGGAGTAAGTTAGCCGGATTGATCGACTTGCACTGTGTTCTTTGTGGTCGCTCTCTCGTAATCACTTAGCCGCAAATTTTCCAAATTGTTTTTGAGATTCACTATCTCATCTTCTTCGAATTGATAATTCCAAATTTCACTTGAAAGATAGGGACTTTTCTCAGTATGGTTGGATGATTCAAATTATCACCGACTCTTCAATGTCTTCTCCATTTATATTTGGCTCATCAAATACCACATGAATGGATTCTTCGCAACCATAGTCCTTTTGTTGAGTATTCTCAGGCTTTGCTTTCAAATGAGTATCCTAAGAAGATACCTTCATCGACTTTAGCATCAAAAGCCTTTAGATTGTCTTTGCCATTGTTGTGGATGAAGCATTTGCATCCAAATATTCTCAAATATGCAACATTTGGTTTTCTTCCACCGGATCTCATAGGGAGTCTTTGTCACCGTCTATTTATCATACATCTGTTTTGAGTGTAGCAAGTCGTGTTGATTGCTTGACCCAAAATCATTTTGGTAACTCGCTCACCTAACATGGTCCTTCCGCTTCTTTGAGGGTTCTATTTCTTCTTTCTCGCAACTCCATTCTCATTGTGGAGTCCTTGTCAGCGATAGTTCATGACCAATACCATTCTCAATACAATCTTGAGTTATTATTCCATTGACAAACTCGGTTCCTGCATGCGATCTTATTTTGATAATGGTTTGACTCTTCTCGTTTTGAATCCTCTTCATCACCGTGGTAGTTTTTGTAGAGTTTCTTTCTTCTTACACATGAATATTGTCCATGTATATCTTGAGTAGTCATCTACTACCACCAAGGTGTATTTCTTTCCACTTATCTTTGGCAGTTCCATCAAATAGATCCATATGAAGCGGATGCAATATTCTTTCTTGTTGAGGATGGGCACGTCTTTTCTTTGAATGACGACTTGATTTGTTTTCCCTTCGACATCGTCACATATACTCTCCTTCTTGTATCTTCGAGTCCGGAAGTCCTTCTACAAGATTACTTACGCAAGCTTGTTAATCATTTTGAAGTTCAGTGACTCGGCTTTTTGTGCCACAATAACTTGATTCAATTGCGCTCTTTGCTAGTAGACAGTCTTTGGGTGTTGCGATTGACCAATCCACTACATACATATTTTTCTCGTCTACATCCTTGCAAAGACAACTTCATTTGATTCAATATCTTTGATTTGGCATATACCCATGTTGAATCCAACATTGTAGCCCTTGTCACGAGTTGATCGATGCTCGATAAATTGAAGTTGAGTCCTTCAACATATGCAACATCTGTGATCTCTAATCCATTCCTCTTGATGGATCCAATGCCTCTTATTTCGCCAGAGCTTCATTTCCTCCAAATATGACTTTTGCTCCTTTAACTTCCTTGAATTTTGACAGATTTTTCTTATTTCTGTCATATGTCCGGAATGACCACTATCCATGTACCATGTTCCTTGGCACTCACTGCTCCTTGAACCCGCAATCAAGGAAATTAAGTTTTAGGTACCCATACTTGTCCGGGTCCCGAGGGGTTAGAATTGTAAGATGATCCAACCAACCTATAGCCAAATGATTTGACTCTAAGAGGTTGCCATCTATTAGTGCCATAATCATAATTAATCCTGGCAAATTGCTTGGGGATTCTAGGTTCATACATCTGTCTCTTTTGTCCGTATGCTGCATATGTGTTTTAGCAATTGCCTTTCTTGGGTAATTGTGGTGTCTTTGAGTGTAGTGCCTAGGTGCATATGTATGCTTTGATGAAAGCTCTTATACTTTTGAAATGGTCTTTCTTTGAGTTCTAGGCCTTTGCCATTTGGGCTTATATTCCATAAGTCTATCTTTGATAGTTCACATTATTCCAATCACTTGGCTTGGATATTTTCTACCATTCCCATCATATGTATTTCTTTTATGGATTTTCTGGGTTTTTTGGTAGCTCGCTTCTTCTTTACTGAGTATTTTCTTTTGGAGTTTGCTTTGAGGGACTCGGCCGAATCTCTTCTCACTGTCCCTTTCAAAGACACTCAATCGGTCATTTTCCTTTTCCTTTATAACCAAGGCCGTTTGCTTGTTATTGTGCTTTGGAGTGAATGTGTGTGTAACATTTAGAGTTTTGGATTTTTCGGACTCTTCATGGCTTGAAGATCCTTTTTCCAAAATTAATTTTGAGGTTTGACATAGCACGAGAGAATTAAATCCTAAGCCTTGTCTTGTCTCCACATTCTCTTTGACTCATAATAAGATCATCCAATGATTTAGATGCCTCAGTGAATGAGGCAATAACATTCTTGAGGTCATTCTCCTCTTTTCTATAGCAGCAATTTCTGCTATTAATTTAGCATTTTCAAATTTTAAACTTTCATTCTCATCGCCTACTTGACTTAGAGTACTCGGCTCCTTAGTCGGCTTTGAGTTTTGACTTTTGAGTAGGTTGTTTTCCTCATTCAATAGTGTGTGTGAGGATTTAATGTGTTCAAAATCTTTCATCATTTTGCCTAATGAATCATAAAGATCAGTGGGTGATGAAGTGTGTGTGTCACATCACTATCACTAGTGTCCGAGTTTGATGAGTTAGAGTGTACCTCATCTTCTTGGTCAAGTTGATCTTGTTCCTTGGCCATCAAGCGGATCGGGGCTTCTTCTTCGTAGTCACTTGAGTAGTCACTTCATTTGCTCTCTCAATCACCGTCTCTCTTGACTTGGTCATTTAAAGATCTCTGCAGCCATCATTGCCTTTTTCTTTTCTTGTCTTCTTTCTCTCAAGACATTCCTTTCTTCTTCATCCATGTACTTGTTAACTACGAGGATATGAGCAATCAATGGCATAGTGACCTGGTTGTCTACAGTTCAACATAGATATTCACTTTTGATCGACTCTTTCCATTCTTGAGTTGTCGGCCCTCGATACTCAACTTTTTGATGATTTGTTCTCTTGGTTGGCCTATCTTCCCTTGATTTGGAGGAGCTGAGTGTCTTCCTCGGAAGATTCACCCTTTCCTCTCTTGTAGTTCTTATTAAAGAACTTGTTGAATCTTTTAACCATCGTGGCTATTTCTTCCGGTCAATGACTTCTTTGACCTCGGCTCTCTTCCCATCTTTGACAATTAGAGCAAATTGTTTTGGGTACAACTGCCTCTTCTTGGTCTTTTCTTCTCGGCTCAAACTCGTAGGCTTTGAGGTCCGAGAATAACTCATGGTTGGATGTCTTTGATAGGTCCATGGAATGTCTCGGTGCCATGACCTTCATTTCCCATTCACCGAAGACTTTTTAGGATTTTCATACACATTTCCTTCTCGTGTATATTCCTTTCCAAGTGCGAGATAGCTCATTTGTGATTTCAGAACTAAGCATCCATTGATCCAGGTTTTCTCCCGAGATCATTTTGAAGTTCTCAAATTTCTCAGACCACGATAATTTGTTTTCTTTGATTTGCTCGAGCCTTCACAAATCAATGTCACTGTCCTGCATTTCCTTAGCCGTTTTGCATGATTTGACTTTATTGAACATGGCTTTGTCCAAGGTTTTGTAAAGGATGTCCTTGGCTACTTTGTCCAGGTTGTATCTTTTTCTGTCATCATTTGTCCACTCGTTCTTGGTTTTTCAACCATGGCCGGTCCAGGAGCAACATCTTCTTCTCCTTCACCGCAACTCTTCGTCATGTTTGTGTTCACCTTTAATATTTGCAGAGAGGCCCATCTTCTATCACTATCCTCATCTCATCATGTAATGCTTTGATAGATGAGCCCGCATACGAATTTTCCAATCATCAAATTCTTCAATAGTGAACATAGGGATGCGTGTCAAATTTGCTTCCATGATAATAACTTTTAATGATAGAAAAGAGTTTTGAAGGTTTAAGTACTAAAGCGGACTTTGAAAAGTTTGGAGATCTAGTTCAAGAACCGGTGCGGAGGGTTCAATGAACCAACCGCTCCGATACCACTTGTAGGTCCCAAGGGGTGTAAGTGTAAGGTTTAGAAGGGGGTTGAATAAACCTTACCAAATTTTCGATTTAGTCCTTTTAAATATACGAGTTGATTCTACACACCGTGTCTTGATGGACAATCGATTTAGTCAATCAAGAGAGTTAGTCTCTCAAATGACTCAAATGAGTGTTGATGGAATAACTCAAATTGATTTCTAAATTAACTCAATCGTGGTTTTGTTTACAAATGGAAGACTTAACACCCTTAAGTTTGATTAAGCAAGAGTTTAGTGCTAGGTTTAGTACTAGTATTATCAAGTGGATAGCAAATTTATCACAGATATAAGCGAGTTAAAAATGCAGAATTAAAGTGATGAAATGTAAATGACACAATGAAATTTTTATAGAGGTTCAAGATGGGGTAATTCTTCTACTCCTCTATTCTCCAACTCCTGGAGGAATCCACTAGGTAATGATCGGTTTACAAAGTGGTAATGTCCGTATACAAGTCTTGATCACACAAATACCGACTTGATCCTTTGGGACTCGATCGAGACGCCTTGATCACTCACCGGCTTCTCGTGCGACTCGCCTTCTTCACAGGCGTAGCGTTTGCCTTGCTACTACAGACTCACTTGCTCAAGCTCTTTGGATTTGATCACGAAGCCCTCCAAAAGCTTAAGACTTGGTTCAACATTGAACCTTCCTACAATCCTTCCCGGAATGTAGACCCCTTGTTTTCGTGTTTTCCTCTTCAACCGATTGAAGTTATCTTTCCTTCACAGTGAGTGTTGGATTGATGTTCTTCGTAATGTAGGCTTGAGGATTGAGAATGTTTCAGATTTTTCTAATATGCTTGTATATCTCATATGTGTGTCATCCTTCTTCTCAAACAAACTCCTCGGCCTTTTATAGTGAACTTTCAAAAATTTGCCCGTTGAAGAGATAGGCTTATTTTTTAAAGTCACTTGCGATCGTTGGCTTGTCTTGTTGCGCTTCTTGGAATTGCCATTTCCTCGTTTAATTGTTCTTTCACCTTTTCGAGTTCGACACGGTGTGGTGCTTCCCATTGGTTCATTCCTTTTGCACGCTTCCTCGGGATGAGCACTCCGAGAAAGGTGGTATGGAGATATTACTTGTTTAAGTAAATCTCTTGATTTACGTGCAACGGTTCTTTTACGATTATCTCGACTTGACCGCATTTTCTTGCTTTCCCCGGATGACTTAGAGTCGCTTTCCAATCATTGGATGACTCTTCCGTCATTTCAACTTGAGACTTGGCTTTTCTTGAGTTGACTTGATCGATGCTCCACTCACCGCATCTCACCGCTTCTCCAAAGAGAGTTCCCGTCTACTCTTCTTTGCCATACTCAAATGTCTCGCAAAGTCTTCCTTCAAGTCTTGATTGTCTTCTTGCATGTTAGGGCGTAGGCGACTTAACTCGGCTTTGGCCACTCTATTTATTACAATGCATTTTACAACAAGAATTGGGGTGCCAACTTTCTATTCTATGTTTTACATGGCATTCATCAAAATCTTAAACAATAAATTTCCTAACACTCATTTAGAAGATGAAAGCTTAGACGTTCAACTCGAGGATATTTATATTGGATTTCAAAACCAGTAATCTCCATGCTGCCTCACGCGACGAAATATACCTACAAAGGTAAAACACACTAACTTCGTCAACAGTGTTACCCAATTCCTCATCATTGGTGCTCGTATAGAACGATGTTGTAACCCAGTCATGTCTTTTATTTACATACTTGAACAAATATTTTATCGATCTAGATCAAGGTTACACCATTCTACATTAATGTGAGCTTCGTACTTTAGCAACAACGACGATTGTCAGCGGCACAACATATATCTCATTATCCGTGAGGAACACCATTTTTCTCAACAATTCTCCCATTATTTCTTCGTCTATAACGCGGATACCCTTCTTCATCAATAGTAGTTTTATCCACAAACTTTTTCAGAAAATGTTTAGTGCAACGACCATCAGCCATGCACGGAGAGTTTTTTCTAATATCTCCACATGAACCATGAATCATGTGGTCTCTCACAGCAGCATAATAATACAGATCAATGCCCTCATTGGGTATTTCTGCTGATATAATCCGATCTATATCATCTGCAGTTGGATACTTGTCTTCTTTGGACAAAAAAAGGATTATATGTGCATGAGGCAACCCATGCGTCTAAAATCCTATCGTGTATATAACTGCAACGTCAAAATTAAGAAAAAATAATGTGAAAAGTAAGAAACAAAAAAAATAATATAAATAAAATAGTTGAGAAGAATTATAACCTGCTATTACATTCCCAAACATTTTATTCTGACGAAGATCTTTTATCAAACAATCCAATTTCAATTTAAAGATTCTGCAGACAATGTCAGGTCGGTCCTCAAGACTAAGATTCTTCTTATCAAGAAATTGAACAATCTCTAGCCATTTTAGATTGCAAGTGAATGTTATAAACAAATCCGGATAGCCTGCCCATCGACATAGAGCCATTTCATCCTGATAGTTCTGTATCATATATCGAGCACCTTTAGTGAAACTAAAAGGTAATATAATTCATTTTCCATGGCTACTTGGATCGATATCTGCATTCAACAAAGCATCTGTTGACCTTATATATATCACAAAAACTTCTTTTGGTGTAACCAATATACTTCAACCGGGATGACTCGACCATCGTGTAAGCATCGACAACAAATTGTTGAATAATCTTCTAGATGAAAAAATAGTAGAAGCTTCTTGTTCTCGGTTGTGCAATCTGTAAGCAAACAATTCTCGAACACTTATTGTTTTTCTGCTTCTCGGATTAATTTTCTGGAGATTCGAAAATTGTATGTCTTCTCTGAAACCGTCTTCGCCAAAAGGTAATAATAACGGATACTGCAAGTCCAAGTAGGATGCATTCAATTCCTTGATACATTTCAAAACTCCGGATTTTGTTTCCACAAAATCTCGATCTCCTAAAGCCTGATCAAAATCTCCAACTATCAGTGCAGCAACTTCTGAACTCGTAGGCATATTATATCTCCTAGCATCCATACTCGCTTCCGATCGATGCGATGTCTCACATTAGAATCACCATGTTGTTGAATCTTCTCTTTCGCCATTATGAAAGTCTTGACTAAAATATTATTCTTACCTAACATTCTCTTTAAGTCACTAATGATAACTTCGCAAATTATATTTTCGCTCCCTTGTCTATAAAATAAAATAGAAAAAAAATATAGAAATATTAGCATAATTCAGTTAAAGAAATAACAAATATTATATAATTTTATTAAAAGAAGAATACCTGACAGAATTTAATCGGTGTGATATTTCATTTTCTGTATCATATATATACATTTGTGCGAATTTTGGTATTGAACCATCCGACAAGATAAACTTCCAATCGGATGATATTTGTCCATGCATTCGAAAAACAAGAGGACCAGGACCTCTGCTTATAACTTTGTCTATCTTGCCTTCTATTAAAGTAAAACAGAACATATTGTTGTACAATCTTATGTTGTCTTGAAAGTGCTTAGATTTATTTCCATCTCCGAATAATAATTCGCAAAGCACATTAGGTGGTTGTTTAACCGAGGTAGTTGAATAATGTCATTCTTTGAAACACAAAGAGTATCGAGGCTTGTTTTTTGGAAAGGAAGATAGTCTTTCTTCGTACCAAAACAAAGCTCCACAAAATTCACATTTGTATGTCGCGACACCCATGTCCCAGTATCCAAAAACATATAACATAACTTTTGTTAAACAATTATATAAAAATATTAATTCACTCCCATCATTTCTTCGTCTATAACGCGGATACCCTTTTTCATCAATAGTAGTTGCATCCACAAACGTTTTCAGAAAATATTTAGTGCAACGACCATAAGCCATGCACGGAGAGCTTTTTCTAATATCTCTACATGGACCATGAATCATGTGGTCTCTCTCTACAACATAATAATACGGATCAATGCCCTCATTGGGTATTTTTGCTGATATAATCTGATCTATATCATCTGCAGTTGGATACTTGTCTTCTTTGGACAAAAAAAGCAATATATGTGCATAAGGCAACCCATGCTTCTAGAATCCTATCGTTTATATAACTGCAACGTCAAAATTAAAAAAAGATAATGTGAAAAGTAAGAAACAAAAAAAATCATAGAAATAAAATAGTTGAGAAGAATTATAACTTGCTATTACATTCCCAAACATTTTATTCTGACGAAGATCTTTTATCAAACAATCTAATTTCAATTTAAAGATTCTGCAGACAATGCCAGGTTGGTCCTCAGGACTAAGATTCTTCTTATCAAGAAATCGAACAATCTCTGGCCATTTTGGATTGCAAGTGAATGTTATAAATAAATCCAGATAGTCCGCCCACCGACATATAGCCATTGCATCCTGATAGTTCTGTATCATATATCGAGCACCTCCAGTGAAACTGGAAGATAATATAATTCGTTTTTCTTGGCTACTTGGATCTATATATGCATTCAACAAAGCATCCGTTAGACCCTTATATATATCACAGCGCAACTAATTCTTTTGGTGTAACCGAATATACTTCAATCGGGCTGACTCGACCATCGTGTTAGCATCGACAACAAATTGTTGAATAATCTTCTAGATGAAAAAATAGTAGAAGCTTCTTGTTCCCTGTTGTGCAATCTGTAAGCAAAAAATTCTCGAACGCTTATTGTTTTTCTGCTTCTCGGATTAATTTTCTGGAGATTTAAATATGGTATGTCTTCTCTGAAACCGTCTTCGTGAAAAGGTAATAATAACGGATACTGCAAGGCCAAGTAGGATGCATTCAATTCCTTGATACGTTTCAAAACTCCAGATTTTGTTTCCACTAAAATATATCGATCTCCTAAATCCTAATCAAAATCTCCAACTATCAGTGCAGCAACTTCTGAACTCGTAGGCATATTATATCTCCTAGCATTCGTACTCTACTTTCCGACCAGACACAATCTCACATTAGAATCACCATGTTGTCGAATCTTCTCTTTCGCCATTATGAAGGTCTTGACTAAAACATTATTCTCATCTAACATTCTCTTTAAGTCACTAACGATAACTTCGTGCAAATTATATTTTCGCTCCCTTGTCTATAAAATAAAATATAAAAAATAGAGAAATATTAGCATAATTCAGTTAAAGAAATAACAAATATTATATAATTTTATTAAAAGAAGAATACCTGACAGAATTTAATCGGTGTGATAGTTCATTTTCCGTATCATATATATACATTTGTGCGAATTTTGGTATTGAACCATCTGACGGTAATAAACTTCCAATCAGATGTTAATTTTGTCCATGCATTCGAAAAACAAGAGGACCAGGACCTCTGTTTATATCTTTGTCTATTTTGCCTCCCATTAAAGTAAAACAGAACATATTGTTGTACGACCTTATATTGTTTTGAAAGTGCTTAGATTTATTTCCATCTCCGAATAATAATTCGCAAAGCACATTAGGTGGTTGTTTAACTGGAGGTAGTTGAATAATGTCATTGTTGAAACACAAAGAGTATCGAGGCTTGTTTTTGGAAAGGAAGATAATCTTTCTTCGTACAAAACAAATCTCCACAAAATTCACATTTGTATGTCGCGACACCCATGTCCCAAAGATTCAAAACATATAACATAACTTTTGTTAAACAATTATATAAAAACATTAATTCACTCCCGTCATTTATTCGTCTATAATGCGGATACCCTTCTTCATCAATAGTAGTTGCATCCACAAACTTTTTCAGAAAATGTTTAGTGCAACGACCATCAGTCATGCACGGAGAGTTTTTTCAAATATCTCCGCATGGACCATGAATCATGTGGTCTCCCACTACAACATAATAATCCGATCTATATCATCTACAGTTGGATACTTGTCTTCTTTGGACAAAAAAAGCAATATATGTGCATGAGACAACCCATGCTTCTAAAATCCTATCGTGTATATAACTGCAATATCAAAATTAAGAAAAAATAATGTGAAAAGTAAGAAACAAAAAAAAAATCATAGAAATAAAATAGTTAAGAAGAATTATAACTTGCTATTACATTCCCAATCATTTTATTCTAACGAAGATCTTTTATCAAACAGTTCAATTTTAATTTAAAGATTCTGCAGACAATCAGATCGGTCCTCAGGACTAAGATTATTCTTATCAAGAAATCGAACAATTTCTGGCCATTTTGGATTGCAAGTGAATATTATAAACAAATCCAGATAGCCCGTTCATCGACATATAGCCATTGCATCCTGATAGTTCTGTATCATATATCGAGCACCTCTAGTGAAACTGGAAGATAATATAATCCGTTAGACCCTTATATTTATATCACAACGCAACTAATTCTTTTGGTGTAACCGAATATACTTCAATCGGGCTGACTCGACCATCGTGTAAGCATCGACAACAAATTGTTGAATAATCTTCAGATGAAAAAATAGTAGAAGCTTCTTGTTCCCTGTTGTGCAATCTGTAAGCGAAAAATTCTCGAACACTTATTATTTTTCTCGGATTAATTTTCTGGAGATTCGAGAATGGTATGTCTTCTCTGAAACCGTCTTCGCCAAAAGGTAATAATAACGGATACAGAAGATTGGAGAGCTCCATCAGCTTGAAGAGTTTTGAGATCGCCCATATTGACGCCCGGCAACGGAACCAAAATATTATGATCCTTCGCAAAAGCTCGCGTCAAAGGGCTTTCGAATTTATTGGAAGATGGAATAGGATTAGTTATGCTTGCGGAAGAACATGAAATGACAAAGATAATTAAAATACACAACTAAAAAGAACGAAGTGGAATTGTTTGGGAGTTTTCCTTCTCCTTTGTTTTTCCTCAATTCTTGTCTGTCTTTCATTGAATAAAAGGTCCCTTTATATAATAGAGAATTACAAGTCACATAATAAGGAAAGAACATAAAAATTGCAATTAGCCTACAAATTGAAAATGATACGAAATCATAATTGAAAACAACCAAAAATAAACAAGCTGCTAAAGGAAATAAATTTGAATTCTCAATCAATGATATTGGAAATCAATCAGCATTGATTGACCCCAGAATTGTGCCCCTATTGTAATCTTTCCTTGTGGATGCATCATTAATATTTTATTTTCATCTGACAGGTTGTTGGATCTGTTCTTTGTTTGTTGTAGGCACAAACCAACTTCTGATAAAAAAAATGGGATGAAAAAAGATAAATACTACATATATTTTTATTTATTTTTTTTTTGAAATTTTAAATATTAGTTGTTGCAGTTAATAAATCTACAAAATATATGTTATTGTTGAACTTTCTGATGATTTTTAATTTAGTTTTTATTCTGATCTTTGTTTTTATGTTGCAGATTAAATCCTTCTTTTTTGAAACAGAGAAACCAAAAACACAACACCTTAATAGATCGAAAAAGTTTGAAGGGTGAAAAAAAATATATAAGTCCTACTTTTTATCATATTCAATTTTTTTGTTTTCTCAATTTCTTTTTGTTGTTTAACAGTATTTTATGTTTTCTAATGATTGTAATTTATCGTTACAAATATTAAAATTGTCAATGAAAAAATTCATGATAGCTTACGATTTTGTCTTTGAAAAGTTTAATCATAATAAACGATATGACCAGATAATAAGTTTTATTTAATCCTTTTATGATTTGAGGCCTTTTTTTTATTATTTGGAAGGACTCAAGTAAATGTTTGATGATTAATTTTTTTATATTTCATATTGATGTGTTTAACAGATTTGCATTGTTTGATGATAATTGTTTTTATTTTTCAACTTTTAATCAAAGAAAAGTTGTAGAAATTATAGTTCCATTGTTTGATGTTTCATATAATTTTTTTTATTAACTTATTATATTTTTCTGTTTCAGGTTATGTTGAAATTAAAAAATACAAAGCAGGAACATTGATGGAATATCCAGACACATAAAGGTAATATTCAAACCAAAAATCCCTAGACTACAATATATGTCATTTTTAAAATCAAAATTATAATACCGTATGAAAAATTATCATCCCTTCTTTATTTATTGCCTAAAACATTATGTCCTTTCAGTCGTCGCATGTTTGATTGTTCTGTAACGTGTTGTGTTCTTGCGTTTGCCTTTTCTCAATTGTTGGTGATGGTGTTCTGTTCCAAGATTTTTTGAAATGCAAAATAAACACTATTGAATTATGACATCAATATATACTGAAACTAAAAATGAAACTATTTTTTTATAAAGATACATATATTGTCCGAAAATCAATCAGATTCTTGAATTCACAAGTAAGATTTTTCTTTTACCATATATAGCTAACTATGAAAATCTCTTGTTATCATTTAAATGCATATATATTCTAAATTGAAATGTAATATTTTCTTGCCAAATATGAATGTCAATTAATTTCTCTGGCATTCTTTATCTTGTGGTGAAATCATCAATGCTTTTAGTTTACATGCCGTGATAATTGTGTTATTAAATTTAGATTTACAATTATGAGTTGTTTGAATTATTGTTGGCATTTGTAATTGTTTATTTTTCTTGCACGAATTAAGTTTTATGAAGACTCTAAGCTAAAAAAGCCATTTGATCCTACACATTAAGTGTAGTGGAATCTGTTGGTCTTTGGAGTCTTCTTTTGTGATATTTTGATGAATGTTTTTATAAGTACATATTTTATTGTATAATTTTTTGTTAATAAAAATGCACATGCAATTAAGCTTGTACAAATGCAACAATATGTTTTTCGACAAACATAATAGTTATTTAAAAGTAATCCATAATATTATTGCAATAATTGTAAAAATATAAACTTTGATTAATTAATGCCATTAACCAAACTGCAAAAAAGCAAACCTAAACAACTAAGATTGTTCAATGAAATATAACCAACCAAAGAAAATGAAAAAATAAAAACCAAAGCAATAGAAACCAAATATTATTCTATATCCAATTAACAAAACCATCTTTTCTATTCTTCCTTCGCGTCCTCCTTCTTTATAATACTCTTCAACTTTTTGCAAGTGCTTGAAGATGAGAATTCTTCAAGTAAAGCACGCTTAGTACCGTGCTTCTAGTCCATTGCTTGTTTGCTTCACGCTTGCTTGGGGTATTAACCACATCTTCTCGATGAATAATCCTATTAAAAAATAATAAGCAGAAATAATAAAAATTAAACAATAACATAATGTTTGAAACTTCAAATATGAATTTCATATTTAATATTTTTACAAACAAACATTTAAAAATTAAATACCTTCAACTGTGTCAAATCATCTGCTTGAAGATTTGAGAAAAAATCCGACTCCTACAGATACAATATTATTTTAGTGTAAAATAATAAAATACGAATGCAGTGAACATAATTAATTATTTAAATATATCTGACCTAAAAAACAGAGCAACCATATTTCAAAATTAAAGATGGATCATCTGTTAGCTTCACAACTGTGAATGCTCCCATATAGTTTCGAAGCTGCTCTGACTTGATTTGCACTTTAAACAATATTTTTTTCTCAAGTAAGGAACATATCTCTTGAGGAATTTCATATGTGTTTGCTTTCTAAACAAAAGAAATCATAAAAAATTTATTTGATAATATAGAGTAAAACTACATAAAATATAAAATGAAGTACAAAAAATTCGTTAAATAAATTAAAATAACCTGCATGCACTCCTCCCGCAAGATTGTGCACGGCTTGCCTATTAGAGCCTCACGCCTCTGTCCCAACAAAGAAGAGATGCACAGCTCTCGTCCACAACTTGAAACTGAATTTTGTACCTAAAGATTCTAGTCTGATGTTGACTATCACATTTTGCATAATATAATTGTTCCCTAGCTTCTTCGAGTTTCTTTAGGCATTTATTGCAAGAAAAATACCACCACTCTCCGATAAAAGACAAAATCTTTGCGCAAACCTTAAACTTCCAACCTAAAATTTAAAAATATATAAAAAAATTAATATATCGTAGACAAAATATATGAATAATAAAATAAATTTTTATAAAATTAAGTTTTGCAACCTCTTCTCTTATGTACAATTGATCCAATGTTAGGAATGATGAGTTTTCCGATTCTAAATCCTCAACTATAGTGCGAGCCGACAGAACTGTAACATAGCTTATAGACCTTGTTTGAGTGCTTGTTTCAGGAATCCTACAAAAATACAAATATTATATATAAATTACCTATATTAAAAAAAATCAAACCAAAATACTTTACCTCTGCTTAAACTCAATTATTTCCTCAAAATTGGCATCCACAATCATCTTTGTAACATAAAAGGAATTTGAGACCTTAACCTGATCTGAAAAAACGAAAAAAAATTGTTAGCATAGGAAGGAGAAAAAAATTATGTTTATTTTTTATAATTTATTAAAACTATACATTTTTTCAATATTACCTCTGAACACCTTGGCCCGACACATATGGAGTATAATCACTATGGACTCTAAACTTTTGGTCTCTAGATGCTTTAGGATCAAATCAACATAATCCTCCCATAGTGTGAAGCTTATACGATTATTCCTGTAAAATAAAATTTGAAAATATTTATTTGATTTTTGAGATGTTAAACGTTTTGTTGAAATTTTATAATGAAAATTACTCAATCTTCTAATGTGAGCTCGATGAATCGTAATTTTCTCTCCAAATTCTTTGTTAAATGCGGTACTACATTAACACAACTCTTCCTATGACATCCGAATTTTTTTGACAAATAAGTTTATGAAAAACAAAATTATATATTAATTGCATGTCTATATTAAAATTAGAAGTATAAAAATTCTTACCAAACAACAATGTCACATCAACAAGATTATCGGATTTGACAATTCGTGAGAAATTTTTAAAATTGATCATGAATCGTGGGAATGAATTATCAAACATTTCAAATACATTAGTTCAGCTATGAAACATAATCTTGTGCTTTATTGTGGTAGCTTTGTACTTGTCCGTCTGGTTAGCGACAATAAATTCACGAATTGCATAAACCCGACCTTCTTTCAATTTTTTTTTTTGAATCGCCAATATGAAAACGCCTGGATACCCCGTGGATCCGATCTCCTACAAAATTAATAGGATCAATAAAAATTGAAATATAAAATCAACATTAAATTAAATGTATATGTTACCTCGATATCGTGGATGACACATTTGAGGCTTTGTATTTGGTTTCTGTCATTGTATGTGGGCTTTTCGTACATCCCAATCAAACGAAGCTTGACCACCCATTGGGTTTTTGTCATATTCAAATCATGAATGAGAGTAGTCATGGGTGCCATTTTGATTTTATAGCAAGTTTGATTTTATGTGGATAGAGGTTTTTTACTTCTCGGCTTTGCGGACGTGAGGTTTGAATGTGTAAGGTTGATAATGAAATTGCACATCATATATATAGGTGAGCAATTAGGTTAATTATGGAAATATATAATTATTTAAAAAAATCAAATAATTTTTTTAACTTTATAGCAAGTTCTACTAATCGAAAAATTAAATTACCATTTATATTTTGCTTGGTTATTAATAAGAAAGAAATATATGTTTAGATTATGTTTAAAAAAATTAAATCGTTTTTTATTTTATTGCGTTTTTTCTAATTGAATTAATTAAATTGCCATTTATATATAGAT
The DNA here is from genome assembly GCA_016081115.2 of Rehmannia glutinosa. Taxonomy (NCBI): domain Eukaryota; kingdom Viridiplantae; phylum Streptophyta; class Magnoliopsida; order Lamiales; family Orobanchaceae; genus Rehmannia; species Rehmannia glutinosa. The sequence goes on from CM071930.1 coordinate 34,848,868, forward strand.
TATGTCAATTATGAACTGATTTTAGCGCAGCAAAATTGGAAATGGAAAGTTAATTATTCTGTCTACAATTTTATTCTCAATTTAATTATTTTCTTGGTCAACAATTCAGAAGATTGTATTGTCAGCCCTTTTCATTTGGAAAGTTAATTTATTGTAATTAAGTTAGTATTGTTAATTTATTATGAATGTAAATTTGGAAAGTTTAATTGGTTGTCAATTTACCTTTGTTGCCATATTTATAATCATTGCGCCAAAATTAACAAACTTTCGTTAATATTATCGGTCTTAATTTCATAATTATTCTGCCTTAATTTATTTATTGTTGCTAATAGTATTGAAACATTATTGTTAGGAATTTTATTGTTTAGATTTTGATGAATGCCATGTAAAACTTAGAATAGAAAGTTGGCTCCCTAATTCTTGTCAAAATGTATTGTAACAATTAGAGTCGCCAAGCCGAGTTAAGTCGCCTACGCCCTAACATGCAAGAAGACAACTCAAGAATGGAAGGAAGACCTGTGAGAAACAAATGAATATGGCAAAGAGGAGTAGACGGGAACTCACAAGAAGCGGTGAGATGCACTGAGTGGAGCATCACCAAGTCAACTCAAGAAAAGCCAAGTCTCAAGTTGAAGTGACAAAGAGTCATCCAATGATTGGAAGTCGACTCTAAGTCACCTGGGAAAGCAAGGAAATGCAATCAAGTCGAGATAATCAGAAAAGAATCAAGGCACGAAATCAAGAGATTTACTTAAACAAGTAATATCTCCATACCACCTTTCTCGAGTGCTCACCCCGAGCGTGCAAAAGGAATGAACCAATGGGAAGCACCACACCGTGTCGAACTCGAAAAGGTGAAAGAACAATTCATACGAGGAAATGGCAATTCCAAGAACGCAAGCCAACGATCGCAAAGTGACTTTCAAAAATAAGCTATCTCTTCAACGGGCAAATTTTTGAAAGTTCACTATAAAAGGCCGAGGAGTTTGTTTGAGATAAGATGATGACACACATATGAGATAAACAAGTACATTAGAAAAACTCAAACACTCTCAATCCTCAAGCCTACATTACGAAGTACATCAATCCAACACTCACCCGTGAAGGAAAGAGAACTTCAACCAGCTTGAAGAGGAAACCTTTGAAAACAAGGGGTCTACATTCCGGGAAGGATTGTAGAAAGGTTCAAGGTCGAACCAAGTCTTAAGCTTTTGGAGGGCTTCGTGATCAAATCCAAAGAGCTTGAGCAAGTGAGTCAGTAACAAGGCAAATGCCTGTGAAGAAGCCGAGTCGCACGAGAAGCCACCGAGTGATCAAGGCGTCTCCAGATCGAGTCCCTAAGGATCAAGTCGGCCCAGTGATCAAGACTTGTATCTGGACTCTACCACTTTGTAAACCGATCATTACTTAGTGGATTCCTCCGGGAGTTGGAGAAGAGAGGAGTAGAAGAATTACCCCATCTTCGAACCTCTATAAAAACCTTATCTTGTGTCATTTACATTTCGCATTTAAATTCTTGCACTTTTAACGCTTATATCTCACGATAAATTTGCTTTCCATTTGATAAAATTATAAGTACTAAATCAAGCTCTAAAATCTTGCTTAATCAAACATAAGGGTGTTAAGTCTTCCGCTGAAAATAAAACCACAAAAGTTAAATTATAGCCAATAACAAAAGTTACTCCATCAACAAACAGTGAGTCTCTGAGAGATTAACTCTACTGAGTGACTAATTCGATCGTCCATCAAGGACACAAACTGTGTAGAATCAACTCAGAGATTTAAAAGGACTAAATCGAAAATTTGGTAAGGTTTATTCAACCCCCTTCTAAACCTTACACTTACACCCCCTTGGGACCTACAAGTGGTATCGAGCGGTTGGTTCATTGAACCCTCCGCACCGGTTCTTGAACTAGATCTCCAAACTTTTCAAAGTCCGCTTTAGTACTTAAACCTTCAAAACTCATTTTATTAAAAGTCATTATCATGGAAGCAAATTTGACACGCATCCCTATGTTCACTATCGAAGAATTTGATGATTGGAAAATTCGTATGCGAGGCTCATCTATCAAAGATTACATGATGAGATGTGGATAGTGATAGAAGATGGGCCTCTCGCAAATATTAAAGGTGAACACAATGCATTTAAGAGTTGCAAGGAGTGAAGGAGAAGAAGATGTCTTTCTCCCGCACTACCATGGTTGAAAACCAAGAACCGAGTGGACAAATGATGACAGAAAAGATACAACCTGGACAATGTAGCCAAGAACATCCTTTACAAAACCTTGGACAAAGCCATGTTCAATAAAGTCAAATCCTCGCAAAACGGCTAAGGAAATGCAGGACAAGTTGACATTGATTTGTGAAGGCTCGAGCAAATCAAAGAAAACAAATTATCGCGTGGTCATACAAGTTTGAGAATTTCAAAATGATCTCGGAGAGAACCTGGATCAACTAGACGCTCGGTTCACGTAAATCACAAATGAGTCAGTTCGCACTTGGAAAGGAATATACACGAGAAGAAAATGTGTATGAAAATCCTAAAAGTCTTCCAAATGAATGGGAAATGAAGGTCATGGCACTCGAGACATTCCATGGACCTATCAAAGACATCCAACCATGAGTTATTCTCGGACCTCAAAGCCTACGAGTTTGAGCCGAGAAGAAAAGACCAGGAAGAGACAATATACCCAAAACAAATGCTCTAATTGTCAAAGATGGGAAGAGAGCCGAGGTCAAAGAAGTAATTGACCCGGAAGAAATAGCCCGATGGTTAAAAGATTTAACAAGTTCTTTAACAAGAGAACTACAAGAGAGGAAAGGGTGAATCTTCCGTAAGACACTCGGCTCCTCTCCAAATCAAGGGAAGACAGGCCAACCAAGAGAATGGATCATCAAAAAGTTGAGTATCAAAGAGTCGACAACTCAAGAATGGAAAAAGCCGATCAAAAGGTCAATATCTATGTTGGAACTCAGACAACCAGGTCACTATGCCATTGATTGCTCATATCATGTGGTCAACAAGTACAGGGGATGAAGAAGAAAGAAAGATCTTCGAGAAAGAAGACAAGAAAAGAAAAAGGCAATGATGGTGCAGAGATCGCCGAGACAAATGAAGCCAAGAGAGACAAATGATTCGAGAGAGCGGTGAAGGCGACTATTCAAGTGACTCAAAGAAGAAGCCCGACCGCTTGATGGCCAAAGAACAAGATCAACCTGATCAAGAAGATGAGGTACAATCTAACTCAACGACTCGGACACTAGTGATAGTGATCGTGACACACACACACTTCATCACCCACTGATCTTTATGACTCATTAGGCAAAATGATGAAAGATTTTGAACACATTAAATCCTCACACACACTATTGAATGAGGAAAACAGCCTACTCAAAAGTCAAAACTCAAAGCCGACTAAGGAGCCGAGTACTCTAAGTCAAATAGTCATGAAAATGAAAGTTTAAAAGGCCGAAAATGCTAAATTAGTAGCGAGAAATTGCCGCTATAGAAAAGAGGGAGAATGACCTCAAGAATGTTATTGCCTCATTCACTAAGGCATCTAAATCATTGGATGATCTTATTATGAGTCAAAGAGAATGTGGAGACAAGACAGCTTGGGATTTAATTCCTCTACCATGTCAAACCTCAGAGTAATTTTGGAAAAAGGATCTTCAAGTCATGAAGAGTCCGAAAAATCCAAAACTCTAAATGTTGCACACACATTCACTCCAAAGCACAATACTAAGCAAACTGGCCTTGGTTACAAAGGAAAAGGAAAATGACCGAGTTGAGAGTGCTAAAAGGACAAAATTTGAGAAGAAATTCAAATGAGTCCTCAAAAACTCCAAACAAAAAATACTCAGAAAGAAGAAAAACAGAGCTACCAAAACCCCAAAAATCCATAAAAGAAATACATATGATGGGAATGGTAGAAAATATCCAAGCCAAGTGATTGGAATAATGTGAACTATCAAAGATAGACTTATGGAATATAAGCCCAAATGGCAAAGGCCTAGAACTCAAAAAAGGACATTCCAAAAGCATAAGAGCTTTCATCAAAGACACACATATGCACCTAGGCACTACACTCAAAAACACCACAATTACCCAAGGAAGGCAATTGCTAAAACACATATGCAGCATACGACAAAAGAGACAATGTATGAACCTAAATCCCCAAGCAATTTGCCAGGATTAATTATGATTATGGCACTGATAGATGGCAACCCCTTAGAGTCAAATCATTTGGCTATAGGTTGGTTGGATCATCTTACAAGTCTAACCCCTCGGACCCAGACAAGTATGGGTACCTAAAACTTAATTTCCTTGATTGCGGTTCAAGGAACAAAATTTGAGTGCCAAGGAACCTGGTACATGGATAGTGGTCGTTCCAGGACATATGACAGAAATAAGAGAAATCACAAAATTCAAGGAAGTCAAAGAGCCAAAGTCATATTTGGAGGAAATGAAGCTCCTGGTGAAATAAGAGGCATTGGATCCATCAAGAGGAATGGATTAGAAATCACGATGTTGCATATGTTGAAGGACTCAACTTCAACTTACCGAGTATCAACGATCGGCTGTGACAAGGGCTACAATGTTGGATTCAACATGGGTATTTGCCAAATCAAAGATATTGAATCAAATGAAGTGGTGCTTTGCAAGGATGTAGACAAAAAATATGTATGTAGTGGATTGGTCAACCGCAACACCCGGCAAAGACATGTCTACTAGCAAAAAACAGTACAAATCAATCAAGTTGGCGTGGGCACAAAAAAGCCGAGTCACCCGAATTTCAAAACAATTAACAAGCTGGCAAGAAGTCATCTTGTAGAAGGACTTCCAGACTCGATATACAAAAGGAGAGTATATGTGATGCATGTCGAAGGAAAACAAATCAAGTCGTCATTCAAAGAAAAGACATGCCCATCCTCAACAAGAATATTGCACCTACTTCATATGGATCTATTTGGCCCAAAAGAGAACCAGCCAAAGATAAGTGGAAAGAAATACACCTTGGTGGTAGTAGATGACTACTCAAGATATACATGGACAATGTTCATGTGTAAGAAGAAAGAAACTCTACAAAAACTACCACAAATGATGAAAAGGATTCAAAATGAGAAGAGTCGAACCATTATCAAAATAAGATCGGATAGAGGAACCGAGTTTGTCAATGGAATAATAACTCAAGATTTGTATTGAGAATGGTATTGGTCATGAACTATCGGCAGCAAGGACTCCACAAGAATGGAGTTGCGAGAAAGAAGGAACAACTCTCAAAGAAGCGGCAAAGGACCATGTTAGTCAAGCAGGGGTTACAAAAGATTTTGGGCCAAGCAATCAACACAAACCTTGCTACACCCAAAAGATGTATGATAAATGACAACGGTGACAAAGACTCCTATGAAATCTGGATCGAAGAAAACCAAATGTTTCATATTTGAGAATATTTGGATGTAAATGCTTCATTCACAACAATGGCAAAGACAACCTAAAGGCTTTTGATGCTAAAGTCGATGAAGGTATCTTCTTAGGATACTCACCAAAGCAAAGCCTACAAGATACTCAACAAAAGAACTATGGTTACAGAGGAATCCATTCATGTAGTATTCGATGAGCCAAATGTAAATGGAGAAGAAATTGAAGAATCACCGATAAGTTGAATCATCCAACCATACGAAGAATCCCTATCTTTGAAGTCAAGTCGGGATTATCAATTCGAGAAGAAGATGAGATAGTCAATCTCAAAAGCAGCAAGAAAAATTTGCAGCTAAGTGACCACGAGAGAGTCGACCACAAACAACACACACGCAAGTCGATCGAATCCGGCTAACTTACTCCAACTCGACGTAAGATGGCCGAGAGACCATCCACCGAACTTGTCATTGGAGATATAAAAGAAGGTGTCAAGACAAGATCCGAACTCAACAAGAAGCAATGTTCACTTGCTTCATTTCGCAAATAGAGCCCAAAGATGTGTCACAAGCATTGGACGACACACATTGGATTCAAGCTATGCAAGAAGAGTCAATCGGTTTGAGAGAAATAAAGTATGGGAATTAGTGCAAAGACCCATACATCAAAATGTTATTGGAACCAAATGGGTATTCGTAAATAAGATGAACGAGGAAGGTTACGTGGTAAGAAACAAAGCAAACCTAGTAGCCAAAGGATATTGCCAAGAAGAAGGGATAGATTTTGATGAAACATTTGCCCTGTAGCAAGATTGGAAGCTATAAGGATGTTTCTTGCCTATGCACTCACAAGGATTTCATTGTATATCAAATGGATGTAAAAAGTGCATTCCTAAATGGTTTATTGGAAGAAGAAGTGTATGTTGAACAACCTCCGAGGATTTGAGCGAGAAGACTCTTGGAGACAAGGTATACAAACTCAAGAAAGCCCTGTATGGATTGAAACAGGCACCCGAGCATGGTATGACACCTGTCACAATTCCTAACCGAAAATGGATTCACAAAAGGAAAAGTAGATAGAACACTTTTCGAGAATTCAAGACAAGAAAAGTATCGCTTGTTCAAATATATGTGGATGACATCATTTTTGGATCCACTAACAAAGAGTCATGTGTGAAAAATTCTCAAACCTCATGCAAAGTAAATTTGAAATGAGCATGATGGGAGAGCTAACATTCTTCCTTGGACTCCAAGTGAAACAAATTGAAGGATGGAACCTTCATAAGTCAAACAAAATACACCAGAGACTTAATGAAGAAGTTTGGTATGGAGGAGAAGTCTTCGTAAAAATACCAATGAACGATCACCAAAATGGACATGGATGCGGATGGCAAGCTCAGAGATCAAACAAGATACGAGCACTTATTGGATCATTGCTCTATCTCACAAACTAGCGAGGCCGGACATCACTTTTCTTTGTAGGTGTATGTGCAAGATTTCAATCTGCTCCAAAAGAAAGCCATATGACAAAGACTAAGAAAATATTGAGATACTTGAAAGGAAGCCAAGAAGTAGGCCTATGGTATCCAAAGGAAGGTGGATTCAAGCTAATTGGCTATTCGACTCTGACTATCTTTGGATGCGAGTGGGCCGAGAAGAGCACTTCGGCACATGTCAAATGCTAGGAAACAGACCAATCTCCTGGTTTAGCAAGAAGCAAAACTCAATAGCCACCTCTACAAATGAGGCGGAATACATAGTTGGCAAAAGTTGTTGTGCCCAAATCCTATGGATGAGACAAAGAAAGAGAGACTATGAAGTTGAAGAAAAAGATATTCCAATCATGTGTGATAACACAAGTGCAATTGCAATCACTCAAAATCCTGTGTTGCATTCAAGAACAAAACATATTGATGTCGAGATATCACTTCATAAGAGATCATGTTGAAAAGAAGGACATCATCCTGGAATATATCTCAATCGATAAACAACTAGTCGACATCTTCACAAAACCATTATGTGAGTCAAGATTTGAAGAACTCAAGCATGAGTTGGGATTAATTGAACTAAGCCGAGACACTGAAGAGCCAAAGAAAAGAAATGGAAAAGAAAGGAGGTGAAAAAGAGCCGAAAAAGTCGGTCACCAAGAATCGGAAGACGGAAGACAAATTCACCGGTGATAGCCGAGTCACTAAGAGAATCGTGAGAAGTAGAGTTAAATCGGCTAAGGGATAAAATTTGAATAACTTATGAGCAAAGTGATAAAAACGCCGTCGTTTTGACTAAGCGGGAATGTTTTAAGGAACACGTCAAAGATAATGATGATGTGTACACATAAAGTTGCACACCAAGCTTATGATTGGATATAAATGCTCTTTGCCGCATTAAATACGAGACATGAAATGCTCAATAGGCGTGCGAAATCCAAGCCGTTGATTTCGATCACAATTCAAAAACCGTCTGCACGTCCTTTCATAAACCATATTTAAACCATTTTTGTCCGTTTCTCTCTCACACTTCTAAAACTGTTCATCTCTTTCTCTCAAAAGCAAAGGCAAAATACTCTCGAACCCTATCAACCTTCAAATCAATTTCCGAGTGATATAATCCGAGAAATGGCACCAACTTATGACTTTACCAAGTTAGGAAAGCAAATCCACACCGGTTCGACGGTGGATTTCGACGGAATGGTGAAACAGGGTCCGACGACACCCTGGTAAAGAAAATCGCCGAGAAGTTGGAAACGTCCCCACTAAAACCGTTTCTAACGCTAGAATATCCGATGACCTATGTGGAGGAGGTCGCACAATTCTACGTGAATGCCGAGATTCACGATGAAGGAATCAAGTCATCTGTTCACGGAAGCGGTGACTATCACCGCCAAGGATTTGGTGAATATTGCTCACTACCAGCGAAGGAGCAACTGAGATTAAGGAAGCTGATGTAAACTTGGGCCGACGCATGGAAAGAGATAGCCAAGTCCGACTTTGCCGATAAAATTATATACACAAAGAAAACAAGAGACTCGGAGGAGGATTATCACAAGTTGTTGGACATAGTTGCCAAATGTATCGACATCAAATTTGGCGACTTTGACCAATCTGTCAAAAGGCAAAGCTTATTGTAATAGCTGCAATCATCGAAGAAAAGAAGATAAACTGGGCTGAGTTTGTCTACAAAGCAGACTCGCCCGAACGTGGGGAACAAGTCCTTCAAAGAAGATGGCACATTTGGAGGATCCTCGGATATGGCCTGGTGATTGGCCGGCTATTGGAGGTGAAAGGAGTCCTCTTAGGCATGGGAAGGCTTTCCATGTTAACAAGAGAATGTTGAGCTAACCTCTCTCGGTGCTCGAGAAGAGAGCTTACGCCAAGAGAGCGACACCAGTGAGGGGAATCAGTGACCGAAGATACAAATGCTTCCTCTCCCGGCCAAGAAGAAAGCTGCCCCTGCGGCTGCCAAGAAGACTCCCGCCCTGCAAAAGAAAACAAACATGCTCACCCCTGCCCCAAAGAGTGTCTCCCCGCTGCAGCAGCGGATCGAGAAGGACTCACAAATACCTTCTCCGATCGTCAAAAGGAGGAGAACCCGACAAGCCAAGACGGCCAGCTCCTCGAAACAAACACCAGCACCGGCCCCCCCGCCGCCCAAGACTCGAGAGGACACCGCCTCAAACTAGAAATTCCCTGGTACAAACCAGGAGACAAAGAAGACTCGTCAGCGAACAGGAGAAACCAAATGAGTCGATTACTCAGCTAGCACAAATACCGGAGACTACTAGAGAAGTAGAGTCTCCAGATGTAGTTGATGAAACAGCCAAGTCTGCTTGAAGGCGATCAGCGTCAGGGCAACTCAAGACACAACAGTTGTAGCTCACACAATCAAAGCACAAGAAGAACCAGCCCAGTGGATAGTGATGTGCGATCCTATCTCCACCTTACCCGGACATCCAAAATCGTTTGCGTGAGTGGAGAAAATGGAAGTTGAGCAAGTCAAGGGAAACGGTTCCAACGGCCGAGTTCATAGAAGAAGAAGAGGAACTGCTAAATTTCCTTGGATTAACTACTGTGCTCCCAGGCTACGGATGAAGACAAGCGCACGAAATCCTGCAGATCTACAAGGACAAGGAGAGAGAAAAACAAGTCAAGAAGCGAAGCACGTGAGAAGGCAAGCATCCGCCTATCTCCGCACCACAGAACACACACATCCTCTCCTTGATGTCTTCTCCGAAAGTGATGAGGAACCAGAGAATGCCGCCCCACGAAAGAGTTGCAAATGCAGCAATTGCATGAATCAAGAATCCTTCACGAGCAAAGACTAATGGAGGGACCAGGAGAGTCCTCGAACACGCTTGAAATCGATCCAATGGGAGTGGTTCAAAATAGCCAACGTTGTTCTTTGCTACCACTTCCCAGCTCACTCGGAAGAAGGCAATAAGGGAGATGGCGATGAAATCGGGATAGTGGGGACCCCAATCGAGCCAACCCCTATTGAAGGTGTGCTACCACCCCAACTACTGAACCATCAATCGAAACAAGGGAGTTTGGAGACGAGTGACCCCACTCCAAGTCACTCACCAGTGCGCCCAAGGGAGAAACTCCCTCCACTGCGGCAAGGTCGGAGGATCTGCAGATGACTCCAAAAGAATCAAGGAGGCGAAGAAGAGAAATTACAATCACAAGAAGAAACGACAAGTTGCCATCAACGAAGCTCATACGATTGAACTGTCTCCGGTGAGGTGCCAACTCGCTCCGGGCAAGGCTAATGACGACGCTGATGTGTCGAGAGCACGAGGAAGGAACAACCACGGGAGTTAACACTGCAGGCGATGAAAGTGCAATCCATGGGGTTGAGACTCCAATGGATGCCATCAAAAGACCCTAAGACAGTGACAACATCGAAAGGGAGGACCAAAACCTCGCAGCGAGAGAGACTACGGAGGAAATGAAGGCCACGGGAGGTTGAGACTTCCCGTAAAGAGGCCGGTGAAGTAGAGAACATCCCTCCCGGTATCATCGACCCATCCGAGAAGGAGATCAGCGCACTTCATGATTCCCAGGACAACCACGATGTCACTTTTTCCGGGATCGGAAGCGAAGAAGAAGAAAACGAGTCATCCCCTATGACAAATCCAAAAGACTCACCATGCGGATGTTCCAGGCACGAGCAAGTCGATCCCAAGACTACTCGTCAAACTTTTAACTTTGATGATGAGCCACCAATGGAAATCTCATCATCGTCCGATGACGCTTACCGATAAGGCCGAGGACCGATCTCTGAAATGGAAAAATCACCGAGACCAACGAAGTTTAAGACATTTGAGGCTCGGCAAGCCGGGTCTACTTCTTCACAACAAACCCACCAACAAGAGACCACCGCTCGTGCTCCTCAAGCTGCAGCGAGATCGATTCCCAAAAGAACTTCACACGCGCACCGCTCATCATCGAACAGATCCCGGTTGGCGGTGATGAATCTTTTGTAGAATCTTTCCCTTTCTCACTGGAGATACGAGAACTCCACGAAGAGTCGAAAAACGAACAAGCACGCTATTACAAACCAGCTCCTGTTCTTCCATCGACACCATCGTTTCAGTGATTATGATTTCTTTGTATGGCCATCACCGAAGAATCAGTGAAGTTCGAGAAGTGTTCAAGGCACTCTTTTTTGAGGTTGAAAGGATGGAGAGGCATCGAGGCCTCTTTGGACATGCGACTGACAACAGAGATGCCACCCTTACACGGTGATTTAAGAGGCATAACATTCGGATAAGAGAATGGTGGCAACAACAAAAACAATGCGTGTGGAACAAGTGAGATACTTGAACATTGTTCAACAAGGCTGATGGTGTGGAGAGCTGAAAATGCTTGATGCAAAACAAGCCGAGAGAACACATTGAGCATATGCATGAAGCTCACACCGCCGAGATCAAGGCTGCTGCGTGAGCAAAATACAAATGATATACAGCGTTTGGAAGAACACATGACAAGAAAATTCAGCCTCCTCTCATGGATGAAGTGATTCGAGATGAAGCTGATTTCAGTGCATACAACGAGAATCCAACGCTACTTCATGCTTGAATGTTCCATCCTCTATCCTTTGATGATGCCAAAAGGGGAAGAAGAAATACAACGCAAAATCAGACTTGAAAAAAAGAAAGGAGAACTCAACCATCGTGAGGAAGACTTGAAAGCGACTTCATGAGGGAAGGATCTTAACATTCATGCTTGATGTTCCCTGGGTTCCTCTATCCTTTGATGATGCCAAAAAGGGGAAGAGGAATACCTTAAAGCGAAGAAAATCTGAAGTCGAAAAGAAATGGAAGCGGTGAGAAGGAAAATCAGTTGAGGAAGTCTTGAAAGCGAGAAGAAAGGAAAGCTTGTTGAGGGGAAGGATCGGCGATGTAACATTGATGATTGCACAAACCCCCAACAAGGTCCTCATCACAGTGACATTATAAGCGGCAAACTCCCCGTGACTCGCCACTCCAACACTCTGCTTTGTATCTATGGCTAAAAAGAGAAAAACAATTGAAGCGGGGATGAAGGAAGTGGAAGGAAGAATGGATGCCAGGGTGATGAACATCTTGAAAGAACATGGAGGCATTCCGGTTGAAGGACACTTATGCCATCTCGGATGTCGGGGCAAGAGCCACGATCGGTCGATGAATTTAAAACGCTCGAATCGAGGGATACTTTGCAAATATGTCTATGGCTCAAGCTTGGACTTGTATCTTGGGAAAAGGGTCTCACGTTATGTGAAGAAGGCGACGGCAAACGAGACTTCCGGCGATCACTCTGCTCTGCTGGTCACTCCAGCCGTCACTCACCGGAAAAAAGAAGACCCGTCTGATATCGCCCGAGGTAGAGGAAGAAGCAACGAAGTGGAGGAAGAAGCTTGGACCTGGGGCCTCGCGCCCAAGAATATTGAATACGTAGATCCGGGGAAAGAAAGGAGGGATCTCTTTGGGGGCTTGACCAAGTGGCAAATTTGAAAGTGGCTAAAACTAACGCCGAGTATGCACAAAGAATAGAAGAAAGAAAACAAGAGACAAACTCGGCTATGGCGGGGAAAACGAGGAAAGAATAAGAAAAGATGAAGTCGCCGGGAAGGCATATGAGAAGAAAAGAATGCGGTGACGACGAGAAAAAGAGGAGAAGAGAAAGAAGATCTTGATCAAGATGAAAGAAGGAGACATCGAAGGAGATGAAGTGTTCTTTGTCAACCCTTCGTGTATTTTATCATGTAAATACATACAATGTAAGTCTTACGTAATAAAGCTATAAATTCTTTATTTTTTTGTAGACAAATATGTGCTCTGATACACCTTGTAAACAGTTGTGTAAAAGAACAGGAATGATATGATCAATAAACAGATCTATTCTACGCATACATTCTATGTCAATACACTATCTGTATGTATCTTTGTTGTTTGCATTTTTGAATGATTTAAGTTTTGGCATCATCAAAAAGGGGGAAATTGTTAGGAATTTTATTGTTTAGATTTTGATGAATGCCATGTAAAACTTAGAATAGAAAGTTGGCTCCCCAATTCTTGCTGTAAAATGTATTGTAACAATTAAAGCTGCCAAGGCCGAGTTAAGTCACCTACGCCTAACATGCAAGAAGACAAGCAAGAATGGAAGGAAGACCTGGCGAGAAAACAAATGAATATGGCAAGAAGAGTAGACGGGAACTCTGTTGAAGAAGCGGTGAGATCAGTGAGTGGAGCATCGATCAAGTCAACTCAAGAAAAGCCAAGTCTCAAGTTGAAGTGACGAAGAGTCATCCAATGATTGGAAGGCGACTCTAAGTCACCTGGGAAAGCAAGGAAATGCGATCAAGTCGAGATAATCGTAAAAGAACCGTTGCCGAGAAATCAAGAGATTTACTTAAACAAGTAATATCTCCATACCACCTTTCTCGGAGTGCTCGGTCCCGAAGCGTGCAAAGGAATGAACCAATGGGAAGCACCACACCGTGTCGAACTCGAAAAGGTGAAAGAACAATTCATACGAGGAAATGGCAATTCCAAGAAGCGCAAGCCAACGATCGCAAAGTGACTTTCAAAAATAAGCATATCTCTTCAACGGGCAAATTTTTGAAAGTTCACTATAAAAGGCTGAGGAGTTTGTTTGAGAAAAAGAGATGATGAATGACATATGAGATATACAAGCACATTAGAAAAAGCTAAAACACTCTCAATCCTCAAGCCTACATTACGAAGTACATCAATCCAACACTCACCTGTGAAGGAAAGAGAACTTCAACCATTGAAGAGGAAACCTTTGAAAACAAGGGGTCTACATTCGGGGAAGGATTGTAGAAAGGTTCAAGGTCGAACCAAGTCTTAAGCTTTTGGAGGGCTTCGTGATCAAATCCAAAGAGCTTGAGCAAGTGAGTTTTAGTAACAAAGCGCAAATCGCCTTGTGAAGAAGCTGAGTCGTCTGAGAAGCCACCGAGTGATCAAGGCGTCTCAGTCGAGTCCCTAAGGATCAAGTCGGCCGTTGTGATCAAGACTTGTATCGGATTTACCACTTTGTAAACCGATCATTACTTAGTGGATTCCTCCGGGAGTTGGAGAAGAGAGGAGTAGAAGAATTACCCCATCTTGAACCTCTATAAAAACTTCATTGTGTCATTTACATTTCGCATTTAAATTCTTGCACTTTTAACTCGCTTATCTCTGGATAAATTTGCTATCCATTTGATAAAATTTATAAGTACTAAATCAAGCTCTAAAATCTTGCTTAATCAAACATAAGGGTGTTAAGTCTTCCAATGAAAATAAAACCACAAGTTGAGTTAAATTATAGCCAGCAAAGTGAGTTACTTCATCAACGGCTCAGTGAGTCTGTTGAGAGATTAACTCTCTTGAGTGACTAATTAAAATCCATCAAGGACACAAATGTAGAATCAACTCTGTAGATTTAAAAGGACTAAATCGAAAATTTGGTAAGGTTTATTCAACCCCCTTCTAAACCTTACACTTACACCCCTTGGGACCTACAAGTGGTATCATAGCGGTTGGTTCATTGAACCCTCCGCATGGCAGTTCTTGAACTAGATCTCCAAACTTTTCAAAGTCCGCTTTAGTACTTAAACCTTCAAAACTCATTTTATTAAAAGTCATTATCATGGAAGCAAATTTGACACGCATCCCTATGTTCACTATCGAAGAATTTGATGATTGGAAAATTCGTATGCGGGGCTCATCTATCGGCATTACATGATGAGATGTGGATAGTGATAGAAGATGGGCCCTGCAAATATTAAAGGTGAACACATTTGCGAAGAGTTGCGGTGAAGGAGAAAGAAGATCTTTGCTCCCGGACCGGTCATAGTTGAAAAACCAAGAAGCGAGTGGACAAATGATGACAAAAAAGATACAACCTGACAATGTAGCCAAGACATCCTCTACAAAACCTTGGACAAAGCCATGTTCAATAAAGTCAAATCCTGCAAAACGGCTAAGGAAATGCAGGACAAGTTGACATTGATTTGTGAAGGCTCGGAGCAAATCAAAGAAAACAAATTATCGATGGTCGTACTAAGTTTGAAAATTTCAAAATGATTTCGGGAGAGAACCTGGATCAACTAGGCGCTCGGTTCACGAAATCACAAATGAGTATGCGCACTTGGAAAGGAATATACAGAAGAAGAAATGTGTATGAAAATCCTAAAAAGTCTTCCAAATGAATGGGAAATGAAGGTCATGGCACTTTGAGATATTCCATGGACCTATCAAAGACATCCAACCATGAGTTATTCTCGGACCTCAAAGCCTACGAGTTTGAGCTGAGAAGAAAAGACCCGAGGAAGAGACAATTATACCCAAAACAAATGCTCTAATTGTCAAAGATGGGAAGAGAGGCGAGGTCAAAGAAGTAATTGACCCGGAAAAATAGCCACGATGGTTAAAAGATTTAACAAGTTCTTTAACAAGAACTACAAGAGAGGAAAGGGTGAATCTTCGAGAAGACACTCGGCTCCTCCAAATCAAGGGAAGACAGGCCAACCAAGAGAATGATCATCAAAAAGTTGAGTATCAAAGAGTGACAACTCAAGAATGGAAAAAGGCTGATCAAAAGGCTGAATATCTATGTTGGAACTGTAGACAACCAGGTCACTATGCCATTATTTGCTCATATCCTGTGGTCAACAAGTACGAGGATGAAGAAGAAAGAAAGGTCTTGAGAGAAAGAAGACAAAAAAATTAAAAAGCAATGATGGCTGCAGAGATCGCCGAGACAAAGTCAAGAGAGACAATGATTGAGGAGAGCAAGTGAAGGCGACTATTCAAGTGACTCACGAAGAAGAAGCCCTGATCGATCGCTTGATGGCCAAAGAACAAGATCAACTCGATCAAGAAGATGAGGTACAATCTAACTCAACAAACTCGGACACTAGTGATAGTGATCGTGACACACACACTTCATCACCCACTGATCTTTATGACTCATTAGGCAAAATGATGAAAGATTTTGAACATATTAAATCCTCACACACACTATTGAATGAGGAAAACAGCCTACTCAAAAGTCGAAACTCAAAGTGACTAAGGAGTTGAGTACTCTAAGTCAAATAGTTGTTGAAAATGAAAGTTTAAAGTGAAAATGCTAAATTAGTAGCGAAAATTGTTGCTATAGAAAAGAGGGAGAATGACCTCAAGAATGTTATTGCCTCATTCACTAAGGCATCTAAATCATTGGATGATCTTATTATGAGTCAAAGAGAATGTGGAGACAAGACAGCTTAGGATTTAATTCCTCTGTGCCATGTCAAACCTCGAAGTAATTTTGGAAAAAGGATCTTCAAGTCATGAAGAGTCCGAAAAATCCAAAACTCTAAATGTTGCACACACATTCACTCCAAAGCACAATACTAAGCAAAGCGGCCTTGGTTACAAAGGAAAAGGAAAACAACTTGATTGAGTGTCTTTGAAAGGGCAGTGAGAAGAAATTCGGCCCGAGTCCTCAAAAACTCCAAACAAAAAATACTCTGTAAAAGAAAAGCAGAGCTACCAAAACCCGGAAAATCCATAAAAGAAATACATATGATGGGAATGGTAGAAAATATCCAAGCCAAGTGATTGGAATAATGTGAACTATCGGCATAGACTTATGGAATATAAGCCCAAATGGCAAAGGCACAGAACTCGGCAAAGGCCATTCCAAAAGCATAAGAGCTTTCATCGGCACACACATGCACCTAGGCACTACACTCAAAAACACCACAATCACCCAAGGAAGGCAATTGCTAAAACACATATGCGGGCATACTGAGACAAAAGAGACAATTTGTATGAACTAGAATCCCCAAGCAATTTGCCAGGATTAATTATGATTATGGCACGATAGATGGCAACCCCTTAGAGTCAAATCATTTGGCTATAAGTTGGTTGGATCATCTTACAATTCTAACCCCTCGGGACCCAGGACAAGTATGGGTACCTAAAACTTAATTTCCTTGATTGCGGGTTCAAGGAATTTGAGTGCCAAGGAACCTGGTACATGGATAGTGGCTGTTCCGGACATATGACAGGAAATAAGAGAAATCTGTCAAAATTCAAGGAAGTCAAAGGAGCCAAAGTCATATTTGGAGGAAATGAAGCTCCTGGTGAAATAAGAGGCATTGGATCCATCAAGAGGAATGGATTAGAAATCACAGATGTTGCATATGTTGAAGGACTCAACTTCAACTTACTGCGAGTATCGATCGGCTCTGTGACAAGGGCTACAATGTTGGATTCAACATGGGTATATGCCAAATCAAGGATATTGAATCAAATGAAGTTGTCTTTGCAAGGATGTAGACAGAAAATATGTATGTAGTGGATTGGTCAACGCAACACCCAAAGACATGTCTACTAGCAAAGAGTACACTGAATCAAGTTGGTTGTGGGCACAAAAAAGTGAGTCACTGAATTTCAAAACAATTAACAAGGTCTGGCAAGAAGTCATCTTGTAGAAGGACTTCAAACTCGATATATCTGAAGGAGAGTATATGTGATGCATGTCGGAAGGAAAACAAATCAAGTCGTCATTCAAAGAAAAGACATGCCCATCCTCAACAAGAATATTGCATCTGCTTCATATGGATCTATTTGGCCCATGGAACCAGCCAAAGATAAGTGGAAAGAAATACACCTTGGTGGTAGTAGATGACTACTCAAGATATACATGGACAATATTCATGTGTAAGAAAGAAAGAAACTCTACAAAAACTACCACAGTGATGAAGAGGATTCAAAATGAGAAGAGTCAAACCATTATCAAAATAAGATCGGATAGAGGAACTGAGTTTGTCAATGGAATAATAACTTCGATCTTGTATTGAGAATGGTATTGGTCATGAACTATCGGCAAAAGGACTCCACAGCAGAATGGAGTTGCGAGAAGAAGGAACAGAACCCTCAA
Source organism: Rehmannia glutinosa (assembly GCA_016081115.2). Taxonomy (NCBI): domain Eukaryota; kingdom Viridiplantae; phylum Streptophyta; class Magnoliopsida; order Lamiales; family Orobanchaceae; genus Rehmannia; species Rehmannia glutinosa. The sequence goes on from CM071930.1 coordinate 34,866,702, forward strand.
AGAAGCGGCAAGGACCATGTTAGGCTGACGGGGTTACCAAAAAGATTTTGGGCGAAGCAATCAACACGACTTGCTACACCCAAAACAGGATGTATGATAAAATGACGGTGACAAAGACTCCTATGAGATCTGGATCGGAAGAAAACCAAATGTTGCATATTTCAGAATATTTGGATGTAAATGCTTCATTCACAACAATGGCAAAGACAACCTAAAGGCTTTTGATGCTAAAGGCGTGATGAAGGTATCTTCTTAGGATACTCGGTGAAAGCAAAGCCTACAGGATACTCAACAAAAGAACTATGGTTACTGAGAGGAATCCATTCATGTAGTATTCGATGAGCCAAATGTAAATGGAGAAGACATTGAAGAGTCACCGATAAGTTGAATCATCCAACCATACGAGAAGAGTCCCTATCTTTGAAGTCAAGGGATTATCAATTGAGAAGAAGATGAGATAGTTGAATCTCAAAAGCGGTGGAAAATTTGCGGCTAAGTGACCACGAGAGAGGCGACCCGCGAAACACAAAATTACCAAGTCGATCAATCGGCTAACTTACTCCAACTTTGATGTAAGATGGTGAGAGACCATCCACGAACTTGTCATTGGAGATATAAAAGAAGGTGTCAAGACAAGATCGAGAACTCAACAAGAAGCAATGTTCACATGCTTCATTTCGCAAATAGAGCCCAAAGATGTGTCACAAGCATTGGACGACACACATTGGATTCAAGCTATGCAAGAAGAGTCTGAATCGGTTTGAGAGAAATAAAGTATGGGAATTAGTGCAAAGACCCATACATCAAAATGTTATTGGAACCAAATGGGTATTCGAAATAAGATGAACGAGGAAGGTTACGTGGTAAGAAACAAAGCAAGACTAGTAGCCAAAGGATATTGCCAAGAAGAAGGGATAGATTTTGATGAAACATTTGCCCCTGTAGCAAGATTGGAAGCTATAAGGATGTTTCTTGACTATGCGACTCACAAGAATTTCATTGTATATCAAATGGATGTAAAAAATGCATTCCTAAATGGTTTATTGGAAGAAGAAGTGTATGTTGAACAACCTCCGAGGATTTGAAGCGAGAAGACTCTTGGAGACAAGGTATACAAACTCAAGAAAGCCTTGTATGGATTGAAACAGGCACCCGAGCATGGTATGATACCTGTCACAATTCCTAATCGAAAATGGATTCACAAAAGGAAAAGTAGATAGAACACTTTTCTTTAATTCAAGACAAGAAAAAGTATCTTTGCTTGTTCAAATATATGTGGATGACATCATTTTTGGATCCACTAACAAAGAGTCATGTGTGAAAAATTCTCAAACCTCATGCAAAGTAAATTTGAAATGAGCATGATGGGAGAGCTGACATTCTTCCTTGGACTCCAAGTGAAAACAGTTGAAGGATGGAACCTTCATAAGTCAAACAAAATACACGGAGAGACTTAATGAAGAAGTTTGGTATGGAGGAGAAGTCTTAATAAAAATACCAATGAACACATCGATCAAAATGGACATGGATGCGGATGGCAAGCACAGCAGATCAAACAAGATCTGAGCACTTATTGGATCATTGCTCTATCTCACGGCTAAGCGAGGCGGAGACATCACCTTTGTTGTAGGTGTATGTGCAAGATTTCAATCTGCTCAAAAGAAAGCCATATGACAATAAGAGAATATTGAGATACTTGAAAGGAAGCGAAAGTAGGCTATGGTATCGAAGGAAGGTGGATTCAAGCTAATTGGCTATTGGTCCCGACTATGTTGGATCAGAGTGGGCAGGAAGAGCACTTGAGGCACATGTCAAATGCTTTAGGAAACAGACTAATCTCCTGGTTTAGCAAGAAAAAACTCAATAGCCACCTCTACGGTGAGCGAGAATACATAGGCTGCGGGCAAACAAGCAGCCCAAATCCTATGGATGAGGCAAAGAATGAGAGACTATGAAGTTGAAGAAAAAGAAATTCCAATCATGTGTGATAACACAAGTGCAATTGCAATCACTCAAAATCTGTGTTGCATTCAAGAACAAAACATATTGATGTCGAGATATCACTTCATAAGAGATCATGTTGAAAAGAAGGACATCATCCTGGAATATATCTCAAGCGATAAACAACTAGCCGACATCTTCACAAAACCATTATGTGAGTCAAGATTTGAAGAACTCAAGCATGAGTTGGGATTAATTGAACTAAGGAGATCTGAAGAACCAAAGAAAAGAAATGGAGCGAGAAAAGGAGGTGAAAAAGAGTAAAAATGCAAATCATTTCGATGTCAAATATGTCGGAAAAACTGACTACACCGAGTCGGTGATAATTTGTCACTAAGAGAAGCTGTGAGAAGTAGAGTTAAATCGGCTAAGGGATAAGTTTGAATAACTTATGAGCAAAGTGACAAAAACGTCGTCGTTTTGACTAAGCGGGAATGTTTTAAGGAACACGTCGGCATAATGATGATGTGTGCTGGACATAAAGCGCACACCAAGCTTATGATTGGATATAAATCTTTGCCGCATTAAATACGAGACGTGAAATGCTCAATAGGCGTGCGAAATCAAGCCGTTGATTTCGATCACAATTCAAAAAACCGCATGCACGTCCTTTCATAAACCATATTTAAACCATTTTAAATCAGTTTCTTTCTCTCACACTTCTAAAACCTGTTCATCTCTTTCTCTCAAAAGCAAAGGCAAAATACTCTCGAAACCCTATCAACCTTCAAATCAATTTAAGTTTTCCTTGATATAATCTGAGAAATGGCACCAACTTATGACTTTACCAAGTTAGAAAAGCAAATCCACACCGGTTCGGCGGTGGATTTAAACGGAATGATGAAGCGGGGGTCCGACGACACCCTGGTGAAGAAAATCGTTGAGAAGTTGGAAGCGTCCGGGACTAAAACCGTTTCTAACGCTAGAATATCCGATGACCTATGTGGAGGAGGTCGCACAATTCTCGTGAATCTTTGAGATTCACGATGAAGGAATCAAGTCATCATTCACGGAAGCGGTGACTATCAACGCGAGATTTGGTGAACATTGCTCACTACCCGGCGAAGGAGCATCGAGATTAAAGAAGGCGATGTAAACTTGGGTGACGCATGGAAAGAAATAGCCAAGTCCGACTTTCTTGATAAAATAATATACACACAAACAAGGAAGCTGGCTTTGAAGGAGGATTATCACAAGTTGTTGGATATAGTTGCCAAATGTATCGACATCAAATTTGGCGACTTTGACCAATCTGTCAAAAAGCGAAAGGCGATTGTAATGGCAATCATAGAAGAAAAGAAGATAAATCAAAGGCTGAGTTTATCTCTGCAAAGGACTTCTGCGAGCGTGGGAACAAATCCTTCAAAGAAGATGGCACATTTGGAGGATCCCTAGGATATGGCACAGTGATTGGCGGCTATTGGAGGTGAAAGGAGTCCCTCTTAGACATGGGAAGGCTTTCCATGTTAACAAGAGGATGTTGAGCAAACCTCTGCAGCGCGCTGAGAGAGAGCTTACGCCAAGAGAGCGACACGGTGAGGGGAATCGGTGACCCGAAGATCTGTTCTTCCTCTCGGCCAAGAAAGGCGCCCCTGCGGTACCAGAAGAATGCTGCCCCTGCAAAGAAAGAAAACCAAACATGCTCACTCCCCTGCCGCAGTGAGTCACAGCCCGCGGCCGTGTCTCTGCCCTGCGGCCGGTCGAGAAGGACTCACAAATACCTTCTCCGATCGTCAAAAGGAGGAAGAAGCCCGACAAGCCAAGACGGCCGGCTCCTCGAAACAAACACAGCACGGCCCCCCGCCCAAGACTCGAGGACACCGCCTCGAACCCGAAAATTCCCACAGTACAAACCGGGAGGCGAAGAAGACTTCGTCAGCGATCCGAACAGGAGAAACCACCGAGTCGATTTACTCGGCTAGCACAAATACCGGAGACTACTAGAGAAGTAGAGTCTCGGATGTAGTTGATAAACGCCAAGTCTCTTTGAAGCGCGATCAGAGAGCAACCCGAAGACACACGTTGTAGCTCACACACGGTGAAGCACAAGAAAGAACCACCCAGTGGATAGTGATGTAATGATCCTATCTCCACCTTACCCGGACATCCAAAATCGTTTGCGTGAGTGGAGAAAATGGAAGTTGAGCAAGTCGAGGAAACAGTTCAACGGCTTTGAGTTCATAGAAGAAGAAGAAGGAAGCTGCTAAATTTCCTTGGATTAACTCTGTGCTCCCAGCTCACGGATGAAGACAAGCTGCATAGACATTGCCGCAGATCTACAAGGACAAGGAGAGAGAAAAGCGGTGAAGAAGCGAAGCACGTGAGAAGGCAAGCATCGCCCTATCTCGGCACCCACGAACACACACATCCTCTTCTTGATGTCTTCTCGAAAGTGATGAGGAACCGGAGAATCTTTCTTTGCCCGCGAGAAGAGTTGCAAATGCGACAAGCATTGCATGAATCAAGAATCCTTCACGAGCAAAGACTAATGGAGGGACCAGGAGAGTCCTCGAACCACGGTTGAAATCGATCCAATGGGAGTGGTTCGACAAATAGCCATGTTGTTCTTCTTTACCACTTCCCAAACTCACTCGGAAGAAAGCAATAAGGAGATGGCGATGAAAGCGGGATAGTGGGGGACCCCGGTCGAGCCAACCCCTATTGAAGGTGTGCTACCACCTGCCCCAAGGTGAACCATCAATCGAAACAGTAGCCGGGAGTTTGGAGACAGTGACCCCACTCCAAGTCACTCGGTGGTGCGCCCGGTGACGAGAAACTCCCTCCATTGCAGCAAAGGTCGGAGGATCTTTGCGAGATGACTCGACAAAGAATCAAGGAGGCGAAGAAAGAGAAATTACAATCACAAGAAAAACAACAAGTTGCCATCAACGAAGCTCGGACGATTAAAATCTGTCTCGGTGAGTGCCAAGCGCTCGAAGGCTAATACGCTTCTTGATGCGATCGAGGCACGAAGGAACAACCACAGGAGTTAACACTGGGCGATGAAAGTGCAATCCATGGGGTTGAGACTCCAATGGATGCCATTGTAGAAGACCCTAAGGCAGTGACATTTGTCGAAAGGGAGGACCAGCCTCGCGGCGATAGAGACTAGCTTGGAGGAAATGAAGGCCCACGGAGGTTGAGACTTCCGGGTAAAGAGGTCAAGTAGAGAACATCCCTCCTGCTATCATCGACCCATCCCGAGAAGGAGATCGCGCACTTCATGATTCCCGGACAACCACGATGTCACTTTTACCGGGATCGGAAGGCGAAAGAAGAAGGCGAGTCATCCCCATGACAAATCCAAAAGGCTCGTGCGGATGTTCCGGCCGAGCGAGCAAGTCGATCCCAAGACTACTCGTCAAACTTTTAACTTTGATGATGAGCCACCAATGGAAATCTCATCATCGTCCGATGACGCTTACTTCGATAAGGCCGAGGACCCGATCTCTTTGAAATGGAAAAATCACCGAGACCAACGAAGGCGTGTTAAGGCAACTGAGGCTCGGCAAAGTAAGCGGGTCTACTTTACAACAAAACCCAGTGAACCGAGACCACTTTGCTCGGGCTCCTCAAGTGCAAAGGATCGATTCCCAAAAAGGACTTCACGCGCTCATCTCATCATCGAACAGATCCGATTGGCGGTGAGGAATCTTTTGTAGAATCTTTCCCTTTTCACTTTGGAGATACGAGAACTCCACGAAGAGTCGAGAAAGCGAACAAGCACGCTATCACAAACCAGCTCTGTTCTTCCATCGACACACCATTGTTCGGTGATTATGACCCGATCTTTGTATGGCCATCAGTACCAACGAAAGAATCGGTGAAGTTCGAGAAGTGTTCAAGGCACTCTTTCTTTGAGGTTGAACGAATGGAGAGGCATCGAGCCTCTTTGGACATGCGACTTCGACAACGAGATGCCACCACTACGGTGATTTAAGAGGCATAACGGTTCGGATAAGGGAATGGTAACCAACAAGGCAAACAATGCGTGTGGAGCAGTGCGATACTTGAACATTGTTCAACAAGTCTGGTGTGGAGAGTAAAAATCTTTGATGCAAAAACAAAGTGAGAGAGAACACATTGAGCATATGCATGAAGCTCACTGCTGCCGAGATCAAGGCTAGCTGCGTGAGCAAAATACAAATGATCTCTGACGTTTGGAAGAACACATGACAAGAAAATTCAGCCTCCTCATGGCCGAGATGAAGTTGATTTGTGAGAATCCAACGCTACTCGTCTGAATTCCGTCTTTGCATACAACGCAGCGGACTTGAAGCGAACTCAACCATCGAAAGACTTCGACTTCATGCTTGCGGCATGTTCCACAGGGTTCCTCTATCCTTTGATGATGCCAAAAAGGGGAAGAGGAATACCTTAAAGCAACAAAATCTGAAGGCTGAAAAGAAAGGAAGCGGTGAGAAGGGAAAATCAAGCGAGGAAGTCTTGAAACGAGGAAGAAAGGAAAGCTTGTTGAGGAAAAGGATCGTGGATGTCACATTCATGTTGTTCCAGGAAAGGAATACCTTAAAGCAGAAAATCTGTGACATCAGTGATGATCTTGCAAGCAAACCCCCAAGGAAAGCTTGTTGAGGGGAAGGATCACGGTGAACATTGATGATTGCACAAACTCCAACATCCTGGATGTCACAAACCCCCTCATGACATTATAAGCGGCAAACTCCCGTGACTCGCCACTCCAACACTCTGCTTTGTATCTATGGCTGAAAAGAGGAAAACAATTGAAGCGGGGATGAAGGAAGTGGAAGGAAGAATGGATGCCAGGGTGATGAACATCTTGAAAGAACATGGAGGCATTCCGGTTGACAGAGACACTTATGCCATCTTAGATGTCGGAGACGAGCCACGATCGGTCGATGAATTTAAAACGCTCGAATCGAGGATACTTTGCAAATATGTCTATGGCTCAAGCTTGGGACTTATCTTTGGAGGAAAAGGGTCTCACGCTTATGTGAAGAAGGCAGACAGGCGAGAGACTTCCGCGATCGCTCTGCTGGTCACTCAACTGGAAAGAAGAAGACCCCGTCTGATATACGCCCGAGGTAGAGGAAGAAGCGATGAGTGGAGGAAGAAGCTTGGACTGGCCTCTGCCCAAGAATATTGAATCGTAGATCCGGGGAAAGAAAGGAGGGATCTCTTTTGGGCTGGGCTTGACCAAGTGGCAAATTTGAAAGTGGCTAAAACTAACGCCCGAGAGTATGCACAAAGAATAGAAGAAGAAAACAAGAGACAAACTCGGCTATGGCGGGAAGACAGGAAAGAATAAGAAAAGATGAAGGCGCCAGGAAGGCATATGAGAAGAAAAAGAAGCGGTGGCGACGAGAAAAAAAGAGGAGAAGAGAAGAAGATCTTGATCAAGATGAAAGAAGGAGACAATGAAGGAGATGAAGTGTTCTTTGTCCAACCCTTCGTGTATTTTATCATGTAAATACATACAATGTAAGTCTTACGTAATAAAGCTATAAATTCTTTATTTTCAGTGTAGACAAATATGTGCTCTAATACACCTTGTAAACATTGTGTAAAAGAACAGAATGATATGATCAATAAAAGATCTATTCTACGCATACATTCTATGTCAATACACTATCTGTATGTATCTTTCTTTGTTTGCATTTTTGAATGATTTAAGTTTTGGCATCATCAAAAAGGGGAAATTGTTAGGAATTTTATTGTTTAGATTTTGATGAATGCCATGTAAAACTTAGAATAGAAAGTTGGCTCCACAATTCTTGCTGTAAAATGTATTGTAACAATTAAAGTGGCCAAGCCGAGTTAAGTCGGCCTACGCCCTAACATGCAAGAAGACAATCAAGAATGGAAGGAAGACCTGTGAAACAAATTGAATGTGGCAAAGAGGAGTAGACGGAACTCTGTTGAAGAAGCGGTGAGATCAAAATTGGTGAGTGGAGCATCGGTCAAGTCAACTCAAGAAAAGCCAAGTCTCAAGTTGAAGTGACAGAAGAGTCATCCAATGATTGGAAGTGACTCTAAGTCACCTGGGAAAGCAAGGAAATGCGATCAAGTCGAGATAATCAAAAAGAACCGTTGCACAGAAATCAAGAGATTTACTTAAACAAGTAATATCTCCATACCACCTTTCTCGGAGTGCTCAGTCGAAGCGTGCAAAAGGAATGAACCAATGGGAAGCACCACACCGTGTCGAGAACTCGAAAAGGTGAAAGAACAATTCATACGAGGAAATGGCAATTCCAAGAATCGCAAGCCAACGATTTGCAAAGTGACTTTCAAAAATAAGCCTATCTCTTCAACGGGCAAATTTTTGAAAGTTCACTATAAAAGGCGAGAGTTTGTTTGAGAAAAAGAGATGCATGAATGACACATACGTGAGATATACAAGCACATTAGAAAAACAAAACACTCTCAATCCTCAAGCTGCATTACGAAGTACATCAATCCAACACTCACCGTGAAGGAAAGAGAACTTCAACCGTTGAAGAGGAAACCTTTGAAAACAAGGGGTCTACATTCGGGAAGGATTGTAGAAAGGTTCAAAAATTTGAACCAAGTCTTAAGCTTTTGGAGGGCTTCGTGATCAAATCCAAAGAGCTTGAGCAAGTGAGTCAGTAGTAACAAAGGCAAATGCCTTGTGAAGAAGCCGAGTCGTCTGGCTTGGTGAGTGATCAAGGCGTCTCCCGAGGGCCGAGTCCCTAAGGATCAAGTCGGCCATTGTGATCAAGACTTGTATCCGGACTGTTACCACTTTGTAAACCGATCATTACCTAGTGGATTCCTCCAAGAGTTGGAGAAGAGAGAGTAGAAGAATTACCCCATCTTGAACCTCTATAAAAACTTCATTGTGTCATTTACATTTCGATTTAAATTCTGCACTTTTAACTCGCTTATATCTCACGATAAATTTGCTATCCATTTGATAATTTATAAGTACTAAATCAAGCTCTAAAATCTTGCTTAATCAAACTTAAGGGTGTTAAGTCTTCCGCTAAAAATAAAACCACACTGAGTTAAATCGTAGCCAATAGCCGAGTTACTTCATCAACAACTCAAATTGAGTCATGAGAGATTAACTCTCTTGAGTGACTAATTCGATTGTCCATCAAGGACACAAACTATTGTAGAATCAACTCGTATATTTAAAAGGACTAAATCGAAAATTTGGTAAGGTTTATTCAACCCCCCTTCTAAACCTTACACTTTCACCCCTTGGGACCTACAACGATGAAGGAATCAAGTCATCTGTTCATGGAAAGCGGTGACTATCAACGCCAAGGATTTGGTGAACATTGCTCACTACCGGCGAGGAAGGAGCATCCGAGATTAAAGAAGGCGATGTAAACTTGGCCGACGATGGAAAGAAATAGCCAAGTCCGACTTTGCTGATAAAATAATATACACAAAGAAACAAGAGATTCTTTGAAGGAGGATTATCACAAGTTGTTGGATATAGTTGCCAAATGTATCGACATCAAATTTGGCGGCTTTGACCAATCACAAAGGCAAAGCCGATTGTAATGGCCGCAATCATAGAAGAAAAGAAGATAAATCAAATTTGAGTTTGTCTATAGCGGACTCTGCTGAACGTGGGGAACAAATCCTTCAAAGAAGATGGCACATTTGGAGGATCCCTAGGATATGGCCTGTGATTGGCCGGCTATTGGAAGTGAAAGGAGTCCCTCTTGACATGGGAAGGCTTTCCATGTTAACAAGAGGATGTTCGAGCAAACCTCTCTCGCCGCACTGAAGAGAGCTTACGCCAAGAGAGCCGACACATGTGAGGGGGAATCACCGACCAAAGATACAAATCGCTTCCTCTCGGCCAAGAAGAAAGTCGCCCTGCACGCTAAGAAGATCGCTACGCCCTGCGGCAAAGAAAACCAAACATGCTCCTGCCCGCAGCGAAGTCACTGCCCCTCAAAGAATCGTGTCTCCTGCCCTGCGGCGGTCGAGAAGGACTCACAAATACCTTCTCCGATCGTCAAAAGGAGGAGAACCCGACAAGCCAAGACGGCCGGCTCCTCGAAACAAACACCCAAGACTCCCCGCGCTCAAGACTCGAGAGGACACCACCTTCGAACTTAAATTCCCGGTACAAACCAAGAGACGAAGAAGACTTCGTCAAGCGATCCCGAACAGAGAAACCAATTTGAGTCGATTCTCGGCTAGCACAAATACCGGAGACTCTTTGAGAAGTAGAGTCTCCGGATGTAGTTGATGAAACAGCCCAAATCTGCTTTGAAGCGATCAGCAGAGGCAACCCAAGACACAACAGTAGCTCACATGCCTAAAGCACAAGAAGAACCAGTCGAGCGGATAGTGATGTAATGATCCTATCTCCACCTTACCCGGACATCCAAAATCGTCTGCGTGAGTGGAGAAAATGGAAGTTGAGCAAGTCAAGGAACAGTTCCAACGGCCTTTGAGTTCATAGAAGAAGAAGAGGAATCGCTAAAATTTCCTTGGATTAACTCTTCATGTGCTCCGACTGGATGAAGACAAGCGCATAGACATTCTCGCGAGATCTACAAGGACAAGGAGAGAGAAAAGCGAGTGAAGAAGCCGAAAGCACGAGAGAAGGCAAGCATCGCCCTATCTCCGCACCCACGAACACACACATCCTCTTCTCTTCTTGATGTCTTCTCCGAAAGTGATGAGGAACTGCAGAATGTCGCTGCCCGCGAGAAGAAGTTGCAAATGCGACAAGCATTGCACGAATCAAGAATCCTTCACGAGCGAAGACTAATGGAGGGACCAGGAGAGTCCTCGAACACACCGAAATCGATCCAATGGGAGTGGTTCGAAAATAGCACCGCTTGTTGCCTTTCTACCACTTCCCACTCACTCGGAAGAAGGCATAAGGAGAGTGGCGATGAAATCGGGATAGTGGGGACCCGTCGAGCCAACCCCTATTGAAGGTGTGCTACCACCGCCCCAACTGAACCATCAATCGAAACCGGGAGTTTGGAGACGAGTGACCCCACTCCAAGTCACTCACTCGGTGCGCCCGGTGGGGAAACTCCTCCACCGCGGCAAGGTCGGAGGATCTGCGGATGACTCCACAAAGAATCAAGGAGGCGAAGAAGAGAAATTACAATCACAAGAAGAACAATGTTGCCATCAACGAAGCTCGGCGATTGAGATCATCTCACCGAGGTGCCAACCGCTCTCGAAGGCTAATGACGTTGCGATGCGATCGAGGCCGCGAGGAAGAACGACCCCAGGAGTTAACACTGGGCGATGAAAGTGCAATCCATGGGGTTGAGACTCCAATGGATGCCATCAGAGAAGACCCTAAGACAACCGACACTGTCGAAAGGGAGGACCAGGCCTCGCAGCGATAGAGAGATTGCGGAGGAAATGAAGGCCACGGGAGGTTGAGACTTCCGGAGTAAAGAGGTCAAGTAGAGAACATCCCTCCTGCTATCATCGACCCATCCGAGAAGGAGATCGGCGCACTTCATGATTCCCGGACAACCCCGATGTCACTTTTCCGATCGGATCGGCGAAGAAGAAGCCGAGTCATCCCCATGACAAATCCAAAAGGCTCACTGCGGATGTTCCAGGCACGAGCAAGTCGATCCCAAGACTACTCGTCAAACTTTTAACTTTGATGATGAGCCACCAATGGAAATCTCATCATCGTCCGATGACGCCATCGATAAGGCCGAGGACCATCTCATCGGAAATGGAAAAATCAAATTGAGACCAACGGTTGTTAAGAGCAAGAGGCTCGCCAGGGTCTACTTTACAACAAAACCCAGTGAACCAGACCACCGCTCGGGCTCCTCAAGTGCAGCAGGATCGATTCCCAAAAGGACTTCACGCGCACCGCTCATCATCGAATGATCCCGGTTGGCGGTGAGGAATCTTTTGTAGAATCTTTCCCTTTTTCACCGAGATACGAGAACTCCACGAAGAGTCGAAACGAACAAGCACGCTATCACAAACCAGCTCTGTTCTTCCATCGACACCATTGTTCCAAATTGATTATGACTTCGATGATGTATGGCCATCACCGCAATGAAGAATCACCAAGTTCGAGAAGTGTTCAAGGCACTCTTTCTTTGAGGTTGAACGAATGGAGAGGCATCGAGGCCTCTTTGGACATGCGACTCGACAACGAGATACCACCCTTATAGCTGATTTAAGAGGCATAACAATTCGGATAAGGGAATGGTGGCAACAAAGAAAACAATGCGTGTGGAACAGGTGAGATACTTGAACATTGTTCAACAAGTTTCTTTGGTGTGGAGAGCCGAAAATGCCGATGCAAAAACAAAGCCGAGAGAACACATTGAGCATATGCATGAAGCTCACACTTCGTAGATCAAGGCAGCTGCGTGAGCAAAATACAAATGATCTACAAATTTGGAAGAACACATGACAAGAAAATTCAGCCTCCTCATGGCCGAGATGAAGCGATTTCAAAGAGAATCCAACGCTACTCGACCAATTCCGTCTTTGCATACAACGCAGCAGACTTGAAGCGAACTCAACCATCGAAGACTTCGACTTCATGCTTGCCAAGATGTTCCCTGGGGTTCCTCTATCCTTCGATGATGCCAAAAAGGGGGAAGAGGAATACCTTAAAGCGACAAAATCTGAAGCTGAAAAGAAAGGAGCAGGTGAGAAGGGAAAATCACCGGTGAGGAAGTCTTGAAATGTAAAGAAAGGAAAGCTTGTTGAGGGGGAAGGATCAGCAGATGTAACATTGATGATTGCACAAACCCCAACAAGGTCCTCCACAGTGACATTATAAGCGAAAACTCCGTGACTCCCCTCCAACACTCTCTGTATCTATGGTGAAAAGAGGAAAACAATTGAAGCGGGGATGAAGGAAGTGGAAGAAAGAATGGATGCCAGGGTGATGAACATCTTGAAAGAACATGGAGGCATTCCAAAATTGGACAGAGACACTTATGCCATCTCGGATGTCGGGACAGAGCCACGATCGATCGATGAATTTAAAACGCTCGAATCGAGGGATACTTTGCAAATATGTCTATGGCTCAAGCTTGGGACTTGTATCTGGGAAAAGGGTCTCACGTTATGTGAAGAAGCCGACAGCAACAGACTTCCTAATCACTCTGCTGGTCACTCCAGGTCACTCACCGGAAAGAAGAAGACCCCAAAGACAAAGATACGCCCAGAGGTAGAGGAAGAAGCGGTAGAGTGGAGGAAGAAGCTTCTCCTAGGCCTCTGCCCAAGAATATTGAATACGTAGATCCGGAAAGAAAGGAGGGATCTATCAATGGGCTTGACCAAGTGGCAAATTTGAAAGTGGCTAAAACTAACGCTGAGTATGCACAAAGAATAGAAGAAGAAAACAAGAGACAAACTCAAATGGCGGGAAAGACAGAAAGAATAAGAAAAGATGAAGTCGCCAGAAGGCATATGAGAAGAAAAAAGAAAATTGACTTCGAGAAAAAGAGGAGAAGAGAAGAAGATGTCGATCAAGATGAAAGAAGGAGACAAATGAAGGAGATGAAGTGTTGATGTCCAACCCTTCGTGTATTTTATCTTGTAAATACATATAATGTAAGTCTTCGTAATAAAGCTATAAATTCTTTATTTTCAAAGACAAATATGTGCTCTCCGATACACCTTTGTAAACAAGTTGTGTAAAAGAACAGAATGATATGATCAATAAAATGATCTATTCTACGCATACATTCTATGTCAATACACTATCTGTATGTATCTTTGTTGTTTGCATTTTTGAATGATTTAAGTTTTGGCATCATCAAAAAGGGGAAATTGTTAGGAATTTTATTGTTTAGATTTTGATGAATGCCATGTAAAACTTAGAATAGAAAGTTGGCTCCCCAATTCTTGTCAGAAATGTATTGTAACAATTAGAGTGGCTAAGCCGAGTTAAGTCACCACGCCCTAACATGCAAGAAGACAAATCAAGAATGGAAGGAAGAAGACCTGTGTGAAACAACTGAATATGGCAAAGAGGAGTAGACGGGAACTCTGTTGAAGAAGCGGTGAGATGCAAAATGAGTGGAGCATCACCAAGTCAACTCAAGAAAAGCCAAGTCTCAAGTTGAAGTGACAAGAGTCATCCAATGATTGGAAGTCGACTCTAAGTCACCTGGGAAAGCAAGAAAATGCAATCAAGTCGAGATAATCGTAAAAAGAACCGTTGTACGTAAATCAAGAGATTTACTTAAACAAGTAATATCTCCATACCACCTTTCTCGGAGTGCTCGATCCCGAAGCGTGCAAAAGGAATGAACCAATGGGAAGCACCACACCGTGTCGAACTCGAAAAGGTGAAAGAACAATTCATACGAGGAAATGGCAATTCCAAGAACTGCAAGCCAACGATCGCAAAGTGACTTTCAAAAATAAGCATATCTCTTCAACGGGCAAATTTTTGAAAGTTCACTATAAAAGGCCGAGGAGTTTTTTTTTTTTGAAAAAAGAAAAAAGGGAATGACACATACGTGAGATATACAAGCACATTAGAAAAATCAAACACTCTCAATCCTCAAGCCTACATTACGAAGTACATCAATCCAACACTCACCGTTGTGAAGGAAAGAGAACTTCAACCAATTGAAGAGAAACCTTTGAAAACAAGGGGTCTACATTCCGGGAAGGATTGTAGAAAGGTTCAAGGTCAACCAAGTCTTAAGCTTTTGGAGGGCTTCGTGATCAAATCCAAAGAGCTTGAGCAAGTGAGTCGTAGTAACAAGGTAGTCGCCTGTGAAGAAGCCGAGTCGTCGAGAAGCCACCGAGTGATCAAGCGCGTCTCCAGGCATCGAGTCCCTAAGGATCAAGTCGGTTTGTTGTGATCAAGACTTGTATCACGGACTATTACCACTTTGTAAACCGATCATTACCTAGTGGATTCCTCCAGAGTTGGAGAAGAGAGGAGTAGAAGAATTACGCCATCTTCGAACCTCTATAAAAACTTCATTGTGTCATTTACATTTCAAAGATTTAAATTCCCGCACTTTTAACTCGCTTATATCTCACGATAAATGTGCTATCCATTTGATAATTTATAAGTACTAAATCAAGCTCTAAAATCTTGCTTAATCAAACTTAAGGGTGTTAAGTCTTCCGCTGAAAATAAAACCACAATTGAGTTAAATCGAGCCAACAAATGAGTTACTTCATCAATGTACTCACTGAAATCATGAGAGATTAACTCTACCAGTGACTAATTCGACTGTCCATCAAGGACCAATTTAAGGCACTTTGAATTTGGCGGGCAATAGAGTGGCCAAGATATGGGGAGGAAAAGGTGACACAATGTCCGTGATCAAGCTAGCTTGACAAGGTAGATCATTAGGCGTCTCCAGCTTTCATTCAAACGACGCCTAAGACGGGCGTATCTCGCCTCTTTGTCATTTGGGAGACAAGGGTCGATGCCTGGTTGTTCTTAAGGGAATGTGATTTCTGGATATTGATTGCGAGATTAAATTGAATGGGTGGGTCTCGCTCGGATTAGATCTACCCTATAAAACTAACAATAGATTGTACTCCGCGAACCTGGGGGATGGGAGGTGAAGATTCTTCTACTCGGCTAGCGCCTATTCTAGGAATTGGGCTCTTGGTTTCCCCATTCGAGGAACTTGAACATTTTCGATATTTTAGGGAAGAGCAGGGGGGCTATAACCTCGAGGTTAAGGTGCTCCCAAAGTTTGAGTTACCAACCGAGCTATTTTTTGCAAAACATCCGGGTTGGTAAAAAGTTGTTGACAAGCAAGGCCACCGTGGCCCCGACATTAGGTAGGGGTCGATTGTGGTCCATGGGGATCCCGCTTTGAATATTATGGGGTGTCTCTTCTTGACTCATGCTAATCTCTTTGAAAGTTATAAGAAATTGGCTAAGATGCCTAGTTGGAACTTAATAGTTTTGTAATCGGACCAACGGTGCTCCTTCCAAAGACCAATTTGTTGATGTTGTGGTTCGCTCAATAATAAAATTACACTTTTAATAGCTCGAAAGTAAAAAGGATAAGAGAAAGTTGTATTTATATTAATGACCGAAGCAGAAACCTGGTTGGTTGTCACGGGCAGGAATTAATTACAAGACTATTTATATAGTATTTTTTTGTCTTCAGTTTTTCCATATAAATGAATCCTATTTATTCTATTACAATGAGAGGAGCAGAATTATTATGCCTACAATCCTAGTGAGACACTTGTCATTCTCATATTTTTCATGGCTTGCATGGATGACAACTATTTAATAATGTTTCTTGTGTTGTCCTTATATGGCACTGCTAGGTGGCAAGATTGTCAGCCACTGGGCTTCATCTCGGTCATCGTTGGCTTTTTGGGTGGAGCTTATCCAAGTCATTATGTGGATCTCTTCTCGGTCTGACCCAGGTTGAATTGGTTATTCTTCTCGGCATGTATGCTTTGGTCGGTCAACATGCAGTGACGAAGCCATGAATTTTGTTTAGGGGGGTCCAACCACTGCTCTAAAAATCTCTGCCTAGCTTTGATTAATCCCCACTTAAGTGCATTTGTCCGCCTATTTTTTTCTTCCAATTAAACTCCGCCTAACCCGACCCAGACTTCACTTAGGCGCTAGGTCCCAGTCTGTCTAGTGCTTTTTAGAACTAACATTAAATAAAAAAAAATACATCAAGTCTAAATATAAAACTATAAATAAGTACCAATTTTGATAAAATCATTGTATTAATTCAATTACATCTTAATACTCAAAAAATAGCTAACATAATACAATACATCAATATATCATAACATTTGTTCTATTATTCATATTTTGAAATAATTGCATAATAACTTCATTGCCAATGTTTCAAAAAATATATTTTTCAATGTGTGTTATAAAACGCTCATTCAATAACTCATTTCCAATATTAAATTCTTTAATGAGAATTTGATAATAAACCATAAATTATCCCAAAGATAGAAATAGAGACACAAGAGAATAATGCAAAATTTCGAGTTCAAGTTTATTGTAGAGTGAAAGAAAATGTTCAAAATTTTGAGAAAGAAAAAATGACCAAGATTCAGTTCTTCAAGATTAACAAATGGGAAGGGGAAAGAAGAACGAAGGAATAGAAGACTATTTTCTATGTTTGCTATTTTCTGTATTTATTTTAAGGTTAAAAATTGAAAATACCAAAATACCCCTTTTTTTCAAAATTTCAGTGGGGCCCAGTGCCCCCTTGGCCCCTTAGTGGCCTCGTCTTTGTCCACGTCTGCAGGTCCATAAGGCCACGTGTGCATGCGTCTATGCAGCCCTGCTCGGGCATCATCAGGCTGGAATGGCAATATGAGTGAATTTGATAGACCTCCAAGATTTTTTAGGACCCCTGTTAGACCCATTTAATAGTATTGAAGAAGTTAACAAATATACTTTTAATAATAATAGTATATACTACAATTATATAGAAAATATACTTTGAATTAAGTAATATTATAATATATATATATATATGATATCTCTTGTGAGATCATGAGTCTCATGGATTTATATCTCTGTGAGACAGACTCGATCCGATCAAACAAAGAATCATTGGTAAAAAAAAGTGAACAATTAGTGGCCGCCAAATTAGAGGGGTAATACTTTTTGAGGAAAAACAATACTTTAATTAGAAAATGTAATATTTTTTATAAAAATAAAAACAAAAATGATACACTTTGTAGCAATCTTCTTTCGCTTAGAAAGTAAAAAATAGGGTATGCGGTCCCGAGATTTAGAAATCTCGAAACTCCTCAAGTTCGAGATTCCAAAATAAATCTCCAAAACCGAACTAGAAAAAAAAATTCATCCCTAATTGTACCGAAAGTTCGAGATGATTTGGGATAGAGATTCGATTATGTTCTAATGGGACAAGATACACTATGATTCAAGATCGAGATTAGTCATAAATAAAGCACACAAATTTTAAAAAATGAAAAGAAAATCAATATAAAAATCACACAAACGGATATACTTTCAGTCTTTTCTTTAGTATAGTTTCAAAATAGATACAAAAACCATAACAAAAATACAATCCTAAATATAAACTTAATAACCTCTATAATACAATAATATTTTATTACCTTGGGCCGTTGCTATTGACTTAGACAAATATAATCAACTAATTATTTCGATAAATTAATATAAAAAATGAAATTTGTATAATTTTATAATCTCAATATCTCATACTTAAAAACTTAGCATAATCAACAAAGTTATATTTATAATTTATGTGATGTGGTAAGAAAATTAAAAATTAATTTTTTTAAGAAGGCCATATTGTTGTAATATGGTACTATTACTTGTTTAGAGTATGTTTCTTTTTAAGTACAATTTATTAATCATTTAACTAATTTCAATTTTGAAATAATTTATTCTATTATTAATATTAAAGTTTTTAAAAGTTCATAATAGTTGTAGTATTATATTTTTTAGAAATATGTTTTATATTCAATTTATTTTAAAATAATTTGTAGTCAATTCAATATCAAAATATAAATAAAATATAAATAAGGTATATGTATATATATAATTTTGAAAATCGCTTCTATCTTCGGTCCTTGGTTTGGAGTGGTTCAAGATGGTTCGATACGATTCTCGGACAGATATTTGAAAATCTCTAGAACAATACTGTAATATTTTTGGGATGGTCCAGCTTCGGGAAAAGTCAAAAATCAATGGATATTTTCTACTCGAATATTTTTTGTTCTCGATATCGATTTGATTTCAATAATCTCCAAGTCTCGTGCACGTCCATGTAAAAATAATTGTTATTTTGTATTATGTTGAAAATACATTTTACAACGAGATTATACATTCAAATTAAAACTAACATTTTGCATGGGAATAATAATACTTTTCCGCATGAAAATAATACGTTTATAACGCAAAGTGATACTTTCATATTTACATATTATTCAAAGTACAATATATAAATTATTGCAAGGGTAACACCTAATTCGGTACTTTTGAAACGGTAAGTAATACTATATATGTAAGAGGAAATAATAAAAGAAGTATGCCTCAACTCGAATCAACAAAAAAACTAAAGCTAAAACTCTAGGGGTAGAATCGGGCTAGGTGGGTGGGGCCAGGTCAGGCTGAGCGCAATCCATTTTATGGAAAATATTTCGTTAGACCGTCCTATATGATGCTGCTTTTTAGAGCAAATCACTTCAAATTAGGGTTTCGATAAAGTTCAAGTTTGTTCTTTCCTGCCGGGAAGTCTTCCAAGGCTTATTCTTCGGGGAGCTGGAAATCTTCAACTGGGAACTTGGCTGCACACACGCAAACATTAGGGTGATCCCTGGGGATTGCGCAGAACGGCTCTCTGACACTCAAGTCAGCATGGTGAACGAGAGAGAATATAAGACATTAATCGAATATTGAATAATGATTAAGTGATGGGCTTCGTGGGTCACGTAGAGAAAGTGGCATGTGTCCAAATTTGGACTCCTATGTACTCGAATTATAAATTAGTTATTAAAATATCATTTTTGCTTCCAACATAAGCCCCCCAACTCCGGTGCTTTGAGGAGACTAGAGCAAAGGTGGGAGCTAAATTGATACCGTATCCAACTTGTCTTGTTCTTTATCTTGTCTTGTCTTGAGATTTTTTGGAAATTTATAAGACCCCATGTAAGGGATCCCTTCCCCTTATGGAGCACCGAAGAAGGGTAATTTACGAGACCCCGTGAGGGAGCCCCTCTTCGGAGCACTAGAGGAAGTTTAGTTTACGAGGACCCCCGACGGAGCCCAGCCTTGACCATGTTTTCCAATTCCCTTGCTTGATAGAACACTTAGTAAAATTTTCTTGAAAAATTGAGGAGAGTGCCCATGGAAAGTTGTAGAGAGGAGTGGTATACATCTAGTGAGGAGAGTCGAGATGAGAGCCCGAGAGTTGAGAGAGGTTTCTCTAGGGTGCCTTCCTAGAGCGGGCAAGGGCATCCTCGCGCACCCTCTATTGCGGGGAGGGAGTGCCCTAGGGGGGAAGGGCAAGCCCCCAGGTCCCTCCTTTCTTGCGTTTTTCTTCGTCTTTCCCAGAATATTTTGGCCGGGTTTTATATTACGGTCCTTCTTCATTTCCGCTCGGAGCTACGGCACCCGATGGTTCAGTTTTTAGTTTCATTTTTCCATTTCCACATTTGGATGTGGCTTCAATATTCCCCTCTAGCTCCATAGTTAGGTTATGATGGAGAGGGAAAGTAGAGCTGAGTCGATTCGTGCCTCGAGTGATGTGGTTCTCTCGAGCGCGGAGCCCAACATTGGAGTTTCTTGCATGTGAGAGTCCCCACGGGCTTAGCCTTTTGGAAAGGCAACATATATCATGTGAGTGGGTTTTCATGGGACTTGAGTGTTGAGATCTTGCAGGATCTTCCCAAGGGAGCCGTCGGCATGGGCGGCCACGACGGAGAGGATCCCAACGATGCTTATGCTGCAGAGGAGGGGGGAGCCCCCCATGCTTAAGTAGTGATAGTTTATTCCGACCAAGATGGCCCTTGTTTTTAGCCCACCTATTTAGGGTTTGCTTCATATACTTGAATGTTTTCTCTTACTTATTCTCTTGAGATGTTTCTTTGCCCCGAGGGGTCAGATGATGCTCCGTTGCCTTGATGTTACACTTGTATTATTTGCCTGTGACTTCTTGTTGTTGAAGACTTATTTATATTTTGTGTAGAGATGGATCCTTCCCTTCAGAAGGAAGCCTTAATTCCTCTAGAATGGCCGGAGACACTTGTATTTGATGTTAGGGGACGTCGTCCCATGACCCACGAGGGCGCCCTTCCAGAGCCCTGAGGAGGCGCCCTTCGAGATCTTGGGGGCGCTCTTCAGGAGCTTTCCCATAGCTCTTGCTTCTTTCATTCCTTTGATTGTGTATTGATTCTTTTCCCACATATGTTAGCATTTTCGCCTTCTTTTTGGTTTACATCCATGTGTTGTATGTTGGCGAGGAAGGAAAGTTTATGAGGATCCCTGTGAGGAGGCCCCTCCCATCTGGGGTCTTAGCTAGAAGATGTTTATTTACGAGGACCGCCCCGTGAGAAAGCCCCTCCCATCCTGGGTCTTAGCCGTATGATATTATTTATGAGGCCCTCCCCATGAGGAGGCCTCTCCCATATGGGGTCTTAGCTTGATGAGATCTTCCCATCCAGGGTACTAACCGGATGAGGTCTTTCCATCTGGGGTCTTAGCCGGAGGAGATTATTTATGAGGACCTCCCTATGAGGAGGCCCCTCACATTCAGGGTCTTAGCTGGATTAGGTTTTCCCACCTGGGATCTTAGCCGAATGAGGTTATTTACGAGGACTCCCCGTGAGGAGGCCCCTCCCATTCGGGATCTTAGTCGGATGAGGTCTTTCCATCCAGAGTTTTATTTGGATGAGGTCTTCCCATCTAGGGTTTTATCCAGATGAGGTCATTTATGACCCTCCCTCCTCGTGAGAAGCTCTTTCCCATTCGAGTCTTAACCGGATGAGGTCTTCCCATCCAGGGTCTTAGCCGGATGAGGGAAAATTTACGAGGACCTCCCCCGTGAGAATGCCCTTCCTAGTGGTCTTAGTGGATAAGGTTTATTGAGGAGAGTGCCCAAATGGTCATTGATCGGTCATTTTTGGCAATTAATCGCCGCAAGCAATGAGAATCGCCGAGAGTGAGCGAATCGGTATTTGCGAGAGCTAGCGTAATCTGCGGCTCCAAAGGTGGTGTGGCACTCTCATTGTCTAGTTGAGGAGCTTTCTCATCTTCAATGTGGAAACATAACAATCCCGAGCAGTCTTGATATCTTTAATAGTTGTGCCACTTCAACCACATTTTTGTGATACAGTTTGGGGCGTCCATCCTCTATTTGAGTGGTAGGTTGATCTCGCTAGTGAACTTGATCACTGTGTCTGTTCTGAAGAGCTTGTCTTTCTCTTGAAGGCCTCTAGAAGTTATGCTGATGACTCCAATCATATGAATATTCTTTCTTTGGTGCGCAATTATGGTAGGGTAGAGCTTTAGTTGAGCTTGTTGATAACTGATTTGGATGAGCTTCCTCCTCAAGACTTCTTCAAAGTTATTATTATGCAGCTCCTGGGGTAGCCTGTGCCGGGCACCGATCCGGGTGACACGCGCTTTGTGCGGGTTTACGTGAGCGCTCCTTAACTTTTGTGTTTGTTACTGAACTCAACCTTCAACAAAATTGCGGGTGCGAGCCCTTAGTTGGTTTAGACTTGGTCTCCCGAGTCTTGGGTTCCAAATGTTTCTTGCACTTTCTTCTCTCTCTCGTTGAAGTTCGGTGTCCTCTCCCGGTAGTGGTGCCCATGGTGGCTTCATTGCGCTCATCATAGTATGTTGGAAGTATACTCCATGGTTTCTATTTTCTCGACTCCGAAAATGATGTTAATGGATCCCTGCATATGTGTGTCTCTTTGATATGATTTTAGTTGGAGGATTATGGTCCAAGTGTTCAACGAGATCTCTTCCTTCATTGGTATCCATTAGATGTGAAGTTTTAACGTCTCTAGGGAGTAGTTTCACTGCTATAGTTGAATGAATTGTGCTTCCACTTCTGGAGGCTTGGGGCTCTAGATCATGCATGGCTCTCCTGAGTATCCTCGTGGCCTATATCCAATGAATGGAGATTTTATGAAGCTTTCTTCAGTTGAGGATGGTTTATCGACAGGTCATCTGGGGAGTTCTATTCTTCTGTAAAGGGTTGTTTGTTGTAGAGGTAGCTTGACTAGTCTGGACGGCTCTTGACTTCTCAGCTTGAGTGCTGGGGGGAGCTTGTGGATGTCTATGTTGGACTTCAATACCTGCTTATTTTTCGGAAGTGTGATGGTTTTTTTGGAGTGTAGTTATCATCCAGTTCGTTGTTTCTCTCTTCCATTCCAGTTGAGTGAGGGTCATTCTTCATGCAGCTGCCCCTGTGGTTTGCTATGGCAGGGTGCCCTTATGAGGGGTCTTCATTAGTTGGCGGAGCTCAGGGATGTATTTGGGTGGCTCCAGGAGCAGATTTATGTCGTAGAGCATTCTGGGTAGTTAGAGAGGTTCTGAGCTTCAGCCGACTTATTCAATGGACGGAGCCCTTTGGGAGGAAGAGCTTAGGGAAGGGCGCACCTTAAGCCAGGCAAGGGCGCCCCCTTCATCGGGGAAGAGCGTCCCTGGGCAAGGGCGCCCCATCGAGCGAGTAAGGTGCCTCCTTCAGTTGGGTAAGGTGCCTCCTTAAGCTCCCAGAGTTATTGAATGGCGCCCCTCTGGAAGGAGGGGACTCGTCGTCATGTCTTCTCGGTGGTCCGCTTCTTCTTACTTGGTGATCCTGACTTTGAGTCGGGCTTCCATGAATCACTTCATGAAGTCTTGCAAGAACTCTCCTTCCATCCATCTGCTTTACATGAAAACATGAGCAATGGTTTCGGATTTTTCGGTTGAGGAGAATTGTCGTGCGACAAACAAATAGTGATCTTGTTTATCCTGTGATCGATCCAATCGGGAGCCGATTGAACCAAATTAGTGTGCCTTGGTCGAGTTTTCCTAATGCTTTACAATAGGAAGCGTCATCTATGTCATAGAGATCCGCTTTAGCGTATAATTTATCCAAGTGTTCTGAATCTCCGCTTTATCATACTCCGAGAGATTGGAAGTTTTGATTCCCGAAGGTAATTGCTCACCAAGATGGCAAGGGCCAATGGACTTCCTCCCTAGGGTGGTGGTCCGCGAGTTGACTTAGCTAAAGTTTACCACCTACGACTCTTCTACGGGCTTGAGATGTGGAGTTGAAGTGTTGGGCTCCATTCCCTAGCTTTCCTTCTAGCGGGAGCACGCCGGTCTTCTTGATTTTCTCCAAGTCTTTCGTTTCTTCTATCTCCTTCCCCAAGTCAGGGTCTTCAACGCCTGGCGGATCTTGTGGGAGGTCTCCTGCGGCATCCGCGCAACATGATTCCTCAAAGAAGTTCGAAGCTCTTTGAATAGGGCTTGGGGCTTCTCGCATCAAGCGAGCTTCTTCAAGAAAGCGAGAGCCCTCCCGGAGGATAGGGTGATGCCCTCCTTATTGTGGCGGAGGCGACGCCTCCCGGAGGAGGGGCTAGCCTCCGTCTTCCATGTGCTAGTTCTTCTTTGCGATTCCTCGCTCCACAAAACTAGCATATTGGGATTCTTCACTAATGGCGCTCTTCACGATTCTCGCCACATCATTCATCTCTTCTTCCCCGACCTACTAAGTCGGGGTCTTTAGTGGTCGGAGCCTGGGCGTCTCCCGTGGCTCCAGCCGCAGCCTTGATGCTTCGAGCATTCCAGGTCAGGTGAACTTCTTCAGGGGCAAAACCTCTCTTCTTGTGGTGGGGACAACACTCCTCCAAGAGGAGGGGGTTGGCCCCTTGTCTTCCATGTGGCCGTTCCTCTTACTAGTCTCTGTCCCGTGGCACGTAGCTGGGATCCGACTCCATGCACTTTGAGATCGGGTCCCGCATCTTCATGCGCTTTGGCATTCCCACGACAGCGCCAAAATGATGTCATTTAGAGATGACTCACTCTAAGTTAGAGTTTCGATAAAGTTCAAGTCTTCTCCTTCCCAAGCGGGAAGTCTTCCAAGTCTTCTTCTCCGGGAGCTAGAAATCTTCAACTGGGAACTTGCCTGCACATACCAAACGTTAAGGGGGGTCCCTAGGGGTTGCCCAGGGAGGCCGCTCTGACGCTCAAGTCAGTATGGTGAAGGAGAGAGAATATAAAACAGTAACTGAATAATGATCAAGTGAGGTTATGAGAGAATTAACTTACAAATGAAGAGGAGAGGCCTTTATTTACCTAGGCGATGGGCCTTGTGGGCCGTGTAGGAGAAAGTGGCCTATGGGCCAGTCCCAGACTCATATGAGTAGGGTTTCCCATTAATAGTCTATTGAACAATTAATATTATTCCAATATATAAACCGAATTATATATTAATTATTAAATATCATTTTTGCTCCCAACAATATATATATATATATATATATATATATATATAACTTAAGAAAACACACACATGGATTTGTAAGAAAACCCGTAGAAACGAGCTTGAAACAAACTCTAATTTGAACCCATTTCATTATTTCGACTGGACAATCTAGTAATTTTGTATGTCCCAAGGGGTATGAGTAAGGTTTAGAAGGGGGGTTGAATAAACCTTACCAAATTTTTTTATTTTAGTCCTTTTAAAATTACAATAGAGTTGACTCAAACAGTTGTGTCTTTGAGGGACAGCTAAGTTGGTTATTCAGCTAAGTTAACCACTCAACAGACTCGATAGAGCTGTTGATAGAATAACTTGGCTGTTTAACCTAAACTTAACTTGGCTGGTTTGGTTTATCAGTGGAAGACTTAACACCCTTTGATTTTAGCTTGTTTTAAACACTTAATTTTTAGCACTTAGTTAATTATCAGTTGGATGGCAAATATGATTCTATCAGCAGATGTAATGTAAATATGCAGGAAGATAAATGTGTTGAAAGTAAATGACACAAATATTTTTATAGAGGTTCGAAGATGGGGTAATTCTTCTAATCCTCTCTTCTCAAACTCCTGGAGGAATCCACTAAGTAATGATCGTTTACAAAGTGGTGAATAGTCCGAGACAACCTTGATCACACAAAAAGCTTCTCTTGCGACTTAGTCGCTTCACAGGCAAATGCCTTGCTACTTGACTCACTTCTCAAGTTCTTGGATTTGATCACGAAGCCCTCCAACAAACTTGATACCTTGGTTCGACTTGAACCTTCCTACAATCCCGACTCGAAAGTAGACCCTTTTTTGATTCTTCAAAGTTTCCTCTTCAACAGTTGAAGTTGTCTTTCTTTCACACGCTTGTATTGATCGATTTCTTTCGAGTTTCGTGCTTGAGGATTTGCTTGAATGTACTTGAGAATATTACAGGTTAAATGCTTGAATATTGCTTGCTTGTTCGTGGTTCATGTAACTTTTTCTCAGTAAATTCCTCAGCCTTTTATAGTGTACATTTGAATTTTTGCCCGTTGAAGAGATAGACTAATTTCAAATGTCACTTTTGTTCGTTGGCTTGTCTTGTCGCAGTCCTTGATGTTGGCATTTCCTCGTATTAAATGTCTTCGCAGAATCCCAGGTGCCTGACACGAGGTGCAGTGTTTCCCATTGGTTTATTCCTTTTGCACAAATCTGGGACTAACACTTTAGATCTGACAGCTTTGACATATTACTATTTTGAGTAATATTCTTGACTTTAATCAACGGATCTAAGTCAGTTGTCTCGACTAGATTGCTATCTTTACCCCAGGTGACTTGAGTCAGCTCCAGTCATTGGATAACTCAACTGTCACTTCAACTTTGAGACTTGGCTTCTTGAGTTGACTTGACTGACACTTCTCACAGTTGTTCCTCAGCTGACACTCCTTCATCGAGTCCTTGACTTCTTTTGGCCATACTCACCGACACACAAGAGAGTCTTCAATCCAATCCATGATTGACCTCTTGTATTCCTTGGCATAGTGACTTGACTCACTTTTTCATTTTATCTATTACAATACAAATTACAAGGAAAATGGGGTGCCAACTTCCTAGTTTAAGTTTTACATGGTATCATCAAAATCTACTCAATAAATTTCCTAACAAATTTGTTGTGGAAACTATAGAAGATTTGTGTGAATTTTATTCGCTATAAGAAAAAACCAATTTAACTATAAAAAGACTTGTAGGCAAGTTTTAAGATAATTATAAAATGCATGCCTCGTAAAATCATTGTAGGTAAATACTTACCAATAAAATTTAAAACTTTTGGTAAAATACCTATAGTATTTCACAAGAAATTTTAAAACTATTGGTGATTTGTCGGTAATTGGTTGATATAGTTTGGGGAAAAATAATATTTTTTATTTTATCGATATTATGTAGGTAATTGTAAAATTTAATCTATTTCTACGTCAGGTAAATTCTATTAGTAAAGGTGAAAATATTTCTTTATGCTTTACCCATTAAAATCCAAATCTAGAGGAAAAAAACTAATGGAATTAGGGTGATTAGATAAATTCTGATAGGTGCCTATTTTTTTCTTACTAGGATTTAATTAATACCAAATATATATATATATATATATATCTACCAGTGAGACCTAATTTAAATGACAAAATTTATGTTTCAGAGTTGTAGAATCTTGGGCTTAAATTTTACATGAGTGCGATCTTCGTTTACTTTCATTGTAATTATTAATTGACTATTAAGTGTTATTAATTTTCAAAAATTAACTTATCAATTATAGTTTTATTGTTTGTACTAGTAACTCAATGATATTATAATCAAATTATTAAGAAAAAAAAGCACCGACGAATTCCCTCCGAAAGATAATGTTGATCAATCATGTCCTTGTTTACTCTAAAAAAATAGCCCCTATTTAACATTTTGAATCAAAAGTGTAATAATTGAGGCAAACTTATATTCAAATACCATCAATGAAGGTGCTCCACTCGGTTTGTCTTTCTTGTAATCCACTGTTATTAGACAATATTTGGATCTAATGGCATTTTTCATAAGAAATTCAATTAAACAATAATAATGGACTACATTTGGTTATGTTTAGGGTTTTAACAAAGCATTACGGGTAAATATATTTTGGGAGAATGAAAAAACGAATAAATAAAATTTATTTTTCGGATGAGGATTATTTTTTGTAGCAATCAAATGTTGCAGGGTTGTAAAATCAATATGTTGGTATTTTACGATAACAATTATAAAATTCATAAATCATCCTAGTAAATGCGAAATATTTCTAAGATATAACATCATGCATTAATCGTCAAAGAATTACGGATTAATCGAAATACTTGGATATATCAGGATTGATTATACTATGTATGCGGAATATATTTGATAACCAATATCCTGTTGAAAATTGGTTTAGTAAAAATGGATTTTGACCCGATTTTGACCAATTATTTAATTGGGATCATTTATTAGTTTCAGAAAATAAATGATATAATCATAATCTACACCGCGGGTAGATGAGTTTAACATTTTGATTTTCTCAAAACTAATTTCGGGTTAATGAGAAATTAATGCATAAAGTTAGCCATTTAAATGTCTTTTACATAAGAATATAAAGGGTGGGGATATGGAAAACCATATCCCACATGGAAAGCATATTAAATGTTTGACTAGTTTATATAGAAATTCACTACTAATAAGGAGTAATCATGTGGAACTCCTTATGATACACCCTAGTGGACCAAGTCAATTTTCACTAGCCTTTGGATAGCTTAAATTGCACCGAGGAGCCGAGCGAGGCGAGTCGGTCCCAGGCCCACGCACGTTGCACATAGTCGCATTGGGCGCTTTTTAGGCGCACTTTGCACTTCGCGTACGCATCGTCACGAGGAGCTTTGAAGAGCCTTAAAGTTTTGAGAAATCAAACCAGGGTTCAGTCCAATGGCTCGGTGACGTGGCAAGGATGCTCAGGTGACAGTGACTTGGCAGAGTCATCCAGATGGAGACACGTGGCATGTAGTGGCGATGATTTGGGCGCGCATGTTCGCCGACCGGGCGATCTGCTTAGTATGCAGCATTCGTCTAAAGGTTGTGTACCTTCGGTTGGATGCAATCTAGACCATCAAATCACGACTGTTGATCGCAAGGAGCGATCTGACAGCCCTGATCGATCCGAACTAGGAGTTGCATCCATGAAGGGGCACCCGAAGTTCTTTATATATCAGTCCCCAGAACTACATTTGGCATTACGAAAATTAGCATTTTAGCATATAGTTTCATCTCATCCTTTCTGTGATTTTCGAAAGTTCTGAAACACATTAAGTTTACTATAAGTTTGACTTTTGCAAGTGCTGCTAAGTTGAACTTGAAAGTCATTGTATCTTAGAGACGATTGTCTATAACCATTAGCACTTTTGTATGGGGCAATTTCATCTAGCGGATAGAGAATCTAATTCTCACATCGACTTCAAGTTAGGTCCCATTATTCTATCTATTTTTCGAGAAAACCAAACATCGCAAAACACAATCGCAAGATGAAATTCTATTTTCTTGAAAAATGGCTAATATCAGTTTCACTCCGATGGTTGCTGCTCCCGCGCATGGTGAAAAACCATTGAGATTTTTTCCTGTTGATTTCAAGAGAGGTAACAAAAGATGCTATTTTATCTCGTCCCGGTTTTACGAAAGAGGACCTCCCGACCGTTGGTAAAGAAAAGAAACAAAAACCAACGGAGGATCACTCAGAGATGTTTGGTACAACATGACTTCTTTTGCCGAAATTATGTTTTTAATGGGCCGGAAGACACCTCTATAATGTCTACAACTCGTTTAAAATGTCCAAAGAGTTGTGGAATTCTATGGAATCTAAGTACAAGACAGACGATGCCGACACAAAGAAATTTGTTGTCGACAAATTTCTCGATAAGAAGATGGTTGACACCAAAACGGTAAGCGCCAAGTGCAAGTAATTCATATCATACTTCATAACTTAGTGTCCGAAGGATGATTCTAAATAAGTCATTCCAAGGGGCTGCAATTATCGAAAATTATCGCCATTGTGGAAAGATTTTAAGTTGGGGATTTGATAGTTCGACTTGGATTGAGGAAGACAACCGAAAATCCGGCAAAACCCAAAGAAATTGGAATGGAGGCGAAGCCAATCTTGCAGCAGGCAAGCACTAGCAAGAAATGTAATCCGTAATACTAAAGGTAAGACCAAAAGTTCAAAGGGAGTTGCTAGAACGTGGCAAATCAATCACATGGTTAAAGGTTGCACGACATCCAAAAAAGGAAATAAAAATGGCAACCAACAACAAGCCAATGTGACCGAGAACAAGTCTATTCCGATAGACATGTCGGAGCTCGATCTCAACACCATTGTATTTGAAGCCAATATGGTAATTAATCCAAAGGAATGGTGGATAGATATCAGAGCTACTCATAATGTTTGTAATGAATGTTTTCCGCCAAGAGGTGAAGAATAAGAATATTACTTCAATTTACTTGTTGGATTGTTCTAATTTATGGCATGATAGATTATTACACGTAAATTTCAAAGACAATTACAATGTTTGTGAATCTGGAATTAATACCAACGTTTAAAACCGATTCACAAGACAAATATGAAGTTTGTGTTAAAGCAAAATTGGCTAAAGCACTGTTTCATCCGGTAACGAGAAGTACCAAACCTCTTGAGTTAATTCACACAGATGTGTGTGATTTAAAACTAGTTCAAACTCGAGGTGGCAAAAAGTATTTCATAACGTTTATTGATGATTGCACAAGATATTGTTATATTTATCTTTTGAAAAGAAAAAATGAAGCTTTAGTATCTTTTAAAACTTATAAGAATGAAGCTGAATATCAGCTTAATTTTTAAGATGATTCGCAGTGATAGAGGCGAATAGTATGTTGCTCTGTTTGAAGAATTTTGTTCGTAAGTGGGTATAATTCATCAAACAATATCTCCCTACTCACCTCAATCAAATGGTATTGCAGAACGCAAAAATCGTACTCTTAAGGAGATGATGAATGGGATCTTGATAAGTTCTGGCTTACCCCAAAACTTTTGGGGGAAAGTCATTCTTTCTGCAAACTGCATTCTTAATAAGATCCCACACAAAGGTAAAAATGAAACTCCATATGAGTTATGGAAATGATGGAAACCGTCATATAAATACCTTAAAGTGTGGGGGTATTTGGCTAAAGTTGAAGTACCAAAGCCAAAACAAGTTAGAATCGGTCCTAAAACGATTGATTGTGTTTTTATTGGATATGCAAACAATAGTAGTGCCAATCGCTTTTTAGTGCACAAGTCAGCAATTCCTGATATAAATGATGGAAGGATCATAGAATCAAGAAATATTGTATTCTTCGAGAATATCTTTCCTTACAAAGATAGGAAAGAAGAAAGCTCTAACAAAAGAACTTATGAAATTGCAAAGTTTACCTCAAAGTACTAAAGAGGAACCAAGACGCAAAGAAAAGGACAAAAGTAGCTAAACCTTTTGGTCCTGATTTTCTAACTTATATGTTTGAAAATGAACCTAGAACTATTCAAGAAGCTTTGTCTAGTTCAGAAGCTCCTCTCTGGAAAGAAGCTATCAACAATGAAATAGATTCCATCTTGCACAATAATACTTGGGAGTTGGTTGATCTCTCTCGGGATGCAAACCTTTAGGATGTAAGTGTATCCTTAAAAGGAAGTACAAAGCGATGGATCTATTGATAAGTATTGTAGGTCCCAAGGGGTGTGATGTAAGGTTTAGAATGTAGGTCCCAAGGGGTGTGAGTGTAAGGTTTAGAAGGGGGTTGAATAAACCTTACCAAATTTTCGATTTAGTCCTTTTAAAAGTTCGAGTTGATACTACACACCGTGTGTCTAGGTGGATCAACCAATTTGGTTAATCAAGTAGAGTTAGTCACTCAAATGACTCGAATGAGCCGTTGATAGAATAACTCACCTTTAAGACCGAATTAGCTCAACTGCGTGGTTTGTTTTCAACGGAAGACTTAACACCCTTAAGTATGGTTTAGTAGAGATTTAAAGCTTGATTTAGTACTTAGAAATTATCAAGTAGATAGCAAATTTATCAAAGAAAGTTAAGCAAATAAGATGCAGGAATTTAAGACTTGGTATACAAAGTGGTAAGATCCGGATACAAGTCTTGATCACACAAATGACTTGATCCTTTGGGACTCGGTATCGAGACACCTTGATCACTCACTCGCTTCGTACGACTCACTCTTTTCTTCACAGGCGGCAACTTTGCTTTGCTACTGACCCAATTGCTCAAGCTCTTTGGATTTGATCACGAAGCCCTCCAAAAGCTCAAGACTTGGTTCGACCTTGAACCTTCCTACAATCCTTCGTGGAATGTAGACCCCTTTATTCTTCAAGAATTTCTCTTCAACCGATTGAAGTTATATTTCCTTCACGGTGAGTGTTGGATTGATGTTCTTCGTAATGTAGGCTTGAGGATTGAGCGTTTAATAACTTGAGAATATTTCAGGTTACAAAATGTTTCTTTCTTGCTTGTATTCAATTCTCGGATGGTCAGGGTAACCTTCGTGTTATTATTCTCGAGTTATTCCTCGCCTTTTATAGTGAGCTTTCAAAAATCTGCCGTTGAAGAGATAGGCTTATTTTTTAAAGTCACTTGTGGTCGTTGGCTTGTCTTGTTGCAGTCTTGGAATTGCCATTTCCTCGTATGAATTGTTCTTCACTTTTGAGTTCGACACGGTGTAGTGCTTCCCATTGGTTTATTCCTTTTGCATGCTTCTCGGGACTGAGCACTTCGAGAAAGGTAGCATGGAGATATTACTTGTTTAAGTAATTCTCTTGATTTCTCAGGCAACGGATCTTTTTTTAGCTTATCTCGATTGACGCATTTCCTTGCTTTCCCCAGGTGACTTAGAGTCGACTTCCAATCATTGGATGACTCTTCCGTCACTTCAACTTGAGACTTGGCTTATCTTGAGTTGACTTGATCGATACTCCTCTCACCGCATCTTAGTCGCTTCTTCAAATCGAGTTCTCGTCTTCTCTTCTTTGCCATACTCAGTTGTCTTGCAGCGGAGTCTTCCTTCTAGTCTCCAGTTGTCTTCTTGCATGTTTGGGCATAGCTGACTTAACTCAGCTTGACCAACCCTATTTATTACAATGCAGTTTACAACAAAAATGGGGTGCCAACTTCCTATTCTAAGTTTTACATGGCATTCATCAAAATCTAAACAATAAATTTCCCAACAATTTCCCCCTTTTTGATGATGCCAAAACTTAAAACATTCAAAATGTAAATAGCAAAGATACATACAGATAGTGCATTCACATAGAATGTATGCGTAGAATCAATCCTTTTATTGATCATAACATTCTTGTTCTTTTACACAATTTTACAAGGTGTATCGAGCAAACATTTGTCTACACAAAAAGATAGAGAATTTATAGCTTTATTGCGTAAGACTTACATAGTATGTATTTACATAGTAAAATACATGAAGGGGTGGATAAAGAACTTCATCTCCTTCGCGCTCCTCTTCTTTTTCATCTTCTTGATTCTGTCATCTTCTCGGTCTTCTTCTCTTTTTCTCATCTTCACTGCTTCTTCTTCTTCTTTTCATAAGCCTTCCGAGCAGCTTCATCTCTTCTTAATCTCTCTTGTCTTTCCTCCCATAGCTGAGTTTGTCTCTTATTTTCTTCTTTCTATTCTTTTCGCATACTCAAGATTGCTTTTAGCCACTTGTAGATTGGCTACTTGGTCAAGACCAGCCCAAGAGATCCCTCTTTTCTTGCCTGGATCTATGTACTTAATGTTTTTGGGCAGAGGCCTAAGTCCAAAACCTCTTCCTCCACCATCGCTTCTTCCTCTTCCTTCCTCTGGGCGTGTATTGTACAGACGGGTATTCTTCTTTCCAAATTTGAGTGACTAGCGGAGTGACCAGCAGAGGATCGCGGTAGTCTGCCGCCTGTCTTTCTTCACATAGCGTGAGACCCTTTTCCCAAAGATAAGTCCCAAGCTTGAGCCATGGACATGTTTGCAAAGTATCCTTCGAGATGCGGCGTTTTAAATTCATCAACTCGATCTTGGCTCGCCCCGGCATCCGAGATGGCATAAGTGTCTCTCGCTTCACCGGAATGCCTCCATGTTGTTTCAAGATATTCATAACTCGGGCATCCATTCTTCCTTCCACTTCCTCCATCCCCGCTTCAATTGTCTTTCTCTTTTCACCATAGATATAGCAGAGTGTTGGAGTGGCGAGTCACTGGGAGTTTGTCACGATAATATCACCGTGACAAGACCTTGTTGGGGGTTTGTGCAATCATTAAGGTCACATCTCTCAATTCTTCCCCTCAACAGACTTTCCTTTCTTTTTCCTTGTAACTTCCTCACTTGCTTTTTCCTTCACAAATGCTTCCTCCTTTTCACTTCGATCTCTTTAGCGCTTTAAAGTATTCTCTTCCCCTTTTTGGCATCATCAAAGGAGAGAGAACCCTGAAACATATCTTGGCAAGCGGGAAGTCGAGCCGCGATAGCCGAGTTCTCGCTCGAGTCTCGCTGCGAGTATGCGGCACGAAATTCGAGCGAGTAGCGTTGGACTCGCGAAATTAGCTTCATCTCAACCATGAGAAGGCTGAATTTTCTATCCATGTTTTCTTCCATACGCCGGAGATCACTCTTATTTTGCTCACGCAGCAGCTTTATCTCAAAGAGTGTGAGCTTCATGCATGTGCTCAATGTGTTCTCTCAATTTCGTTTTTGCATCAACATTCTCGCTCTCCCATACTAGCACTTGTTGAACAATGTTCGAAATATCTAGCTTGTTCCACACACATTGTTTTTTTGTTGCCACCATTCCCGATTCTCGACATGTTATGCCTCTCAAGTCGCGTGTAAGGTTGCATCTCATTATCCATCGATCTCATGTCCATAGAGGCCTGGTGCCTCCGAACTCTCATTGTTTCTTCAGTTCTGACGACGCCCATGCAAACAAAAGTCATAGTCACCGAACGATGGTGTCGGATGGAAGAACAGATCAGTCAGTAGAAGCGCCAGAGATCGTTCTCGACTCATCGGGAGGTCGGGTACTTCTAGAGAGAAAGGAAATGATTCTACAAAGGAATCATCACGCCAATCGGGATTTGTTCAATGATGAAAGGTGCGCGTGAAGTTCCTTTTGAGTCGAACTCTGCGGCTTGGGGAGCTGCGCAATGAACTCTGTTTGGTGGGGTCTTTTGTGAAGTGGACTCGGCTTGGCCGAGCCTCACTGCCTCTCAACAGCCTTCGTCGGTCTTATTGGTTTCTCCAATTGAGTGGATCGGTCCTCGCCTTATCGTGGCGTCATTGGACGATGATGAGATTTCCATTGGTGGCTCACCATCAAAATTGAAAGTTTGACGAGTAGTCTTGAGATCGAGACTTGCTCGTGCTTGGAACATCCTCACCGAGTCTTTTGGATCATCACGGGGGATGACTCGGCTTCGTCGCTTTCCTCGATCCCGAGAAACGTTACATCGATTATCCTGGGAATCATGAAGCACGCTTATCTCCTTTTCGGATGGATCAATGATAGCAGGAGGGATGTTCTCTACTTGACCTCTTTTACCCCGGAAGTCTCAACCTCCCGTTGGCCTTCATTACCTCCTGCGCAGCTCAATCGCAGCCGAGGCCTGGACCTCTCTTTCGACAGTGTCACTGTCTTAGGGTCTTCTCGTGGTGGCATCCATTGGAGTCTCAACCCCATGGATTGCGCTTTTCATCGCCTGAGTGTTAACTCCCGTGGCTGTTCCGTCTCAGTGCCTCGATCGCATCGCAGCGGCGTCATTAGCCTTCGTGCGGTTGGCACCTCAACGTGAGACAGTCTCAACGGTCCGAGCTTCGTTGATGGCAACTTGTTGTGTATTTTGTGTTTGTACCTTCTCCACTTCGCCTCCTAAATTGCTGGAGTCATCTGCAAAGATCCTTCGACCTTGCCGCAGTGGGAGGGAGTTCTCCTCACCGTGCGCGCACTTACCGAGTGACTTGGAATGGGGTCACTCGTCTCCAAACTCCCGTTGTTTCTACCGAGTGTTCATCGTTGGGGCAGGTGGTAAGACACCTTCATTAGGGGTTGGCTCGACCGGGTCCCCACTAACCCGATTTCATCACCATTTCCTTAAATCCTTCTTCCGAGTGAGTCGGGGAAGTGGTGGTAGCAACAACGGTGGCGATTTGTTGCACTACTCCCATTGGATCAATTTCCACCGTGTTTTGGAGGACTCTCCTGGTCCCTCCATCATGCTCTTCTCATGAAGAATTCTCGATTCATGCATTGCTTGCTGCATTTGCAACTCTTCTCGTGGCGGCAAAGCAGGTCCGATCCTCATCATGCGATAAGACATCAAGGAGATGATGTGTGTGTTCTCAGTGGTGCCGGTGATAGGGCGAGATCGCCTTCTCTCGTGCCTCGCCTTCCTCTCGTCTCTCCTTCCTCTCTTATCCTTGAAGATCTGCAAGATATCTTTGCGCTTTTCTTCATCCAATCTTGAGATCACAGAGTCGACCCAAGGAAGTTCAGCAGCTTCCTCTTCCTCTTCTATAAATTCAGGCCGTTGGAATTGTTCCCTTGATCGACTCAATTTCCACTTCCTCCACTCTCGCAGATGATTTTGGATGTCTGGGTAAGGTGGGGATAGGATCATCACATCACTATCATCTCTATCACCTTCTTCTTATGTCTCACAGTGCGAACTACATTGTGTCTTCAATTTGCCTCTGCTCACGACGCCTTCAAAGAGACTTAGTGTTTCATCTATAATATCCGGAGACTCTACTTCTCCAAAGAGCCTCTCCCAGATATCTGCTCCACCGAGTGGCCGACTCAGATGGTTTCTCAAGCTCGAGTGCTTGAAGATTCTTCTTCGTCTCCTAGTTTGTACCGGAGGGGACCTCTCGGTTCGAGAGAGTTTCTTCGAGAGTTTCTTCAAGTCTTGGGCGGGGGGCGTCTTGGTGTTTTCTTCCGAGGAGCCGGCCATCTTGGCTTATCGCTTCTCCTCTTTTGACGATCGGAGAAGGTAGTTGAGAGTCCTTCTCGACCGCGCTTCTTTGGGTAGGAGACACGGTTGCGGGGGGTGACTCCTACCGCAGGGGGCAGGAGCGGTTTTTTTTCTTTCTTTGCTGCAGAGCAGTTAGCTCTTCTTAGCACTGCAGGGGCAAAAATCTCTTAGCGGCCGCAGGGGCAGCTTTTCTTCTTTGGTGGAGAGGAAAACACAGATCTTCAGTCACCGATTCCCTCTCACTCGTGTCGCCTCTCTTGGCGTAGGCTCTCTTCTGGCGTGCGCCCGGAGAGGTTTGATCTGAACATCCTCTTGTTTACATGGAACGCCTTTCCATGTCCGAGGGACTCCTTTCACCTCCATCACCGCCAATCACCAGGCCATATCCTGGGATCCTCCAAAATGCACCATCTTCCTTGAAGGATTTTATCCCTACATTCTCGCATAGTCCGATGTGAGACAAACTCAGCCCAATTTATTTTCCTTTCTTCAATGATCGCAACCATTACGATCAACTTTGCTTTTTGACAGCTTGGTCAAAGCCGCCAAATTTGATGTCTATGCATTTGGCAACTATGTCCAACAACTTGTGGTAATCCTCCTTCAAAGCCTCTTGTTGTTTTTGTGTAGACTATTTTATCAAAGATAGTCGGGTTTGGCTATTTCTTCCTCCAGGCAAAGTTCACCAAATCCTTCGTTACTTTGTCTACATCATTTGGCTACTTGTTGATTTCTCGATGCTCCTTCCATCTGGTAGTGAGCGTGTTCACCAAATCCTTGGCGAGATGGTGAACTTCTTTCCGTGAATAGATGACTTTATCCCTTCATCGTGAATCTCAGCGTTCACGTAGAACTGTGCGACCTCTTCCACATAGGTCATCGAAAACTCCATCGTCAGAAATGGTTTCAGCCCGGACGTTTCGAGCTTTTCAGCGATTTTCTTTATGAGGGCGTCATCGGACCCCTGTTTGACCATGCCCTCGAAATCCACGGTCGACCCTGTGTGGATTTGCTTTCCTAGCTTGACAAAATCATAGGTTGATGCCATTTTTCAGGATTTCACCGAAAAGAAACTTAGAAATTGATTTGAATACTGATAGGGTTTTGAGAGAGTTTTGCCTTTGCTTCTGAGATAGAAATGAACCGTTTTGGTAATATGTGAGAGAAAACAGACGAAAATGAGTTAAGTATGGTTTCTGAAAGGACGTGCGGGTGGTTTTTGAAATGTGATCGAAATCAACGGCTTAGATTTTGCACGCCGATTAGCATTTAATGTCTCGAATTTAATGCGGCAGCATTTATATCCAATCATAAGCTTGGTATGCGCTTTTTGTCTGTAACACATCATCATTATGTCGACGCTCATTCTTAAAAACATTCCCGCTTAGTAAAAACGATCGCGTTTTTGTCACTTTGCTCATAAATGACTTAGCTTATTCCTTAGCCGATTTAACTCTTCCGTCAAAGTTCTCTCGGTGACTCACCGCGCCTAATTCGGATAGTCATTGTCTCTCCGACATGGTTGGTTCATTTAGCCGATTTTGAGAATTCAATCCTTTTTCTTTTTTGTGTTCCATCTCTTTTCTTTGAGTCTTCCGAGTGTCACTCGGATTAACCCTAACTCATGCTTGAGTTCTTCAAATCTTGACTCACATAATGGTTTTGTGAATATGTCACCAACCTGTTTATCGCTTGAGATATATTCCAATATGATGTCCTTCTTTTCAACATGATCTCTTATGAAGTGATATCCGACATCGATATGCTTTGTTCTTGAGTGCAACACAGATTCTCGAGTGATTGCAATTGCACTTGTGTTATCACACATGATTGGAATTTCCTTTTCTTCAACTTCATAGTCTCTCACCGCTTTGTCTCATCCATAGGAGTTGGGCACAACAGCCGCCCGCAGCTATGTATTCTCGCTTCACCAGAGGTGGCTATTGAATTTTGCTTCTTTCTAAACCAGAAATCACTGTTTCCAAGCATTTGACATGTGCCTCGAGGTGCTTTTCCTCACAACTCGCATCCAAAGATAAGCATAGTCGAGTCCGAATAGCCAATTAGCTTGAATCCACCTTCCTTTGGATACCATAAGCCAACTTCTTGGCTTCCTTTCAAGTATCTCAAGATTCTCTTAGCAGCTTTGTCATATGGCTCTCTTTTGGAGCAGATTGAAATCTCGCACATACACCTACAAAGAAAGGTGATGTCTCGCTCGCTTCTTTGTGAGATAGAGCAATGATCCAATAAGTGCTCTATATCTTGTTTGATCTACAGTGCTTGCCATCCGCATCCATGTCCATTTTGATCGATGTATTCATTGGTATTTTCACGTAAGACTTCTCTTCCATACCAAATTTCTTCATTAAATCTCTCGTGTATTTTGTTTGACTTATGAAGGTTCCATCCTTCACTGCTTTTACTTGGAGTCCAAGGAAGAATGTCGCCTCTCCCATCATGCTCATTTCAAATTTGCTTTGCATGAGGTTTGAAAATTTTTCACATAGCTCTTTGTTTGTGGATCCAAAAATGATGTCATCCACATATATTTGAACAAGCAAAGATACTCTTCTTGTCTTGAATTCTCAAAAGTGTTCTATCTACTTTTCCTTTTGTGAATCCATTCTCGCTTAGGAATTGTGACAAAGTATCATACCATGCTCGTGCCTGTTTCAATCCATACGAGCTTTCTTGAGTTTGTATACCTTATCTCCAAGAGTCTTCTCGCTCAAATCCTGGAGGTTGTTCAACATACACTTCTTCTTCCAATAAACCATTTAGGAATGCACTTTTTACATCCATCTCGATATACAATGAAATTCTTGTGAGTCGTATAGGCAAGAAACATCCTTATAGCTTCCAATCTTGCTACAGAGCAAATGTTTCATCAAAATCTATTCCTTCTTCTTGGCAATATCCTTTGGCTACAAGTCTTGCTTTGTTTCTTACCACGTAACCCTCCTCGTTCATCTTGTTTCAACATCCATTTAGTACCAATAACATTTTGATGGGTGGGTCTTTGAACTAATTCCCATACTTTATTTCTTTCAAACCGATTCAACTCTTCTTGCATGGCTTGAATCCAATGTGTGTCATCCAATGCTTGTAACACATCTTTAGGCTCTATTTGTGAGATAAAGCATGTGAACATAGCTTCTTGTTGAGTTATGGATCTTGTTTTGACACCTTCTCTTATATCTCCAATGACAAGTTCTCGTGGATGGTCTTTCGACCCATCTTACATCAAAGTTGAAGTAAGTTAGTTGGATTCACTCGTCTAGCAAATGTGTTGCTTTGATCGCCTCTTTCGTAATCACTTAGCCGCAAATTTTCCAAATTGCTTTTGAGATTCTCGCTATCTCATCTTCTTCGAGTTTACAATTCCGCCACTCGAGCATAGGGATTTTTTTGTATGTTTGGATGATTCAAATTATCACCGACTCTTTCAATATCTTCTCCATTTACATTTGGCTCATCGAATACCACATGAATGGATTCCTCCGCAACCATAGTCCTTTTGTTGAGTACTCAGTAGGCTTTGCTTTCAAAGTAGTATCCCAAGAAGATACCTTCATCACTTTAGCATCGAAAGTCTTTAGATTGTCTTTGCCATTGTTATGGATGAAGCATTTACATACAAATATTCTAAAATATACAACATTTGGTTTTCTCCTGTCAAATCTCATAGGAGTCTTTGTCATCTGTTTATCATACATCTGTTTTGAGTGTAGCAAGTTGTGTTGATTGCTTCCCCAAAATCTTTTTGGTAACCCCGTCAACTAACATGGTCCTTGCCGCTTCTTTGAGAGTTCTATTCCTTCTTTCTCGCAACTCCATTCTCATTGTGGAGTCCTTGTCAGCAGATAATTCATGACCAATGCCATTTTCAATACAATATCGAGTTATTATCCCATTAACAAACTCGGTTCCTCTATCTCGATCTTATTTTGATAATGGTTTGCTCTTTTCATTTTGAATTCTCTTCATCACCGTGGTAGTTTCTCAGAGAGTTTCTTTCTTCTTACACATGAATATAGTCCATGTATATCTTGAGTAGTCATCTACTACCACCAAGGTGTATTTCTTTCCACTTATGCTAGCTAGTTCCACTTTGGGCCAAATAGATCCATATGTAGCAGATGTAATATTCTTGTTGAAGATGGGCGGGTTTTTCTTTGAATGATGATTTGATCTATTTTCCCTTCGACATGCGTCACATATACTCTCCTTCTTGTATACTTTGTCCGAAGTCCTTCCACAAGATTACTCGCAAGCTTGTTAATCGTTTTGAAATTTAGGTGACTCGACTTTTTGTGCCATAGCCAACTTGATTCAAATGTGCTCTTTGCTAATAGACAGTCTTTGGGTGTAACGGTTGACCAATCTACTACATACATGTTCTTTTGTCTCGCATCCTTGCAACACAACTTCATTCTATTCAAGATCCTTAATTTGGCATATACCCATGTTAAATCCAACATTATAGCCCTTGTCACAGAGTTGATCGATGCTTAGCAAGTTGAAGTTGAGTCCTTCAACATATGCAACATCTGTGATTTCTAATCCGTTCATCTTGATGGATCCAATGCCTCTTATTTCACATGGAGCTTCATTTCTCCAAATATGACTTTTGCTCCTTTAACTTCCTTGAATTTTGACAGATTTTTCTTGTTTCTGTCATATGTCCGGAACAACCACTATCCATGTACCAGGTTCCTTGGCACTCGGTTGTTCCTTGAACCCGCAATCAAGGAAATTAAGTTTTAGGTACCCATACTTGTCCGGGTCCTGATGGGTTAGAATTGTAAGATGATCCAACCAACTTATAGCCAAATGATTTGACTCTTGGGGGATGCCATCTATCAGGTAATCATAATTAATCTTGGCAAATTGCTTGGGGATTCTTTTGTTCATATAAATTGTCTCTTTTGTCTGTGTGCCTGTATGTGTTTTAGCAATCGCCTTCTTTGGGTAATTGTGGTGTCTCTCGAGTGTAGTGCCTAGGTGCATATGTGTGTTGATGAAAGCTCTTATACTTTTGGAATGGCCTTTGTTGAATTCTAGGCCTTTTCCATTTGGGCTTATATTCCATAAGTCTATCTTTGATAGTTCACATCATTCCAATCGCTTGGCTTGGATATTTTCTACCATTCCCATCATATGTATTTCTTTTATAGATTTTCCTGGGGTTTTTGGTAGCTCTGTTTCTTCTTTACGAGTATTTTTCTGTTGAGTTTGGCTTTGAGAACTCGATCAATCTCTTCTCACTGCCCTTTCAGCCGCACTCAACCGGCATTTTTTTCCTTTTGCTTTATAACCAAGGCGCTTTGCTTATAATTGTGCTTTGGAGTGAATGTGTGTGCACCATTTGGAGTTTTGGATTTTTAGACTCTTCATTGCTTGAAGATCCTTTTTCCAAGATTATTTTTGGAGTTTGACATAGCACAGAGGAATTAAATCCTAAGCCCCTGTCTTGTCTCCACATTCTCTTTGACTCATAATAAGATCATCCAATGATTTAGATGCCTTAGTGAATGAGGCAATCACATTTTTGAGGTCATTCTCCCTCTTTTCTATGGCAGCTATTTCTCGCTATTAGCTTGGCATTTTCAAACTTTTAAACTTTTATTCTCATCAGCCTATTTGACTTAGAGTACTCGGCTCCTTAGTCACCGTGAGTTTTGGCTCTTGAGTAGGCTATTTTCCTCATTTAGTAGTGTGTGTGAGGATTTAATGTGTTCAAAATCTTTCATCATTTTGCCTAATGAATCATAAAGATCAGTGGGTGATGAAGTGTGTGTGTCACAATCACTATCACTAGAATCGAGTTAGAGTGTATCTCATCTTCTTGGTCGCCGATCTTGTTCCTTGGCCATCAAACGATCGGGGCTTCTTCTTCGAGTCACTTGAGTAGTCGCTTCACTACTCTCGACTCGGCTATGTCTTTTGACTCGATTCTCTGCAGCCAACATTGCCTTTCTCTTTTCTTGTCTTCTTTCTCTCAAGACCTTTCTTTCTTCTTCATTCATGTATTTGTTGACTACAGGATATGGGCAAAATCAATGGCATAGTGACCTAGTTGCCTATAGTTCCAAAGATAGATATTCAACCTTTTGATCGCTCTTTCCATTCTTGGATTGTCACCTTTGATATTCACTTTTTGATGATTTGTTCTCTTGGTTGGCCTATCTTCTCTTGACTTGGAGGAGCCGAGTGTCTTATGGAAGATTCGCCCTTGCCTCTCTTGTAGTTCTTATTGAAGAACTTGTTGAACCTTTTAACCATCGGGCTATTTCTTCCGGATCAATGACTTCTTTGACCTCATCTCTCTTTCCATCCTTAACAACTAGAGCAAAATTGTTTTTTGGGTACAGCTTGTCTCTTCCTCGATCTTTTCTTCTCTCAAATTTGTAGGCTTTGAGATCCGAGAATAGTTCATGGTTGGAGGTCTTCGATAGGTCCATGGAATGTCTCGGTGCCATGACCTTCATTTCCCATTCACCGGGAGACTTTTTAGGATCTTCATACACATTTCCTTCTCGTGTATATTCCTTTCCAAGCGCAGATAGCTCGTTGGTGATTTCGTGAACCGAGCATCCAGTTGATCCAGGTTTTCTCCTGCGATCATTTTGAAATTCTCAAATTTTTGTACACTCATCGATAATTTATTTTCCTTGATTTGCTCTGAGCCTTCACAAATCAATGTTAGCTTGTCCCAGATTTCTTTAGCCGTTTTGCATGATTTGACTTTATTGAACATGGCTTTGTCCAAGGTTTTGTAAAGGATGTCCTTGGCTACATTGTCCAGGTTGTATCTTTTTTTGTCATCATTTGTCCATTCAGTTCTTGGTTTTTCAACCATAGCTGGTCTAGGGGCAACATCCTCTTCACCCTCAACTGCAGCTCTTCTTAAAGTTGTGTTCACTTTTAAGATTTGTAGTGGCCCATCCTCTATCACTATCCACATCTCATCATGTAATGCTGATAGATGAGCCTGCATACGAATTTTCCAATCATCAAATTCTTCAATTGTGAACATAGGGATGCATGTCAAATTTGCTTCCATGATAATAATTTTTAATGATAGAAGGAGTTTTGAAAATTTAAGTACTAAAGCAGACTTTGAAAAATTTGGAGATCTAGTTCAGTAACCAGTGCGGAAGGCTCAATGAACCAACCGCTCTGATACCACTTGTAGGTCCCAAGGGGTGTGAGTGTAAGGTTTAGAAGGGGGGGTTGAATAAACCTTACCAAATTTTCGATTTAGTCCTTTTAAAAGTTCAGAGTTGATACTACACATTGTGTCCTAGGTGGACAACCAATTTGGTTAATCAAGAGAGTTAGTCACTCAACGACTGACGAGCCGTTGATAGAATAACTCAGCTGTTAAGACTGAATTAGCTCAACTGTGGTTTGTTTTCAGCGGAAGACTTAACACCCTTAAGTATGGTTTAGTAGAGATTTAAAGCTTGATTTAGTACTTAGAAATTATCAAGTAGATAGCAAATTTATCAGCAAAGTTAAGCAAATAAGATGCAGGAATTTAATGTGATGAAATGTAAATGACACTATAAGTTTTTATAGAGGTTCAAGATGGGGTAATTCTTCTACTCCTCTCTTCTCCAACTCCCGGAGGAATCCACTAGGTATTGATCGATATACAAAGTGGTAATGGTGATCCGGACATACAAGTCTTAATCACACAAATGACTTGATCCTTTGGGACTCGGTCACCAGAGACGCCTTGATCACTCGGTGGCTTCTCAGACGACTCGGCTTCTTCTTCACAGGGCGCCTTGCTACTACAGCCCACTTGTTCAAGCTCTTTGGATTTGATCACGAAGCCCTCCAAAAGCTCAAGACTTGGTTCGACCTTGAACCTTCCTACAATCCTTCGTGGAATGTAAACCCCTTTATTCTTCAATAATTTCCTCTTCAACTGATTGAAGTTATCTTTCCTTCACATGTGAGTGTTGGATTGATGTTCTTCGTAATGTAGGCTTGAGGATTGAGCGTTTAATAACTTGAGAATATTTCAGTTTACAAAATGTTTCTTTCTTGCTTGTATTCAATTCTCGGATGGTCGGGGTAACCTTCGTGTGTTATTCTCGAGTTATTCCTCGGCCTTTTATAGTGAGCTTTCAAAAATCTGCCCGTTGAAGAGATAGGCTTATTTTTTGAAAGTCACTTGTGGTCGTTGGCTTGTCTTGTTGCGATCCTTGGAATTGCCATTTCCTCGTATGAATTGTTCTTGACTTTTCGAGTTCGACACGGTGTAGTGCTTCCCATTGGTTTATTCCTTTTGCACGCTTCTCGGGATCGAGCACTTCGAGAAAGGTAGCATGGAGATATTACTTGTTTAAGTAATTCTCTTGATTTCTCGTAACGGATCTTTTTCGATTATCTCGACTTGATTTGTATTTCCTTGCT
This sequence comes from Rehmannia glutinosa, assembly GCA_016081115.2. Lineage (NCBI taxonomy): Eukaryota > Viridiplantae > Streptophyta > Magnoliopsida > Lamiales > Orobanchaceae > Rehmannia > Rehmannia glutinosa. Next base: position 34,911,593 of record CM071930.1, read on the forward strand.
TTCCCCCAGAGGACTTAGAGTCGACTTCCAATCATTGGATGACTCTTCTTCACTTCAACTTGAGACTTGGCTTATCTTGAGTTGACTTGATTGATACTCCTCTCACCGCATCTTAGTTGCTCCTTCATCGAGTTCTCGTCTTCTCTTCTTTGCCATACTCGGTTGTCTTGCAATGAGTCTTCCTTCTAGTCTCCGGTTGTCTTCTTGCATGTTTGGGCATAGGCGACTTAACTCACTTGACCCGCCCTATTTATTACAATGCGGTTTACAACAAAAATGGGGTGCCAACTTCCTATTCTAAGTTTTACATGGCATTCATCAAAATCTAAACAATAAATTTCCCAACATAGAAGTGGAGGTTGAATAAATCTTACCAAATTTTTGATTTTAGTCCTTTTAAATAGTTCAACAAAGTTGACTCAAATCAACTGTGTCCTTGGAGGACAACTAAGTTGGCTATTCAGCTAAGTTACCCACTTAACAGACTCGATAGAGCTGTTGATAGTATAACTCGGCTGCTTAAGCTAAATATTTAACTTGGCTGATTTGGTTTTTAACAGCGGAAGACTTAACACCCTTTGATTTGTTTTATGCTTGTTTTAAACACTTTATTTTTAGCACTTAGTTAATTATCAATTGGATAGCAAATGTATACTAGCAGCAGATATAAGTAAATATGCAGGAATGTCCAAAGCATCAAATGGACACGAATACATTTTAGTGGCAATTGATTACTTTACCAAATGGGTGGAAGCGGCATCTCACTTCAGCAGGAAAGGAAGAAAGAAGTTTGAAGGGGGCCTTGTGAGCCTAGTTTTTAAATAATGTTTTGGAACTAAGCCTCAAAGCTTCAAAGGAAGAACAACCGTTTGACTTTGGCACATGAGGTGGCGGGTTTGGCTAGGTAACATAATGGAAATTTTCTATTTACATTCCCGTCTCTTAGAAAAGCGGCTAAACGATCGGACCAGACAGGCGCAGGTAGCTTGACCGCCTTACCCGTCATTGAAACACAAGCAGGAAAGTAAATTGACACAAGTATTTTATAGAGGTTCGAAGATGGGGTAATTCTTCTAATCCTCTCTTCTATAACTCCTGGAGGAATCCACTATGTTACAAATCAGTTTACAAAGTGGTTATCAGTCTGGAGACAGCCTTGATCACACAGTTGGTTTCTCTTGCGACTCAGCTTCTTCTTTCGGCGGCTGCCTTGCTACTTCAGATCACTTCTCAAGTTCTTGGATTTGATCACGAAGCCCTCCAACAAACTTGATACTTGGTTCAACCTTGAACCTTTCTACAATCCTTCAACTTGGAAAGTAGACCCCTTTTGTTTTCTTCAAAAGTTTCCTCTTCAACTGGTTGAAGTTATCTCACCTTCATAGCTTGTGTTGGATCGAGTTTCTTCGAGTTTAAGGCTTGAAGAATTGATTGAATTGCTTTGAGAATATTGCAGATATCTTGATTGAATATTGCTTGATCGTTCGTGGTTCAGGTTATCAAGGTCACCTTTTCTCAATAGCTTCCTCAGCCTTTTATAGTGCATATTTGAAATTTGCCCGTTGAAGAGATAGTCTAGTTTCAAATGTCACTTTGTGTTCATTGGTTTGTCTTGTCTTGGTCTGCAGCCTTGGTGATGTTGACCTTTCCTCGTATTAAATGGCATTTCAGGTTTTGCGAGGTCGACCTGGTGCAGTGTTTCCCATTGGTTCCTTTATTTTGCACAATTCTAGGCCAAACACTTTAAGACCTGTCAGCTTGACATATTACTATATCGAGTAATAATCTTGACTTCATTCCAATAGATCTAAGTCAGTTGTCTTCACTTGACTGTTGCCTTTACCCCGGTGACTTGAGTCTGCTTCAATCATTGGATTGACTCAACTATCACTTCAATTGTTAGACTTGGCTTCTTAAGTTGACTTGACTGACACTTCTCACAGCTGTTCCACAGCTGACTCTCCTTCAATCGAGTCCTTGACTTCCTTCTAGGCCATACTCAGCTGACACACATAAGAGTCTTCATTCCAATCTGCAGTTGACTTCTTGTAATCTTTGACATAGCTGACTTAACTCAGCTCTTCCAGTCCTATCTATTACAATGCATAATTACAAGAAAAATAGGGTGCCAACTTCCTAGTTTAAGTTTTACATGGTATCATCAAAATCTAACAAATAAATTTCCTAACAATTTCCCCCTTTTTGATGATGCCAAAACTTAAAACATTCAAAATAAGTAAACATCAAACATACAAGCAGTGCAGTAACAAAGAATGTATGCTTTAAATAATTATTTTATTGTCATAGCATTCTTGTCCTTTACAAAGCTGTTTACAACAAGTATCAGAGCTTTTTATATAAAGATGACAATACCAAGTATATCTAAGCTAAGATACATAGAGAGTGAAAATTACAAGGAAATTCACTGAGCTTATTGCAGAAGACTTACATTAAAGTATTTACAACAAAATACATGAAGGGGTTTGCAACACACTTCAACGCCTTTGCTGCTTCTTTCTTCTCTCTTATTCTCATCCTCTAGCCTCCTCCTCTTCTTTTCTTCTTCCTCTCTCTACTTCTTTTCATAAGCTCGTTTAGCAGCAGGGTCATCCATTTGCTTCCTCTCAAGCCTTTCTCTTGTAGATCTTTCATTTTCTTCATCTTGCCTCTTCTTTGCTTCAGCCAACTTGCGTGCAACTTCTAGATTTGCAAGGTGATCATGTCCAGCCCAGTATGTGATGCCTTTCTTCTGTGGATCAACATATGTTACATATTTTGGTCTTGGCCGTGGTTGAGAACCTCTTCCACCGCCACCATGTCATCCCCTCTGCCCGACTCAAACTTCTTCTTCTTTGGTGTATATTGTCTTCGAGCCTTAGACTTTCGGTAGAGGATCACTGAAGTCTCGCGCTCATCACTTGATTGACATACTTCCAATCCCTTCTTCCAATATACATCCCACGCTTGAGGTAGAGTCATTCCTTGAAAATATCCTTATGCTTCAAGAGTTTGAAACTCTTTTATAGATATGGGCTCAGATCCAGCATCGAGCATTATTATGTCCTTCGGGGGCTTGATCGCAGCATAGTCCTTCCCAGCTGGAGGACCACCATATTACTTCAAAAGTTCTTCCAAGCGAGCTTACTACTTCTCAGCTACTTCATCGAATGCAGCTTCGATGGCCTTCCTTTTATCTTTCATGGCCACCGCAGCTTTCTCAACAGGTAGGTTCAGGGTAGCTTGCTGAGAATTGAGGCCATGACTTCACCTAGGCTTTGTGGGGTTTCAAAGATACATCAATTTTAAAGGAAGATTTTTGAACTTCCTTCCCTAAACTTTGTCACCTCATTTCTTCACTTCTTCTTTCTTCAATCCCTTCAGGGCCTCATCTCCCCCTTTTTTGGCATCATCACCAAAGGAAAGGGTTAGCCCAGGGAATAGTCCACGAGGAGGAAATCCAATCATGTTTGTCGAGTCTTGCTTGAGTCTCGTTGTGGAGTAGGCTTTGCGAAACTCGGAACAAGTAGCCTTTGACTCAGTTGTCACTATTTTCATCTCCTCCATCAGAAGACTGAACTTTTCATTCATATTGTTCTCCAGACGAGCGATCTCAGTCTTGTGAAAGTGTTGTAGCAGCTCCATATCTAACTTATGGGAAGTTTCCATCCCCACTATATATTCCTTCATCCTCTGCTAATACATTGAGGTGTCCGCACTCCATACTAGCATTTCAGCAAATAGGGCTTTGAAGTAACGGGCCTGCTCCGAACACATGGCTATTTGCTGTGCAGCCCATTCACTTATACGAACTATAATCCCTCTCAAATCGGCTGTGAGGGTAGCATCTCGATTGTCCAATCTTAAATCTAGAGAGGCCTAGTGGCGTTCCATCTTCTCAATCTCCTCACAGATCTTCTTGAAGGCTTCATGGAACTCAGCTGTCGGATTTGACTTGGCTACTGGCCACTCTGCATAGAAATTGAAGTCCACTAGCACAATCGTATATGTGGGACTGACAGGCTCTTGCTGCACGGTATATTTCTTTAGATCTACAACAGATTGATCCTCCATGTCGGGCATTTTAGCAGTGAATGGGAATATGTCTTCAAATACATCATTACAAACAAATGGGATCTCTGGGTCTGCTTCTTGAGGAGCCTTCCCTTGTTCTTGATGCGTATAACCAGCTCTATGTGGCTCGGCTGTGGCAGCATCATCGGCAGATGTCACAGCTGTGAAAGCCTGCGACGGAGCTATTGAAGTCGTTCTGCGCAGCGTTGTGGGAGCTGTGTATCGACTTTTTGCACTGAGTATTTGTAGATGTTTTCTCGGTGATCGAGCCTCACTGTCTTAACGACTTTCTTCCGTCTCGCAGTGTTTTTCCAATTGAGTAACCTGGTCCTCGGTTGTATCATCAATGTCATCCGGGATGATGAGACCATTGAGTTGGCTCATCATCGAAATTGAACCTCATTCAATCCGTCTTATCACTAACTTGGCTCTGAGATTTGAGAACATCTTCAACTTTGTCCATCATTGGATTTTCATGTTGTGTGGACTCAGCTTCATCCTCTGATCCCAAAAATAATGTGTCAATGTTCTCTTTGAGGAATGTTCTCTTGTTCATCTTGACCCTTACCCAGGGAAGTCTCAACCTCCCTTGGGCCTTCTATACCCCCAGCAGTCTCAACCGCTATAGGGCCTTCAATAATCCCTTCGATAGTCTCAACTGTCTTAGGGTCTTCTATAATCCCTTTGATAGACACATCTATCTTAGGGTTTTGGACCGTGGCATCCTTCGGAGTCTCAACTCCTGGAATTGCACTTTCATGACCCAGAGTTTCAACTCCCAAGGTCTCTCCATCCTTTGCCTTAGTTGTGGTAGCAGCTTCATCGGCCTTCAAAGTAGTTGACATTTTTGCTGAGACAGACTCAACTGTCCGAGCGTCGTTAACGTCACTCTGCTGTTCGGTGATCTTCTCTCCTTCACCTCCAAACTGCAATGTTTGGTCTCCCACAGTATCCTCCGACCTAGCTGTGGTGGAGAGAGTTTTCCCCTCAGCTGGCGCACCAGCTGAGTGAACGATGTTGGGGTCACTCTTCTCCTGAGATGCGTCTATTGTTCCCTCTGAGTGTACAGCCGCAAGGGCAGGTGTCTCAACACCTTCTTCAGGGGTAGGCTTGGCTTGGGGGCCCAAAGTCCCAGCTTCATTGCCATGTCCCTGAGAGCCATCAATTGAGTGCATTGGGGACGTGGTTGCAGCAATATCCATTGCAATCAGCTGCGCCACTCCCAAAGGATCAGTCCTGGAGAGACTTTGGATGACTCTCCAGGACCCTCTAGAAGACTCATCCTGTGCATGGCTCGTGATTCTTTGATGGCCTGCTGCATCTCAGACTTCTCTAATGCATCAGCTGGATCCATGTCTTCATCACTATCAGTAGACTCATGGATGTGCTCGTAAGTCCCTGTCTGCTGACATATCTTGGATTTCTCCAAGGCTTTTGCTCGCTCCTCAGCTTTCTCATTCTCTTCCTCCTTGATAAGTGGGGGGTTTCCATGCAGTTATCTTTATTCAGAGCAAATTGGACAGATGCATGTCCAAGAAACCTAAGAAGTTCCTCCTCCTCCTCAATGAATTCTGGGCGAGCAAACTGATGCCTAGAGTAATCTAACTTCCATGCCCTCCATTCCTGTAATCTTCACTGAATGTCAGGGTAGACAGGAGAGTACATTATCAAGTCATCATCATCATCGTCTCCAGTCTTGTGAATAGGGGCTAATGGGGCTTGCTCCTCATCAGACTCAGCACGCCTGTTTGAGGAGTTAAGATAACTTGTTCTTGCATGGGCTTAGTTGTCTCAGCTGCTTCAGTCTCCACAGTTGTCTCCCGCACAGCTGGGTCTTCGATTCTCTGCTGATCAGCACCAGTAGTCATCTTAGGGGCATTTACTATCTATGGAGACAGCTCCTCTTGAGCATCAGCAGTCTCCTCCTTCTTCTCGGGCTAAGTACCAGACTCGGCTGTCTTCTCCTACTCAGATTGTTTGAACTGTTGTCTCCACTTAGTGGCAACCAACAGAATCTCTGGTTCCACTCCAGTAGGCTCTTCATTAGTGAAGGCATGTGTTCCTTTCTTAGAAGCAGCTGCCTTTCTGGACTTGGCAGTCCGCTTCTTCTTCATGATAGGAGAAGGAATTCGGGGTTCCTCCTCTATCTCGGATGTGGGGGCAAGTATCTCAGTTGCGTGAGCAGGGTCTTTGGTTTTGGCTGTGAGAGCAGGTGTTTTCTTCAACTTGGCTGCTGGGGCAGGGGCAGGCTTAGATGATGCAACTCTCTTTTTGGATTTCAAAGGGGGATAGTGTTGGGAGGTCTCGGTTGTGTCTTCGATGAGGGTCGTTGATTCCCCCTCACTTGTATCCGCCTTTCATGCATGTGCCTTCTTCTGGGCTCCAGAAAGGTTCGCCTTGAACATCTTTTTGTTAGCATGGAAGGGCTTGCCATGGCGCAATGCAATACCCTTCACCTCCATCGATGGCCAATGACAAGGCCATATACCAAATGAATGACCAAAGGTCCCATCTTCCTTGTAGGACCGGTTCATCACATTTAGGCATATTTGGCTGAAGACGAACTCAGCCTAATTCACCTTCTTTTCTTGCATGATCGCAGCCATTACGATCATCTTGGTCTTGGACAGCTGATGAAAGCTTCCAAACTTCATATCCACACACTTGGACACGATGTCCATCAGTTTGTGGTAGTCATCCTTCACGAGACTCCTTCTTGTCAGATACACACGGCCTTCGAAAACTTTGGCTTTGCAACTTCCTTCCAAGTCATGCGGCCAAGTTGACATCCTTCTCAGCGATGTCCTTCAACCCTTCAAAGGGCAAAAAGCAGTGCTCAGCAAGGTCTTTTGCAGTTATTTTAATGACCTTTGTAGGTCCCAAGGGGTGTGAGTAAGGTTTAGAAGGGGGGGTTGAATAAACCTTACCAACTTTTTGATTTTATTCCTTTTAAAATAATACTGAGAATTAAATACACAAATAAGTCCTCGAGGGATGACTAAGTTAGTTAACCAAAGAGTTAGCCACTCAATAGACTCGATTGAGCTGTTGATAGAATAACTCAGCTGTTTAATCTAAACCTTAACTTGGCTGTGATGAGATTTTCACCGGAAGACTTAACACCCTTAAATTTGGTTTAAGTTTGTTTTAACACATGGTTTTAGCACTTTGTTAATTATCAGTTGGATAGCAAATTATCAGCAGATATAAAATGATATGCATAAATAAAAATGCTGAAATGTAAATGACACAATAATTTTTATAGAGGTTCGAAGATGGGGTAATTCTTCTACTCCTCTCTTCTCCGACTCTTGGAGGAATCCACTAAGTATTGATCAGAGTACAAAGTGGTTATCAGTCCAGATACAAGTCTTGATCACACAAAATTTACTTGATCCTTTGGGACTCGGTGAGATGCCTTGGTCACACAAATGGCTTCTCGTCCGACTAGAAACTTCTTCACAGGCGCTTTGCCTTGCTACTTCAGCTCACTTGCTCAAGCTTCTTGGATTTGATCACGAAGCCCTCCAATAACTTGAGACTGGTTCGACCTTGAACCTTTCTACAATCCTCTTTGGAATGTAGACCCCTTTTGATTCTTCAAAAGTTTCCTCTTCAACAATTTGAAGTTGTCTTTCATTCACAGCTTGGTGTTGGATTGATTTCCTTCGAAGTTTAGGCTTGAGGATTTGCTTGAATAACTTGAGAATATTTTGTAGGTTACAGTATGAATAATTGCTTGAATGCTCAGGTATGCAAGGTAACCTTTTCTCTAAGTGATTCCTCAGCCTTTTATAGTGAATTTTCAAAAATCTGCCCGTTGAAGAGATAGGCTAATTTTCAAAAGTCACTTGTGTTCGTTGGCTTGTCTTGTTGCAGTCCTTGATGTTGACATTTCCTCGTATTAAATGAATGTTCAGCTTTTTCGAGTCGACACGCGGTGCAAGATGTTTCCCATTGTTTATTCCTTTTGCACGCTTCGGACTAAACACTTTCGGATACATGGCGAAAGACATGGAAGTATTACTTGTTTAGGTAATATTCTTGACTTCTGTGCAACGGATTCTTTTCAGTTGTCTTGACTTGACTGCGGTTCTCTAACTTCCCCGGGTGACTTCGAGTTAGCTTCCAATCAATGGATGACTCATCTGTCACTTCAACTAGAGACTTGGCTTCTTGAGTTGACTTGACTGATACTTCACACAGCTGTATCCCACCGATACTCCTTCATCGAGTTCTTGCTTCTCCTCCTTGCCATACTCAAATTGTTTCACAATGAGTCTTTATTCGATCTTGATTGACTTCTTGTATATCCAGCATAGGCGACTTGACTCGGCTCAAACGGCCTTATCTATTACAATGCAGATTACAATGAAAATGGGGTTCTAACTTTCTAGTCTAAGTTTTACATGGCATTCATCAAAATCTAAACAATAAATTTCCCAACAATTTCCCCCTTTTTGATTATGCCAAAACTTAAAACATACAAATAAAATGTAAGCATCAAAGATACATATAGACAGTGTATTAACAGAGAATGTATGCGTAGAATCAATATTTTTATTGATCATAACATTCTTGTCCTTTACAAAGTTGTTTACAAAGTGTATCATAGCAAACATAGCGGTATATCTACGTAAATATTGAAATTACACAATTCTTATTCAACGTCTGAAGACTTACATACATATGTATTTACAATCATAAAGTACATGAAGGGGTGGATAAAGAACACTTCATCGCTTTCGTTGTCTCCTTCTTTTTCCTCTTTAGCTCACGCCCCCTCTGCTCTTTTTCTCTTCCTTTCTTCTTCACCGCTTTCTTTTTCTCGTAGGCTCTTCTCTCGGCGCCTTCTTCTTTTCTCTTCTTTCTTGCCTCTCTCATTGACTCTCTTCCCACAAACATCATGTCTTTTATTTTCTTCTTCAATTCTTTTGACATACTCAAGATTCTTCCTAGCCACTTCCGTTTTGCTATGGCATCATATCCAACCCAATAGATCTCTCATTTCTTCCCTGGATCTATGTATTCAATGTTTTTGGGTAGAGGTCTAGGTCCGAAACCTCTTCCTCCACTGCTTCTTCCTCTTCCTCTGGGCATGTATTGTCTCGAGCCTTCTTCTTTCCAAGAAGAGTGATCTAGTAGTCTGGCGCTCGTCGCTTTCTTCGCACGACTTGAGGTCTTTTCCCAATACAAGTCCCGTGCTTGGTCCATGGACATGTTCTCGAAGTATCCCGCGGATTCGAGCATTTTGAGTTCATCAACTGATCTAGGCTCATTTACGACGTCTGAAATGGCATCAGTGTCTCTTCCTCCTGGAATGCCTCCGTATTGTTTCAGTATATCCATCACACGGGCACCATTTTTCCTTCGACCTCCTTCATCTCTGCTTCTACGACTTTTCTCTTCTCAGACATAGGTACAACAGAGTGTTGGAGCGGCAATTGTTCGAAGTTTGCTTGATTATGTCGGTTGTGACAAGGCCTTGTTGAGGGGTTTCAAAAACATTAGAGTCATATCTTTTGATCCTTCCCCCTCAATCGCTTCCCTTCTCCTTCTTCTTCTCAATCTTCTTTCTTCTCGCGACAATTGTTTCCTTTTCCTTCTCACCAACCGTCCCCTTAAGCATCTTCTGGTATTCCTCTTCCCCTTTTTTGGCATCATTAAAGGAGAGAGGAACCCCTAGAACATACCAGCAAGCATGAAGTCTAGTCTGCTGATGGCTGAATCGTGTTTGGAGTCTGTGCGGAGTATCTTTGTTCGAATTTCGAGCGGGTGGCTTGGACTCAGCCACACGCTTTCATTTCAATGCATAAGAAGAATGAATTTGTTATTCATGTTTTCCTCTACGCGCAGAAGTTCTTTCCTGTGAAATTCTCACAGCAGTTCCATTTCAATGTTGTGGGAGGCATGCATTCTATCAATATTCACTTGCATCCTCTTCTTCATGTCAACATTATCAGCGCTCCAGATCAACATTTTGTTGTACAATGCCTTGAAGTATATGACGTGTTCGAATCGCATTGTACTCTGCTGTTGACACCATTCTCTGATCCGCAGCACAATCCCTCTCAAGTCGGCTGTGAGAGTGGCATCCCTATTATCCAGCCGCATATCCAGCGAGGCCTGGTGCCTTTCAATTTTCTCGATCTCTACAAGGATAGTCTTAAAGACTTCACGCACCTCACCATTACTTTCCGCCTCACGGTGGTGGCAAGCAACATCAAAATCGACTTCATGGGGACAATAGAGTCGATGGGAATTATCGATCAGGTTTGTGGTATCATTTCCGCTCACGGCTATTTCTTCAACATGATCGGGCACCTCAATTGAAAAAGAAAAGTTTCTTCGAAAGCATCATCACGGATGTAAGGTATGGAATGTACAAATCGTTTCTAGCTTTGTGATGTACCTGGTTGAGTCAACTCTTCTCGCTTTGGGAGCTGCGTGAGACGACTCGATTTGACTGGGCCTTGGTGTGAGGGTTGTCCAGCTGACTTAGCCTCAGCTGTCTTAACAGCTTCTTCGGCCTCAGTGTTTTCTGCTAAATGAATTTGATGTTCCTCAGCTGCACCATCAGCGTCATCGAAGATGATGAGTCTTGAAGACTTGGCTCATCATCAAAATTAAACATTTGTCGAGTAGCCTTGAAGTCTAGCTTACTTGTTTAGAACATCCTCAGCTAAGTCTTTTTGATTTGCAGCAGGGGAGGACTCAGCTTCATCTTCAGCTTCAGATCCCAGAAAAGTTATGTCAGGGTTTTCTTGGGAATCATGAAGGGCACTTATCTCCTTCTCAGAATCATCAATGTGAATAGGAGGGATGTTCTGTGTTTCTGCTTCTGTACCTTGGGAAGTCTCAACTGCAGCAAGGCCTTGGACATTCCCTTCGACAGACTCAGTTGTCTTAGGGTCTTCTACAGTGGCATCCATAGGAGTCTCAACTCCGTGGATTGCACTTTCATTGCCTAGAGTGTTAACACCTGGGCGAACCATCCTCGTGCCTCGATCGCATCGCCAGCGGCGTCCTCGGCTGAGAGCGGTTGGCACTTCACCGAGACAGATTCAATCGTCCGAGCCGTCACAAGACAACTTGTGTGTTTTTTTTTCTTGTTCCTTCTCCACTTCGCCTCCTAGATTCGGGGTGGAGTCACCGCAAATCCTCCGACCTAGCCGCAGTGGAGAGAGTTTCCTCCTCACCGGCACACCACCGAGTGACTTATGTTGGGGTCACTCGCTCTCCGGACTCCCGGCTTTTCCCATGAGTTTTCAGGTCGTGGGGGTAGGTGGTAAGACACCTACAACAGGGGTTGGCTCGACTTGGGTGCCCAAATTCCCGTTTCATTGCTAATTCCCTAGATCCATCCTCCGAGTGAGTGGGTAAGTGGTTGCGAATAATAACGTGGCAATCTATTGTACCACTCCCAATGGATCAATCTCCACCGAGATTTGGAAGACTCTCCAGTCCTCCTTCACGTCACCGTTGCTCATGCATCATCCTGGATTCCCGCATGGCTTGCTGCATTTCTATCTCCTCCGCCGCAGATGGAGGATCCAAGTCCTCATCACTTCCCGAGAAGGCATCGAAGTGAGGATGGGTGTGATCGGTGGTTCCAAAGAAAGGACAAATGTTGGCCTTCTCACGAGCTTCGATTTCCTCCGCCAATCTCTCCTTCTCTTTTTCCTTGAAGATCTGCAAGATATCTGGCGATTATCTTCATCAAGTGCCTAGACCATCGTGGGTCAACCCGAGGAACTCCATCGCTTCTTCCTCTTCTTCAATGAATTCGTGTCTTTCGAATCGTTCCTCGAGCAACTCACTTCTATTTCCTCCATTCTCGCAGATGATTTTGGATGTCCTGATATGGTGATCATCATCTTCATCTTCTTCTTGTTGTCCTTCCTTTTCGTGAATGGAGGGTAGCAGACCTTGCCGCTCTTCACCCTCGCAGTATCATCACACAGTGGAGACAGTCTGTCGACAGAGATTCAACTATCTCGATGCTTCTTGTTCCTCGCTTGTTCTCGGCCCACAGTGGGGTCTTGATTTAACTCGATGATCCGCCTCGGCAACAGACTTGGCTGTTTCATCAATAATATATGGAGACTGCACTTCTCCAGCAGTCTCAGAGATCTTTTCCAGCTAAGTGGCAGATTCAGATGTCTTCTCAAGCTCTGAACGCTTGGTGAGTCTTCTTCTTTTTGTCCTTACCAAAGGAATTTCTGGCTCGGATGCGGCTTCTTCGGATTCCTTGGCGGCGGGGGCCGGTGCATCTTTCTTTGCCTGAGAAGATGCCTTTCTTGGCTTGGCAGTCCTCTTCTTCTTGATGGCTGGAGAAGGTATTTGAGGTTCCTTCTCCGCCTCGGCTGCAGAGGCGGAGACATGGTTGCGAGGGGGGCAGTGACTCCTGCAGGGGCAAAGTGCGGTTTTCTTCTTCTTTGCGGTGGGGCTGGCTTGGCTTCTTTGCTTGCATGCATGGGCAGCTTTTCTTCTTCGGAGGAAGTGATAATTGCTTTCTTCGGGATCACCGATTCCCCTCGTATCCGCCGCTTAGCATAGGCTCTCCTTTGGGCTCTGAAGGTTTGACCGAACATCTTCTTATTGACATGGAACAACTTTCCATGTCGGAGTGGAACACCCTTCACCTCCATCAAGCGGCCAATTACAAGGCCATAGCCCAGAGATCCTCCAAATGACCCACCGTCCTTGAAGGACTTATTTGCAACATTCTCGCGCAGTCTGCTGTGTAGAGACGACTCGCCTTGCCCTTTGACCTTCTTCTCCTCCATGATCGCAGCCATGACGATCGGCTTTAGTTTTGACACCGATTGAAGCTTCCAAACTTTATGTCTACACATTTGGCAACGATGTCCAATAGTTTGTGATAATCATCCTTCAGCAGCTTCTTGTTAGCTGTGTAGACAACTTTTGCAGCACAATCGTGTTTGGCCACTTCCTTCCATGCAGTGACCAAATCTACGTCAGCCTCAAGTATCTCCAGCACACCTTCCGACGGCAAGAAGAAACAATGCTCCGCTAGATCTTCAAAGCAGTGATTGTAAGATCCTTCCCGTGAATAGAGGATTTGATGCCCTCGTCATGAACTTCAGCGTTCACATAGAACCGTGCTACCTCTTCAACATAAGTCATCTGAAACTCCATCATGAGAAAGGGTTTCAGTCCAGATTTCTCGATTTTGTCATCTATCTTCTTCACAAGGGTTTCATCGGAACCCTATTTAACCATCCCTTCGAAATCCACCGTAGAACCAGTGTGGATTTGCTTCCCTAGTTTGGTAAAGTCATAGATTGATGCCATTTTTCTGAGTTTCACCGAACGAACCTTGACAAACTTGTCTTGAAGACTGGTAGGGTTTTGAGAGAAAAATGCTTTCTCTGCTTTGGAGAGATGAGCAGTTTTGAGTAATGTGAGAGAGAGAAAACTAAACGATTGAGTATATAAGGGTTGTGAAAGGACGTGCTTTCGGTTTTTGAAATTTTGATCAAGATCAACGGCTCAGATTTAGCACGCCGATTAGCATTTAATTGCCCGCAGTTAATGCGGCAGCATTTATATCCAATCATATGCTTTGTCGTGCAGCTTTTGACTGTACCTGACATTATTACGTTGACGTCATCCTTAAAAACATTCCCGCTTATTAAAAATGACTGCGTTTTTTTCACTTACCTCATAAATGACTCAGCTCATTCCTTAACTGACTCAGCTCTTCTTCTCTCTATTCACATAGTGACTCAGCTATCAGCTAACTCGATACAGCTGACTTTCCGATACGGCCGATTCACTTGGCTGATTCACAAGCTCTGCTCTATTTTCATCTTTTCTCGTTCCATCTTTTCTCCTTGAGTCTTATGAGTGTCAACTCAGCTCAATTAACCCTAGCTCATGCTTGAGTTCTTCAAATCTTGATTCACATAATGGCTTTGTGAATATGTCGCCTAATCTTGTTTATCGCTTGAGATGTATTCCAAGGTGATGTCTTTCTTTTCAACATGATCTCTTATAAAGTGATATCTGACATCAATATGCTTTGTTCTAGAATGCAACACATGATTCTGAGTGATTGCAATAGCACTTGTGTTATCACACATAATTGGAATCTCTTTTTCTTCAACATCATAATCTCTCACCGCTTTGTCTCATCCATAAGACTTGGGCATAACAATAGCCCGCACTACGTATTCTCGCTTGATTGTATATGTGGCTATTGAGTTTTGCTTCTTGCTAAACCAAGAAACCAGTCTGTTTCCAAGCATTTGACATGTACCTGAAGTACTTTTCCTGTCAACTCTACATCCAGCATAGTCAGAGTCTGAATAACCAATAAATTTGAATCCACCTTCCTTTGGATACCATAAGCCGACTTCCTGGCATCCCTTCAGATATCTTAGAATTCTCTTAGCTGCATTCATGTGACTTTGTTTTGGAGCAGATTGGAATCTTGCACATACTCCTACAACAAAGGTGATGTCTAGCCTACTTGCTGTGAGATAGAGCAGTGATCCAATAAGTGTTTTGTATCTGGTTTGATCCACAGGCTTACCATCTGCATCCATGTCCATCTTGACTGATGTATTCATTGGTATTTTCACAGAAGACTTCTCTTCCATAGCAAATTTCTTCATTAAATCTCTGGTATACTTTGTCTGACTTATGAAGGTTCCATCCTTCAGCTGTTTTACTTGAAGTCCTAGAAAGAATGTCAGTTCTCCCATCACGCTCATTTCAAATTTGCTTTGCATGAGGTTTGAGAATTTATCACACAACTCTTTGTTTGTGGATCCAAAAATGATATCATCCACATATATTTGAACAAGTAGTATACTCTCTCCATCTTGAATTCTGAAGAGTGTTCTATCTACTTTGCCTTTGGTGGATCCATTATATGTTAGAAATTGAGATAATGTATCATACCATGCTCTAGGTGCCTGTTTCAATCCATATAAAGATTTCTTGAGCTTGTACACCTTATCTCCAAGAGTCTTCTGCTCAACACCTGGAGGTTGTTCAACATAGACTTCTTCTTCTAATAATCCATTTAAAAATGCACTTTTCACATCCATTTGATATACAGTGAAGTTCTTGTGTGCAGCATAGGTAAGAAACATCCTTATTGCTTCTAATCTTGAAACAGGAGCAAATGTTTCATCAAAACCTTGCTTTGTTTCTTACCACAGATCCTTCCTTATTCATCTTGTTTCTGAAAACCCATTTTGCGCCAATAACATTATGATGGGTTGGTCTTTGCACCAATTCCCAAACTTTGTTTCTTTCAAACTGATTCAGCTCTTATTGCATGGCTTGAATCCAATGTGTGTCATCCAATGCTTGGGACACATCTTTTGGCTCTATTGGAGAAATAAAACAAGTGAACATTGCTTCTTGTTGAGCTCGATCTGGTTCTTACACCATCTCTTACATCTCCAATGACTAGCTCGTGGATGGTCTCTCGGCCATCTCACATCAGGTTGGAGTAAGTTAGCTGGATTCAGGCGTCTTGCAGTTGTGTTGTCTTGAGCAGCTCTCTCATCATCACTTAGTCCGCAGATTTTCCAAATTGTCTTTGAGATTCACTATCTCATCTTCATCTTGGTTTATTACTCGACTTTCACTTCAACATAGGGACTCTTCGCATAGTTGGTTGATTCACTTATCAACTAACTCTTCAACGTCTTCTCCATTTACATTAGGTTCATCAAAAACCACATGGATAGACTCTTTCGTGACCATTGTCCTCTTGTTCAGCACTCTATAGACTTTGCTTTTAGTTGAGTATCCCAAGAAGATACCTTCATCAGCTTTAGCATCAAAAGCCTTTAGATTATCCTTTCCATTGTTGTGGATGAAGCATTTACATCCAAATATTTTAAAATATGCAACATTTGGCTTTCTCCCGTCCAAATTTCATAGGAGTCTTTGTCACCGTCTATTTAGCATGCATCTATTTTGAGTATAGCATGCGGTGTTGATGGCTTCACCAAAATCTTTTAGGGCAAATCCCTTCACCTAACATGGTTCTTGCGAACTTCCTTGAGAGTTCTGTTCCTTCTTTCTACTACTTCATTCTGCTATGGAGTCCTTACTGCAGATAATTCATGAGCAATACCATTTTCAACACAATACTGAGTTATTATTCCATTGACAAATTCAGTTCCTCTATCAGATCTTATCTTAATAATGGTTTGACTCTTCTTATTTTGAACTCTTCTCATCAGTTGAGGTAATTTTTGCAAAGTTTCCTTCTTTTTACACATGAAGATTGTCCATGTATATCTTGAATAGTCATCCACCACCACTAGGGTGTATTTCTTTCCACTTATGCTAGCTGGCTCAACTGGACCAAATAAGTCCATATGTAACAGATGCAATATCCTTGATGAAGATGGACTTGACTTCTCTTTGAATGATGATTTGATTTGCTTTCCCATCTGCATGCATCACAAACACTTTCCTTCTTGTACACTGAGTCTGGTAGTCCTTCTACAAGATTACTCCTTGCAAGCTTGTTAATTGTCTTGAAATTCGGATGACTCAAACTTCTTGTGCCACAACACAACCAACTTGATTCGGTTGTACTTTTTTTTAACTAGCAGAGACAAGTGCTTGGTGTGGCAGTCGACCAATCTACCACATACATGTTCTTTTGTCTGGATCCTTGCAACACCACTTCATTTGATTCAGTGTCTTTGATTTGGCACACTCTCATATTGAATCCAACATTATATCCCTTGACACAGAGTTGGTTGATGCTTAATAGGTTGAAATTGAGGCCTTCAACATATGCAACATCTGTGATTTCTAATCCATTTTTCTTGATGGATCAAGTGCCTCTTATTTCCCTGGAGCTTCATTTTCTCCAAATATGACTTTTGCGCCTCTAATTTCCTTGAATTTTGACAGATTTTTCTTGTTTCTGTCATGTGTCCGGAATGCAGCCACTATCCATGTACCAGGTTCCTTTCGGCACTCACTTCCTTCAACCTGCAATCAAGGAAATCAGTTTTTAGGTACCCATACTTGTCTGGGTTCTGAGGGGTTAGTGCTATAAGATGATCCAACCAACCTATAGCCAAATGATCTGACTCTAAGAGATTGCCATCTATTTGTGCCATAATCATAATTCACTTTAGCAAATTGCTTGGGGGCTTTAGGTTCATACAGCTGTTTCTTTGTCTGTATGCCTGTGTGTGAGTTTTAGCAATTGCCTTCTTTGGGTAGTTGTGATATTTCTGAGTGTAGTGCTTGGGTGCATATGTGTGCTGATAGCTCTTTTGCATTTGGAATGACCTTTGTTGAGCTCTAGGCTTTTGCCACTTTGGCATATATTCCATAGGTCTTTGCTGATATTTCACATTATTCCAATCAGCTTGGCTTGGGTAGTTTCTACCATTTCCATCATTTATATTCCTTTGATAGAACTTCTGGGGATTCTGGTAGCTCTGTTTCTTCTTCACAGAGTACTTCCTGTTTGGAGTTTGCTGAGGCACTTTCTTTGGATTTCTTATCACCGTCCTCTCAAAGATACTCAATCAGTTGTTTTCCTTTTCCTTTATATCCAAGGCCGTTTGTTTGTGATTGTGCTTTGGAGTGAATGTGGGTGCAACATTTGGTGTCTTGGGGTTTTGAGATGCTTCATTACTTGAAGATCCTTTTTCCAAGATCACTCTGGGAGTTTGACTGTACACAAAGGAATTGAATCTTATGCCTGTCTTATCTCCACATTCTTTTTGGCTCATAATAAGGTCATCCAATGATTTAGATGCCTTTGTGAATGAAGTAATCACATTTTTGAGATCATTTTCCCTCTTTCTATAGGGAGTTTAGTTTAGCATTTTCAGCCTTGACTCTTTGTTCTCATCGGCTATGTGACTTAGAGAACTCAAATCCTTAGTCACCGTGAGTTTTGGCTTTTGAAATGGTTGTTTTCCTCATTTAATAGTGTGTGTGAGGACTTAATGTGCTCAAAGTCTTTCATCATTTTGCCTAATGAATCATAAAGATCAGTGGGTGATGAAGTGGGTGTGTGTGTCACAATCACTATCACTAGAATCGAGTGAGATGAGTTAGAGTGTACCTCATCTTCTTGGTCGGTTGGTCTTGTTCTTTGGCCATTAGGCATTAAGGCTTCTTCTTCGTAGTCACTTGAGTAGTCAACTTCAATACTCTCTCGAGTCTCTTCTTTTTTGACTTAGCTTTTTTAGAGCCTCGGCAGCCAACATTGCCTTTTTATTTTCTTGTCTTCTTTCTCTGAAGATTCTTCTTTCTTCTTTATTCCTGTATTTATTGACTATAGCATATGGACAGTCAATAGCAAAGTGTCCTGGTTGTCTGCAATTCCAACACAGGTTTTCAACTTTTTGGTTAGCTCTCTCATTTCTTGGGTTGTCAGCTCTTTGATATTTGACCTTTTAATACTCAGCTCTCTTTGGTGGCCTATCTTCCCTTGACTTGGAAGGAGCTGAGTGTCTTCTGAAGGATTCACCCTTGTTTCTTTTATAGTTCTTGTTGAAGAACTTGTTGAATCTTTTAACCATCAAGGCAATTTCCTCCTGGTCAAAGGCTTCTTTGGTCTCAGCTCTATTCCCATCCTTAACTATAAGTGCAAAAATTGTTTTGGGGTACAAATTGTCTCCTCTCTGATCTTTTCTTCTCACTCAAATTCATAAGCTTTGAGGTCTGAGAATACTTCATGATTGGATGTTTTTGATAGATCCATCGAGTACCTTAGAGCCATGGTCTTCATTTCCCATTCAGCTGGGAGGCTCCTTAGTATCTTCATACACATTTTCTTTTGTGTGTATTCCTTTCCAAGTGCTGAGAGCTCATTTGTAATTTCAGTGAATCTAGCATCCAGCTGATCCATTGTCTCACCTGCAAACATTTTAAAGTTTTCAAATTTTTGAACTACAACAGATAGTTTGTTTTCTTTAATTTGCTCTGATCCTTCACAAATTAAAGTTAGTTTATCCCTGATTTCTTTGGTTGTCTTGCAAGATTTGACTTTGTTGAACATGGCATTGTCCAGAGTCTTGTAGAGAATATCCTTGGCCACATTATCCAAGTTGTATCTCTTTCTGTCATCATTGGTCCATTCAGTCCTTGGTTTTTCAACTAAGGCTGGTCTTGTTCAATCTGCTTCTTCTTCCTCTTCACCGCAAATGCTCTCCTTGCTGTTGTGTTCATCTTCATTATTTGCGGTGGCCCATCCTCTATCACTATCCACATCTCATCATGTAAAGGCGATAGATGAGCCTGCATATGTATTTTTCAGTCATCAAATTCTTCAAAGGTGAACATAGGAATGCGTGTCAAATTTGCTTCCATGATAATAACTTTGTTGAAAAAAAAATGGCTTTTGAAAGAATAAGTGTTAAAATGTCTTTGAAAGATTGGAGATCTAGTTCAAGAACTCGATGCGAAGAACCAACCGCTCGATACCACTTGTATGTCCCAAGGTGTAAGTAAGGTTTAGAAGGGGGTTGAATAAACCTTACCAACTTTTCGATTTTAGTCCTTTTAAAATAATACAGAGTTAAATACACAAATAAGTCCTGAGGGACAGCTAAGTTAGTTAACCATCAGAGTTAGCCACTCAACAGACTCGATTGAGCTATTGATAGAATAACTCAGCTGTTTAATCTAAACTTAACTTGGTTGTGATGAGATTTTCAGCGAAAGACTTAACACCCTTAAATTTGGTTTAAGTTTGTTTTAACACTTGGTTTTAATTTTGTTAATATCAAAGCAAATTATCGTGAGATATAAAATGATATGCGAAAATAAAAATGCTGAAAAGTAAAGACACAATAAATTTTATAGAGGTTCGAAGATGGGGTAATTCTTCTACTCCTCTCTTCTCCAACTCCTGGAGGAATCCACTAAGTATTGATCGAGTGCGAAGTGGTTATCATCCGATACAAGTCTTGATCACACAAATGACTTGATCCTTTGGGACTCGACTGGAGATGCATTGGTCACATAGTTGGCTTCTCGTCCGACTCATCTTGTTCACAGGGGCACCGCTTGCTACTTCAGGTCATTTGCTCAAGATTCTTGGATTTGATCACGAAGCCCTCCAATTACTTGAGACTGGTTCGACCTTGAACCTTTCTACAATCCTCTTTGGAATGTAGACCCTTTTTCATTCTTCAAAAGTTTCCTCTTCAACAATTTGAAGTTGTCTTTCCTTCACAGCTTGGTGTT
The DNA here is from genome assembly GCA_016081115.2 of Rehmannia glutinosa. Lineage (NCBI taxonomy): Eukaryota > Viridiplantae > Streptophyta > Magnoliopsida > Lamiales > Orobanchaceae > Rehmannia > Rehmannia glutinosa. The sequence goes on from CM071930.1 coordinate 34,931,885, forward strand.
GGATTGATTTTCTTCAAGTTTAGGCTTGAGGATTTGCTTGAATAACTTGAGAATATTTTGCAGTTACAAGATGAATAATTGCTTGAATGCTCGTATGCAAGGTAACCTTTTCTCTAAGTGATTCCTCACCTTTTATAGTGAACTTTCAAAAATCTACCTATTGAAGAGATAGGCTAATTTTCAAAAATCACTTGTGTTCGTTGGCTTGTCTTGTTGCGATCTTTGATGTTGACATTTCCTCGTATTAAATGAATGTTCACTTTTCGTAGTCGACACGCGGTGGTGCGATCTTCCCATTGGTTTATTCCTTTTGCACGCTTCGCTCGGGATCAACACTTTCGGACATACGGCAAACATGGAAGTATTACTTGTTTAGGTAATATTCTTGACTTCTGTGCAACGGATTCTTTTCAGTTGTCTTGACTTGACTGTAGTTCTCTAACTTTCTCGGGTGACTTCGAGTTAGCTTCCAATCAATGGATGACTCATCTGTCACTTCAACTTGAGACTTGGCTTCTTGAGTTGACTTGACTGACACTTCACACAAATAGTATCCCAAATGATACTCCTTCAATCGAGTTCTTGACTTCTCCTCCTTGCCATACTCAGCTGTTTCACAGCGGAGTCTTCATTTTAGTCTTCAGTTGACTTCTTGTATATCCAGGCATAGCTGACTTGACTCAGCTCGTATAGCCCTATCTATTACAATGCAGATTACAAGGAAAATGGATGCTAACTTTCTAGTCTAAGTTTTACATGGCATTCATCAAAATCTAAACAATAAATTTCCCAACAACCTTGTTGTGGATCGATGAACAGATTTCATCGTCCTGCGCCTCCGCGTTCACATGAAACATGGCTACTTCTTCCAGGTAGGTGTGCGTGAACTACATTGTCAGAAAATCCTTCAGGCCGGACTTTTCTAGTTTTTCAGCTATCTTCTTCACAAGGGCACCATCAACGCCCTGCTTGATCATACCAGTGAAGTCCACTGAAGAACCGGTGTGGATTTTCTTGGACAACAACACGAAATCATGGTTTCCAGCCATTTTCAGAAGATTTTACCTATTAGAAATGCGAAAAATGAACTTGAATAACTAGGGTTTCGAACTTAGTTGCAGAGAGAATGAACTTTCTTTGATGAAGATGAATAGGTTTGTGAGAGAAGAGAGAAAGTGAAATTTCATATATAAGGGACGTGAAAGGACAGTTTTTGGAATTTGAAAATGATGATCAAAATCAACGGTCAAGATTAAGCCTTCAAACCTGCATTAAATTCTCCACATTAAATGCAGCAACATTTATATCTAATCATATGGTTTACTGTGCAGCTTTTGTGCTGATAGTCATTATTACGCTGACGTCATCCTGAAAAACATTCCCGCTTAATTAAAACGACTGCGTTTTTGTCACTTAGCTCATAAATGATTCAACTTTCTTTCAAAGTGACTCAACTCTGCTTCTCTCTACTCATGATGCAACTCAGTTGTCAGCTAACTCGACATCTGGTGACTTCCCGACTGGCCGCTTCACTTCACTTGGTCAATTATGAAACTTGCTTATTTTCCATTCTCTCTTCTTCTTTCTCTGTTGATTGAGTCTTTTGAGTATCCTAACTTAGCTCAATTATCCCTAACTCATTCTTGAGCTCTTCAAACCTTGATTCACATAATGGTTTTGTGAATATATCAGCTAACTGCTTATCGGTTGAGATGTATTCCAAGGTGATGTCTTTCTTTTCAACATGACCTCTTATAAAATGATATCTGACATTAATGTGCTTTGTTCTTGAGTGAAACACTAGATTCTGAGTGATTGCAATAGCGCTAGTGTTATCACACATAATTGGAATCTCTTTTTCTTCAATATCATAATCTCTCAGTTGTTGTCTCATCCATAAGACTTGGGCACAATAGCTGCCCACAACTATGTACTCTGCTTCAGTTGTGGATGTGGTTATTGAATTCTGTTTCTTGCTGAACCAAGAAACCAATCTATTTCCAAGCATTTGACATGTACCTGAAGTACTTTTCCTGTCAACTCTACATCCAAAGATAGTCCCCAAGTCCGAGTATTCTACCACTTGAATCCTCCTTCCTTTGGATACCATAAGCCGACTTCCTGGCATCCCTTCAAATACCTTAGGATTCTCTTAGCTGCAGTCATGTGGCTCTCTTTTGGTGCAGATTGAAATCTAGCACATACACCTACATACACCTGTTTGCTATTAGATAGATCAATGATCCAATGAGGGCTCTATATCTGGTTTGATCAACAGTTTTGCCATCTGCATCCATGTCCATCTTGACTAATGTATTCATAGGAATTTTCACAGAAGACTTCTCTTCCATACCAAACTTCTTCATCAAATCTCTGGTATACTTGGTTTGGTTTATGAAGGTTCCATCCTTCAATTGTTTGACTTGAAGTCCTAGGAAGAAAGTCAGCTCTCCCATCATGCTCATCTCAAATTTACCTTTCATGAGGTATGAGAACTTGTCACACAGCTCTTTATTTGTGGAACCAAAATGATGTCATCCACATATATTTGAACAAGCAGTATACTCTCTCCATCTTGAATCGTGAGAGTGTTCTATCAACCTTGCCTGTGGTGAATCCATTATCAGTTAGAAATTAAGACAATGTATTATACCATGCTCTTAGTGCTTGTTTCAATCCATATAATGCTTTCTTGAGCTTGTAGACCTTATCTCCAATAGTTTTTTGCTCAAAAGCTGGAGGTTGTTCAACATAGACTTTTCCCTCTATCAATCCATTTAGAAAAGAACTCTTCACATCCATTTGATATACAATGAAGTTCTTGTGTGCAGCATAAGCAAAAAACATCATTATTGCTTCCAATCTGTCAACATGAGCAAAGGTTTCATCAAAATCTATACCTTCTTCTTGGCAATACCCTTTGGCTACCAATCTTGTTTTGTTTTTCTTACAATAGATCCTTCCTCATTCATCTTGTTCCTGAAAACCCATTTTGTACCAATGACATTCTGGTGGGTTGGCATTTGAACTAATTCCCATACTTTGTTCCTTTCAAACTGATTCAGCTCTTCTTGCGTAGCCTGAATCCAATATGTATCTTTCAATGCTTGAGACACATCATTAGGCTCTATCTGGGATATGAAACAAGTGAACATAGCTTCATGTTGTGCTCTGGATCTGGTTCTTATGCCATCTCTAACATCTCCAATAACTAACTCGTGGATGGTCTCTCGGCCATCTCACATCAAAGTTGGAGTAAGTTTGCCGGATTCACCATCTCGCAGACTAAGTTGTCTTAAACATCTCTTTCATCTTCATTCAATCAGAGACCTTCCAACTGTCTTTGAGATTCAGCTATCTCATCTTCATCGGGGTTGAGTGCTCTTTTACTTGAAAACATAAGGACTCTTCGCATAGTAGGTTGATTCAAATATCGCTTAACTCATCAATGTCTTCTCCATTCACATTAGGTTCATCAAAAACCACATGGATAGACTCTTCAGTGACCATAGTCCTCTTGTTCAAAGACTCTATAGGCTTTTCTCTCACCGAGTATCCCAAAAAGTACCTTCATCGACTTTAGCATCAAAATCCTTCAAATTATCCTTGCCATTATTATGGATGAAGCATTTACATCTTAATATCCTGAAATATCCAACATTTGGCTTTATCCCTGTCCAAATCTCATAGGGAGTCTTGTTCATTGCATGTTAATCATGCATCTATTTTGAGTATAGCGTCTTTGTTTATGGCTTCACCCCAAAAATCTCTTAATCAATCGGCAAATACTAACATAGTCCTTGCAAACATTCCTTCTTTCAAAACTCCATTCTTTGTGGAGTCCTTGCTGCTAATAACTCATGAGCAATATCATTTTCAACATAATACTGAGTTATTATCCCATTGACAAACTCGATTCCCCAATGTCGATCTTATCATTATAATGGTTTGACTCTTCTCATCACCGAGGTAACTTCCGCATGTTTCTTCTTTTTACACATGAAAATTGTCCATCTATATCTTGAATAATCATCCACATCTACAAGGGTGTATTTCTTTCCACCGATCTTTAGATGGCTCAACTGACCAAATAAATCCATATGCATGTAATATCCTTGTTGAAGAAAAGACTTGGCTTATCCTTGAATGATGATTTGATTTGCTTTCCGGATGAGAAAGAAAGGAATAGGAGAGCAAGAATAAGAGGAAAGGAGAAGAGGACAACCAAGAAGATGATAAGTTAGATGTCAAAAATTTTGTTTTGTATTTTTACGATATACTTGTAATATACATACAATAATGTAAGTGTTGATGATCATAAATAAAATTGATACATTCTTTTTCATTTATTTAAATTCAACATGTGATGTTGTTGATAAGTTTTGGCATCATCAAAAGGGAAAAATTGTTAGGAAATTTATTGTATAGATTTTGATGATGCTTAGAAAACTTAGTATTAGAAAGTTGGCACCCTATCCTCGTATGTAAATTCAACTATGTAATAGTTAGGATAAATTAGTCAAATCAATTGTAGCTAAGTTGAAGGTCTAAAACTTGTTGAAGAATGCATAGAAGAACCATTGAGTACCAACCGAGTGGCTCGGAAGAGCTTGATCAGTACATAAGTTGTGTCTTTCAAGACTTACATGCAGGGGGATGGCAATGGGGTGGGTTTAAATCGATCAAGCAAGTCCGGGACGGGTAGCGAGTTTATTCTTAGAAAACCCGGATGGGTCCGTGGGGTAACACCCGGAGACCCGCCCCGATACATTTAATTAATAAATATTAAATATAAATTATATTATATACTTGTCTTTTTCTCTTTTTTATGGGTATATTATCTACTTATCTAATTTATTAAGGTTAATTAATCTTTTAATTTGAATCATTTGAGACCGTCCAATTTGTGTGAGAACTGGTTTTATTTGTGTGTCAATCTATCACCGATATTCTTGAAAGCTTAGATTGCCCACAAATTGCAAAGAATTTACATGTTTGGAGCTTTTTTAATGCTTTGCGGCAAATACATATTCACCGATTTTGGAGCTTTTATAATAATGAAACGTAATGGAAAACATGAAATATTAACATGGTGGGTGTAATTTGGACCCGCCACCCGGTGGGTCCATGGCGGGATGGGTCCAAAGGGGTGGGGGCGGAGTCTTGGGTCCTAACTTTCCTTGGTGGGGCGGGTCTCCTGGTTTAGCCAAACCATCCCGATCCCCGCCCCATTGCCATCCCTACTTACACCAAAGTCATCCAGGAATGATGGAGAAGACTCAACTTAAGGGGTAAAGCATGAAAGAGTTAAAAACAACTAAAGAAATATGTTGTATTGAAAGTCAAAGACTTACCTATTTTGGTAATGAAAACACACCCGCAACCTTAAAGTTGTCTTCTTTGAAAAGAGTGCAAGAGGTCGGAGCCAATGAGAAGCCTGCGAACTCAATCATTTCAGAGCCTGTAAGTATTAAAATTCAAAGGTTGGGTGTCAACATCAATGTTCAGAAACAAGACAAGCCAACAAACAAGTTAAATTTTGTCTATCTCTTCAACGGACAAAAATTGAACTCCCATTATAAAAGGCCGAGGAATTTTTCGAGAGAGGATGTGACACACAAGAGAACAAGTTATTCAAAGCATTCAAACATTCAAAACATATGCAAATACTCTCTCTCAAGCGAAAATTCACATATTCTCAAGCTACATCGAAAGACACTTTATCCGACACATTCGTGGAAGATAGAAGTTATTCTTCAAGTTGAAAATGAAATATTTATTTAAAGACAAAGGGGTCTATATTTCCAAGGAGTGAAGGAAATATAGTCAGGTTCAAGGTCGAACAAGATTCAGATCTAGGGGAATGCTGTGTGATCAATTCCTGAATATTTGAAGAGATGAAGTAGTGAGGCAGCTACCTTGCAAAGAGTTGAGTCCCAGAAGTGTAGCCAGCTGTGTGATCAAAGCTAACTTTGACTGTTGTACTTTTGTAACAAAGTCACCATTACATTAGTGATTTTTCCTAGAGTAGGAGAAGAGTGGAGTAGAGGAATTACCCCATCATCGGACCACTATAAATTTTGTGTCATTTAATTTCTGCACTTTGTTTCTGCATATTTACTTACTTGTTATATTTGTTATCCAACTGATAATAACCAACCTAAATATAAATGTTGATAACCAAACTTTTAAAAGGATGTAATACTTATGCTGTAAAAATCAAGAAAATTAAATTTCTAAAGGCTAAACTTCATTTAGCTGAGTTACTCTATCAACAACTCTCTTAGAGTCTGTTGAGTGGTTAACTCTTCTGCTGAAGATTAACACAACTGTCTTCCAAAAGACTTAGTTATTTTCTTGTAAAAACTCTAATTTTGTAAGATTCAAAAAATTTGATAAAGTCTATTCAACCTCTTCCCTCTTCTAGACTTTACTCACACCCCTCGGGATCTACAAAAACTATTCTCCTCTAGCCCCCTCCAATTAATTCATAGGAGCTCTATCTCTATAGTTAAATGGATTGAATGGGGGGTTGATAGTGATGACGAAGAGAAGATGAGGGTGGCTGAAATAGGAATTTTAGGACGGTGGTAGCTGCTTTATTTTCTTTTTTGATGGTGATGAAATTAAATTTTCTTATGAGGTTTAGATTTCTTTTCATTTGAAGATGGACAAATATATCAACTTTTTAGTGATGTGCTTAATTTGTAGATTTTCATTGGAGATTGCCTATATATTTACATGGGTGATGTCGTCTTATAGGAAGATCTTCCATTTTGTTTAATTTTTGCAATTTTCATGTTAATTTTGGCTTTTGCATTATTTTAGGTAGAAAATGATACTTTTGAAAGAAAATGTAAATACTTTTAATTAAAAACATATTACAACCAATATATTCTTAAGTTTAAGGTGCTTTGAAGTATGTTATTCCTGGAGATTACGCATCAAGAAAACTGTAATAAAGTATTAAACGTTGAACTGAAAAGTATCATACGTTGAACTAAAAAGTATTACGATTTTAACTTAAAAGTATTATACATTTAATTATTACCTTTGAATTGAAAAGTATTACACGTTGAACTATAAAGTATTACTTATTTGCGAAAAAATATGCAGATTTGACAAAAGTATTACTTACTCCTCAAAATTGTGTCAACTTTGTTACTTAGAAAACATATACTTTTCAAATTAAAAGTGATACTTATTGAGAAAAAACTAATACTTTTTAATTATCATCATACTTACCTGTTAGCCTAATATCTATGAAAATGTCGTTTTTTATAAATACGAAATACCAACACCCTTTTAGATTCGCAAAAATGCCACCGGTCTCATATGAGTTGGGCCACGAGGATCCGCTCTTACAAAATGCGTCTTGGGACATCATGAGCGCTCGCGCAATGATACTCTCTCCTAAGCCTCTTGTTAGGATTTCGGGGACTTCACGGAGGATCTTTGGTTTGTTTGCGATCACATTTTCTTCGGAATTCATTTACTTGGTGCTCCCCCACAGCCTCTTTCTTTACTTGAGCTAAGTCGGATCGAGCCCTTGCAACTTGCCAATTCTTTTCTTTTTGGCAAGTTGTCAAGGATGTAGTTCTTCCACGCATTGGATCCGACCACCACCCCATTTTGGTTTCTTGTTCTTCTTCAACTAGGAGGGGGCCGGTTCCGTTCCATTTTCAGCGTATGTGGGTGCATCATCATTCATTCCGGGATTTGGTTACCACTTCTTGGGTTTCCCCATGTGACACGCCCAACCCCTTACTGCGTGTCATGTGGAAGCTCAAATGGTTGCGACAGGTTATCAAAGACTGGAATAGAGAAGTGTTTGGGGACGTTAACCATAAGTTGGAATTCCAGATGGAGCAAGTGCATCAGATTCAGGCAGACATTGAGACATTGGGTTATTCCACTGCTCTCTGGGATAAGGAGTTGGACGCCCAACTCATGCTCTCCCAGACGCTGCAATTCCAATCCGAATTCCTTAAGCAAAAGGCCCGTATTGTGTGGCTTAAGGACGGGGATCGTAATACAACATTTTTTCATCGGCGCACCCAGGTTCGTGCGGGGTGCGCGGGGATACAAGGACTTATGGTGGCAGGCAGTTATACTGATGATACTGCGATCCTTGGGGATCACATCATTTCTTTCTACAAGGAGCTCTTTGCGGATATTGGGCGTCCGCCTCGGATTACTCTTTAATCGACCAGGCAATTACTCCAAGGGTTGGGGCGCAGGATAATGCCAGTCTAACAGCCATTCCCTTGGACTCAGAGATTAAGAAAGCGGTTTTTGATATGGATTCAGATAGTTCTCCGGGGCCAGATGGGTTCAATGGGATTTTTTATCGCCATTTCGGGATGTCATCTCCGCTTGGTGATCGCATCTGTCGCTTTTCTTCAATAGTTCATCACTACCTCTGGGCTTGAATGCCAGTTTTATGGCGCTCATCCCTAAGACTAAGGATGTGAATGTCATCGAAAACTTCCGCCCAATTGTTATGAGCAATTTCCTTTTCAAGATCATCACGAAGATATTGGCTACACGTTTGGGTTCGATTATTGCAGACTATTTATCTCCGACGTAGTTTGGTTTTATCCCCGGCAGACAGATTCATGATTGTATTGCCATGGTATCTGAAGGGTTCAATGTTTTACAAGGTCGCACGGATTCGAATATGATCCTGAAAATCGATATTCGAAAGGCATTTGACACGTTGAGACGGGATTTTTACTATACGTCTTGCCCCATTTTGGTTTCTCAGAGGTCTTTGTGCATTGGGTTGAGGTGGTTCTTCGGTCGTCCAGGATATCAGTGTTGCTGAATGGGACACCGGTAGGTTACTTTCCCTATTTCAGAGGAGTCATACAAGGGGACCCTTTATCACCGCTATTATTTTGCATTGCGGAGGAGGTTCTGGGTCGGTTTATTGAATTGGCGATGAATCACTCTTGATTATTTCCCTTCACGGCGCCAAGGGGTATTATCTTTCCATCGTCCATCTTATACGCGGATGATATTGTCATTATGTGTTGGGCTTCTTCTACCAATGCCCGGGTCTTGCTTCAGATTCTCACTCATTATGCAGATCTCTCGGGTCAAGTGTTTAATCCACAGAAATCTAAAGTTTACTTTGGTTCGCAGGTTTCGTCATATGTCCGTGGGAGGGTGCAACACATTTTGGGGATCCATCCAGGGGCATTCCCTACTGTCTATTTAGGCGCTCCTATATTTAAGGGCGCTCCCAAGGTTGCGGATTTACAGCCTGTCTTTGATAAGATAATTCTCAAATTCAGAAGATGGAAGGGTTCGCCTCTTTCCTTTGCTGGTAGAGTTTGTCTTGTTAACTCGGTGATTACTAGTTCTTTTGTGCACACCATGATGGTTTATAAATGGCATGGTACGCTGCTCAAGCAAATGGAAAGAGCCATGCGCAACTTCATTTGGACGGGGGATGTGAACTCTAAGGGGAAGGTGGTGGTCAATTGGACTAGATGTTGCACGCCTAGAGCCGAGGTGGGACTAGGCGTGCGCTCGATTGTGGTTGCAAACATGGATTTCTTGATGAAATTGGGTTGGAAGGTTTTGAACTCGGACTCGGTGGTTTACAGAACCCTCAGACAATGGTACTTTACAAGGGATGGGGAGATTCGGCGGTCCTTTATTCCTTCTTCAATTTGGGCTGGGATTAAACCCCACATTTCCGATTGCTTGGATGATGCTCATTGGATCCCAGGTGCTAATTCCGAGGTTTTATTCTGGATTGATAATTGGTTGGGCTACACTATAGTTGACAGAATTGGCATCCCAGAGGATTATAGATACTTATTTCATCAACGCATTTCTGACTACTTTTATGATGGGTCTTGGCACTTCACCCTCTCTTTCGTGGAGGCCTATCTGGAGCTGATCCGTGCAATTGTGCGCGTCCCGATCGCACCAGATTCCTGGGATACTCGTGTTTGGTTGAACTCGGAGGATGGTTTGGTTACCTCAAAAGCGGCTTACAATCATATACGCCCCCAGCGCCCGGCAGTTAAATGGGTTCTTGGATTTGGTCACAACATATCCCGGAACAGAGATCGGTGGTAGCTTGGAGGGCCATACACAACCGACTGGTTGTTCAGGATTCATTACGAGCTAAGGGAAGTTTTACTGGCCTTCGGTTTGTGTTCTTTGTAGAGAATCGGAAGAATCGGTTGATCATTTATTTGTCTCTTGTGCTTTTGCAGGAAATATATGGCGATGGATCTTCCATGCTTTCCAAGTTCACCCTTTTCGGACATATAGTTTCAATGAGTTCTTTGTGCGCTTAATGTCTTTTCATTTCAATGACCAGGTTGCTTTCCTTTGGCGTGTGGCGATACTTTCCTCGCATCCGCTCATATGGCATATCCGAAACGAGCTGATTTTTCACAACAAAATCGGACACTAGAGGCGCGATCATTCATCTATAGGTTCTCATCGTAGAATCATCATCTTTGGATCGGGATGCATGCACAATGATCAACATGACTTATTTATCTTGCGCGGATCGCGAATTCCGGAAGAGCTAGACAAGCTCCGGGATCGTGGAGGTTCATTGGCAAAAACCCCTCCCGGTTGGATCGAGGTTAACACGGATGGCGGCTTCACGGGCGCCGGAAATCTCACCGCCTCGGTCTTCCAAATTGTAGAGGTTTCTTTCGAGGTGCTTTGTTAATCATTGTGGATCAAGGTATGCGTTTGAAGCCGAATTGGTTGCGCAATGTGGGCGATTGGTTTGCTAAGGGGACACACACAACTTCCCGAGTCGACTCAATGTATGTGGTGAACTTGCTTTGGAGAAAAGATTGACGGAGTCCCGTGACCATCTTAGCTAATGGCGCCACACACTACACCTTCTCGAGCACATGGATCTCGTAGTCTCACATATTTTTTGGGAAGGCAATCGGGTTGCGGACATGCTGAGCAAGAAGACGGAGTGCGGCACATGGTGGGCGTCCCGCCCACGAGCCCCTACACTACCTCACTCGATGATGTTGACTCGTCACAATCCAACTATAGGTTTGTTACTTAGTGCGCCACTACTTCATGTTTCTTTTCCCATTTTTAGGCGCCTACTCTTTTTTGGGGGTACTATTTTTCCCTCCAAGGGTTTTCCCACAATGGTGAGTTTTACCTTGGAAGGTTTTAACGAGATCCCAACCATTCAGCCGTTTGGTTGGCTTGTGACCATTTCATTTGGTTTTTGACATTATTTCCAGGCTTATTTTTGGTTACCTGATCAGCCTGTGATCAGAAATACTCTTTTTTATTTATATATATATATTCGAACTTATTCAAAAAAATATATATTATGGGAGTGTTTGCAAACATTAAAAATAAGCGCTTTTCGTGTTTTTGCTTAAAAAATAGTTTTTAGTGTTTGCATATACCAATTTCTCGCTTCTAAGTTTGCTTCATTTAATCGGATTTAAAAGCGGGCGAGGAGTGCTTTATATTCTGCTTTCTTATTTCTAGTTTGGATTTTACAAATAAATAAGACTTTTTACTACTTTTTCACCAAACACTCTCAACTTCTCATTCTCAACTTTTAATTCTATTTTCAAACACTACTAACTTCCGATTCTCAAATACTTCTACTGCTTATAATAAATCACTTCTTCTAAAAGCGTGTTTTTGCAAACACTCCCTATATATGATTTCGGTTTTCAGTTCCGTGCGAACGAAATTTTTAAAATTTGACAAACCGAAAACCGAACCGAAATTTTTGATTCAGTTTTGGTTCGAACTGAATTTCCGGTTTCGATTTGGTTTGGCTGATTAACCTGAACACCCTGCTAGAGAGCAATAGAGTAGAGTAAATAAAAAAAAGGAGGGTAATTATGTCACTGACTCAAAACACATTTTTGACTCAATTTTCCATTTTTCAATCTTGTCTCCTCAAAACCCCCAAATCTAGAAATCACTTTCCCCAGTCCACTCACAACCCCAACCTCACATTAACGTTCAGAAGCAAATTAGGGTTTCGCGTCAAATCACAGGGCTGCCAATGGCCGAAGTTTTAAACGCCACCGCGGAAAACCTCGACCGTGGCCCGGATCGAAATACCAATGCCAACCCCAATAGTAATAGCAACAAGCCCGCTCCCGCCGATGCCGGCCCCGACTCCGCTTCATCACCGCCTTCTCCTCCTCCTCCGCCTCCGCGACGCGGCATCCGAGACCGTGAACGCAACTCCAGAGAGCGGCGTGATGACCGTGACTTTGACCGCCCGCCTCGGCGTGAATACTACAATCGCAATCGCTCGCCCCCACCTCCACCTCCGCTACGTGAAAGGGACTATCATAAGCGGGGGAGGCCGAGTCCCAGCCCTCCTCCACCTCCTTATCGAGACCGACGAGGAGTAGGTCCGCATTCTCCTCCCCCTAGACGATCGCCTCCTTTTCCACCTTATAAGAGACGGAGAGACGGTGGGTACGACGGAAGGAGAGGGAGTCCTAGAGGAGGATATGGGCCTGGGGACCGAAGGTGATCTTCACATTTGATTCATTCTCCTGCAACTACCCTATGATTTGTACGAACAGCAGCTCAGTCATGTTATTTTTCTAAATTCTTTTATAGACCAACTTGTAGCTTGATTGGGGCCTGGGGGGTTGTTAAGAAGCAAGAACTTTTAAGTATTTGGATAGACTAGATACCTTTGTCTGTCTAGGTTTCATATCATTATATAATGAGTGTTGTGCGTGTGATTCATGCTTATAATATTTTAGCTGTATGTGTGTTATAGAGACATGAAGTATGCTCTATAGTTCTGTCGTAAAATAGTGCTGGTTATACACGTGCATAGTGTCAAGAGAAGAGAGAGTACGCATGACGGTTGTGAATGGGTTTTTGCACTCGTGCATTCTACATACATATTTATGCATTAACTTCTAAATCTGAATTGACATTTATTCTGCACACCAACTTTTACAGGAGATGTTTTCATTGCATTTGAAAATCTGTATTAATCTCAAGCGAGCTAAGATTTACATGTTTCATAATGTCAGTCATAAGTTGGATTTTTGGGCCCTTCTGTAAACATCATGGTGCACGTTTTACATATTCAAACTTAATTGATCCTAATATATTGGGATAAACAGATATTATGTATGTTTAACTGTACATATTATTGTATATTGGCTGCTGCAAATTATTTTGCGTACTTCTTGCTATTTCTTATGCCGTCAGCTAAGTGTGCCCTTTCTTTTTTACTTCTCAGTCTATGGTGTTAGTCCCCACATTTAACAAGTCATGGATTGGCCTCTGGTTGTGATCTTGTGGTATCCAATAAATGACAGTATTCGTTTGATTTAGGTTTGGATATGATTATCCTGGTGGATATGACCGTGACATGGGCGGTAGACCTGGTTATCCTGATGAAAGGCCTCACGGTCGATATATGGGCCGCCATCTGGTGGCTATCAAGGTGGTCCATCTGGTAATCTTTATGTCCTTACCTTTTCTTTTCCATCTTTCTTAACAGTTCAGCCTTTATTTTTGTATTCTATATGTTGTTTATCTATTGATGTTATTTAACTACAAAACTTGTATTATGATTTTAGTTTTATTATCAGAGTTTTTAACTACAAGTAAAACACTACATTTTGATAAACAAACACCAAATATATTTCAGTTGCACTTTAGCAACTAATCTCCTGAAGACCTAATCTTGGTCAGATTAATTATACGTTCTAGCGAGGATCTTTTGTTGTCGAGTAGTAGTTGTAAAGATTTTCTGGAAGTTGGCTGGTTAATATTTGTTACCTATTCCCTATATTTATTTTGAGCCTCAGAAATGCCAAGAAATATATTTAAATGAGAATCATGTACTGAATTAAGATGGACTATGATAAAGATAATTTCACCATCGAAATGTTGTTATTGAGGATGAAAGCTGAATTGCTTATTGGAGTTTGTGGTTCACTTATGATTAATATTACTTTTGTTTCTTTAGCGAGTACTTCTGACTTGTTAACTATATAAAGATATTGGAATGGTAAAACTAAACATTGATCTAAGAGGAGACGAGGATGAGGGGCAAAGAGATAATACAATAAAAATGAAAAGTATTGAACAGAAGGAACTAGTTTTTGAGACTGTCAGTGAGGTCTTTCAAAGTTACTTTCCAGAGCTTGTGTGTGATGATGATCAAATTGAATGAAGCGATGCTTATTGTTCTTGAATTTTAAAAGCTCTATTTTAGCCTTAGACTAAGTAAAAAATATAAACAATGGCATTAGTATAAGTAGTCAGTGTTGGTATGGATGTCATCAGAAAGGTTAAATCGTCCCGTTGTGCCTTATATAGTTCACTTTATTGTCATCTTAGCCTGTTGAATTGAATGTGTTAATGTCATAGATAAGCTTAATAGTTTTAATGAGGATGATGACATGATGTTAAAATGGAAAAGAATATAGAAGGGGAACTGGTATCCCCCTGGAAATGTGGGTTTGCGGTTTGCCCGAGAAAGGCTGTTTGATGGGATCATTTTGAATTTTATTTTTAGTGAGTTACCAAGGCATGTCTTGAACAGGGTCAGGGTGACTAAGAATTGGTTTTGTTGCCTTTGGACATGCAGCTCAGAGACAATATGTTGGTGGACTAACGTTACCTTTGGTGTTTGCTGAATTAGATACTTAATGGTTTAGATTTTTTGTTGGTAAATCTTGCCAGCAAATAGAATGTATTAAAATATTGAGAAAGAAAACTAAAATCTGTCAATGCTAGGATAAATGTATTTATTAAGCTGTGGAATGACTGGTTTTAATGTTTTAACTTAATGGGGAAGTACCTTCCCTAATTTTCTATTGCATTCCTGCAAAGACTGACTTTTCCTGTCATATTCATTTTGGGCCTTCTGCGCGGCAAACAAATTTTAGCAGAGTTCACAGAAATGCTCTATGGGTGTTAGAGATCCAGTGTAGCAATGCATGGTGCATTTCGTTTTGGCTCTTCTGCATATTGCTGTTATATGATTTGATTTAAAAATAGTGCACTCAAAAAATTGTCTGAAAATTATCGAGCTAGAAAAAGCTTCAATGGGAGTGGGTCCTCTGCGACTGCTATCCAGCATATTCAATACTTAGTCTAAGTTACCATGTCAAAATAGAATGTAAAACTCAATCAATCAGAGGGTGCACTTTGAAAAGGAACAATATTATTTTCTGATACTTTTAATGTGGAGTTTTGATTATAGTGAGATGGTCGATGTTTACTACAAAATTTTGTTTTCCTTGCTGGTTTGTGTTTCTCGCTTTAGATGTGGTGGTGGCGGCTGACTGCTGACTTGCTTCTTTTTGCCCTATCTGGATGTAACATATTTCTGACACAGTATACTGTATAGCACTAATACTTGTTCAGCTTTAGATTTCATCTCTGCCTTTTGACATTTCTGAGAGCGGAATAACTTTATTTACTCATAGAAATCTTGGATTGCCTAGGTTGGTCTTTGTGTCACATGCATTAGTTTTAGCTTTTCATACTGGCTTCCGTTGTACTATGTTTTTATTTTGTTATCTTTCTTTCTGCAGATTGGGATTCTTCTCGTGCTGGATTTGCTGATGCTTTCGGTGCTGGGGGAACCCAAAGGTATGTATCATGCAATGTGTAGTTTCAGTGCGAGGGTAGGGTTTATTTATTTATTTTTTGGAAAAAACTTCTAGTGGACCCTGTTTGATTCTTTTCAGTATTGCACCTTCATTCAAATCCATGTCTTTCTTCACTTTTCCAGCTTCACAGTAATCCGAATGTATGCGAGTAGGTGTTCTCTGCTGAGTAGCCCCTAATTATGACAAGTTATCTGCTTGTGCTACTTAATATTTTTGGACTTTATGCTGCTTAGCTTGATGTGACTTTTGATCTTATAATTGAGAAATTTATGAGAAAATCATTTGGGACTATGGTTAGTTTTACATTATATTTCTTGTTCGAAGACCTGCTATTGTTGATATCACCAACAGTCATTTGTTTTTTCTTGTTTCTTTAAGATATGCTGTCTTCTTCATGATATTTTTCTATGTTGATTTATGTCTGGAAACTTGCTTATATGCCAAATATATAATTTTATCACAACTTTCTTCTTAATTATTGCAAGATAATAACTTGAGCTAGATTGAATGATGTAGTTCATTGACTTTTTTCAGAGAAGGAATGATGTCATATAAGCAGTTTATTCAGGAGCTTGAAGATGATATTTTACCAGCTGAAGCCGAGCGCAGGTCAGATTGGAAATGTTTTAGAGTTGTAGCTGATTAATCTATCTAACTTGGATGGCTTCTCTTTTTAGTAACGTTTGTCTTGCTCCTTGTTTTAGTATCCATTTCTATTTCTTTTCTAATCTAATCAATTGGCTGCATGTGATCAGGTATCAAGAATACAGGACCGAATACATAACAACTCAGAAAAAAACTTATTTCAGTGCGCATAAAGACGAAGAATGGTACTCATCATCTGTTCGTGATGGTTCTTATGTTTACTGCTCTTTCTGTGCCTCATACAAGTTTGTTTGTCTGTTCAGGTTAAAAGACAAGTATCATCCATCAAATTTACTTGCTGTCATAGAACGGTGAGCATATTGGCTATTTGATAACTTCGGTAACCAAGTGAACCATTTTCGAAATGCCCACCTCGTATATATATATATATATATATATATATATATTATATTTATTGTATTCCTGGCTTATTTGGTTATATTGAAATATCTTGTCTATGGCCTTTGCAGGAGGAATGAACTCGCGAGGAAGTTGGCGAAGGACTTTCAGCTTGATTTGCAAAGTGGGACTTTGGATTTGTAAGATCTGCTCCTAAAGTTTTGGGGCATTCATACTTAGGTAGGCTAACAATTTTTATATGGTTTTATTAATCGGACCATCTTCTGTATGTGATACAGAGGTCCTGGTGTTGCTCCTTCCTCTTCGAACAAAGAAGATAAGGCCGGCGAGCATAATTCTGATGATGAAGCAGATGTGGGTGGCAAAAGAAGGCGGCATGGTCAGGGTGGCACCAAAGAGTCTGATCTTTCCTCTGCCCGAAGGCTCATCCAGTTTGTTCTGAGCCCAGACGCATCCAGGTTGATGTTGAACAAGCACAGGCTCTTGTTCGGAAACTGGACTCGGAAAAAGGAATCGAGGATAATGTTTTATGTCGGGCTGATAATGATAGAATGAGCAGAGATAAGTCTCATGGAAGTTCTAGTGGTCCAGTCATTATCATACGGGGTTTAGCTTCAATCAAAGGTCTTGAGGGGGTTGAGCTTCTGGACACCCTTCTCACTTATCTCTGGCGCATTCATGGGGTTGATTATTACGGGTTGGTCGAATCAAATGAAGCTAAAGGTCTCCGGCATGTTAGAGTGGATGGCAAGACCTCGAATGCAATTGGTAATGCAAATGAGTGGGAGAACAAATTAGATTCTCATTGGCAAGAGAGGCTGAAGGGTTCAGATCCCTTGGAAGTAATGACTGCCAAGGAGAAGATAGACGCTGCTGCTGCTGAAGCTTTGGTTCCCTATGTCCGCAAGATAAGAGATGAAAAATATGGCTGGAAGTATGGATGTGGAGCAAAAGGTTGCACAAAGCTCTTTCATGCTGCTGAGTTTGTCCAAAAACATTTAAAATTGAAACACCCAGAGCTTGTGATGGAACATACATCAAAAGTGCGTGAAGAGTTGTATTTTGAGAACTACATGAAGTAAGTGTCTTCATTTCAATAATTGTTTGATGCCTATGACGTATCTTTGTCAGCAAGGTTTCTAACTATCATTTATTGCAGTGACGAAAATGCACCTGGAGGGACACCTGTCATGCAGCCATCTTTTCCAGTATGATTTCATTATATTTTTCTTATATTATTTTCTCTCCGTAATATATTTCGTGATTTATTGGCATGACTTCCTTTTGTAGAAGGAGAAGCCACTGAGACGTAGGCCTGGCCCAGATAATAGATATATAGATGAAAGAGGAAACCGCAGGGAACGAGACAATCGTGCCAATGGCAATGAACGATTTGATAGATCTGAAAACCCTCAATCTGGAGATTTCGCTTCCAGTAATGATGGTCCTCCTGGAGACGATCCAGATGAAGCAATGTTTGATACGTTTGCACCTCAAGGCATTCCTGTCGGTCCTTTCTCTTCAGATATACCTCCTCCTGTTCTGATGCCTGTTCCTGGAGCTGGGTAAGTTCAGTTCTCCTCTTGTCTGTAGTAATGGAAATGCTTCTTATCACTTTGTATTCAGATTTTGTTTGTCTTTATTCAATATTTTATGAACTTATGGTTTTTCTTGCAGTCCACTGGGGCCTTTCGTTCCTGCTCCTCCTGAAGTTGCTATGCGAATGTTCAGAGAGCAAGGAGGACCTTCCTCATTTGAAGGTGGCAGAAATGGAGGGTCAGGTGCCCAGTTAAGTGGATCTGCCCCAATAATTGCCTTACCCCCTTCATTTCGACAGGATCCTCGGCGCTTGCGAAGGTCAGTTTATTATTTTTTTACTTTCTCCAAACTAAATGTTTTGGTTGAGTTCCTGAAACTACTACTTAGGACATGTTTGCAAATGCTAAAATGAAGCACCCTTATTGTTTTGCTAATTTAAGCAGGAGATGAATGTTTATATGCTTGCTTTTGCTTCTTCATACTGGCAAGAAAAAAAAAAGCTAGAATCACCAGCTGTCTCTTTTCTAGCTTTGGTAATTTTGTAATCCATGTGAAGTTTGATTGGAAATTCATATCCTCTATCAGAGTGTTCTATTTATTTATTTAATATGAATTGATGAAATTTTAGCGTTGCCACCATCCCATGTCCGACTCTCCAATGAGCCTGATTGAGTGGGATTTAAAAAAAAAACATGAAAGGCCCAGTAATTGCAATTGAAAAAATTGAATTCGTGGTGATGGTGATACAGTAAAGGAAGGCCATGGAGGTGGTCAATATTGGTAGGAAGCAAACAAGAGAAGAGGAGAGGGGCCGATGAGAGGGGGGGAGGGAGGAAAAAGGAAAAAAATAATTCTGGTGTTGTCTGATTGCTCGTTGCTGGGTTGCTTAGGATGAAGATGAAAGAGAGGAGAAAGAGGGGTTTGAGGGGGTTGGGGGTTTAAATAATAGAAGTTTCAACAAATTGTGAACAATGAATGAAGAATCTGTTAAGATAATCATATAATACTTCTCAATTAGTTCTAATGTGAAAGTTTGTCAAACAAGTTATTGTTGTAATGGGCAATTCCTATTTATGTTTCCATTACTCTTAACACGACGAGCCTTACCTGGATTTAAAAATTGTGCAGCTATAATGATCTGGACGCACCAGATGATGAAGTTACAGTCATAGATTACAGGAGTTTATAGGTTTAACTTGGGCAAGAAATGGTAAATTGCTTGCTCTTGCATCTGGAAGATCATATGCAAACTCCTCCGGTTTTTCTGTCATCCTCTTGTAGCAGCAGCAGCAGCAGCAGCAGTTCTTAGTCTTATGCCTGTAAAGATGCAATCAGCCTGCCAGGTTTTCTATTTTGTTCTTAATAACGAAACCAGATAAGTCTAGAGTTTGCGTGAATTTGCGTCGTTGAAAATTTCCAGGAAATTCTTTCCTCCAACTGAGCCATGACAAAATCACAAAGGTATGTTACTCAAGAGGGGAGAGTTGATTATAAATTATTACATAAAGTGCCATGTAATTCAATTTGTAGGCATCGGTTTGTGTTATAAGTTTTTCTTTGTTGGCCTAAATAAAAAATATGGTTCATTTATTCTTCTAAAGCTTGATGTTGTGGAAACTCTGATGGAAGTTTGCTATTTATGAAAAGGGTAATTTTTCGTGAAACACCTATGACAGTTTTCTATTGAAGGAATCATATGTTATCTGACAAAATAACTCTGTATGCCAAGTTGAATCTGATTGTCTTTACTCTTTGCTTAGCAATTTACCCTGAAGTTTTAAACTCCTATAATTAGGTTAAAGTTTTATTAAATGTATGGGTATTTGTCTCTCACACCATCAATCATGGTATTTCATTATATCTCTGACCATTTCAGCAATCCTATCTTTTATTTCCCGTAAAAAGTTCATAATTGATATGTAATGATATGGTATTTGTAGAAAGAGTATGTCATGAAATAGGTGATGGTCAATTTCAGGTGGTTGAGATGTGGTGAGACTTCATAATGCATGACAGTTGTAACGAATCCAAGTTACAAAGGTTATTGTGAGAAATATTTTTACTACTATTGTTTATTTTTCAGTGAATAGGTGTAGCCGTCTAGCCGAATCATAAGGTTTGTATGTGTTTTGTTTCAATGGGTTTTCTCTCTATGTTATTTCAAATAAATAAACTATATTTGTTTCACTCAATCTCATCGGAGATACTCCAATTTCATATTATGATTTTCACCAATGGCACTTTCCAATCATGTATTCTCAATTCATATAATCTATTTTCTCAATCATATATTACATTATTGGGATCTACCACTTTTATCTACAATTCTATGTAAGATATTACTATTTTCAAATTACAGTATTGTAATGAGAGATTTTTCATATAACTAATCCTAATAAATTAACACAGCAAAACTAAATTTCAAAATGGACTCAAATCATTATCAATTTCTTCCATGTTTTTTGAGTGCAAATCCTGGTAGAAGAGGGAGTTAGGTGAGAATTGAATCCAGGCATGTGCCTGAGATTTATAAATGTCTTACCATTATGCAACCAAACGATTCCCTCAATTTCTTCCATGTTTTTTGAGTGCAAATCTTTGGAGGAGATGGAGTTAGGTGGAAATCGAATTTAGGCACATGATTGAGATTTACAAATGTCTTACTATGCAACCAAATGATTCCCTCAATTTCTTCCAGTTATACACTATATTTTCAAACAACATTGTTTCAGTATGTTCCATCACTTGCATATCATTTACATAAGTCACTCTTTAAATTTTAAGAGCATCTCTTGCAAAATAAAGAGCATCTTTAAATTTAAAGAGTGGAATGTTTGGCATCTTCCAACACTCTTGCAAATTTCTCAAATTTTTTATTGTTTTTAGTGTCATTCAAAAGATGAAATTCAAAGTGCAAGAAACCTAATGTAATTAATTATAGAGAGTTGTTTTGGCTTTTCAAATTTGGAGAGTGAAAACTCATTCTCTAAATTTAAATATTAAAATAAAGAGTTTGTTGGAGATGATTTTTGGTACATGACTCTTCAAAATAAAGAGGATTTTTTATTTGAAGAGTTTTTGGGGTGCTGCTTCAATTTTCAAATAGAAATTTTGTTTCCAAATGATCTATGTTCGAAAATTTGGATTTTAATAAAAGGAAAACTTGTTAAGGCGAGAAAGCAACTTTCTTTTGTTTCAGTTCTGATTTATATTTGGGTTAAGTTCACTTTTGTTAAGTATCACTTTACAGTATACAGCGTGTGGTCTCAATTGTCTCCATTTTGACTCCCTTATTTTTTTTGAGTACAATGGGGAGAAATTGGGGAGGGGACACACGCACTCGCATGGAATCGAATTCGGGTTATTTATCTTTACAACACATGTCTCAACCACTAGAGCATAAGATTGATCCCATATTTTGACTCCCTTATATTCTCACGTCTTGGTTGTATTATGTGCAAGTAAACTATTTATGAATGGTTTAAAGATTTGAGGCAATATTTTAATAATTATTTCAACTTAATTAGTTAACAATTAACATCAAGTTCTTTTGAAACTTTATTGTACTCAAACTTTAATGGTTACTTTTTTTAGAGTACTGATAGAATATGTTATCCTATTAATCAATATAGTCTGATTTTAGTGAGTGTTAATAAATATCTTTGGTGTCGGACTGTGGTGTTATAATACTTAACACAGGCACAATAAAAACACACTGCACAGCGGAAATAAAAAAAATAACACCAGGATTTTTATCGTGCTTAGATTCCTCAATCTTAATGCACGAGGCCACGCCTAGAGAAGAAACAATCCAATATTAGAAAAGCAAAGCTTATTACAAATACGACTGGATTTACGAATAGTATAAAGACTCCCTGTTTATCAATTCACCAACACTCGTATAAAACTAATCTCTTGATTGAATCTTCCACAATCTCAACCTTGTCGGAATTCCTCCAACATCAAATCCCTTGAACGGTTGAGTCGATCCATGCCGTAGATCTTCACCTTCTTCTCCCGAAGAATAGAAAAATGGAACAAAAAGTTTCTTGAAGAAGAACTTATATCTCTCGATAGGCTTTCTAGATGATCTCTTCAAGAGGCTGACTTCACTCTTTTATAGCTAACAAGAAGAAACCCAATCCCTGATTTATGGGGGACGATATCATGCTAAGGAAGGAAATCAGCAAAAGACAATCATTTCCTTGTGGGTAAGAATCATGTACACAAGGAAAGTGACCAGAAAAGAATAATTGGCATTTATAAAAATGGCTGAATCAATTAAGATAAATCTATCCAATAATATCATCAATATTCACAATATAGATAACTTGCCAAAAATCAAAGCATAAAATCTGGCATAAAATCTGCCCAGATTCTGTGCTACCGGTGTTGCGTCATAGAGTTAAAACACCAAACCTAGTACTGTGCACAAAGACCAAATTTGCCAATTATGTAACATTAACAATCTCCCCCTTTGGCACTTTTGGTCAAAACACACTTTACAAAATTATATCATAATAAAACATCTAGTGATGCAACACTTAAGATCAAATCCTGCAAGTTAGCATATTTCAAAATATAGCATACATAGTTCAAAAAACATCCAACAACTTGGCCAAATAGAACTAGTTTATCATACATATTAGAAACAAGATAAACACAAGCATGCAGTGGTCTTAATCAGAACCAATCTCTTCCTTTGACTCCTCCTCAGAGTCAGCATCATCTTTATCCTTATCTTCATACTCAAACTCCCTCTCAGAAGAAGCATCATCATTTTCTTCCTCATCACAGGACTTTTCGGTCTCCCCCTCAAGTGGGTCTCATCTCACCATCTCACTTGACTCAGTTTGCTCCCCCTTACTTGGGTCTCACCTCACTTGAGTCTCCTCTCTCCCCCTTTTTGACCAAAAGAAAAGACAAATGAAGCCAACCAAACTTTGGCTATTTTTTGGTCAAAACAATCTCCTTCAAGAATATGTATACTTCCAACTGGAGAGATATTGTTGGCGGCTAACATGGTAGTTTCCAAGAAAATTTCACAACTGCAATATGAAATTCAAATATTTTTGGAAAAGTCCCATAATTCAAGGTGTGCAATTAATCCAGAATAAGCACAGATTAACAATACCATTATTAGAAACAAATTTAAGGAAAAAAATCATTTCCAAGAATAATAAACCACATCGAATCAAGAGAGAAAATATTTTCCACAAGCCCAAAAATGATCCTGAGGGATGTCTAGAATGATGAGTTTATTTCTGATAAGAATAAAATGGCCTCAGGCGTTTTGGTGCTGTGACCCAGTGTTGTACCACTTTTTTTTAAGAACATCGCCACATAAAGTCAATGGATCAAAATCCTTTTCCCATTTAGCAATCTTTTAGTGAAAAGAATAATCAGTAGAACATTTAGCCAGTCGGTAGCTTTCGCTCCAAAACATGGGTAGCTCTTTCTCAGAAGATCATAACATGATTTAAGCATATAAAAGAACATAGAATAGATCACAACTGAATAACTTTCACACACAATGTATAGGCAACTTTTTCCGTCAAAGGCCCCCCAAAAAATACATCTTTCACATGGGAAAAATCATTCTGTTTGCAAATTGATCCACAATTGTTTTAGGCAAAAGTTTCATCAAAGGAGTACTCAATCAAGTTACAGCAATAAAACAGAGATAAGCCAATGAAATGATCTTAAAAAATACAAAATGACTAATGCAAAAGAATTAAGATCAACAAGAGGTTGCAATACATCAAGAAAAAGAAATGATGCATATGGTGTTGCAACACTGAAACCCACACTACTCAGAGAGTACAGACACCCAGAGACTGTTTCAGGTAATTAAACCTTTAAAAGTCTAGGGCTTTGGTGAAAATATCGGCAATTTGATTCTCGGTGGTAACAAAATCAATGGTAACAATCTTATTCTCAACCAACTCTCTAATAAAATGGTGTCGAATATCGATGTGTTTAGTTCGAGTGTTGCATTTGACGGGTTTTTAAAAATGTTTATGGCACTTGAATTATCACATGGAAGTAAAATTTTCTCTCAACCCCATATTCAATCAAAACACTTGTCTCATCCACAACATTTGAGAACAAAAGCTCCCTAAGGTTGTATATTCGGACTAATAGTGGATAGGGATACACAACTTTGTTCCTTTCTATACAATGAAACTAAATTGTTACCAAGGTAGACACATCCTCCAGGAGTGCTCTTTCGATCATCGATATCTCCCACAAATTAACATCACTAAACCCATCGAAGTTAGTGTTATGACACTTGGTGTTGTAACACCGAGCTCTTCCCCGCAACAAATAACAGATTAGCGGAGGACCCATTTCCCTTCAGAATACAATTGTCAGAATTATCAAAGACATTACAAACATTCTTATCAAATTTGACACGTAAATCATCATCACACAATCGGCTAATGCTAATAAGATTAGCTTTCAAGCATTCAACATACGAACATTTTTTAAATGGGAAGTCCTACGACATTTAACGCTCATTTTCCCAAAATCTTTCCTTTAGCACTATCACCAAAAGTGACCAAACCGTTTTCATATTTTTCAAAATCAATGAGTTTTTCCAATTCTCCAGTAATATGACGAGAACACCCACTGTCAAAATACCATGATTCAGTCACATTAGCTTTTAAAGATGTGTGAGCAACATTACAAGAAAACTCATTTTTCCTAACCCAGATTTTCTTGGGTTTGTTGGATAAATCAACTTTATAACAAGGAGTGTTTCTTTGGTGATGTTTGAACACATGAGATTGCACTCTGCCTTGCCTACAGTGTTTCTGAAGACGATAACACTTAGGTCTTCTATGGCCAGGACGATTGCAATAGTGATAAATAGGAACAAATCCATTTCTTTTTCCAACATGATTAGATGAAGTTCCTTCTTTAACAAAAGCATTTTTAGAATTTTTATCCTTTTAGCAAAGTTTTTGTTAGAATTAGAACCACAACCAATACCTGCACGATCTTGATGATATTTTCCTTGAGATTGAATTTCATCTAATCTCCCCTTGCCAATGTTTAGTTTTTTGACATAATTTGTCATATCATTGAGTTCTTTCTTTACTTTGGCAAGTTCTTCTTTTCTCTATGTTGCCAGCTTTTCAAACTTAATTACCTCTCCTTTGAGTGAGTCTTTTTCAGCAGTAAGACTACTTTCTTTTCCAGGTTCTCATTTGTCTTCAAGACAACCAAACATTTTTCGTACAACTTTTGGTAAACTCTCCTTAGTTCTTCATTCCTTGATTCTTCATCAACTTCAGAGTCATCCTCAGAGTATTCATCACTTGAGTTTTTTTCCTCTGCATGAATCACAGAGTTTAGACATCTTTCAACAAAAGGAAAGTTAGTGTCATACCTGTTTGGTGTTGTAACACCAGAAATAGCACTGGGGTGCGTTTCATTACAACCAACCTCTTTGTCAATGAAGGTGAATGATTTCCCATTTTTCTTTCGAGTATTTGCACATTCAACCTGGATATGTCCAAAGACACCACTTTCTCTGCATTGAATACTTTTGCTTTTGATTGAAGATTTGCTTCTTCTGTTCTGTTGACTATCAAGGAATTGAGGGCGTAAAACCGAACTTTCTTCATAAACACAAGACATGTTAGCAACAAATATAAAACATGATCTCACTAATAAGAATTCGTGTTAGACTCTTGATGCCAATTGATAGAATATGTTTCCCTATTAATCAATATAGTCTGATTTTAGTGAGTGTTAATAAAAATCTTTGGTGTCGGACTGTGGTGTTATAACACTTAACACAGGCATAGTAAAAACAGACTGCACAGCGGAAATAAAAAAAATAACACCAGGATTTTTAACATGCTTAGATTCCTCAATCTTAATGCACGAGGCCACGCCCAGAGAAGAAAAAATCCAATATTAGAAAGCAAAGCTTATTACAAATACGACTGGATTTACGAATTGCATAAAGACTCCCTCTTTATCAATTCACCAACACTCGTATAAAACTAATCTCTTGATTGAATCTTCCACAATCTCAACCTTGTCGGAATCCCTCCAACATCAAATCCTTTGAACGGTTGAGTCGATCCACGCCGTAGATCTTCATCTTCTTCTCCCGAAAAATAGAAAAATGGAACACAAAGTTTCTTGAAGAAGAACTTATATCTCTCGATAGGCTTTCTAGATGATCTCTTCAAGAGGCTGACTTCACTCTTTTATAGCTAACAAGAAGAAACCCAATCCCTGATTTATGGGGGACGATTTCATGCTAAGGAAGGAAATCAGCAAAAGACAATCATTTCCTTGTAGGTAAGAATCATGTACACAAGGAAAGTGACCAGAAAAGGATAATTGACATTTATAAAAATGGCTGAATCAATTAAGATAAATCTATCCAATAATATCAACAATATTCACAATATAGATAACTTGCCAAAAATCAAAGCACAAAATCTGGCATAATATCCACCTGGATTACGTACTCACGGTGTTAAGCGTCACAGAGTTACAACACCAAACCTAGCACTGTGCACAAAGACCAAATTTGCCAATTATGTAACATTAACAAGTACGCTAAAATAGGGAATACACACACTCATATAAAATCGAACTCGGGCATATTATCATAAAAACACAAATTTCTACCACCGAAATACAATATTGATCCCATGATTACTTTTATTTTTTAATAACATAGTATACATTAAATTTCTATATTGTAGGACATTTTTAATTACACTAGATAAGGCCCCGTGCATCCGACTATTTTAATAATCGGTAGAGATGTTAAATGGGTCGGCTCGGGCCAACCGGTGTCGACCCCATGCGATGCATAGACTATTTTAATAATACTTCCATGGATTTGATCTCCTTGTAAAATAAATTATATCAACACAATGTAGAGATATTAAAAATCAACAATTAAAAAAATCTAAATCATACATGATATCATAAAAGATGCATTCAAGGCTTTGTATTTGATTTTTATCATTGTACACATGTTTTTCGTACATTCTTATGATGGAGCAGTCTTTTATTTTTGTATTTTCGTTGGAATGTGTAAGTACTAATGAACTGATTGTACATATATATAGGCAATCCAATGTTCTAAAAACCGCTAGGCGCTAGTCGGGCGGCAGACTGGGGCCTAGCGCCTAGGTGAGGACTAATCGAGGTTAGGCGGGACCTGGGCAGGGTCTAATCGGAAGAATAACAAAGGACAAGGGGGGCCTAGCGCCTAGGCGGGGACTACTCGGGACTAGGCGGAGATTTTTTGAGCAGTAAGGCAATCCATAAGATAATTATGGTAATATATCAAAATCATATTTATCATGAGTAGGTTTCATTAATTTTTTTGATAAATTCGAAATATTTATTCATAGTCGCACCTTTTAATATAAGTATACGAATGTTAATAAATAAGGTACGTTTTTAATTACTTGGGTCATAATTATTTTTATTGTATTACAATAAAAGGGTTTTTTTTAATTGTAATTTTGACCATCAATTCTGCAATACACGAACATTTATAATATTATTGAATCAAATTAAAAAGGAAGACTTATTTTCAGTTATATCACAATAAATTAATTTTTTTATTGTTTGTAAATTAATGTCAATTATATATATACACACACAGACACACATTACTTGGCCAACAATTAAGTTGATTTACTTTTTATAGATTATCTGAATAAGGCAAATAATTTATATTGATTGAATTTAAATTGGAAAGTCAACTGCATTTTCAAATCTTAGTGAAATTTGTTATTAATCATATGATTCTTATTGATACAATATTTATTACGAAATAGAAATTCCTAAACTCGATTGATATCTTACCAAAGTTTACGGAAATAAAAAGCTAAAATTTTATTATAGATATTATAATTTTTAGAAAGTTGACAGACAAATTTATTTTTTTTAATAAATACACCGAAAACTCATTTTTAGAAGGTGCTTTTAGGTGGAAAAGCATAAATGGAAACACGTTGCTATTTATATATATTAGTCTTTTGCCCATACGATGCACGGGGTATATGTCTGTTAGGCCTCTATTTTGTATTGTTACATGTATATTTTTCTAATAGTTCAATGAATATATTATATCTCTTGCATCATTCTCGTTGGTAACCGAATAGAATGGGTCGGGAAATCCCTGGTTAATTCAGAGATGTGAGGCTGTGAGCTAGGATGATGAATCTTTGCTTCTTTAGAATCGGGAATGGAACATGGACATTATTTATATGTCCGTCCCCCTTCCTATTCCGATTAGATAAAATGGGAATTCTCTGTTCTCATCCCTATTTCCCGAATATGTGTATTATATATATTAATAACATTAAATATATTTATAATTTATTATTTTATTAATTCTAAAAATTAAACCTAAGAATATTTTTATTTTTACTTATTCTTATTCTTTATTTCACAAATTATGGATTTATGTTATTTATGTTATAAAAATAATAGTGATTGTAAAAAGTTTAAAATTTCAAAAAATAAATTTAAAATATAAAGATAACTAATTTGATTATAAATCATTGATTAAATAATGAAAATAAATTATTATAGACTATAAGAAAATCTCTGTAAATACGAAATATTTTGTTGTGTGAACATGAATTGTATCTATTTATGGAACATGTTTATCTATGAGAAAGTAAAAATTTGAAAAATGTTTTAAGTGTCCAATGTGGAATCTTTTTTACTACACTAATCCTAAATATTTTATAAATTATATTTTCATTAAAGTTCACAATAAAATCATTTCAAATTATACTGCTTTTTGGGGTTTAGAAAACTGATCAATTATCAAAATTGTTAAAGGAATTAAACAAAAACCATGCTTTATATTTAGCAACACAATTTTAACGGAAAACGAAATATTTCAAAAAAATAAAAATTATTTTATTTTTATACATACACATATAAAAAAATTATCAAACATACAAACTCATATCTAACCCTAAATGTACAACTTTAAAACTTATATCAAAATACATTGATAAATATAAAAAAATTATTCCATATGAAAAGTATGATATTAATAAAAAGTAATTTTATATATATAAAATACTATTATGCGTATAATTTTATTTTAAATAAATCTTAATTTTCTTCTTACATAAATATATATATATATATATATATATATATATATATATATATGCATAGGGTACATGTGATATATAAAAGTTGGATACACATTTTGATATATTTTCTTTAGTTAATTTTTTTAATTGAATTTAATCAATTTAAATATAATTCTAAATAATTATTAAGAAATGAGCTAAACCCAAATAACAACTATATATAGATATCACAAATAGCAACAAAATACATGAATATACAAATTAATGTCCGGTAGCTCAAATGCATAACTTTTAAAGCTCATTACAAAATGATGAGTAGATATTTTTATATTTTTTTCTTTATTATGTTTTTGTTGTTTATATTTTATATATGTAATATTGATATCAAACTAAATGTCATAAAAAATTGATCAATTTGATATATTATACGTAAAAAATAATAAAAAATAAAAAAAAACTATTATTTTTTTTAAAAAAGAAAAATATAATATAATAATTAATGCAATACACACACAGATTTGGAAAGCTAATTTTAAATAATTCTATTTTTTATATTATTTTAAAAAGTAATTATTTAAAGATAGTTGACTACCAAAAATAATGAAATACCAAATATTTATCACTTTTTTATTTTTTCACATATCTTTTTTACTTTTTATAGTAATTGCTAAAAGACGGGAAAATTTTCCATACTATTTACAGAAGCGGCTGTTATTATATATGTAGATATAGATAACACATTTTGTTTTAAAATGTTCTACTCGTCATAAGTCTAAACAAAATATAATGTATTTCTAACTATTATTTGTTAAATATAAAATGTATTACCAATAAATTTCTCATTATTTAGATTCAAAGATAGCCATTATAATAAAATAATAGTAATCAAAATTGAAAACTTACAATTAAAATCAAGTATAATAAAATTTTAAAAATAAAATTATATTAAGCGTTTAATAAACAAGTTGAAAACATTATTTGAACATAACTACATATATATAACTATTAAAATATTTTACAGTAATTTCACTAAAAATAATGAGTAAGTAACAGAGTAATTAAGGACCATTTGATTATTTTTAAAGAGTACATGGTTAAATGAGATAATAAAAATATGAGGATTAAAATTGAAACAATTGAGTACTAAAAAAAAACAATTGATACACATATAGGTTTGTTAATTAATGCGCCACCGATTCAGGTTTCTTTTTAGGCGCTTTTTTCCTTGGGGGTACTCTTTTTCCTCCCAAGGGTTTTCCCACAAGTGGGTTTTACCTTGAAAATTTTAACGGGCCCCAACCATTCACCATTTGGTCGGCTTGTGACCACTTCGTGACTTTGGTTGTTGACATTATTTCCGGCTTTCATTTGGTTCACCGATCTGATTTGTGATCATGATTACTCTTTTTTTTTTCATTTTTTTATATATATTTGCACTTATTCAAAAAAAAAAATGAAGCAACTGAGAATACTTAAGAGTATATAATATTTAGTAAAAGTAGATATACTGACCCCTTTAGTTTTTATACATTTCATTATTATTTTATTTATTTATATAACTAAAATCCAAAGTCCCAATCCAACGTAAATCGAATTTATATACGGCTAGTTTGGCTTTTAGGATGGTATGCTAAGATAAAGAGTCTGGATAAAGTGATATAACACTGTTCATTGCATTATTTAGAATGGTTTAATTTTTTGTTTGGGGTGTTGGGATTGTTGTTCTTTGTTGAAAAAAATTGTATCCTTGTTTTTTGTTTGGCATTTAAGATAGATAGGATAACTTTGTGAAATAAGTCAATAACTATCCTACGCCTCTTAATGGAATTTGACAGGGATATTGAGGACATTGAAGACATTTCACAGATTGGAACAAGTTGGTATTACATAAGGGTGGCGCTATTGGCACCCTCAAATTTGATGAGTACACCCACCTTATAAGTTCACCCACCCCCACTTTTTCAAATATGACCCAATTGATGAGTTCACCCCCCATTTTTTCCAATTTTGCCCTTAGTCTTATTTTCCCCCAAAATACACCCTCCAACCATTCACCCCCCACTTTCTCAAACTGAAACAAAAAACACACCCACCCTCTCAAGCGACCTCTCAAGCGACTATTCAAATCGACGGCAATGGTTAGAGATTTCCAAACATACCGGATAAGAAGGATGGTTCTTCCCGATGATAATGACGACTTCGTGGATGGTGCACCACCATCCACAACAAAGCCGAGACGAGACACCGCAAATGCCCCCTGGCCCCTAAGCCGCTCGCGAAGAAAATGATGAGGTATTGTTATAACTCAACTTTTCCTTAAAATAACTTGCATTTTTGTAGTTTGTGTGTGTTATGTAGTTGTATGGGTATGAGTTTGAGATGGGTGTAGTTATGGCGCCATTTGTCTTTGTAAAATTTGAAATATGGAACTTTGAAGAAGACGAAATGGCACGGTCGATGAAGCCCTGGTGGCACGATCGATTGAACGATCGTGCCACTTGGCACGATGGCTTAGTCATCGATCGTGCCACCATCGTGTCAGGTCACTTTAGCGATGATGGCTTATTCATCGATCGTGCCACCATCGTGCCTTTTTGGCATGATGGCTTTAGTCTTGCACGGTCGATGAATAAGCCATCGTGCCATTGTAGTCACAATTTTTTTAGAGTTCTCTATGTGATTTGGTTGATAGTGGTTGATTGCTAATTTTGATTTTTTACTATTTTTCACAAATGGGCTTGGAAGAGGCCAAACTTTATGGCAATAAAGCCGAAGATAAATTTGTATAGCAGGTTGTCGATTCTTGACGACTTAGAAATCGAGTTGCAAAAATGCGGGGATTTTGTGTATGAAGAGTTTCGGAAGTCATGTTTTGGTTTTGTATTGCGGATGGACAACCGTGTGGTTAGTTGTAATGCCGCTCTTCATGCCGTTATTGCGAAGAAGGTTGTTAAGAAAGGTGCAATGGACGAATTTTGGTTTCGGATTGGAAACCGTTTGATTCGGTTCTCCAAATATGAGTACGCTTTGATTACTGGGCTATCCTTTGCCCCCACCACATTTAATCCGAACACCAACCACGTGCCGCCTCCCAATGGGTTGTATGATAGATACTACCGTGGTGTTAAGGTGTCGATGGAGGATCTACTCTCGCATTTTGCAGGCGGTGCATTCCGTGATGATCCTTCTGATGAGTTGAAGGTGGCGAAGTTGTTGGTTGCATATTATTTGCTATTCGCATGGGATCCAAGGTCCACAGTCATTGAGGATTCGTGGTGGACTTTGGTTGATCACGTTGATCAGTGGGAGTCTTTCTGCTGGGGGAAGTACTCGTTCCAGATTTTATGCCACTACCTTTCACTGTTGCCCACCGAGCCCAAGAGTACTTTCCGTATTTACGGATTTGTTTGGGCTTTCTTGGTAAGTGATATTAATGTAATTTACATCTTATAATTTACATTTAGTACAAACATACATCTTATAATTTAACTATTTTTATTGTTCTTCTTAGATTTGGGCGTACGAGGCCATACCCAATCTGGGGGATTCATGTGGGGTTCCAGCCTCAGACATTGCTATTCCACGCTGCACACGGTGGAAGTTTCCGAAGTCCTCCGTGAATCTGCATGGCTTTCTTGACCGTCAGGTACAAAATGTAATTTGCATTTTTCAAATTTTAACTTATGGTAATAATTAAGTAATTACTGATTTTGATCTTGCAATTTTGTAGATTGATACGCACCGGACCTTGATCATGAGGGACAATGAGCTTCCTTATTTATTGCATGTCAATCTCGAGCTCCGATCCGGTGTTGTTTATGTTCATCGGGGTAACCCGATCGGGAAGAAGAAGCCCACGACGCCTATTACTCCTCAAGCTTCAAAGCGTCGACGCACCACACATGAGTCGACTTCATTGATGGATGATGATGATAGCCTTGATGCCGATCCACATATTGAGATGGGTGATTATGATCGTCCAGCCCCCGAGGGCGTTGTTCCAGATGTTCCTCCACACACCTCTACACCCTCTCTAGCTGCCGATCGAGCGCTATTAGAAGAATTGGTGCCTTTATAGACACGATAACAGTGT
This sequence comes from Rehmannia glutinosa, assembly GCA_016081115.2. NCBI lineage: Eukaryota > Viridiplantae > Streptophyta > Magnoliopsida > Lamiales > Orobanchaceae > Rehmannia > Rehmannia glutinosa. The sequence continues at coordinate 34,965,268 of CM071930.1, forward strand.
GTGACCATGTCACTATCGTGTCTAAAAGGCACGATCATAGTATGTGACCGTGCCACCATCGTGTCTATGTAGGCACGATCATAGTATGTGATTGTGCCACCATCGTGCCATTTGACAGTCAACTTAACAAAATCCCTGTAAAAAATGTGCCACCTTAAAACAAGCATTTCCGACAGCAATCACACCAATTAAAAACACATGCATTTCCAACAAAGTTCTTTAACTTATCCAATACATAACAAACAAATAATTCTAACCTAAGTTTATAGTCTCCGTACTACGAACAATGAGATCAAGTTTCCTACACTTCCACTATACAATTCAAGTTGTTTAGTATACAAATTCTTCCAATTTGCTGCACATTCATGGCGATAATTATTCCATGTTGCGACCACGGGAGGCAATGGGTGACCGCCACTCAAGAAAACCTACAAATGAAAAAAAATACATGTCAACAATGAGTACACATAATCTTTACTCAATTTTTTAGTTACCTCTATAAAATGGTTATTGTTCACAAATCCAACACAAATTAGCTTGAGCAATTGACGCTTCTCATTCGTAATGGTAGATATGTGAGGGACATTCGGCGATCCAAACACACAAACGCAACATTGTAAGCCGACGCAACCAAGTGACCCATCTCGGTAAACAAAACCAATGTTTCTTATGCGCTACCGCTCGTTATAGTAGTTGAGACGAGACAAGATTTTGTCAACACTACCACGTTTGACGAATACATGATTGTACAACCCTTGGTTTTCGTTCAACTCATGACATAGGTCTCCTCGAACCCGACCCCATGAATCTTCACCGTATCCAAGTAGGTCTGCTACGGCACGGAAACCACAATGACCATCGCTCACAACATCCTTAGTACCAATAATATGTTGATGTAAACGCGTTGGAAGTTGCTCCATAAAACCACTAATGGTCACTTTCGGGTCCTTTTGATGCACAACCTATTGAAACACAACATGAAGAACAATGGGACATTAGCAACAAATATGTCATGAGTACATGCACAAATAAAAGAGACGATATTTACCGGTAGCTTTTGCTCGGCATCGGAGAGAACATAGGTTGATTCGATGGACCAACATTAAAGATTACTTCTTCACATGGTGAACAACTATCTTTAATAGACTCGACATATTCGAACTTACTCGGGTCACGCTTTGGTTGATTTGGATTGTTTAACCTTTACGGACTTAGGACGACCACGCAGCGGTCGTACTTGCTCAATTAGTGAGGTTGTTCTTGGATTCGTAATCTCCGTAATTCTTTTCAAAATTAATAACCTCTCTGATTCGGGTGCTTGTTCAAATTTGGTGAAAAGATCACCGAACCACTGAGTCCATCGAGACCCAATTTCGGGCCCAACTCCAGCCTTCGTCTTTGCTTTTGCTAGTTGGTAATATATCTAATTTTCGCCAAAATGAAGCCACTTGATCAAGTGGAATTGGCTTATCCAAACTCACATATTCGAAAAGTTCATGAGCACATGGGAGTCCGCACGTCTTTCTCAATACACAACCACACAACAAAGGGTCTACGCTACCCTCAGCTACACGATGCATTTCAGTATAGATCAAATTCAATGCATGTATAGAAACCATACCTCGTAGTGACATGAATACAACCGATTTGTATTTATGTAAGACTACATTTCTGCTCTTCTCAAGAGAATGTTTGATTGCATTGTGTGATGTCTCGAGGAGGGTGTGAATCTGTTCCCAACATGTCTCGAAATTACCCTGACTAGACGCAAGCTGTCTTTTCAATGCTGCATGGTGACTCTCCGCCCTATAAATATTTTTCAAACAATATTATATTAATTTTTAGGATTGTATATGATATAACATAAACGCAATGATGAGCACAATAAAGTGAATTACCTATTTGTTGTGGTGTTGTCGAAATGCATGACATTATTCGTCCAAGCAGACACAAATTTTTCTTTATACAACCCATCCATTGCTCCATTACATATTGTACGGCTGGATAATCACAAAATTCTGATCGCAATCTCCTAATTAAGTCATAAAATGATTGCTCGAGAATCTGCGATGACCAATAAATTACAATAGAGGTTAAAAGATTCCCACTTCTCTTTTGTGGCCAATATTTTTTTGCAGTTTGCCAAAATGTTCCTACTAATGTGCCACCGACAGAGAAAATGTCTCGAAGTGGGAAATGTCGTCTCTATTGCATTCATTAGAGCTAATTCTCTATCGGAATAATCACATTTGGCGGGAAGATGGATCCATCAATGATTTTAAGATCGAGCAAGTCCATATGTAATTATCTTCCCGCCAGACTCCATATAAGCAACTACAATACAAAATGTCATATGTGTCGATGTCACACCAACAATCTCCAACAAAGGTAACTTGTACCTATTAGTTTTGTATGTGCAATCCATAAAAATGACACTCGGAAAAGCACGCAACAACTCAACGCTTATAGGGTGAGCAAAGAATATATCCTTCACGGTGTTACTCGTCTCGCAACGTCTATGATGATAGAAATATCCATGCTCCTTCAATTTATGCATAAGTTGTTGCATTTGAGATCGACCCTCACACTCCACAACTCTATTTCTTCATACGGGCATTGTAGATAGTCCGTATGGTGGACTTATTATCTTGAAACTTATTTTGTAGGCCAAACAAAATGTCCTTCGGCCGAGTATTGCCATGTGACATATCCAACATATTCTTCCTCACTTCTTGATAATCTACCAAAGATAAGAGTGACCCTCCAAATATTGTGCAATTGGATGATTATGCACACCACATTCAACATTTAGTGACCATTCTCCTTCAATTGTTACTTGCCGACCCCTCAAACGAAATGGGCAACCACATTTCTTAGTTCCGATTCTCTCTCGAGAGATTTTTTTCAAATTTCTTAGCATCATTTTGTTCGACATCTCTAGTCTTTTTTGAATCACGGTAATGCCCACTAAGTTCACAAGCCAAAAATATCCGAGGTCTTTTCTTTCCTTGACCACTGTCCGACCTACTTATTACAATTACCATGCCGTGCTCATGTCCTCTCTCACGCACTCCAATCAAATAATTTATCCCGAGAAACAAATAACTCGTACGTCGTGAATACGTGTGTGTAATCGGTAACAACACCAAGCTCTTCAACATTCTCATCATTCTTGGGAGGACAAACAACACTATTTTCCGTAGGCAACGAGGCCATACCCTATTAAAACAAAATCAACAAGCCCAAAAAAAAAGCGTCAAAATGGCACGATCAATACCATGATCGTTCCACCTTCGATCGTGTCACATGGCACGCACGATCATTGAACATGTGATCGTGCCATATTGCCATGTGACACGATCGGCGTGATGATCGTGCCATCTTTTTGATCATGCCAATCGTCGAAAAACAATGGTGCAAAGTGAAAATATCGAATAGTAAAAGTGGATAAATTACATAATTTTGAGCTGAAAACCAAGAAGATACTTACAATATTTGGAGGAATCAAATCTTTGTTGTCCATTTAAGCTGTTGTGTTGGTGTCGAAAAAACTAGGGTTTATAAGAACACGGTTTCAAATTTTTCTCAAGAAAGAAGAATAAGAAGAATATAGTTGAAGGATTTGGGTGGGTGTGTTTTAGTAGATTTAAGTGTAATGAATGATGTGGGTGTACTTAGAGATTGGTGGGGGTGTATTTAGAACTTGGCTTTTAGTAAGGGTATTATAGTCTTTTAACTTAATGGCATTTTTGAAATATTAGATAGTGGGTGTACTCATCAAATTTGGGGGTGCCAATAGCGCCGCCCATTACATAATACCACCCAACCCCTCGGATGAACAACCAAATAAATTCATGAATTTGTCTCGAGCCCAAGACCTTTTACTGGGCCGTTATAAGTTTTCCCAAACAACCGAAAATGATGGACATATGGGCTTTTCACAAGGAATCACATTTCCAAACTAGCATAGTATAAAGGGAAATTCCACCATATATCCTCTTTTTGAAAAAAATACCACCAAATACGCTCTTATCACTTTTATACCCATTTTTTTCCCTTTTTACGCTCCAGCTTATTTTTTGATTATTTCTACGTTTTTTTCGTTTTTTCTTGTTCCTGTATTGTTTTATATATTATATATGTTGTTTCGATGTTTAAATTTGTTTTTTTGTTGTTTCTTTTTTGTTTCTTTTGTTGTTACGATGTTTCAAAACAACTTTTACCTATTTTTTATGCTAATTTTTGTTCATGTATTATTTTGTACATTGTTTCTATTGTTTCTGTGTTGTTCTATAATATTTTTAATGTTATTCGAATAGTGTTTTTTGTTGTTTTCATGTAGTTTTCAATGTGTAGATACAATTTTTACCTACTTTTAAGCTCTTTTTATTCATATGGTATTTTTAATATTTTTTACGTTTTTTCTAGGTTGTTTCCATACCGTTTTTAATGTTGTTCTTATGTTTATTTGTCATTTTCACGTAGTTTTCGACGTTTAAATGCAATTTGTACCTATTTTTAAGCTCCTTTTGCTCATATGATGCTTTCTATATTGTTTCTGGTTTGTTTCTATATTGTTTCTTGGTTGTTTTCATGTTTTTGTTTTTTATGTTTTCATGCATTGGATCAAAAATTGAATTTTATTTTTTACTCATATTGTTTCTATATTATTTTTAATTTGTTTGGTTTTAATATGTGTTATTTTATGTGTATATTTCTTGTTTTTTTTTATATGATTTCACGTATAAAATGGATTATTTAACGGGGGCAAAATTTATTTTTTCACTGAAATTTGATTATAAGAAACTGTAGGTCCCAAGGGGTGTGAGTGTAAGGTTTAGGAAGGGGGGGTTGAATAAACCTTACCAACATTTCAATTTAGTCCTTTTAAAATGTTCGAGTTAATACTTCACAGTCCTTGATGGACAACTAAGTTAGTTAATCAGAGTTAGTCACTCAAATTCTGACGAGCCGTTGATAGAATAACTTCACTTGTTTTGACTAAAGACTTAACTCGACTTGATATGTTTTCAGTGGAAGACTTAACATCCTTGAATTTGGTTAAGTTTGTTTTAATACTAGGTTTTAGCACATGGTTGATTATCGCTTGGATAGCAAATTTATCAAAGATATATAAAAGTAATATGCGAAATTAAAGTCTTTGAAATGTAAATGACACAATAAGTTTTTATAGAGGTTCAAGATGGGTAATTCTTCTACTCCTCTCTTCTCCAACTCCTGGAGGAATCCACTAAGTATTGATCGATACAAAGTGGTTAACGGTCATCCGATACAAGTCTTGATCACACAAAATGACTTGATCCTTTGGGACTCGGTATGGAGATGCCTTGGTCACACAAATTGGCTTCTCAAGAGACTACATTTCTTCACAGGGCAAAATGCTTTGCTACTACAACCCACTTGCTCAAGCTTCTTGGATTTGATCATGAAGCCCTCCAAAACTCGAGACCTGTTCGACTTGAACCTTCCTACAATCCTCCGTGGAATGTAGACCTCTTAATTCTTCAAATATTTTCCTCTTCAACTCGATAGAAGTTGTCTTTCCTTCACAAAGTGAGTGTTTGATTGATTTCCTTTGTAATGTAGGCTTGAGGATTGATCTTGAATGACTTGAGAATATTTTTGGTTACAATTCGAATGTTAGCTTGAATGTTCGTGGTTCTGTAACCTTCTCTCGAGTGATTCCTCACCTTTTATAGTGATCTTTCAAAAATTTGCCCGTTGAAGAGATAGGCTTATTTTCAAAAGACACTTGTGGTCGCTGGCTTGTCTTGTTGCGCGTCCTTGGAATTGCCACCTCGTATGAATGATTCTTCTCGCTTGAGTTCGACACGAGTTCAGATGCTTCCCATTGGTTTATTCCTTTTGCACGCTTCTCGACCGAGTACTTCAAGAAAGGCGATATGGAGGTATTACTTGTTTAAGTAATTCTCTTGACTTACGTGGCAACGGATCTTTTTCGATTATCTCGACTTGACCGCATTTCCTTGACTTCCCAGGTGACTTGAGTCGCCTTCCAATCATTGGATGACTCTTTCCGTCACTTCAACTTGAGACATGGCTATCTTGAGTTGACTTGATGATACTTTACTCACCGCATCTCACCGCACCTTCATCGAGTTCCTGTCTTCTCTTCTTTGCCACACTCACCCTCGCAATGAGTCTTCCTTCTAGTCTCCGGTTGTCTTCTTGCATGTTCGGGGCATAGGCCGACTTGACTCACTTCGACCCACCCTATATATTACAAATCAATTTACAACAAAAATGGGGTGCCAACTTTCTATTCTAAGTTTTACATGGCATTCATCAAAATCTAAAAATTAATTTCCCAACAATTTCCCCCTTTTGATGATGCCAAAACTTAAAACATTCATACAACAAAGTAATGAAAAGATACATACAGACAATGCGTAATCACGGAATGTATGCTTAGAATCAATCTTTTTCAAATTTCTTAGCATCATTTTGTTCGACATCTCTAGTCTTTTTTGAATCACGGTAATGCCCACTACGTTCACAAGCCAAAAATATCCGAGGTCTTTTCTTTCCTTGACCACTGTCCGACCTACTTATTACAATTACCATGTCGTGCTCATGTCCTCTCTCACGCACCCAATCAAATAATTTATCCCGAGAAACAAATAACTCGTACGTCGTGAATACGTGTGTGTAATCGGTAACAACACCAAGCTCTTCAACATTCTCATCATTCTTGGGAGGACAAACAACACTATTTTCCGTAGGCAACGAGGCCATACCCTATTAAAACAAAATCAACAAGCCCAAAAAACAAACTGTCAAAATGGCACGATCAATACCATGATCGTTCCACCTTCGATCGTGTCACATGGCATGGCACGATCATTGAACATGTGATCGTGCCATATTGCCATGTGACACGATCGACGTGATGATCGTGCCATGCTGTTGATCGTGCCAATCGGCGAAAAACAATGGTGCAGCAGAAATATCGAATAGTAAAAGTGGATAAATTACATAATTTTGAGCTGAAAACCAAGAAGATACTTACAATATTTGGAGGAATCAAATCTTTGTTGTCCATTTAAGCTGTTGTGTTGGTGTCGAAAAAACTAGGGTTTATAAGAACACATTTGACTTTTCTCAAGAAAGAAGAAGAATAAGAAGAATATAGTTGAAGGATTTGGGTGGGTGTGTTTTAGTAGATTTAAGTGTAATGAATGATGTGGGTGTACTTAGAGATTGGGGGGGGTGTATTTAGAACTTGGCTTTTAGTAAGGGTATTATAGTCTTTTAACTTAATGGCATTTTTGAAATATTAGATAGTGGGTGTACTCATCAAATTTGGGGTGCCAATAGCGCGCCCATTACATAATACCACCCAACCCCTCGGATGAACAACCAAATGAATTCATGAATTTGTCTCGAGCCCAAGACCTTTTTCTTTGGGCCGTTATAAGTTTTCCCAAACAACCGAAAATGATGGACATATGGGCTTTTCACAAGGAATCTCATTTCCAAACTAGCATAGTATAAAGGAAATTCCACCATATATCCTCTTTTTGAAAACAATACCACCAAATACGCTCTTATCACTTTTATACCTATTTTTTCTCTTTTACGCTCCAGCTTATTTTTTGATTATTTTTACGTTTTTTTCGTTTTTTCTTGTTCCTGTATTGTTTTATATATTATATATGTTGTTTCGATGTTTAAATTTGTTTTTTTGTTGTTTCTTTTTTGTTTCTTTTGTTGTTACGATGTTTCAAAACAACTTTTACCTATTTTTATGCTAATTTTTGTTCATGTATTATTTTGTACATTGTTTCTATTGTTTCGTGTTGTTCTATAATATTTTTAATGTTATTCGAATAGTTTTTTTGTTGTTTTCATGTAGTTTTCAATGTGTAGATACAATTTTTACCTACTTTTAAGCTCTTTTTATTCATATGGTATTTTTAATATTTTTAACGTTATTTCTAGGTTGTTTCCATACCGTTTTTAATGTTGTTCTTATGTTTATTTGTCATTTCCACGTAGTTTTCGACGTTTAAATGCAATTTGTACCTATTTTTAAGCTCCTTTTGCTCATATGATGTTTTCTATATTGTTTCTAGTTTGTTTCTATATTGTTTCTTGGTTGTTTCCATGTTTTTGTTTTTTATGTTTTCATGCATTGGATCAAAAATTGAATTTTATTTTTACTCATATTGTTTCTATATTATTTTTAATTTGTTTGGTTTTAATATGTGTTATTTTATGTGTATATTTCTTGTTTTTTATATGATTTCAAGTATAAAATGGATTATTTAACGGGGCAAAATTTATTTTTTCACTTTGAAATTTGATTATAAGAAACTCGTAGGTCCCAAGGGGTGTGAGTGTAAGGTTTAGGAAGGGGGGTTGAATAAACCTTACCAACATTTCAATTTAGTCCTTTTAAAATGTTCGAGTTAATACTTCACAAAATGAGTCCTTGATGGACAACTAAGTTAGTTAATCGGCAGAGTTAGTCACTCAATGCACTGACCGAGCCGTTGATAGAATAACTTCACTGTTTTGACTAAAGACTTAACTCGACTATGATATGTTTTCAGAAGACTTAACACCCTTGAATTTGGTTAAGTTTGTTTTAATACTAGGTTTTAGCACTTGGTTGATTATCGGTTGGATAGCAAATTTATCGGCAAGATATAAAAGTAATATCTTTGAAATTAAAGTCTTTGAAATGTAAATGACACAATAAGTTTTTATAGAGGTTCGAAGATGGGGTAATTCTTCTACTCCTCTCTTCTCCAACTCCTGGAGAATCCACTAAGTATTGATCAAGATACAAAGTGGTTAACGATCCCGTATACAAGTCTTGATCACACAAATGACTTGATCCTTTGGGATTGATCGGAGATGCCTTGGTCACACAAATGGCTTCTCGTATGACTCGGCTTCTTCACAGGCGCAAAACGCTTGCTACTACAACCCACTTGCTCAATTCTCTTCACATACTCAACATTGTTCTTAGCCACTTGCGGGTTGGCTACTTTTGTCAAATCCAAATAGATCCCTCCTTTTTTGCCTGGATTTATGTAGTCAATGTTTTGGGCGAGAGATCTAGGTCCGAAACCTCTTCCTCCACCACTACTTCTTCCTCTCGCCTCTGGGCGTGTATTGTCTTTGGGGCCTTCTTTTCCCGGTGAGTGACTAGCAGAGTGATCCGCGCAGTCTCTTCGCTGTCGCTTCTTCACATAGTTTGAGACCTTTTTCCCAAGATACAAGTCCCGTGGCTTGAGCCATGGACATGTTTGCGAAGTAAGCTTTAGATGCGGCGTCTTGAATTCATCAACATATCTTGGCTCGGTTCGCATCCGAAATGGCATAGGTGTCTCTGCTTTGGAATGCCTCCATGTTGTTTGAGAATGTTCATAACTCGCATCCATCTTTCCTTCCACTTCCTTCATCCCTGCTTCAATCGTCTTTCTCTTTTCAACCATAGGTACCGCAGAGTGTTGGAGTGGCGAGTCATCGGGAGTTTGATGATATCACCGTGTGACAAGACCTTGTTGGGGGATTTTAGCAATCATCAAGGTCACATCTTTCGAACCTTCCCCCTCAACAGATTTTCCTTTCTTCTTTATTCTTACTTCCTCAAATTGTCTTTCCCTTCACAACGTGCGTCCTCCTTTCCTTCGACTTTTAGATCCTAGCAAGTTTGAATCATCAAAGAGCACACCTAAAACAAGCTAGCAAGCATGAAGTTAAGCGGTCAATCCGAATGCTGCGGAGTATCTTTGCGGAATTCGAGTGGGTGGCGTTGGATTCAAATTTGCTACCAACTTCATCTCGGCCATGAGAAGGCCGAACTTTCGATCCATGTTCTCCTCTACGCGCAAGAGCTCTTTCTTATTATATTCACGCAGAATGTATCTCGTGGTGTGAGATTCATGCATTCGTTCGATGTGTTCTTGCATTCTTGTCTTTGCATCGATTCTCACCCGCCGAGACTAGCAACTTGTTGAACAATGTCCTGAAATATCGAGCTTGTTCCACGCGCATTGTCTGCTTCTTTGTTGCCACCATTCCCGGATCGACTATTATGCCTCGCAGACGGCGATTAAGTTTGCATCTCGTTATCCACCTCATGTCCAAGTGAGGCCTGGTGCCTCACCATCTTTTCAATCTCTCGCAAATATGGCTTTGAAAACTTCCCAAACCTCGGTTGTTACTTGTCTCACCGGAGGCCAAGCGGCGTCAAAGTCATAGTCCGCTAGAACAATGGTGTGCGTGGGAATAACAGGATCGGAGTTTATGGAAGCTCTCGATCTCTAGGCGATTCTTCGGGAGGTCGGTACCTCCGGAGAGAAGGGAAATGATTCGACAAAAGGATCATCACGAGCAACCGGAATCGCTCAATGACAACTTGTGCTTGTGAAGTCCCGGTGGAGTCGATTCTGCTGCGGCTGGGAGCTGCCTGATTGACTCTGTTTGTTGGGTCATTGTGAAGTTGACCCGACTTTTTTGCCGAGCCTCACTATCTTTAACGACTTCATCGGTCTCGGCTTGTTTTTCCACATGAGTTGACTGGGTCCTCGGCCATATCGAGCGTCATCGGATGATGATGAGATTTCCATGGGTGGCTCATCATCAAAATTGAATGTCTGGCGAGTAGTCTTAAGGTCGACTTAGTGGTTGGAAGAACATCCTTAGTTGAGTCTTTTGGATCGGCAATAGGGGATGACTCGACTTCATCTTCACCTTCGGATCCCGAGAAAGGTTACATCAGGATTATCCTGGGAATCGTGAAGAGCACTTATCTCCTTTTCAGATGGGTCGATGATAGCAGGAGGGATGTTACGTGCTTGGTTTCTTTACCCCGAAGTCTCAACCTCCCGTTGGCCTTCATTACCTCCTGCAGGTCTCAATGCGCGAGGCTCGGATGATCCCTTCGGCGATGTCGGTCATGGGGTCTTTCGAGGTGGCATCCACTGAGTCTCAACTCCGTGGATTGCACTTTCATTGCCCAGTGTTAACTCACGGGCGCTTCCTTCATGTGCCTCGACCGCATCGCGTCATTGGCTGCAGAGCGGTTGGCACTTCACCGATCTGTCTTAATTGTCCTGAGCACGTCGGTGACAACTTGCTTTGTGTATTCGATTGTTGTTCCTTCTCCACTTCTCCTCCGAGATTCATTGTGGAGTCACCGCATCCTCCGACCTTGCTGCGGTGGAAGGAGTTTCCCCTCACTGGCTCACCACCGAGTGACTTGAAATGGGGTCACTCATCTCCGGACTCCCATTGTTCCCATTGAGCATTCAGTTGGGGCGGTGGTAAGACACCTTCATTAGGGGTTGGCTCAACTCAGGGTCCCCAAAATCCCGGTTCATCACCAGCCTCCTTATCACCTTCTTCTCGAGTGAGTGGGAAGTGGTGGCAGCGACAATAGTGGCAATATGCTACACCACTCACCCATCGGATCAATCTCCGGATGTGATGTGGAGGACTCCCCGTCCTTCCAACAATCGTTGCTCATTTAGGGCTCTGGATTCCCATCACTCCCAGGAGAATTCTGAGGATGTGCATCTCTAAATCATCTTCCTCTCGCGATTTTCTTCAAGATCCAAGATATCTATGCGATTTTCTTCATCCGATTGGACCACATTGGTCAATCCAAGAAAGTTCAACAGTTCGTCTTCTTTTTCAATGAATTCCGGTCTTTGGAATGTTTCCTGGATCAACTCGACTTCCATTTCCTCCATTCTCGCAGACGATTTTGGATGTCCGGATATGGTGGGGATAGGATCATCACATCATCATCCTTGTCATCTTCTCCTGCTTGTCCCTCGTGCTCGGGGGATTGAGGGTAGCAAATTTTGGTGCTCCACACCCTCGATGGCGTCTGTTGCGGGAGGGGATACAACCCTGTCAACAGGAGAGTTTGATTTCTCACTTTGTCTTTTTTCTGTCTCAAATGTTCTATCGACAGTTGTGTCTTCAATGTGCCTCTGTGATCGGCCAGCAGACTTGGTCATTTTTCATCAATGATTTACAAGACTCTACTTGTTCAGAGTCTCCGGTATTTGTTTCACTGAGCGGCGGACTCGGCCCGGTTTCTCAAGCTCGAACGCTTGAAGAGTCTTCTTCTTTTAGTCCTTACTAGAGGGATTTCTGGCTCGGATATAGTTTCTTCTGAGTCCTGGGCGACGGGGGCCGGTGCTGTCATCTTTTTCTGAGGAGCTTGCCGTCTTGGCTTATCAATTCTCCTTTTCTTGACAATCGGAGAGGGTATTTAAGGCTCCTTCTCCGCTGCGAGGCGAGGGGGCAGTGCATATTTCTTTTTCTTTGCTGCAGGGGCAGCAGTCTTCTTAGGAGGGGAGGAGACAGCTGTATCATCCGGGTCAGCTGATTCCCCCTCACTCGTATTAGCTCTCTTAGCGTAAGATCTCTTCTGTGCGCCGGAGAGGTTTGACCGGAACATCTTCTTGTTTACATGGAACGCCTTTCCATGTCGAAGAGGGACTCCTTTTATTTCCATCATTCTGCCAATCACCAGGCCGTATCCCAGGGAACCTCCAAATGTACCATCCTCCTTGAAGGATTTATTTCCAACATTCTGGCAGAGTCTGCTGTATACAAACTCAGCCCAGTTTACTTTCTTTTCTTCAATGATCGCAGCCATTATGATCAGCGTAGCTTTGGACAGCTGGTCAAAGCTTCCAAATTTGACGTCTATGCATTTGGCAACAATGTCCAACAATTTGTGGTAGTCTTCTTCCAGCCTTCTTGTTAGTCAGATAGACCACTTTTCTCAAAGATAGGACTTGGCTACTTCCTTCCAAGCAAAGCCAGGTCAACATCAATTTCATAAATCTCCGGCACTCCTTCCGCCGGCAACAAATGATGTTCGCGCATCATTGGCGAATGGCGAACTCTTTTCCATGAAAAGAGGACTTGATGCCCTCATCGTGAACTTCAACGTTCACGTAGAATTGTGCGACCTCTTCCACGTAGGTCATTGGGAACTCCATCGTCAAAAATGGTTTTAATCCAGATTTTTCCGACTTCTCAAAGAATCTTCTTCACGAGAGTGTTGTCGATCCTGTTTAAGCATGCCATCGAAATCCACAAAGAGACTAGTGTGGATTTGCTTTCCTAGCTTGACGAAATCATGAGTAGGTGCCATTTCTAGATGTTTTATTGAACGAAACTTAGAAAATGAACTTGAGGATTTGTAGGGTTTTGAGAGAAAATTTCTTTCTTTTGCCATTGAGAGAGATGAAAAGTTTTGGTAAAGTGAGAGAAAATCGGACGAAATGGTTTAAGTATGGGTCATGAAAGGACATGCAGGTGGTTTTTGAAATTTGATCAAGATCAACGGCTTAGATTTTGCACGCCGATTAACCTTTAATCTCTCGTATTTAATGCGGCAGCATTTATATCCAATCATAAGCTTTGTGTGCGCTTTTGATCAGACACGCCATAATTATCTTGACGTCATTCTTAAAAACATTCCCGCTTAGTAAAAACGATTGCATTTTTGTCACTTTGCTCATAAATGACTCAACTTATTCCTTAGCTGATTTAACTCTTCTTCCTTTGCACATAAATACTCAGCTGTCAGCTAACTCGATACAACTGATTCTCCGATACAGCTAATTCACTTAGCTTATTTAAGGGTTCAGCTCTTTTTCATCTTTTCGTGTTTCATCTCTTTTCTTTGAGTTTTTCGAGTATCAACTCACCTCAATTAACCCTAATTCATGTTTGAGTTCTTCAAATCTTGATTCACATAATGGTTTTGTGAATATGTCAGCTAATTGCTTATCAGTTGAGATATATTCCAAGGTGATGTCCTTCTTTTCAACATGATCTCTTATGAAGTGATATCTGACATCAATGTGCTTTGTTCTTGAATGCAACATAGGATTTTGAGTGATTGCAATTGCACTTGTGTTATCACACATAATTGGAATTTCCTTTTTTCAATCTCATAGTCTCTCACTTTGTCTCATCCATAAGACTTGGGCTGGCAACAAATGCCAGCAGCTATGTATTCTCGCCTTCACTATGGAGGTGGCTATTGAATTTTGCTTCTTGCTAAACCAGAAATTAGCCTATTTCCAAGCATTTGACATGTGCCTCGAGGTACTTTTCCTCACAACTCTACATCCAAAGATAGTCGAGTCCGAATATCCAATTAGCTTGAATCCACCTTCCTTAGGATACCATAAGCCAACTTCTTGGCTTCATTTCAAATATCTCAAGATTCTCTTGGTTGCGATCATGTGGCTTTCTTTTGGAGCAGATTGAAATCTTGCACATACACCTACATCAAAGGTGATGTCCGCCTCTTCTTTGTGAGATAGAGCAATGATCCAATAAGTGCTCAGTTTTGTTTGATCTATAGGCTTGCCATCTGCATCTATATCCATTTTGATGATGTATTCATTGGTATTTTCACGAAGACTTCTCTTCCATACCAAATTTCTTCATTAAATCTCTGGTGTATTTTGTCCGACTTATGAAGGTTCCATCCTTCACTGCTTTCACTTGGAGTCCAAGGAAGAATGTCAGCTCTCCCATCATGCTCATTTCAAATTTGCTTTGCATGAGATTTGAGAATTTATCACACAGCTCTTTGTTTGTGGATCCAAAGATGATGTCATCTACATATATTTGAACAAGCAGTATACTCTTCCCATCTTGAATTCTGAAGAGTGTTCTATCCACTTTGCCTTTTGTGAATCCGTTCTCAGTTAGAAATTGTGATAATGTATCATACCATGCTCTGGGTGCCTGTTTCAATCCATATAAAGCTTTCTTGAGTTTGTATACCTTATCTCCAAAAGTCTTCTGCTCAAATCCTGGAGGTTGTTCAACATATACTTCTTCTTCTAATAACCCATTAAGGAATGCACTCTTTACATCCATTTGATATACAATAAAGTTCTTGTGAGATGCATAGGCAAGAAACATTCTTATTGCTTCCAATCTTGCCACAGGAGCAAAAGTTTCATCAAAATCTATTCCTTCTTCTTGGCAATACCCTTTGGCTACCAATCTTGCTTTGTTTCTCACCACAGAACCTTCCTCATTCATCTTGTTTCTGAACACCCATTTAGTGCCAATAACATTTTGATGGGTAGGTCTTTGAACCAATTCCCACACTTTATTCCTCTCAAACTGATTTAGCTCTTCTTGCATGGCTTGAATCCAATGTGTGTCATCCAATGCTTGTGACACATCTTTTGGCTCTATTTGTGAGATGAAGCAAGTAAATATTGCTTCTTGTTGAGTTCTGGATCTAGTTTTCACACCTTCTCTTACATCTCCAATGATTAGTTCTCGTGGATGGTCTCTCGGCCATCTTACATCGAGGTTGGAGTAAGTTAGCCGGACTCGATCGTCTTGCAAATGTGTGTCATTTTGATCACTCTCTCATCATCATTTAGTTACAGATTTTCCAAATTGTCTTTGAGACTCACTATCTCATCTTCATCCGGACTTATAATTCCACTTGACTTCAATAATATAGGGACTCTTTTGCATCGTTGGTTGATTCAACTTATCACCGACTCTTCAATGTCTTCTCCATTTACATTGGGTTCATCAAACACCACATGGATGGATTCTTCAGAAACATTGTCCTCTTGTTGAGCACTCTGTAGGCTTTGCTTTCACCGAGTATCCTAAGAAGATACCTTCATCGACTTTAGCATCAAAAAGCCTTTAAGTTATCTTTGCCATTGTTATGGATGAAGCATTTGCATCCAAATATTCTAAAATATGCGACTTTTGGTTTTCTCCTGTCCAAATTTCATAGGAGTCTTTGTCACCGTCTGCTTTATCATGCATCTATTTTGAGTATAGCATCTTGTGTTTATTGCTTCAACCCAAAATCTTTTAGGTAGCCCCTTCACTAACATGGTCCTTGCTTTTTTTTGAGAGTTCTATTCCTTCTTTCTCGCAACTCCATTCTCTATGGAGTCCTTGCCGCAGAGATAATTCATGACTAATACCATTTTCAATACAAGATCAGAGTTATTATACCATTGACAAACTCGGTTCCTCAGATCTTATTTTGATAATGGTTTGACTCTTCTCATTTTGTATTCTCTTCATCACCGTGTGGTAGTTTTTGCAGAGTTTCTTTTTTTTACACATGAATATTGTCCATGTATATCTTGAGTAGTCATCTATTACCACCAAGGTGTATTTCTTCCCACTTATATTGGCCGGTTCAATCGGACCAAATAGATCCATATGTAGCGGTGCAATATTCTTGTTGAAAATGGACATATCTTTTCTTTAATGATGATTTGATCTGTTTTCCCATCTGGCATGCATCACATATACTCTCTTTCTTGTATAATTGAGTCTGGAAGTCCTTCCACAAGATTACTTCTTGCAAGTTTGTTAATAGTTTTGAAATTCAGGTGACTCAGCTTCTTGTGCCACAACCAACTTGATTCAGCTGTGCTCTTTGCTAGCAGACAAGTGCTTGGTGTTGCAGTTGACCAATTCACCACATACATGTTCTTTTGTCTGCATCCTTGCAACACTATTTCATTAGTTTCAGCATCCTTGATTTGGGATACACCCATATTGAATCCAACATTGTAGCATTTGTCACAGAGTTGACTTATGCTTAGCAAGTTGAAATTGAGGCCTTCAACATATGCAACATCTGTAATTTCTAATCCATTTTTCTTGATGGATCCAATGCCTCTTATTTCTCCTAGAGCTTCATTTCCTCCAAATATGACTTTTGCACCTCTAACATCCTTGAATTTTGATAGATTTTTCTTATTTCCTGTCATGTGTCTGGAACAACCACTATCCATGTACCAGGTTCCTTGGCACTCAGCTGCTCCTTGAACCTGCAATCAAGGAAATTAGGTTTTAGGTACCCATACTTGTCTGGGTCCTGAGGGGTTAGTATTGTAAGATGATCCAACCAACCTATAGCCAATTGATTTGACTCTAAGGGGTTGCCATCTATCAGTGCCATAATCATAATTAATTTTGGCAAATTGCTTGGGGGTTCTAGGTTCATACAACTGTCTCTTTTGTCTGTATGCCTGTGTATGTGTTTTAGCAATTGCCTTCTTTGGGTAGTTGTGATATCTCTGAGTGTAGTGCCTAGGTGCATATTTGTGCTGATGATAGCTCTTATGCCTTTGGAATGGTCTTTGCTGAGTTCTAGGCCTTTGCCACTTAAGCTTATATTCCATAGGTCTTTGCTGATAGTTCACATTATTCCAATCAGCTACCATTCCCATCATATGTGTTTCTTTTATAGAATTTCTGGGGCTTTTGGTAGCTCTGTTTCTTCTTTACAGAGTATCTCCTGTTTGGAGTTTGCTGAGGAACTCGGCTGGATTTCTTCTCAGCTGTCCTCTCAGCATATTCAACTGGCTGTTTTCCTTTTCCTTTATAACCAAGGCCAGTTTGCTTGTGATTGTGCTTTGGAATAAATGTGTGTGCATCATTTGGAGTTTTGGATTTTAGAGATACTTCATTGCTTGAAGATCCCTTTTCCAAAATCACTTTTGGAACTTGACATAGCATAGAGGAATTAAATCCTAAGCTTTGTTTTGTCTCCACATTCTCTTTGACACATAATAAGATCATCCAATGATTTGGATGCCTTAGTGAATGAGGCTATCACATTTTTGAGGTCATTGTCCCTCTTTTCTATAGCACTATCTCTGCTATTAACTTAGCATTTTCAAATTTTTAGACTTTTATTCTCATCGCTATTTGACTTAGAGTACTCGGCTCCTTAGTCACCGTGAGTTTTGCTCTTGAGTAGGCAAGTTTTTTCCTCATTTAGTAGTGTGTGTGAGGATTTAATATGCTCAAAATCTTTCATCATTTTGCCTAATGAATCATAAAGATCAGTGGGTGATGAAATGTGTGTCACAATCACTATCACTAGTATCCGAGTGTGATGAGTTAGAGTGTACCTCATCTTCTTGGTCGAGTTGGTCTTGTTCTTTAGCCATTAGACGATCAAGGCTTCTTCTTCGAGTCACTTGAGTAGTCGACTTCACTACTCTCCGAGTCTGCTTTGTGTCTTTTGACTTGACTTGATATCGTCGAGCCTCTCGCAACCAACATTGCCTTTCTCTTTTCCCCGTCTTTTTTCCCTCAAGACTTTTCTTTCCTCTTCATTCCTGTATTTGTTGATCGCATGATATGGGCATTCAATGGCATAGTGACCGGGTTGCTGCAGTTCCAAAGATAGATTTTCAACTTTTTGATCAGTTCTTTTCATCCTTGGATTGTCAGCTCTTTGATATTCAACTTTTTGATGCTCTGCTCTCTTGGGTGTTCTTTCTTCCCTTGACTTGGAGGGAGCTGAGTGTCTTCTGGAGGATTCACCTTTGCTTCTTTTGTAATTCTTATTGAAGAACTTGTTAAACCTTTTAACCATCAGTGCAATTTCCTCTTGGTTAATGACTTCTTTGACCTCGGCTCTCTTGTCGTCCTTAACAATTAGAGCAAATTGTTTTGGGCACAAAATTGTTTCCTCTTGGTCTTTTCTTCTCACTCAAATTCTAGGCTTTGAGATCTGAGAATAGCTCATGGTTGGATGTCTTCGATAGGTCCATGGAATGTCTCATGGCCATGACTTTCATATCCCACTCAGTTGGGAGACTTCTTAGAATCTTCATACACATTTCCTTCTGTGTATATTCTTTTCCAAGAGCAGACAGTTCATTGGTAATTTCTGTGAACCGAGCATCCAGCTGATCCAAGGTTTCTCCTGCAAGCATCTTAAAGTTTTTAAATCTTTGTACAACAACAGATAATTTATTTTCTTTGATTTGCTCTCGAGCCTTCGCAAATCAAGGTTAGCTTGTCCCAGATTTCTTTTGCCGTTTTGCATGATTTGACTTTGTTGAACATGGCTTTGTCCAAAGTTTTGTAAAGAATATCCTTGGCCACATTGTCCAAGTTATATCTTTTCCTGTCATCATTTGTCCATTCAGCTCTTGGTTTTTCAACCATTGCTGGTCTGGGAGCAGCATCCTCTTCTCCTTCAGCTGCAGCAGCTCTTCTTGCAGCTGTGTTCACTTTTAAGATTTGGAGTGGCCCATCTTCTATCACTATCCATATCTCATCGTGTAATCTTTGATAGATGAGCCTGCATACGAATTTTCCAATCATCAAATTCTTCAATTGTGAACATAGGGATGCGTGTCAAATTTTCTTCCATGATAATAACTTTGCTTTGAATACAAAAAGTTTTGAAAGATTAAGTACTAAAACAAGCTTTGAAAAATTTGGAGATCTAGTTCAAGAACTGCGGAAGGCTCAATGAACCAACCGCTCCGATACCACTTGTAGGTCCCAAGGAGTGTGAGTGTAAGGTTTAGAAGGGGGTTGAATAAATCTTACCAACTTTTCGATTTAGTCCTTTTAAAATGTTCGAGTTAATACTTCACAAATGGTGAGTCCTTGATGGACAAACTAAGTTAGTTAATCAAAATAGAGTTAGTCACTCAACGGACTGATCGAGCCGTTGATAGAATAACTTCATTGTTTTGACTAAAGACTTAACTCGATCGTGATATGTTTTCAGCGGAAGACTTAACACCCTTGAATTTGGTTAAGTTTGTTTTAATACTAGGTTTTAGAACTTGGTTGATTATCGCTTGGATAGCAAATTTATCAAGAGATATAAAAGTAATATGCGAAATTAAAGTCTTTGAAATGTAAATGATACAATAAGTTTTTATAGAGGTTCAAGATGGGGTAATTCTTTTACTCATCTCTTCTCCAACTCCCGGAGGAATCCACTAAGTATTGATCGATATACAAAGTGGTTAATGTATCCATATACAAGTCTTGATCACACACAGTGACTTGATCCTTTGGGACTCAACTGAGATGCCTTGGTCACACAAACGGCTTCTCGTGCGACTCGGCCTTCTTCTTCACAGGGCGGCACTTTGCTTGCTACTACAACCCACTTGCTCAAGCTTCTTGGATTTGATCACGAAGCCCTCCAAAACTCGAGACCGGTTCGACCTTGAACCTTCCTACAATCCTCCATGGAATGTAGACCCCTTAATTCTTCAAATATTTTCCTCTTCAACCGATAGAAGTTGTCTTTCCTTCACAGTGAGTGTTGGATTGATTTCCTTCGTAATGTAGGCTTGAGGATTGATCTTGAATGACTTGAGAATATTTTTGGTTACTGATTTGAATGTTAGCTTGAATGTTCGTGGTTCGTGGTAACCTTCTCTCGAGTGATTCCTCGGCCTTTTATAGTGATCTTTCAAAAATTTGCCCGTTGAAGAGATTGGCTTATTTTCAAAAGACACTTGTGGTCGTTGGCTTGTCTTGTTGTAGTCCTTGGAATTGCCACTTCCTCATATTAATGATTCTTGACTTTTCGAGTTCGACACGGGTTGATGCTTCCCATTGGTTTATTCCTTTTGCACGCTTCGGGGATCGAGTACTTCAAGAAAGGCAGTATGGAGGTATTACTTGTTTAAGTAATTCTCTTGACTTCAGTGCAATGGATCTTTTTCAGTTATCTTGACTTGACTGCATTTCCTTGACTTCCCCAGGTGACTTCGAGTCAACTTCCAATCATTGGATGACTCTTCTGTCACTTCAACTTGAGACATGGCTATCTTGAGTTGACTTGACTGATACTTTACTCACCGCATCTCGCTTGCACCTTGATCGAGTTCTGTCTTCTCTTCTATGCCACACTCAGTCGGAGTCTTCCTTCTAGTCTCCAGTTGTCTTCTTGCATGTTCAGGCATAGCTGACTTGACTCAGCTCGACCAACCCTATATATTACAATGCAATTTACAACAAAAATGGGGTGCCAACTTTCTATTCTAAGTTTTACATGGCATTCATCAAAATCTAAAAATTAATTTCCCAACAGAAACATGTTTGAAACAACAAAGAAACAACAAAACATGTTTGAAACAACAACGCAAAAAAGTCCAGGAATTTTGGCAGGAGCGTATTTTTGTCCAAAAAAAGGAGAAAAACGTAATTTTGTCCAAAAATCAATGGAAAGCATAATATTTTGTCTTATGTCTAGAAAAATTGGGTAGTTGTGTCCTTATCCCTAGTATAAACCAACAACAGTTTTCGGCAGTGACGCCGCATATCACAAGTTGAAAGTAAGGGGTGATCATAGTTTGGTTTAAGCGGTTTTTTTTCAATATTTTTAAATTGAATTGCTAAGCGTGGTTTGGGCACAAATTTGATTTTATATCGCATTTTTTAAGAATAAAACATATATGCAGTTTTTAACGGTTTCGGGCAGTTTTGTGGTTTTAATGTACAATACATGAATATTATATGGAACAATCAAAATGATCACAAACAAACTTATCAATTTGATAGCTAAAAATTTAAGGATATGTTGTTGCCTCTATTAAATGTTATAACAACTTCAATAGCATATAATATTGAAATATAATAGATATAACTTCAACATTTCATTTATCCAAAAAAAAAAAAGAATTCAACTCAAGTTCACAAAATTGCCAGCACAAATCTCATTAATGATATAATCCAAACAACAATTAACAACTAAGAAATATAACCGTATGAATAACAAGAAATGATGGAAGACAACTTACTGGCCTAGTTTTTTTTTTATTTACATTTGATATATTAACTTATTAAGTAAATTGACTAATATACCCATAATAAATCAGTGAAAATAATTAAATATGACAGTACATAATTATACATAAATATACTACGGTTTCAGAGAAATATATTAATATATAGTATTCTACTTGCGGTGCAGTTTAAGACTTTAAATTATAATTGCACCATCCTATACGATGCAGTCTAGTTAAAAAAACATTAATTACGGTTTTTTCAATAAATAAACAATTGCGGTTTGATGCGGTTTGGTTCATTTGGTTTTAGCGGTTTTTGATTTTATTTGATCAGCCCGAGTTGAAAGCTTGAAATTGGTACCTTAATCTTAACTTCATAAACAAATTTCCCTTCTTTGAAAAATCTTACTACATGTATTTACCCGTTGGTTAGTATTTGGATTATGTGCTAATAAATAATACAAGTTGCCTATTTTTTAATAAAGATGCTAAATTCTACATGTATCGGTGTATGGCATCTCATCACACATTAGAGCATCACAAGTAGTTTTTACCATAAACCTACTTTTTTGTGGATCCCACATTGCCACATCACTGCCACATCAAAAGCAAAAAATCTCATTCTATTCTCCACGATCAAAAAACTCCTACAACTTTTTTATGGGCCACACAATTCCATTACATTTCTTAAAACTCCTCTCACAATAATTTTATGGGCCCCACAAAAAACCTGGTTTGTAGTTACAAACCAGGTTTGTAGTTACAAACCTCAAACCTCATCACCACAATGGTGTGAGGTTTTTTCCATAGGTTTTTTTTTCCTAAAAAGCTCTCCCCAAAACCCCCCATTGGTGATGCTCTTAACACACACATATATGACATTGTGATTGTATGTAATGGCATCCCCCCCTATGAATAGGGGTGTAAAGAATCAAGTAGACTTGACGTATAGTTGTTCAAGTTTGTTTCATATTTTTTGAGTTTACAATAGTGTTTTAGTTGGTGATTAGATTATTGATCAAGTTGAGCTTGAATCGATTTTAGTCAATTGAAAATAAAACAAGTTTGAATAAGTTTGATATTTTTATACATATTTTTATTATATATTCATTTATCAGAGTTGAGCTCAAACTGAGATCTACATTTTATCAAATGAAAAATTATATTCAAATTTAGTTTGTCATTGTTAACGAGTTTAAATTAACTTTTACTAATCTATCTCGAGTAATTATTTTATTTTTCTACTCTACATATGAATAAAAATATTCATAAAATAGTGTTTTTATATGTGAATATATGAGGAGATACCATGATTGCCATCCACAACAAATTTAACATCTCCGAAACTGAAAATCAATAAAATATTATTTGTCCCATTGGTAGCAACTGTCATTTCCATGACAATTACCAGCCGATGTTGGAATAAATTCAAAATGGGGTTCGAATATTCGTGGTTGTGGATACTTGGTATAATTCAAGCTTAGTTGGACTTACCGAATATTCTTCAGATTTCTTTATATTCATATGATGACACCCGAGCCGAGTTGGAAGAAAATTAATCCACGCCATCAGTCCAGTACACATCCAAGTGGGGGCCTACAGGTGATGTCAGTAGCGGTGCCCGATGACACGTCATGAGTTAGGCTCGCCCACTACCAAGCCTAACCACAGCATGACTGCCGAGCCCCGACCCCCGAGCCCAAATTTCGGCGGGAAACGCATGCGCGACAGATTCAGAAAAATAACCATTTTGCCCATACTTGCCCATGCTTAATGCTTTATTGGTATCAGAAACCGCCACGTGTCAGAAGGTGATTAAGATGAGTCACCAAGTGGCCAAACTTGATTGACATGCACACTTAGAAAGGGACATGTGTCCTTTTTTAATTATTTTACTGATTAGTGACTGATTAGTGCAAGGATGACTGTTGAAAACCCACTTATTAGGGGGGGTATAAAAAGCCTCACTTAAGAAAAAAAAAAGAGAGAGGGAAAAAAGCACTGAAAAAAGTATTGTTCTAAAAAAGACCGACCCCGATAATCCGGCTCGGCATTGTATCAAAAAAGGCAGAATTAGCCATAAATAAACACACGTTACGCACACTTATATTTCCACATGTTAAATTTCTTACATATTTTGCTTGTTGACCAAAACGCACGTCAACAAATTGGCACTAGAAGGAGGGCCGTATTGGTCCAGTCAGAATTCCAGGCTAACACAAGTTAAGCAAAAACCAGGTAAATTTCAACGTTCATACTTTTCGTAATAGACAAAATGAGTCAACAATCGAGAAATGCTCGTTTGACTGAAGAGCAATACTTTAACAACCAAATCGGCTAGACCACTAATGGTCAACATATGCCCCAGCATGTACAGGAGCACCACTTTATTTCCTTTCGCTCAACTAATTGGTAACCCAACTTTCGTGACAAAGAAAAATGAACCAACTCATTTCACAAACACTCGCCACTACCAACTCCCAAGCACCTCCTCCACTTCTTGTAAATACTAACCCACCCAATCCACAACTAAATGTTAAAATCAATCCTCAAGTCCCCGGGTTTCCTCATAATGAAGCCCAAGAGGCTAGTTCAGGTAATGAACAGCGTGTCCGTCGTGATAGAAGACGGCCGCGAGAAGATGATGAAGGGCAAAGTCGTGTAGCGAGTCACTACCGGAGCCAACACGACATCGTCATGTCCATTCAGTGTTTGCTTGGATGATCGGGGATCGATCCTCTACGCCCGGCTCGATCTATAAGTTCCCGACTGCTTTTTCGGATGAGCGAGAACCGCTTAGGGTCAACTGGACTCAAGGCCCTAGCCTTATGGCAGAACGGATGTAGAGATTCAAAGCGCTTCGCCATCGTTTGAATGAATTGGAGGGCGGTCCGGAAGGCGAACCATCTCGGAGGCCGCCCCAAGCAATGAGTCAACCAGCTGTTATATCGCCGTTTTCCCCTGGTATCCTGGCAACCCCATTACCGCCAAAGTTGAAAACCCCCAGGTCGGTCTCTACAATGGGGAAACCGACCCGACCACTCACGTCCACAAGTACTCAGCATGGATGGAACTGTACAGCCCTAGTGATGCCATCCTCTGCAGGGCTTTCCCATTGACACTGGGCGACCGAGCCCACCGTTGGTTTAGGACCCTACCACAGGGGTCCATTCGGGCATGGAGGGATTTGGCCTCCTCCTTTACGACACATTTCTTGACTTCCAAGGTCCGAGCCGCACCTAAGGACTCCCTTGTGAACATCAAACAAGGGAAGGACGAGCCCCTAAAAAGCTATATCTCTCGGTTCAATAAGCAAGTTCGAGAGATGGAACCGGTGTCGGATGATGCCATTTTAATTGCAGCAATGGCTGGCCTTGCCCCCGAAACTTGGTTTAACTACTCTATCCATGAATCGGGGGCGACCTCGTACCAAGAATTTCTGGTCCGCGTGGAACGCCATATTTGCGCGGAAGAAGCCATGGCAAGTCACCGCCCCGAGTACCGACCAGGGGGCGTGAAAAAGGACGGAAGGAAGGAATCAACAATTGGGCCGGGGTCGGGATTTAGACCATTCTCGGAAAACCCGACCACCGGATTTAGGGCTCTCCAGGAAGCACGAGCCGAAGTTGCCGCGCTGAGGAGAACTTTGACCCACACTCCATCAGCCATATGGAATGAAGTACAGGGTCTGAATTTGTTACCTCCAGCTCGGCCTTTGAAGGTTGAGCCGGCCAAGATAGATTCACGCCGATACTGTGCCTATCATAAATCGATAGGTTACGATACTGAAGAGTGCCGAGATCTAATCAGGGAAATTATGCGTATTGTTCGGTAGGGCGGTCTCAAAAGATACGTTCATGAACTACCGCCCCCGCCGGCACGGGCTCAAGGTGTCGACCCAGAGCACATAACAAACCCAGCTCTCCTGCCGCCACCATTGGCCGAAAATCAGGATAGGAGATCCTCATGATGTCGAACGTGAATCGAATCAACACTAACACGGTAGAAGATAGCCACTCTAACAGAAAAGAAAGGCCGATGTTAGACAGCCACCCACGCCGAAAGGCAAGTTCGGTGGCGTAAATCAAGGAAGGCCAACCCACCGGCCGCTTTGAGTTCTCGGACGTGGATGCCGACCAGGTGGTCCACCTCATTCTGACCCCCTGGTCATTACCGCACCGATTTTGGGTATTCCAGTTCATAGAATTTTGTTCGACTCTGGAAGCTACTCATCGGTCATTTATGTCCGAGCTTTTCGAAGATTGAACATGGACGATAGTTATATCCGTCCATGCAACGACAACATTCTGGGGTTTGGAGGAGGAAGAATAATTCCACTCGGGGAAGTTGACTTGCCCATTCAAATGGGACAAGGGCGCATAAACAAACCGTCATGACAACATTCAAAACAATCAACGCCGATTCGAGTACAATGCCATTATTGGAAGGCCGTTGCTTTATCATATAAAAGCGGCCATTTCAATATATCATTTTTGCATAAAATTCCCAACACCGATGGCGAGGCCTTACATAAGGGAATCGAGAGGAATCACGAGAATGCTCTCTCAAATTCCGACCGGTGGGGATTAATGCGATGGAACGAGGAGAAACCAGTGGGACCACGCAAGCGATCCCCGCAGACAAAAGAGGAGCCCGAGCGGGAGGTGGTGATTGTTCGGGAGGATAATCCAGTCGTCGACACGGGAAGGAACCAATGATGGAAGAACAAGGAAGGAGGATAGAGCGAGAGATGTACCGACGAAAAGCGAACCGGCAGACAAGAATGAGCCGGCCATCAAGATGAATTGCCCTGCAGAGAAAAAGAAGGGCAAAGCAAGAAAAGAAAACGAGCGGAACCGGTGGAGCAGTCGATCGATCGACGCGTCGGAA
This sequence comes from Rehmannia glutinosa, assembly GCA_016081115.2. NCBI lineage: Eukaryota > Viridiplantae > Streptophyta > Magnoliopsida > Lamiales > Orobanchaceae > Rehmannia > Rehmannia glutinosa. Next base: position 34,991,760 of record CM071930.1, read on the forward strand.
GGCCGAGCGGGGCGCCAATTACGTATTGGCCATGACCTCCCAAAACCATATCGAACCGAATTGATTGAGTTTTGGGAAATAATCTCGGCGTGTTTGCTTGGACTCATGCGGACATGCCCGAATTGACCCCAAGCATGTATGCCACCGCCTTAATATTGATCTAACGTTCCGCCCGCTTTATCCGAGAAAAGCGCAAACTCGGCCCCGACGACAGCAAGTTGCACTCGAGGCCGAGGTTAACAAGTTCGCTAGATAATCAATTTATCCGGAAGCCCTCTATCCTCGATGGGTGGCCAATCTGCTCGTCAAGAAAAGCAATGGCCAATGGCGCGTGTACGTAGATTTCACCGACCTAAATACAACATGCCCTAAGGATAGTTATCCATTACCGAACATTGATTATATGGTAGATGCCACGGCGGGACACGAATTGATGAGTTTAATGGATACATACTCGGTTCTGACCAAATACGAATGCACCCGGATGACGAAGAAAATACATCATTCTTTTACTCGCTCGTGGAATTTATTTATTTACAAGATGATGCCCTTCGGGTTGAAGAAGAAGTGTGCGACCTACCAAAGGTTAGTAAATAAGATGTTTGAGAAAATGATAGGTCGTCTATGGAAGTCTATGTAAATGACATGTTGGTGAAATCATTGTATATATCCGATCATCTCAATGATCTTAATAAAATGTTTGCTGTTTTGAGAGAGTACAAGATGATGTTAAACCCGAGAAAATGTACGTTTGGAGTCGGCTCGGGTAAATTCTTGGGGTATATGATCAGCCAAAGGAGGATCGAAGCTAACCCAGACAAAATAAAAGCCATCATCGATCTTGAACCCCCAAATTCAGCAAAAATAATACAAAGTCCGACAGCCGATTGGCCACCCTTAACCGATTCGTTTCACGATCCACGAGATAAGTGTAAACCTTTCTTTAAAATCATAAAAAGACCAAAAATTTTGAGGGGACCGAGCAAGCACAGTCGCCTTTGAATCCCTCAAACACCACATCTCTTCAATTCCTATATTGCAAAAACCTACCCAAGGGGAACTTATATTTGTACTTGGCAGTATCCGAATACGCCGTCAGCTCGGTGTTAGTCAGGCTAGATAATTCTATTCAACATCCGGTCTATTACACCAGTCAAGCGTTACATGATGCCGAGCTCCACTATCCACCAATGGAAAAGTTGGCTTATTCATTAATCATCATGCGCGCGAAAACTCCGTCCATATTTTCTAGAGCACAAGATTATAGTCTTGACGAACTACCCACTGAGTACTACATCGACCGAGACTTCGGTCGATGATCAAGTGGGCCGTCGAGCTCGGTCGGTTTGATATTCTATATGAACCGCGCACAACAATAAAAGGTCGAGGCTTTAGCCGATTTTGTGGCGAATTCACACCTTCCATACAATTAGAAGTTATGGAAGACCAAGAATGGAAGTTGTTCGTTGATGGATCCTCCATCGCAGTCGAGCCGGCGGGGCGGAATCGTGATAATCGATCCAAACCAAATGCTCTTTGTTTGGCCGTGCGATTCGATTCCCGCTCCCCGAACGAACAACGGCCGAATATGAGGCACTTCGGCGGGCCTAGATATGGCAACTTCTATGGGCCTAAAACGACTACTAGTACATAGTGATTCTCACCGGTCGTTCATCAAATCAACGGTGAGTACGAAGCAAAAGAGCAAAAATCGCACAAAGATTTGGACTTAGTCAAGAAGAAATTGTTACACTTTGAGACGAAAGTCTTTCATGTGCCCCGAGCCGAGAACATGCAAGCGGATGCCCTAGCTCGGCTCGGTTCCCAGGGGATGGATGCTTTATTGTGGATGTCATTGTCACAACCGTCCGCCCCGTCACTTGGCGCAAAGAAGATACATGCAACCGATGCCACCGAATGCATACATGGATGAACCCGATCATTCAAGATTTGGAAAAAGGAGTTCAACTCAAAACAAAGCCGAGGCGAACACTACGAACCCAAGCGGCTCGTTTCACAATAGTGGACGGCATCCTATACAAACGAGGATACTCCGTCCCACTTATTTGGTGCCTGTCCAAGATAGACGCGGATTACGCGCTTCGAGAGGTTCACGAGGAATATCGAAACCACGGGGGCCGGACATTAGCTTATAAATTAATACGACAAGGATACTCTTGTCCCTAAAAAGGACGGACCTGTCAAAAAGATGTGAGAGGTGCAAAGATTCGCGCCCAAAGTCGGGGTATCATCCTGAGCAACTTACCTCCGTCAGTATTTAGCCCTTGGCCGTTTGCCAAATGGGAATGGACTTTATCGGACCACTCCCCAAAAGGGGCGTTAAGTATGCCATTGTGGTGGTGGATTATTTCACAAAATGGGCCGATGCGGAGCTTCAAAAATAGATGAGGAAAAGATTGTGAGTTTTGTATGGAAGTCCATTATTTGCGATTTGGGATACCACATTCGATTGTTCGTTAATGGGAAACAATTCGATAACCGGAGGTTTTGAAATTTTGTGAAGGTTTCCACATCAAAACCACTTCTCGACTCCATACCATCCCGATCGAATGGACAAGTTGAGGCCGTTAATAAAATACTCAAGTATACCTTGAAGGCGAGATTGGAGGAGTCTAAAGGTAATTGGCGACGCATCGAGCGGCCACGGGGCAACACCTTTTTCTTTGGCTTATGGAACCGAGGCGGTGATTCTGTTGAGATTGGAGCCCCAACCTTCGAATTGCAAATTTTTCAAGACGGTAATGAGGGCTCCCAGCCGAGCTAGATCTAAAGAAAAAGGTGCAATCTTAGATGAAAAACGCCTGTATAAACAAAGGAGTGAGAGGTACTACAATTCAAAAGTAAAGGAAAGGAGATTTGGTCGGTGATCTTGTGTTGAAAAAGATAACGGGTCTTTGAACCCAACCCATTGAAGCCAACACAGGAGGGCCCATTTCGGTCAGACAACGTCTTATCGGTGGGGCGTCTAGCTAGAATATTTGAGTGGAGAAAATTTAGGCATCCATGGAATGTAGCATACCGAAAAGATACTATCAATAAAGATCTCGGTTTATGATCCGATAGGATTCCGGGAATTATCTTTTCATCCGATATTCTCGGAGCTCTCTAAAGGGGGGGGACGAAATTTTTACTCTCCTCGGCTCGTGCGAGGAGACGAAAAATCGCTCACCAAGAAGTTGAATGCCGACAAGTCGTCTCGGTCTCGTCCTCTTGCACGCCGATAAAGGGCGACTTTCCACACAAGGCGGATCTATCCTTAAAAATAAAGACTCATTTACATACCGAGCATAAAATAAAGACTTGTCACGTGCAATGAGAAAAAACAAGACTTGGTTACGCACGAGCACAAAACAAAGACTTGGTTACGCACCGAGCGCAAAATAAAGACTTGGTCACGCACTGCGAGAAAAAACAAGACTTGGTTACGCACCGGCACAAAACAAAGACTTGGTTACGCACGAAGCACAAAACAAAGACTTGGTTATGCACCGAGCACAAAACAAAGACTTGGTTATGTACTTCAAAAAACAAAGACTTGGTTACGCACTGCAAGCACAAAAAAAGACTTGGTCACGCACCAAGCACAAAACAAAGACTCGATGTACACACCGAGCATAAAATGAAGACTTGTTCTATACACCAAGCACAAAATAAAGACCAGGTTTATATACCGAGCACGAGAGTCAATTAAAGCGGGTAAAGTCTCTTATTCAGAGCAGCTTAGCCCGTCTTCAAAAAAAAGGAGAAGAGCCTAGCGTATACAAAAAGCTTAACACATACACAGTGATAGAAAGAAAAGTTCATTTCTACTTCAAAAAGTATTTACACAGGGGGGCCTCGGCGGCAAGTAATCTACCTACGAATACATATAAATGCTTATAAATAAAAAGGGGCAAACAAAGACTAAGACTAAGACGGGCGGAGTTTCAACAAAGACCACCGGAGGGCAACTTCTTCTCGCGTCCGGAGGAGGAGAGCCCTGAACATTGGGGGCCTCGGCAAAGTTCGGGCCGAGAGCATCGAGATCGGCCTCCCGGGAGGGCCGATCTTCTTCAAGGCCGAGCAATCAACCGGCCTTAACCGAATCAAAGATTTCTTTGAGGTTGGTCGCGTGGCCCAGTTAACATAAATGCATACTCCTCGAGTCCTTATAAGCTTCGACGGCCAGTGCACGAGCTTCCCAACTTGCCGATGGGTAGCCTCTTCGGCCTCTCTCTCACACATTGGCTGGCGCCTTTCCATTTCCTCGGCCGGGCAATGGCGACGTTCGGCTCGGCAACCTTAGCCCTAAAATCCTCCTCGCTCGATCTCGCTCCGCCTCCCTCACAAAGAGCTTCTCTCTCAAAGTTGGCCCGAGCGAGCCTTCATCTGCTCGGTTTTCGGCGACTCTTGTACCCCTTGAAGAGTAGCGTAAGCATTTGCGAGCGTCGCCATGCCGCCTTTCCAGATCGGCATATTTCCTCTCCACTCGCGGGTTCCCCCGTCGCGTGCCACAGAGCCCAATGATCCGCCGACATTCCCATGGCGTCTTGACCGCTCCTCCCAACCGTCTCGAGCGAACTGCTCAACGCCTTTCGTCCCAGGCACGAGCCGGACACTCATTGCGGCCCGACCCGCTCAAAGCTCGCGATCGTTTCTTCCGTCGGTGTAGCGCATCGGACAAACTCCACAAACCATTGAGGGCGTATCCCCATCATTCCCTCGCGATGCCTCTCTCACTCGACTTGGAGGGATGAAGTGACCCTCCCGGCCGAGGTCATCCGAGAAAGTCCGCGGACCTCCCCTTTAGGGGCCCCAGATGCACGGCGTCGACCCCCCCTTCCTGCCCGGCTCTTGATCACAATCCCCTCTCTTCTCCTTTGGAGGGGGTTCCACCGCCTCGGCACCCCATCGATGGGACGTTTGTCGGCCGGGATATCGCTCTCCCGAGCCGCCTCCGCATCCATCGGCGGGCTGGTCTCGTAGTCGCCCGTAGTTCGACGCGCGGCCGTGTTCCTCATCGCTGCGTGCACGCAAGTCCAAGCCACGCCCTACAAAAAGCGACCACCGTTAAAAATCAAAAGATAATGAAAAACATTTCGAAAAAAGAGAAAATGTAAATAAATGCTAAGTACATTTACCTCGAACGGCAGCCGCACTCTGTGGTTCCGAGTCCGCATTTGCCAGCAGTACGCACGATCCGCCGGGGATCGCCATTGGTCCAACCACAATAGGCCACGTGTCCGTATTATGGCACCACACCAATGCGCCGCTACGGGCATTAATCACTACACGACGATGTCGTGAATGAACAAACCTTTGAAAATCCCTTTTCCCCATTAAATGTTTATCATTAGCATTTAAGTTTAACTCCGACTTCAGAAATTCTTCTCTCGGAATTAAACTTGAGAGCCTTTGATGACACCCGAGCCGAGTTGGAAGAAAATTAATCCACGTCATCAGTCCAGCACACATCCAAGTGGGGGCCTACAGGTGATGTCAGTAGCGGTGCCCAGTGACACGTCATGAGTTAGGCTCGCCCACTACCAAGCCTAACCACAAAGATGACGACCGAGCCCCGACCCCCGAGCCCAAATTTCGGCGGGAAACGCATGCGCGATAGATTCAGAAAAATAACCATTTTACCCATACTTGCCCATGCTTAATGCTTTATTGGTATCAGAAACTGCCACGTGTCAGAAGGTGGTTAAGATGAGTCACCAAGTGGCAAAACTTGATTGACATGCACACTTAGAAAGGGACATGTGTCCTTTTTTAATTATTTTACTGATTAGTGATTGATTAGTGCAAGGATGACTGTTGAAAACCCACTTATTAGGGGGGTATAAAAAGCCTCACTTAAGAAAAAAAAAAGAGAGAGGGAAAAAAGCACTGAAAAAAGTATTGTTCTAAAAAAGACCGACCCCGATAATCCGGCTCGGCATTGTATCAAAAAAGGCAGAATTAGCCATAAATAAACACACGTTACGCACGCTTATATTTCCACGTGTTAAATTTCTTACATATTTTGCTTATTGACCAAAACGCACGTCAACAAATACGTACAGAGACTTAAAACTGCATTCAACCGCTGAAATTCACAATTTGCTACTTGGAATTGCTACTTCAATCAGACATTGGCATTGAGTTGTAAGTGCGGTCCTACTCCTCCCATGTCATGAATGCACATTTTTTTTAATTGTATTTGATTTCTTATTATATTTCTATTTACCTTTGGGAAATTAAATGGAAAAATTATGGTAATAAATGCAAAAATTCTAGAGTTAGTGTGTAATAACGAAGAGTTGACAACTATGGATAACTCTTAGAATGGAGTACTTGAAATAAAATTTATTAGATAGTTGAGAGTCATTAACTAATGGACTATTATTCGATTCTTAGTGCCACTTGTGTATCTTGATACACTCTTTCATAGTTGTGTCACTCATGACTCTTTCATAACCTGGGTCATAAATAAAGTTAGGTATTATCAGATTGGTATGGTTTGTATACTATTGTGTTAAGTCCGATGGTTTATTCACTGCACACCTGAAATGTAGTGATGCGAGTTTCAGGGCCGGCCCTGAGGGTAGTCACCGAGGGCGACCGCCTAGGGCCCCCGATTTTGAGGGCCCCAATTTTACATAGGCCTTTATATAGGTATACATGTTTTATTAAAAAATATATATAAGGGCCCCCAAAAATTAAAAATACCAAATGGCAAAATTTAAAAAAATACCAAATGACCATTTTCTTTACGACCATGTTCATAGGAAGAAACAATTTGATGAAAATTACAATGAAGAGATATCACAATCACCATAGGAATCTTTTTAGGACTAATTATTTTCTTGTTGTAATTGATTTTGTTATTTCATATTTAAAGAGTAGATTTGAACAATTGAATGTCTTCGAAAATATTTTTGGTTTTTTGTTTAGTCCTAAGAAGTTGCTTTCAATGGATAAAAATAGATTGCATGAAAACTATATTAATGATGATGCTTTATTTTCTGAATTACAAGTGTTGCAAATGTGTTGAACAAAAGAAACAAAATCTTTAAGATTGCATGAATGTTGTGTTAATCGTTTATTTCTTTTATGTTCTCAATTTTTGATTAATTATTAATTAAGTTTAAAAATAATGAATAAAAAAAGAAAAACGTATTTCAAATTAACGTTACTTAAAAACGTTGTTGGTTGTGTTTCTATATTGTATATGTACAACACTTCTAAAATGTTGTAATTCTATAAATATACGACATGTTAAAAATATGTTGTCTTTAAGAAGAAAAACCTTGTAATTAATAGACAATTGTTTAAGAAGTTGTTGTCTTAGGCCCAAACAATTGTTGTCTTTATGAAAAAACTAAAAAGGGCGTTAATTGACAATGGTGTGCAAAGTAGTTGTCTTACGCCCAAATACATTGTTGTTTTTAACAAAAAAAGCAGCTAATGGACAACGATTGACATAACTGTTATCTTAGGCCTGAAAACACTGTTGTCTTTAAAAAAAAAAGGGCGCGAATAGACAATGATTTACGGAAAAAGCATTGTTAATACTTCAAAATATAACAATTTAGCTAATCTTTGTTGTCTTTTCGGTGTTGTCTCTTAACATTTTTCTTGTAGTAAGAGCTCGAAGTTTTTTATTGTATTTTTTATAGGGCCCATTTTTTTCTTATCGCCAAGGGCCTCTGAAAAGTCAGGGCCGACCCTGGCGAGTTTTTCCATTATAAATATAAAACTAAAAAAATTAAATAAGGTCATGTAAGTAAATTATCTACCCTTTTGTCTATCATATATCATAGAAACATAATTCTATGCTGAGATATTTAGTTCGACGAGTTGCACCCAATTTGAACGAAATAACACTAAAAGCACACAAGAAATTGGATACCTTACATTCCAATACAACCTCGAGAAAAGAATCACCCATCAGTTCCCACTAGGGATGGCAATAGGCGGGTTTGGCCAAATTCGGAATGCGCCCCGCCAAGTAAAATCAAGACTCGAGTTTTGTCCCGCCCTCCTCAAGACACGCCGGCCCCGCTTCAAAACCCGCCAATATTTTTATTAATTGCAATAATTTTTTTTATTTGTAGCCAAAATTTCAAAAGCAATCCAATGCCAATAGGTCAAAAAAAATAAATGTAATTATGAAACTTATTGTAACTATATTTTACAACTATTTAGCCACTATTAGGATTTTTTTAAAAACAATACTATTAGGATCTTGCAATAGTACTCAAATAATACTCAAAATAAATATTCAAAGTACAATATTACAAAATATTTTTTAAAATAAATTACAATATTGCAAGATGTTATAGTAGTAAATTAAAATCAATATAACACTCAAATCTAAAAGTAAATAATAGAAAATATCTAAATACATATTAAAAAAATATAACAAATATTAATGTGGCGGGGTGGGTCCTATTGGACCCGCGACCCGCCCCAGACCTGGATGGGTTTTGCATTTTTAGATCCGGGACCCTCCCGGAAGCAGGTTTTAACCCGCCCTATTGCCATCCCTAATGCCCACTCACATTTCACTCTTAAACATTTCTTTTTTACAAATGGCACTTCACCTCTCAAATTTAATTATGTTAGTACTTACTTTCAAGAATAACTTGATAGAACTTTACTCATTCAATTTATACTTGTTGTACTATTTTGGCCACAATATCAATTCACATTTCATATAAACGGTTTTAGTTCAACCGCCACCACACATATTTTTTGGGGTGACAATTTAGGTCATCAAGTCAGGTTCGTGTATGGTTTTGGATTGATTTTGGGTTATGTTTAAATACATCAAAAGTTAATTAAAATATAAAATAACCACGTTTTAGACAATTGATAATATCGTATTGGATTCATATTAGTCGTGTTTGGGTTTGGATTTCTCATGTTCGTGCTAGGGTTTCTCTTCGTAACTTCGTGTCGGGTTATTGTGTCATGTCAGGAATTGACACCCCCAATATTTTATGCCTCTTTCCCGCTCAAAATTCAAGAAAAAATTGTAATATTTTTTTATCAACGTCAATACTGAGGTTTTTGCTCTTTTGGGACAAAACTCAACAAAATCTATCAAAATAGGGCATACGGTCTAGTAGATGTTGATAATTTTCTCTTTAATGATGCAAAAAATAGCTTCTTGCATATATAATATAAGCAAATGACTTCAAGAAGGATAGAACTTATACCTATATTAAACCAATATAGATTTGTAAAAATAAAAGATTGGCCTGTAGGAGTCACGCCACTTGACATGTTATGATGCCTCCGTACAAGTTATGATGCCTCACTACCACTCCAAGATAAAACCCAAGAAGGCCACACCTATGTATTCTATTATGAGCACGATCACAAGAAGACTAACAATAAGACCTTATCACGTTGCCCAAACAAAAAATAATATATTGAAGAGTGTAAGAATTTGTAGGTATGTAAACATATGAGTGCCTATCTAGACCCCTAAGAACACCTATATATAACGTTAGGACTATATTTGTAACAACAAAATTAAATATAGGTCCCAAGAGGTGTTGGGTAAAGCTTAGAAAGGGGTGTTGAATATACTTTATAATTTTTCGATTTATCGAATCAGAGTTTTAAGAAAACAACTTAGTCTTTAGACAGATGGGTTGAGATTCAGCAGGAGAGTTAACAACTCAACATTTCTCTTGGAAGAGCTACCGATAGAGTAACTGAGGTGAAGAAAGTCAGATGCTTATATAATCAATTTTCTTTTTAAGTTAGCGGAAGACTTACACCCTTTTGAGTTTTGGTTATGAACATTTAGTGTTTTAGAGAGTTATGCAGTTGATTGGATTTAAGTAATTAAACAACATAATATTAAATGCAGAAATATAAGTGCAATAAAGTACAGACACAAGAATTATAGTGATTCGAGGATAGGGTAATTCCTTTACTCCACTCTTCTCATACTCCAAGAGAAATCCACTAATGAAACAGCTCACTTTAGTTACAAAAGATAAAGTCTGAATAGCCTTGATTACACAACTAGCTACTCTTGGGACTCAACTCTTCACCAGACAGCTGCCCAGCTACTTTAGCTCTCTGAATCTGCAGGATTTGTTCACACAACCCTCCTTCGATTCAGAACTTTGTTCAATCTTGAACCTCATTATACTTCCTTCAATCCTTGGCAGTGTAGCCCCCAATTTTGTTTTCACAAAGATTTTCTCTTCAACTTATCAACAACTTCTATCTTAAAGTATGTGTTGGATGAACTGTCTTTGAATAAGCTTGATGATATGCAGATAAGCTTGAGAGAGATTTTGAAATTTCTTGCTTGTTCACTTATGTATCTTGTGTCGTATTTTCTATCTGAAAAATCCTCAACGTTTATAGTTAGGATTTGAATTTTGTCCGTTGAAGAGATAGGAAAATTCAAATTCCACCGTTGGAAAGTTGGCATGTCCTTTCTTATAGCTTTGATGTTGACATTTCTTTGTATTCTTTCGAACTCTGAAGCTTTCTGAAAGATGCATTCTTCATGTACTCCTTATAGGTTGAACCTCCTCGCGTTCACAAATGACTTGCACATTTATGGTTAAACATCATACTTTATTGATTTCGATGTATATCCTCCTTGGACACAATGCAACAAATTTCTTCAGTTGACTTTAGTCCTTCAACTGCTTTACCCCTTTAGACTGAAACTTGAATCTTGAGAGTCTTCTGATGTACTATGTTGTCGATTCCGAAAGACTTGCCTGAATACTTGGCTAAGAGTCTACGACAACATACTCATATGTGAATCACCAATCTTCACAAACTCAGATGCGAGTCTTCTGATTCTTTCTTCAGTAAGTTTTCTGCAATTCTACTTGGCTTGAGTCAGTCCACATCCTATCTAATTACTAGTGTAGAAATTACATGAAAATGAGGTGCCAACTTTCTAAAACATAGTTTTCTAAGTATCATCAAAATCTATACAATAAATTTCCTGATTATAAATTCAAAATAAAGGGCTATTATGGATAGTTACAAAATTTATTTAGAGAGTTATAAAATTCAATTCATTTGAATAAATTAAAATGACCGTTGGGAGTCTTTAAACTTAAAATTGTAATCATTCCCCACACGGTTTAAAACTTCAACATATATACAAGAAAATACAATAAAGGCAACTAGATACTCTGCACTGAGTGTCGGAGCCTTCCGGGCTTGAGCCTGCACTTAATATTGATGATTTACATTAGAGGGAACCATAATAGACTACGCATTGGATTAGGTCCCTTGGCCAAAATTCAATACATCACATACAGAGTATCGACATCGGTCTTTGCTCAAAGCGATTTAGCGCTGTTAAGGGCCATGCGCTCTAATAGTGATTCTTATGAGAGTCTCTAGGGTTTGACCAAACCTATAGCCATGGCCTCATGGACACCCTCATTTAGGTGAAACCTCCAGGGGTACATGTGACCTATACCCTGCGGAATTCCGACCTTGGTCTCATCAAGGGTCAGAGCCCAACCTAACATCATACTATATAACACTATCACGATAGGGATGCGAAGAAGTTATACTTCTTATAAACTAGTGCTAAATGAGTCATGCATTACAGGTTGTTCCTACCAATTGAGCCTTATTCACAATCACAAAGGTTGGATTACTCCCAAAGGTGACTCCCTTGTGGGCTTATGCGCATCTCCCTCGATGATTCAAACGCACCTTTATTAGGTAGACCTATGGCTAAATTGTCTGCCAAATTCTTCTCAGATTTTATAAAATTAAGAGATATCATATTTCTCTTTAATAAGGACTTTATGCTTTATATCTTGCTTGTAATTGTCTATAATTTTTTTATTAAAATGTGTTTGCTTCACAAGATCTACAATCATAGTGTATAGAAATGGCATGTAAAGGTTTAGGAATTAGTGGAATATCAAGTAATAAATCTTTCAACCATTTAGCAGTCGTACAAGTTGTATATAGAGCTATTAATTCAACTTCCATTGTACTTCTAGATATAACAGTTTGTTTTTTAGATCCTCAAGTTATTGCAACTCCACCCAGCATAAAAACGAACCCACTAGTTGACTTAATCTTAGAGTCATCAGTAATCCAATAGGCATTACTATATCCTTCAGGTACATTTGGAAACACTTTATAATATAAAGAGTAATTTAAAGTTCCTCTAAGATACTTAAGAACTCTTCCTAAAGCACTCCAATGAATCTTACTAGGATCATGTGCGTATCTACTAAGTCTTCCAATTGCATAAGAAATATCAGGTCGAGTCCTATTGGTGAAATATAATAGTGACCCAATAATTTGAGAATACTTCAATTCAGATATAGGTTCACACAGATTTTTGTGTATGTACATTAGGATCATAAGGAGTAGAAACTAACTTACAATTATAATAATTGAATTTCCTCAAAAAAAATTCGATAGTCAGATTGGTTTAAGAAAATGCCTTCTTTTGTAATCCTAACTTTCATACCCAATATATATGTGCTTCTCCCAAATCCTTCATTTCAAAGTTATTAGACAAATCAACCTTCACTTTTTCAATAAACTCCAAGTTTGACCCAAAAATTAATATGTCATCCACATAAACACAACATCACATATTCACCTTTTTCTTCCTTACAATTACAATATATGCATGTATCATGTTCATTTGATCTAAATCTATAACCTTGTATAATATCATTAAACTTTTCATGCCACTATTTGGGTGCTTGTTTCAAACCATATAAAGATTTTACTAACTTACATACCTTATGCTCTTCCTTTAACATTAAAACCTTCAGGTTGTTCCATATAAATTTCTTCATCTAAATCACCATTTTAAAATGCAGTTTTAACATCCATTTGATGTATCATTAACTTATTCATAGATGCTAAAGCCAACAAGATCCTAATACTTGAAATCCTAGTAACTGGATAATAAGTATCAAAATAATTAATTTCTTTTTGCTGTGTAAATCCGATCTCTATTAGCCTTGCCTTATACTTATCTATTGAACCATCAAACTTAATTTGTTAAAAATCCATATACACCCGATTAGTTTACTACCAGGAGGTAAATCAGATAAAACCCAAGTATTATTTTTAATAGTAGAATTATACCCATCATTGATTGCTTCTTTCCAAAAATGTGCATCTATAGAAGATATTGCTTCATCATAAGTTTGGGGATCTCCTTCAACTAAAAAAGTGATAAAGTCATTCCCGAAATTCTTTCAAACCTTAGTTCGTTTACTCCTTAATTTCACTAGTGTTTCTTCAATATTTTCTAAAATTGCACTAGTAGATGATTCGCCTCTAGAAGATTCAAGTTTTAAGGTTCATGTGGAATTCTAGTTTTAAAAGGAAAAATATCCTCAAAGTATGTGACATCTCTAGATTCAATGATATTGTTATTAGAAATTCCAATAACTTCATAATTGAACACTAAAAATCTATTTGCACTACTATTTTGAGCATATCCAACGAAAACAACATCGACATTCTTAGGTATTATTTTCTTTCTTTTAAACTCAGGTATGACTACTTTTGCCAGGCACCCCCATACTTTAAGAAAATTTAGTCTTGGAGCCCTCTTTTTCCATAATTCATAAGGAGTTCTATTATTATCTTTAATAATTACACGATTTAATATAAAACAAGAAGATAAAATAGCTTCTTCTCACAAGTTCTCTGGTCCTCTAGAATTTAGAAACATTGAATTAATCATATCCATCAAAGTTATGTTCTTCCTTCAGCTACACCATTTGATTGGGGTGAATAAAGAGATGTGAACTTATGTATTATATCATTATATTCACAAAATTTTAAAAATGTATCCGAAGAATATTCACCTCCTCTATCATACCTAAGGTTCTTAATCCTTTTTCTATCATTACAAGAAATTGCTTTTTTACCGACAGAATTATTCTGTCGCAGTTTACCGACGGATTAGCGACAGATTACCAACGGATACACATTTACAATACCAATGAAATACCGACGGATCACCGACGGAATATAACGACGGGCAATAGTCTCTCGTTAATCTAAAGGTAAAGTTCCCAGAAAATTCTACCGCCAAATTTCCCGACATATCTGTGACGGAATACCGACCAAATAGTTACCTACGAATATTTCCATCGTTATTTACCGACAGACATGTTCTATCCGCAATTGCTGATGGATATATCCGTCGTTATCAACGATGGAATTTTCTGTTGGTAATTACCGATGGATTGCCGAGAGATTAGTGACGGACTTTGATAAAAAAATAACAATAAAAATAAAATTAAAAAAAACTAATGGTAAGACCAAATTTCCCGACAGATCTGCAATAGAATACCGACCAAATAGTTACCGACGAAAATATCCATCGTTATTTACCAACAAACATGTTCTATCGGCAATTGCCGACAGATATATCCGTCGTTATTAACAACATAATTTTTTGTTGGTAATTACTGACGGATTGCCGAGAGATTAGCGACGGACTTTGATAAAAAAAATTAAATTAAAATTAAAAAAAATTAATAGTAAGACCAAACTAAAATGTGAATTTCACTTCTAGATTGTAATGAATTGAGCAGAATCAAATACAATATTATTCAAATTTATTTGGATTAAAATTATATATGGCCAAAAGAAAAAAATTATACTTTGGGGTCCAAATTAACTATTTTTAATAATTTGTGATTTAATGAACCTAATTAAAGTATCGTGTAGAATAAAGAATAATAATTTTATATGTTATTGCTCTAGTTTATTGAATTTCAATTGGATATAACTTATAAGATAAACGACCACCGATAAGTAATTTATTATCTTATTTTAGTTAATTGCGTATCATATTAATTTTTACTTGTTGAAATTGAAATCTTACCATTTTATTTGTATAACTTAGTTAATTTTCATCACATAATTACACTTGTAAGATTAAAGTAATAGAGTTCTTTTATTTAATTATGTTAGTAAATACAATACATGGTTTATTTGGATTAGTTTATTTTCAACAATTACTTTACCTTAAAAGTAAAGCCCAAGAGTCAATATATAGTTTATTTGGACACTAGTACGAAAAATGCCATAAAATCACCAAATATGCATCAGTTTTCCACTTAAACAAATGCCTCAAGAAGGGCGGTGGCAATCTTGTAAATAAAATAATATTTTTAGCCATCGGTTGTGCATTAAAATCTGGTGCCTTTAAAGGGTCTTTTTAAATAAAATATTTACTATGTCGGGTACTATATAATTATAAAACATTTAGTACTAAACGTTTACTTCAAAATTACAAAGTCTTTAACGTCAGTTTAAAACATTTTTAGAAATGTCGTTTCAAGATGTGTACATAAAACGAAGGTATTTTTCACTTATTAATTCGTATGGGCATAGTAACAAAATTCTGCGATATTCTTGCTGATAAAGTGCATTGAGAATCTTCCGATAATATGTATTATTTTTAATATAATAATTATGTATTTGTATCGACATATTACCGAATTAAATGCGTATTATTAATACAAATTTTTTTCGTATAACTGAGGTTTTATCGAGTTAGTCCCAAATTATCCCAAATAATACTTGAAAAATGAATTTTAAGGGTTAATAGATTATTCCCAAATTTGAGATTCATTACTATGCGCACGAGTATTATACGGATATACAAACTAACAAATTATTATAGTTTTATAGTCAAAATAAATAAAATACAAAAAAATATTAAAGTTGGAGTTCATAAAATAGGTTTTAATTTACAAAATAAGTTTTTTAATTAGCACATTCAAGCTATAAACTTATTTTGTAAATTAGCATATTCAAGCTTCAGAACTTCATTATTTTTAGGGTATTCAGTGACATTCACGCCGCCATCTAGTTTTCGAACCTCGCGGCTCGCACTCCGCCGATCCTCTCTCCCAACGCCGATCCTCGCACTCCTCCAATCCTCTCTCCCACCGCCGATCCTCGCACTTTCGATCCTCTCTCCCATGTCCGATCCTCTTTCCCACCACCGATCCTCGAACCCGCAACTGCCCCCATCGCTGCCGTCACTGTCCAACAAAGAATCCACCGCACCGCCCCCACCGACCAGTTCGAGCTTACCTCAGAAAAGATATTGAGCCTCATATTTAATGATACATTTGCTTTCACTATTTTTTTCTGGTGTTTGGCTCTTCTACTTCTCCTTGTTACTTATTATTTATCCCTTTTAAGATAAATGAAACTAAACTTGATTAAATGTTCTTTTGGCATATGATACTGACAGCAAATTGGGGATCGAATTTAAGCTACGTCCATTTTGGCATCTAAGTTAGCACACCAAAGTTGGTAATTATATTCACAGTTCTTTCTTTTTCAGAAATTTATCATGAATGTTTTGTTAATTTTTGTGCATTATGAGTGTTAATCATATGTTCTTGATGCCTACTGTTTCTGTCATGAATTGAAATTGGTACAGCTTGTGAAGTTAGGTTGTCTTGTTTAAGTAAAAATAATAGCTAGGTTTCCTTTAGATCTTATTTGTTGCCAGTGATGTGATCTATATGTGGACTTGATGAATGTGGATGAAATAAAATTGATTTGGAGATTATGATTTAAGAATTAATTGAATAAAATATGACTGGGTTGAATAAGGGTATCATTTTATGATATGTTGTGGAACATTGAATATATATCTTTAAGTGACTGAATTGTGTGATTGTTGAATTGTGTGATTGAAGTTCTGCACTTACAAAAGAAGCACTTTATTGGGCAGCTTTTTGGATTTGGATGTTTGGTTGCGTTGTGAACATCATTTTGGAGCAACTTTTATTTGTTTCATGTTGCTTGGTTGCAGAAGTTGTAGTTGAGGATTGAGTTCTAATTTTTTATATTATTAATGTTCTAATTTATAACCATGAACTTGTTGGCAAACACTCTTATTCTGGAGTTCAACCAGTACATTCGTGGGTCCCGCTAGGGAAGAAAGACTATTTTGAGCAGGTTAGAAAATTTCTTCATAGTTTTTTCTGATTGATTTGGAACTGGAAGTGAACATTTGCTATGGATATTTGATGGGGGCATGATCACTTTTGCTTGGTCTGATTATCTGTGCTTTTATTTCTGGTGTTGAATTTTTTTTTTTAAATGTAAAATTAAAAAAATCATTGTAGTGCAGGTAGATCAAAAATATTAAAACAATCGGTCATTTATTCAAATCATCTATTTTTGTTTTTTTTGTAGTTGGAGATAGAGTCTCTTATAGCACATTTAATGTTAATTACTATGGATATTTGCTATGGATATTTGGATTTTTGTAATTATCCAAAACCTCATGGGTAGTTTTTGTAATTATCTAAAACACATTTCAGGTTAATTACTAGCTTTAGCTACTAGTTTCTTCAGTAGGCAAATGTAATTTGTTGATTATATTGGATGTTATGATTGTTGTTACAGATATATTCTGAAGGATCCCAGATGTCTCAGGCTGCAGCAGAGCGCCTAAGAGAGGAGGGAAGAGTTGAGGGTCGAGCTGAGGTACAACAAAAGTTGGATGAGTATATAGCTCGGACGAGCACCCTCGAGGCACGGGTGGAGTGGATGATGGGAAAATGAGCACCTCTCATATTTCCCCTCCCCATGACCTACCTACTCCCCGAGGCCCACAGACTGGTGATGGTGATGTCTTAGTGAGTCTTAGTTATGTTATCTCTTATGGTTGGATTATATGGATGTGTTTGATTTTGGATTGTTTATGTTGGTTTCTTAGATGTTGCATTCTTTGATGTTTATGTTGAATTATTTTATGTTATTTTGGTACTTTGTTTGGTATGATGTTGGATGTTGGATGTTGATTTTGGATGTTGGATGTTGGGTAGTGTTTGTCAATTCGTACTATTTTTTTGTGAAATTTTAATGGATGTTGTTAGAATTGTTATTTGTAAAACAGGAAATGAGTAATTAAAAAAAAATAAAATTTCACAAAAAAATATGTATAATTTTTTAAAAAATTTCTGTCGGTATTCTGTCGGTAAAAGTTGTTGACAAATCCGTCGGCAAAATTCCATCGACGTTTCGTTGGTATTTTTCTATCGGCGATCTGCCGGTATTTGTCTGTCGGCGATCTGTCGGAGATAATCCATAGGCATTCCGTCGAGCATATATCCATCGGGAATCTGTTGGTGACAATTTTGTCGGCATTCCGTCGGCATTCTGTTATTACTGGGCGCCTTAAATTCCCGACTGATATCATTTATCGACACAAACTTCGTCGGCCTCCTATCGGCATAGTGTTATTGAGTTCTGTTGTCGATTTGTCGGAAATCCGTCGGTATATTACCGATGGCTTATTTTTCTGTCGGTAAATTTTTACCGACAAGCGTTTTGCCGACGGAAAAATCCGTCGGGATTCCGTTGCGAATCCGTCAGTAAAATGGGTTTGCCGACGGATTTTTCCGTCGGTAAAATTTCAATTTCTTATAGTGTATTTGATTTTCAACTTCAGTTTTATAAACCTTAAACTTTTCAACAACTTCATCCTTAGATTTGTTAAGATAAATGTAACAATACTTAAAAAAAATCACCAATAAATATCACAAAATATTTATTTCCACCTCTAGTTGGAGATATATTTAAATCACATACATCACTATGTATAAGTTTCCAAATATCAGAAAAAATTTCTTATACCTGGATAATGAGATCTTTTTGTTTACTTTTCTTGTGCACATATTTCACACTTATGATCAACCTTTTGTTAGAACAATGTTATTATTTTGATTTTGATGACTTCATATAAATGAGTTTTATACCAAAACAATGCTTCTAAAAGTTGTACAAATACTTCAAAATATTTTAATTGATTTTTACTAAGTTTTTGATGTACTTGAACTTTATTTTTGACAAAAATTGGACAACCTCTCTGTGAAGAGATCGATCGGTCGCCCTAGTTGGGAGACCTGTACTTGAGTGTTTTAAAACTTGAAACAGAACAGAGAAAATTTAATGAGGGCAATCGGTCGCCATAGAGGGCGACCAATGCTTGAATATATTTTGGCAAATTCTTCAGATGATTACTCGGGGCGAACGGTCTCTGCAAGACAATGATCAATCACTATATGCAGAGACCTGTCGTCCAAGCTTCGATGTTTGTCAAATCTTGATCCAACGTTTTAAACTTTTGAATTTTCAACATAACAACCGTCGCCATAAGGTTTTTGATAGCAAATTCTATCCGTTGCTTGAGCACTTATCAACAAGATTTACTTTATCAATTCTTAACCATTTTTGTAGATCTTTTGATCCTTCTTTTGCATAAATTTCAATTTGGAGGAGCCTATGTTGGAAATCAAATCTTGAAGCTTCTCTACACACAATTCAAGAATTTGAAGGATCAAACACAACACACAATTCTACAACACAACAAAAAAATCTCAGCAAATCTATTGTTCTTCATTTTCAACATTCTTGTTGTAATAGCCAAGCACTACACTTTCACATCTTGCTTGATAAACTTTCCTTCTTGATTACACTTGCACTTTTGAGTTGTAATATTTCTTTCAAAGTGTAATCTTGATTGTATTTGTAACATCATCCAAAACAAGAAATCATTGTTAGTGTTCTTTTGGCAGGAACACGTTTGGTTGATTAGAGGTTGTTGATTGAAAAGCTTGGTGCTTTTCATGTTGAAGAGTTTGGTGATGTTTGAGGTGTTGAAGAGTTTGGTGCTGTTCGAGTTGTAGAAGAGTTTGGTGCGCTTTGAGTTGGAATAGTTTGGTGCTCTTCAAGGTTGTTGTTGTAAGAAGAGTTTGGTGTTCTTCAAGGTGAAGTTGTAATCGTTTGGTATCGATTAACAAAGTTCTCTTATTGAAATCCACTCGGTTATACCGGGTGGTAGTGGATGTAGGCCCTAGGTGGGTTGAAACACTATAAATCCTTTGTGTTGATTTGTTTTTTTGCACATTTATTTGTGATCATTTTGTTTGTAAAAAAGAGGGCATAAATCAGAAAATCGGGAAAATCTATTTACCCCCTCTAGATTTTTGTAGCCACTTGGAATAACAAGTGGTATCAAAGCCAAACTCCTTCGCAAGTTCATTTAATCTTTGTGAGTAAAGAGGAAAGATTCATGTCTACGAGCAGAGCTATCTTCCAACCGGTGCTTCATTCAATAGACCAACTCTTTTCGATTCCAATAATTATGCTTTTTGGAAAGATAGAATGGAGTGCTTCTTACAAGGTTGTCGGTTCGATATTTGGAACGCTGTCATTGAAGGAATATCTCAACCAACAAAGAAATTGGAGAATGGAACTATAGCTCCCAAAAGTTTCAAAGAGTTCGATGAAAGTGACAAGAAGTCTTTCTCTCTAAACGGTAAGACTTTGAATATTTTGCATTATTCACTTACCGCCACCGAGTATAATCGGATTGGAGAAATAAGGTCGGCACATGAAGTGTGGGAAAAGTTAGAAACCATCTATGAAGGAATTAAAAAAGTTACACAAGATCAAAAAATCATGCTTGTTAAAGACTTCGAAAATTTCATCATGTTCGAAGGAGAAGGAATATCAAAGATGATGGAAAGGCTCGACAACATCGTTAACCCTTTATTGGCGCTTGGAAAAGTCATATCCGAAGAAATAAGGTAACCAAAGTATTAAATGCTCTTCCCAATTCTTGGTCCGAAAAGGTGACGACTATCACGTAAGCTCAAAATCTTGAAACTCTCAAGTTTGATGATTTTATTGGAAATGTTCTCATTAATTAAGTCTATTTCAAAGAAAGAAAGAATTCCAAACCATCCACCTCTCGATCGGGTATGCAATCTACTCCAAAAGGTCTTGCTTCAAAATCGATATTATTCAAGTGATGAGGAAGATGTAGATGAAGATGAAGGTGATGAACTTGCTAGAAAATTTTAATAAATTGTAAATAAATATAAGGAAAGAAAAGGAAGAAGCAAGTCTTGCTTTAAGTGCAAAAAACCCGAACACTATGTTACTGATTGTCCAAAAGGGAAGGAAGAACAAAGGAAGAAGGAGCAACTCCACAGAAAATTAAAAGCATTGGATGCCAAAACCCAAGCAAAAACATGGAATGAGCTTCTTGCAACATCCGATGATGAAGAAACCGAGCAATGTCTAATGGCCATCGATGAATGCAATGAGGTACGCTCTAATTCTTCTATCTCTTTCATTAATGAATTACAAGATGATTATGATGAACTTCAAAATGAATTCCAAAGCATGCTAGTTAAATACAAAAATCTGAAAAGGAATTCAACACTATGAACAATGAAATGGATAGTTTACTTGTCTCATATGAATCATTTTCTTGTGCTCACACTATTACACTAGAGAAGTTAAAATTCTTGAAAAAGAAAATGAATCTCTAGTCAAGAATATTGATTGTCTTAGAAATGATATGAATAAATTTAACTTGACTACGGACAAAATCACCAAGATTCTTGATGTACAATGTAGTGATCATTTGAAATTAGGACTTGGTTATAAGCCAAATGTTATCAATGGTAAATCAAGTACCTACTTTTACTTATGTCAATCATTATGCTTCCAAAAATATTAATTGTTTCTATTGTGGTAAAAGTGGTCACACAACAAATATTTGTCGGGCTAGATATAGCTTAAATTCTTATTGGAGATCTAAAAGTCTCAATGCTAATCCTAATGGACACAAACACTTGAGGGTACCACAAAATAATTTCATGTTAGGTACTGTTGGGAAAATTTATGTATAGATTTTGATGATACCATGTAAAACTTAGATTAGAAAGTTGGCACCCCATTTCCAATGTAATTCAACTTGTAATAGATAGGTTTGATGAGCTAAGTTGAAGACAAGATCGTAGAAGAGAGAAGAGGATGATATAAAGAGGAGAAGAGCTGAATAAGATCGTAGAAGAAGCGGATGAGGATCTTTGAGAGAAGAAGGAAGCGTGTAGGCGTTGAAGACGATCAACCCCTTCATGTTGTGTTATACTTAACTATAAATACACGCACTTGTAAGTACTCTGTATATGCTCTGAGTTAAGTTATACTCTGATACGTTTGATGCTCTGATACCTTGTATAGATTATACATTGCAAAAGCATTGTAAAGTGCAAAGAATGATATGTTCAATAAAATGACATATTACACACAATCATTCTTTCTTTTCTGCACTATTTACTTTGCTATTTATTTAAGTTTTGGCATCATCAAAAAGGGGGAAATTATTGGGAAAATTTATGTATAGATTTTGATAATACCATGTAAAACTTAGATTAGGAATTGGCACCCCATTTCAAATATAATTCAACTTGTAATATATAGGGTTTTATGAGCTGATTTGAAGATAACCAAGTTGAAGGATTACAAGACTCGACTGAAGATTGAAGAGAAGACCCAGTTGTGTGGAAACTGAGTGAAATGAAGTGAAGGTTCAGTCAAGTGATGAAAAAAAGTGTCTCGATTAGGCGATCGACAAAGAAAGTCATTCCAAAATGATTGGAATCGAATGTCAACGGGGTTTGCAACAGACAAGACTCGAGAAAGCTGAAAGAGATCCATTGTCAAGCTAAGTCAAGGTTTTGCTGGAAATAGGCATGTGTCAGACTGCCAACAATAAAGCTATTTTGCTGAAAGAGTGCAAAAAGCAAGGAACCAATGAGATGTACCTGAAATTCTGCAGAGGCTAAGGAAAGGCTGCAGAGTATTAAATTCATGGTACAGTCTCCATCAATGCTGTAAGACAAGATAAGCCAACAACCTACGAAGTGTAGTTTGAAAAATGTGTATCTTTTCAACGAACATATTTTCAAATGTGCAACTATAAAAGGCTGATGAGTCATTTGAGAGAAGGTTACACAATCTATCAAGATTATCCAGCATACAAGCATTCAAGCAATAACCTGCAAAATATCTCTCAAGCTTACAAAAAATATCCTCAAGCCTAAACTCGAAGGAAATCGATGCAACACACTCAGTAAAGGAAAGACAACTTCATCAATTGAAGAGGAAAAATTGTTTTCAAAGAACAAGGGGTCCACTCTCCAAGTTTAAAGGAGGTGTAGTAAGGTTCCATCGAACCAGAGGTTTGAACCTATTAGAGGGACAAGTTATCAAGTCCAAAGGTTTGAACGAAGCTGAAGTAGCAGGGCAGCCATCTTGTGAAGAAGCTGAGTCCCAGGAGCAGCTAGTTGTATGATGAAAGCTGACTCGGACTGATAATTACTTTGTAACCAAGTAAGTCACTTAGTGGATTCCTCCAGGGGTTGGAGAAGAGTATATTAGAGGAATTACTCCATCCTCGAACCACTATAATTGCTTGTGCCCATTTACTTTCAACACACTTAATTTCTTGCATTATCTTTATATCTGTTATTATGTCTGCTGATAATAACTCTACTAAAAACAAGTATTGAAAAACATACTCAAAATCTAAGGGTGAAAGTCTTCCGCTGTTAAAACCAAGTCAACTGCTTTTTAAAATGTCAGCTGAAAACCACTAAGTTATACTATCAACAGCTCAGTCGAGTCTGTTGAGTGGGTAACTTTGCTGTGTAAGCCAACCTAGCTTTCTCTCAAGGACTTAGCTGACTTGAGTCAACTCTGAAATTGTTAAAAAGACTAAAATCGAAACGTTGGTAAAGTTTATTCAACCCCCCTTCTAAACTTTACTTATCAGCCCTTGGGACTTACAAGTGGTATCAGAGCGGTTGGTACATTGAGCCTTCCGCACTGGCTACTGAACTATATCTCATTCTTTTTCAAAGAATCAACACTTGTTGTTTTTAAAGCTTTTATTTCAAAAGCAAAGTTATTATCATGGAAGCAAATCTAACTCGCATTCCAATATTTATTGTTGAAGAGTTTGATGACTTGAAAATGCGTATGCAGGCTCATCTTTTCGCCCTACACGATGAGATGTGGTTTGTCATTGAGGATGGGCCTCTACAAATTCTTAAAGGCAATACAGCTATAAGAAGGGATGCTCCTGCTAAAGGAGAAGATGATGCACCTGCAGAGCTTAGACCTGCCACGGTGGAGAAGTCACGTTGCGATCGGACAAATGAAGACCGAAAGAGATATAACTTGGACAATGTTGCCAAGGACATTCTATATAAAACTCTTGATAAGACCATGTTTAATAAAGTCAAATCTTGTAAAACAACCAAAGAGATTTAGGAAAAGCCTAACCTTAATTTGTGAAGGGGCTGACCAAATTAAGGAAAATAAAGTAATTGTTGTTATTCAAAATTTTAAAATTTTAAAATGCTTGCAGGTGAGAGTCTGGATCAGCTGGATGCCAGATTCACAGAGATAACCAATGAGCTATCAGCTCTAGGAAAAGAATATACACAAAAGGAAATATGTATGAAAATTCTAAGGTCTCTCCCAGCTGAGTGGCAAATGAAGATTATGGCTTGGAGACACTCCATGGACCTTACCAGAACATCCAACCATGAGTTGTTCTCTGATCTTAAAGTATATGAGTTCAAGCTAAGAAGAAAAGAACAAGAATATACAGTTGTACCCAAGACATCTGCACTCATGGCTGGTGAATCAAATAGATCTGAATCCAAAGAACCCATAGACCAGAAGGAGATTACCCTGATGGTGAAAAGATTCAACAAGTTTTTTAATAAGAACTACAAGAGAAACAAGGGTGAATCACCTAGAGACACTCAACACCTTCCAAAGCAAGGAGGACAGATCGCCAAGAGAGTGATCATCAAAGGATCAATATCGTAGAGTCAAAAAAGCGTTTACAAAGAGCTGAAAATCTGTGTTGGAATTGCAGACAACCAGGACACTTTGTTGTTGACTATCCCTATCCACCAGTCAACAAGTATAGAAATGAAGAGGAAAGAAAGGTCTTCAGAGAAAGAAGACAAGAAAAGAAGAAAGCCATGTTGGGCCGCAGAGATCACCGACACGGCCAAGTGCAAAGAACCAAAGAAAGTCGGATAGCGGTGAAGGCGACTACTCGATGACACGAGAGGAAGAGGCTTTGATATGCCTCATAGCCAAAGAATAAGGCTCCAAAGAACATGAAGATGAGGTACACTCTAACTAATCTCATTCTGATTCAAGTGATAGTGATAGTGACACAAACACTTCATCACCTACTGATCTTTTTGATTCTATTGGCAAAATGATGAAAGACTTTGAGCACATAAAAACCTCATACACACTTTTAAATGAGGAAAACAACCAACTCAAATGCCAAAACTCACAGCTGACTAAGGAGCTGAGTACTCTAAGTCACATAGCTGATGAGAATACAAAGCTAAAAGTTTGAAATAGCAAAGATCCAAGCAGACTTAGCCGTAATGAAAAAATGGAAAAAGATTTGAAAAATGTGATTACATCATTCACCAAGGCATCTAAATAATGATTCAAAAAGAAAGTGGAGACAAGACATACATTAGATTTAATTCCTTTGTGCATGCACAAGTCCCAAGAGTGGTTATGGAAAAAGGATTCTCAAGCAATGAGGCAATCCAAAAACCCAAAGCACCATATGTTACACCTACACCCACTCAAAAACACAACCACAACCATGCGGCCTTCGATACAAGGAAAAGGCCAAAAACTAATAGAGTATCTTTGAAAGGACACCAAACAAAGTTCAAGAGTCCAAAGTAGACTCCAAATAGTCCATGGGTTTGGGACTCAAAACCCGGGACCCGCCCGCCAAGGAAAAATTAGACCCGGGACTATAAGACCCGCCCCGCCCGCCCCGCCTCAAAACCAAACATTGACCCGCCAAGTATTTTTTTTTAAATTATAATAATTTATATTTTTCTATTTTTGACCAAATTTTCAAAAGTAATCTAATGCCAATAGGTTAAAAAATAAATAAATATAATTATTCAACTTATTATAACTATTTTTTTAGAATTGGCTACTATTAAGATTTTTTTTTAAAAATACTATTAGTATACTACAATAATACTCAACTAATATTTAAAATAAATATTCAAAGTAGAATATTACAAGATATTATATTAGTAAATTAAACTTTAAAAGTAAATAATATTATATTAGTACTCAATTAATATTTTTAAACATATAACACTCAAATTTAAAAATACATAATGCAAAAATATTTCAATATATATTTTAAAATATAGTAAAAATTAATATGCGGGCGGGTCCGGCGGGTTCTATTGGACCGGGACCCGGACCCCGGACGGGTTTTGTAATTTTGGACCCGGACAAAGGACCGGGACCCGCATCCGGCCTAGACACCGCCGTATTTGATGCGGGACGGGTTTTGACCCGCCCCATTGCCATCCCTACTCCAAACAGAAATACTCAGAAAATCTAAACAGAGCTACCAACAACCCCAGAGATTTCAAAAAAGAAAATCATATGATGGGAATGGTAGAAATTACCCCCCAGTCGATTGGAACAATCAAATGAGATATCAACCAAGACCAATGGGATATAAGCCTTCTGCGGCAAAGACCTTAGACTCAAAATAGGTCATTCCCAAGGCAAAAGAACTATAATCGACACACATATGCACCCAAGCACAAAGCCTAATATGCACAAAAGTTCCACTATTATCCCAAGAAAGCAAATGCGCAAACAAACACACAGGCATACAGACAAAAGAGACAGTTGTATGAGCCTAGAGCCCCTAAGCAGTTTTCAAATGTTCACTATGATTATGGAACTGACAGGTGGCAACCTCTTAGAGTCAGATCATTTGGCTATGGTTTGTTGGATTACCTTACAGTGCTAACCCCTTAGGACCCATGCAAGTATGGGTACCTAAAAACTAATTTTCTTGATTGCAGGTTCAAGGAACAGCTGAGTGCCAAGGAACCTGGTACATGGATAGTGGCTGTTCCAGACATATGACATGCAACAAGAAAAATCTTTCAAAGTTCAAGGAAATCGAAGGTGCTAAAGTCATATTTGGAGGAAATAAAGCTCCAGGGGAAATCAAAGGCGCATGATCCATCAAGAAGAATGGACTAGAGATTACAGATGTAGCATATGTTGAAGGTCTCAACTTCAATCTGCTGAGCATCAGCCAACTATGTGACAAGGGCTATAATGTAGGATTCAACATTGGTATTGCCAAATCAAGGATGTTGAATCAAATGAGATAGTGCTACAAGGATAAAGGCAGATAAACATGTATGTAGTGGATTGGTCAACTGCTACACCAAACACATGTCTGATAGCAAAGAGTACAGCCGAATCAAGTTGGCTATGGCACAAGAAGCTGACTCACCTGAATTTCAAGACAATCATCAAGCTTGCAAGGAGTCATCTTGTGGAAGGATTGCCTGACTCAGTGTACAATAAGGAGAGCATACGTGATACATGCCAGATGGAAAAACAAATAAAATCTTCTTTCAAGGACAAGCCAAGTACTTCTTTAAACATGATACTGCACTTATTACATATGGATTTGTTTGGTCTTATTCAACCAACTAGGATTAGTGGAAATAAATATACCTTAGTGGTTGTGGATGATTATTCCAGATACACATGGACTATCTTTATGTGTAAAAAGAAGGAAACATTGCGGAAGCTCCCTCAGCTGATGAGAAGAGTTCAAAATGAGAAGATTCAAACCATTATAAAGATAAGGTCTGATAGAGGAACTGAGTTTGTCAATGGGATCATAAGTTATTGTTCATGAGTTATCAATTGCAAGAACTCCACAGCAAAATGGAGTGGCTGAAAGAAGGAACATAACTCTCAAGGAAGCTGCGAGGATGATGTTAGCTGAAGCTGGATTGCCTAAGAGATTTTGGGTTGAATCCATTAATACTGCTTGTTACACTCAGAATAGGTGTATGATCAACAGGCAGCTGTCCAAAACCCCTCATGAAATTTGGACAGGGAGGACGCCAAATGTTGGATATTTTCATATCTTTGGATGTAAGTGCTTCATTCATAACAATGGCAAGGACAATTTGAAAGCTTTTGATGCTAAATCTGATGAAGGTATCTTTTTGGGATACTCAGATGAGAGTAAAGTTTTTAGAGTGATGAACAAGAGGACTATGATCACAGAAGAGTCTATCCATGTGGTTTTTGATGAACCTAATGTGAATGGAGAAGACATAGATGAGTTAGCTGACAAGATGAATCAACGAACTGTTGAGAAGAGTTATTATGTTGAGGCAGATATAAGAAGACTCAACCCTGATGAAGATGAGATAGCCGAATCTCAAAGACAGCTGGAAGATCTGCAGCTGGATGATGATAAGGAAGCTGTTCAAGACAACTTAGTCATGAGATGACTAAATCCAAAGAGACTTACTCCAACCAGATGGAGATGGCTGAGAGACAATCCACCAGAGCTCATCATTGGAGATATTAGAGAAGGAGTAAGAACCAGATCCAAGACTCCACATGAAACTATGTTCACTTGTTTCATTTCCCAAATAGAGCCTAAAGATGTGTCACAAGCATTGGATGACACATATTAGATTCTAGCTATGTAGGAGGAGCTAAATCAGTTTTAAAGAAACAAGGTTCGGGAATTAGTTCAAATGCCTCACCAAAATGTTATTGGTACTAAGTGGGTGTTTAGAAACAAGATGAATGAAGAGGGATCTGTAGTAAGAAAGAAAGCAAGACTGGTAGCCAAAGGGTATTGCCAAGAGGAATGTATAGATTTTGATGAAACCTTTGCTCTTGTAGCAAGATTGGAAGCAATTATGATGTTTCTTGCTTATGCTGCACACAAGAACTTCACTGTGTATCAAAAAAGAGTGCATTTGTGAATGAACTTTTGGAAGAAGAAGTCTATGTTGAGCAACCTCTAGGTTTTGAGCAGAAAACTATTGGAGATAAAGTCTACAAGCTCAAGAAAACATTGTATGGATTGAAACAAGCACCAAGAGCCTGATATGATACATTGTCCCAGTTTCTTATTAACAATGGATTCACTAAAGGCAAGGTTGATAGAACACTCTTCAGGATTCAAGATGGGGAGAGTGTACTGCTTGTTCAAATTTATATGGATGACATCATCTTTGGATCCACAAACAAAGAGCTGTGTGACAAGTTTTCAAATCTCATGCAAGGGAAATTTGAAATGAGTATGATGGGAGAGCTGACTTTCTTTCTAGATCGCCAAGTCAAGCAAATGAAGGATGAAACCTTTATAAGTGAAACTAAATATACCAGAGATTTAATGAAGAAATTTGGTATGGAAGAGAAGTCATCTGTGAAGATTCCCATGAATATATCAGTCAAAATGGATATGAATGTAGATGGCAAGGTTGTTGATCAAACCAGATATAGAGCCCTCATTGGACCTTTGCTCTATTTAGCAGCAAGTAGGCCATACATCACTTTTTTGTAGGTGTATGTGCCAGATTTTAATCTGGACCAAAAGAAAGTCACATGACTGCAGCCAAGAGAATCATAAGATATTTGAAGGGATGCCAAGAAATTGACTTATGGTATCCAAAGGATGGAGGATTCAAGCTAGTTGGCTACTCAGACTCAGACTATGCTGGATGTAGAGTGGACTTAAAAAGTACATCAGGTACCTGTCAAATGCTTGGAAATAGATTGGAAATAGAACTTTGTCCATGTTGTTAAGCGCTATCATTGAAAAGAATATCAAAACGTAGGAAAAGTGTTTACCGCATGTTGAGTTTGCTTTAATCGTGCTGTTCATTTTGCATCAAAGTTTTCACCATTTGAACTTGTTTATGGTTTTAATCCGCTAACCCCATAGGATTTATCACCTTTGCCTTCTTCTGAGCATGTTAACTTAGATGGGCAGAAGAAAGCTGATTTTATGAAATAGTTACATGAGAAAACAAGATTCAATATTGAACGGCGAACAGAGTAGTACATGGCGCAGGCTAACAAGCATCGTAAGAAGATGGTGTTTAAGCCGGGTGATTGGGTTTTGGTACATATGCGCCCCGAACGATTCCCGGCCCATAGGAAGTCCAAACTACAGCCACGGGGAGATGGTCCATTTCAAGTGCTTGAGCGGATCATGCGTACAAGATTGACTTGTCGGGCGACTATGGGATTACTACTTCTTTTAATGTTGCTGATCTTAGTCTATTTGATGCCAATTCGGATTTGAGGATAAATTATTCTCAAGAGGAGGGGAATGATGAGAATCCATGGACGAAAGACCCAGTAATGGTACCAGTCGGTCCAGTGACGAGAGCTCGAGCAAGAAAGTTCAAGGATGCGCTCAATGGGTTGATTCGCGTCATCAACATTCAAGATTCCACCTCAGACTGAGCAAGCAAAGGATGCCAAGAATGCAAGTCACTTTGCGTCTTGAAGACCTTGTAATCAAGTTCTCATTAGTGTCTTGTATTCGTTTATCTTAGTTAGTCGTAATTTGAATTGTTTTGAGTCGTTTTGTTGTTTGGAGGCCCAGTAGGCCTTTAAGGCCGCATCTTAAGTTGTTATTTTGAAGTTCAGGACGAGCAGGGGTCAAATTCGAGGCAAAGTCGCAGGGGAGTGTTCGACTTGACGCACGGTCAGTGTGTGTGCCCGTGCGTGGTTGCGAAACGAAGTAAGAGTCTTCGACTGACGTGACGTGGTTGCCGGCGCACGACCGTCTTCGACTTGGTGTGCCCGCGCGTTTGTCCGTTTGTCCGGGAATTTTAGGGGTTTTCAGTTTTTGTTTCCTTTTCAGTTTGTGAGTTCTTTCCTAGTAGGGTTAGGGTTTTGGACCCTATATAAAAGAGAACACTTATTTTTTCATTAGTTATCAATTGAGTTAAAATTTTACTCTCAATTGAGTTAAAAGAGAACACTTATTCTTTCCTACTAAGAACACTTATTCTTTACTACTACTACTACTACTACTACTACTAACTACTACTACTACTACTACTACTACTACTACCACTACTACACCACCACCACCACCACTACCACCACCACCACCACCATCACTACTACTACTACTACTACCACCACCACCTACTACTACTTCCACTACCACCACCACCACCACCACCACCACCACCACTACTACTACCACCATCACTACTACTACTACTACTACGACTACTACTACTACTACTACTACTATTTTGATCCACTATATTAGACCAAGAAGATGAAGTTTATCAATCAAACATGAAATTTTACATTCTTCACTAAACTTTGATCCACTATATAATCTATTAATCACTACACAAATAACAATTGTTTTTAAAAAAAAATATTGCACTTCACAGTCAATTTCGCTAATTTGTTGCAAGGTTTAGTGAACATAAAACTTAATGACTTAGTCACGATCTTAGAATGTTAAGAATTTTCTCTTTAATGATGCAAATAAAATAGCTTCTTACATATAATATATAAGCAAATGACTTCAAGAAGGAATATAACTTTAAATATATTTAAATAATATATATTTGTAAAAATAAAAGGTTGGCCTGTAGGAGTCATGCCACTTGACATTGTCCTAAGATCGTGATGGTCTCCCTCCGTGCAGGTTCTGATAGCTCACCACCACCCTAAGATAAAACCCAAGAAGGCCACACACATGTCTTCTATTATGAGCATGATCACAAGAAGACTAACAAATAAGAACTTATCATGTTGCCCAAACAAAAAATAATATCTTGAAGAGTGTAAGAATTTGTAGGTATGTAAGCATGTGATTACCTAACTACACCCCTAAGAACACCTATATATAGGATAGGATTATATTTGTAACAACAAAATTAAATTCAAAATTATTAGCAAATATGGGTCGAAACTTTAAATTGCAAATCACATATTTGCACATATATGGTGGATCGAGTATACCTATTCGCAGCGGAACTATCGATCCACGTAGTCAGGGTTGAGCCCGTCTACAAGCCTCCTTTTGATCCATGATTAAGCCATCTACAAGCCTTCTCTTGATTGAACCATGAACAACGAACGAACCTCGTAGATTGGTTGAACCACGAACAAGATCACGAACCGCCTTTCTTGTTGGTGTAAATAACTACTAGAGTTATTCACTTTGATGTGCACACGATAAACCCTTTGAGAGCTTTGGTGATGCTCCAAGAAGAAAACCATAGAGAGAAATTTTAGGAGAGAGATAATTCTATTCTATGTCGGAGACGATATTTTCCATTGGACCGATATTGTCCGGAGATATATCAATATATATCTCAATCCCATATATCAGTTAGAGTCGTAATGGGAGAGGTTTCTTGATAAACCTCATCTAAATAGGACTCCCTATTATTTCAAATATTGATGCAACTTAATTGCATCCAATAAAAACAATGGACTATTATGGGGTGTTACAAAATTTATTTGGAGAGTTACAAAATTCAATTCATTTGAATAAATTCAATGACCATTGGGAGTTTTAAAACTTAAAATTGTAATAGTAGATGCTCCTCCTGGAGGAATACACCATGTGTAGTTTTTTGTTTCGTAGTTGCATGCAATACACGCCTATTGTCTGTGATGGTGTGTGGATTTGTCTATATTCACAATATATTTATGGTAGTTATTCACATGGAGTATTCCTCCAAATGCAGTATGGATAAAACCTTGGGCATACATGGAGACATTTGCCTTATTAAGTAGGCACACAACGATGACACGCCTCCCTATCCTTTTTAATTGGAGGCGCAATTGTAGATTGTGTTTGAAACCAAAATTACTACCGAGAAATAATATTTTATGCACCTAGACCATAAAAATATTTTATTTTGTTATGCTGTCGGAATTAGTTTCGACACCTATTCCTCTAATTCCCCAACTACCAATTCTTGTTAGTTAATAATCTCGTTTGGAATAAGTTTTTGGGTAAATCTCACTTTACCCCCTATATTCTCATTGAATATCACTTTGCCCTCTTGTACTTTTAATTGTATCACTTTACCCCCTTATACTCTCAATTTGTATCACTTTACCCCTTTATACTATTAAAATACCATTTTATAATGACCTAATTGTCCCTACAATTCTTTTTAAATTTATGTAATGACATTAAACTCATATAAGTTTATTGTTTTTAATATTTTTTTCTATTTATTAAATTTGATACAATTCCTATTAAATAACTATATTGTAGGTTATATTTTGTTAATTAATATATTTGTACATATTTATATTTTTCATCATAAATCTAAAAATTGTGTATTATATTGTAGATTATATTTTGTAAATGCAAACTATTAGTATGAGTTTCTCATTATAAATGAATGGTAATAGAATAATTTAAAAAATATATAGATTATTGTATAGCCATATTCAATATATTATGTTAAATTTAAGAATATTCAATTTTGTATTTATAAAATTAGCCACTAAAATTAATATATTTTCTATTTAGCATACTTTTTATTATTCAACCATAAATTGAAAAATTGTTAAGAGTATTTCACATCTTTAATAAGAATGTATTAGATATATTATATAGTATTAAGTTTGTGATGAATCAGAAATTTAAAGTATAATTAGCTAATATAAAATAACATATTATATATTAATTTAATAAGCACTACAATAAAGTTAAATAATTAGCAACTAAATATAAAATATAAAAAATAAATAATTTTAATATTAATTAATTGTTAATTAATCAAGTTATGAAAGTTAATTTAAAAAAAATCACAAATGTATTAATATTAAATACTTTTAAAATAATTTTGCTATGTTACTAAAACTAATAGGTAAGGATAAAATGGTTATTTTTGTATTATGTGAATACAAAATAATATTATAAAAGTATAAGGGGGTAAAGTGATACTAATTGAGAGTATAACTATATAAGTGGGTAAAGTGATACTCAAGAAGTATATAGGTGGTCAAAGTGAGATTTACCCTAAATTTTTGGCACAAGATTGGAGAATTGTTTTGGATGTGTTCTCCTACACACTTTTTAAAATTTATGACTGTATTTGTGATGTGTAGTTAGAAATTACTGAAAATGTTATGAGAAATAGTACTAAATATGCAATCCAAATAAGACAGATTGTAGTAACAAATAATTATATTATTATTTAAAATATCAGAAGAAATAGTAATATTTATTCAATTTGTGTATGTAGTGCTAATTTTTTTTCTTAGTATTAATTTTGGCCTCAGGCACCTAAAAATGCATTTTTTAAAATTAATTTGGCAAATGCTTCCATGCATGCCCTATTTTGACAAATTTGGTTGAGTTTTGCCACAAAAGGCAAGATGTCCGTCAATACTAATGGCATGACATCAATAGTACTGAGTACCATCATTTTTCTTAGTTTTATCTTTGAAATGACTACAAAACTTTTTATCGACTCTTTTTATCTGAAAATATCATTAGAGAATAAAATAATATAATAAATATAAATTGAATAAGTGAAATGTTATTAATTATTACACTAAAAGTAAAACACTAAAATGATTAAGTGTGGCTGTGGGGCTGGAAGCATCAAGTATTTTTATAATTATTTATTCATTTTATTTGGCTCTGGGGTATAGGTTTGGTGGAAAAGGAGGGTACGTCTTTATTCGCCCAAGATTCGATCTGATCATATAAATATAAACGGTGGCGCTATTTGTCCCCAAAATTTAATTAATACACTCTATTCTCAATATTTACAAAAATATCATATGTTAAAAAGACTATGATATCCTTAATAAAATAAAAGCAGTGACACGATCAAAAAAACCTGATTTTTTTCAAAATAAGCTTCAAAAAAAGCTAGTTAAGCTGTTTTTTTCCAGCTTTTTTTTTTTCGAAAAAAGCTTATTTTTTCCACTGTTTTATTTTCCAAAAACGCTAGAAACAACTTTTTTTCTCCAAAAAAAACTGTTTTTTTCCAGCTTTTTTTCTCGAAAAAAGCTGATTTTTCAAGTTAGGGTTTTTTAGTTTGGAGGGTAAAATTGGAAATATAGGCGTGGTGTATTTAGTAATTAGATGAGTTTGTAAAATAGGGATGGGTTGTATATGAAATATGGTGTATTAATCAAATATGGGGTGCAAATTGCGCAACCCAAATATTAAATATATTGAGGACATTTTTAAAAATGTGTCAAAAATCGTATATTTTATTTATTCAAATGCAAACACATGAGCCACTTTAAGCCAGTGTGAGAAATGGAGAGAAAACCAGTAACTAAGCATAAACCATTTCAGATTTGACTAACAAATATTTTCTAACTGTTGGCCCCCTTGCCTTGACCATGTCTTATATAAACTCCATTCATCGTCTATCATCATCATCATCATCATCATTTTATACTGTCAACCCACCACCAACACCAAAACTTCTGTTGAAAAATATCAGCCATTTCCTACCAACTCAATATCCCAGAAACTACCCAAGACTTGCAGTTATGGAGCTCAACACATTTCAGGCACCAACAAGGTAAACCAGAACAATCATTTGAAACACTAAATAGTGGACAATGACACAATGTTGATTTATGAGCTTTTTTTTTTTTTTGTGATTTTGA
This sequence comes from Rehmannia glutinosa, assembly GCA_016081115.2. Taxonomy (NCBI): domain Eukaryota; kingdom Viridiplantae; phylum Streptophyta; class Magnoliopsida; order Lamiales; family Orobanchaceae; genus Rehmannia; species Rehmannia glutinosa. The sequence goes on from CM071930.1 coordinate 35,027,151, forward strand.
AGGTATGCAGTGGTTACCGGAGCAAACAAGGGCATTGGTTTTGAGACAGTGCGGCAGCTTGCAAACGCCGGCGCCACCGTTGTCTTAACGGCCAGAAATGAGAAGAGGGGAATAGAAGCCACAAAGTTGCTGCAAGAATCAGGTTTGTCCAATGTGATTTTCCATCAGCTTAATGTTCGAGATCCACAAAGCATACAATCTCTGGCCAAGTTCATAACCACACAGTTCGAGAGACTCGATATTTTGGTAAGAATGATTAATGATTTCTATAAGTTTTACTAGACAATCTCTCATAAATCAAGACATTCATATATTGGTTCGGTTTGGTAATGGTGAAACCGAAATTTTATAGGAAAACAAATTTAAGTTAGCTTGGGCATTTCATCAAACACCACAAGTGCATTATTTTGGTTAAGAAAACACAGAAGATTCATAAATCTTTGTCATTTCCTTCAGCCACTATTTTCATCAACAACCAAACAATAATTAATAAACACGATATAGAAATCAAGAACTGAATACCAAACGGTATTTCGATTTCGATATTCAATACATACGTAATTTTCGGTATCGGTGTGAGCAACATATTCTTGATGGAATTCAAACAAAGTTGGTTGAGATTATCTGAATTTAGAGATTAGTGCGATGAGATTGAATAATTATTGACTCGAAATAAAATTTTGACTGCTCAATTTGATGATTCCTGCAGGTAAACAATGCTGGAGCTTCTGGGGTACAAGTTGATGAAGATGGCCTAAGAGCTTTAAATATTGACCCTGCAACATGGGTAATTAATTATAGTACTATTAAATTACTTTTTCAGCATCCTCATTGACAAACCTATAGATTATAATTGTTTATCTCTGTTTTTCCTCTTCCAACCAATGCAGCTAGCAGGCAAGGCAGTGAACATGGTTCAAGATGTTATGAAAACAACCTATGACACCGCAAAAAGAATGCATTGACACAAATTACTATGGTGTCAAGAATGTAACCGAAGCCCTTCTTCCTTTGCTACAATGCTCTACCTTAGGAGCAAGAATTGTGAATGTCTCTTCACTAAGGAGTGAATTAAGTGTAAGCATATTTCTTTTCTGCATACAACTACTCAATCTGTACTAGGGGTGGCAATTCGTGTTCGGGTTCGCGTGTCGCGTCGAGACATAAATTAATTTTATTCATTTCAGATTGTCAATCCTAACCCGATATGTTTAATTATTTGTGTCAGATTTATCAACTCTAACCTCACCTGTTGAATAATTCTGAGTAGATTTTTCAACCCTAACCCAACCTGTTTAATGATTAGTGTCAGATTTCTCAGCCCTAAAACGACTTGTTTATTATTCGTGTTTTTCGGGTTCACCCAAATGACCTGCATATTTCAAAATATAAATACCCATCTATTTATATGTGGGTTATATGGGTTGTATGAGTTCATTTTAATCAGAAAATTATATTTATATACATGTAATAATTTTTTAAAATTCAATCATTATGCTAACAACATATTCAATAAAAATATGGCAAAAAACAAAATAATAACAGCACAATCGGGTCAAACGGGTTAATCGTGCCATTTCAAGTTAACCATAACCCGATATGTTTATCATTCGTGTTATTCTGGTCCAACCTGATTCTTACCCTATTCCGCTTATATTGTGTTAGGTTCGTGTTGTGTTAAATTGACACCCCTAATATGAATCGGAGAATCTAATGCAACAGATGATCGTATCTATCTGTTTGTTTTTCTTATGCAGCGTATACCTAACGAGCGGACAAGAAAAGAACTCGGAGACATAGAAACTCTAACAGAAGAGAAAATCGACAGAATACTGCAAAAATTCCTGCATGATTTGAAACAAGATGCACTTGAAGCCAATGGATGGCAAAAGATGCTACCGGCGTACAGCATATCCAAGGCCACCCTAAATGCATATACCAGAGTTCTTGCTAAGAAGTATCCTAAAATGTGTATAAATTGTGTGCATCCAGGATATGTTAACACAGATATCAATTGGCATACTGGGACGATGACGGTGGAAGAGGGAGCTGAAGGGTCTGTGATGTTAGCATTACTGCCCGAGGGAGGTCCAACCGGTTGCTATTTTGATCGAACCCGTTTGGCTGAGTTTTGATTTCTCCATTCTCAAACAAGAATTATTTGAAATGGATCTATCTATCTTCTGCATGTTTAATGTAATTTGAGTTCCTTTATTAGGATTCTGAAATAAGAAAAGTATCTGATCTTGTGACAATTTCTAGTTTAAATGTTCTGATGTCTTCACTTGTCTTTCTGACAAGAACAGTGTACAAGTAGTGTAGTATTGCAAGGACCTGGTGAACTTTTTTGTTTGTTTGCTTCTTCTTCTTATTTTTTTTTTTTGGTTGAGTTTGTGCTTAAACAAACACCAAATTGAAAAATCCATCCCTCTCCCATTGCAAGGTCTTGAAATCAGACCAAGCTTTGACTCTCCTCTGTTAGATAAATGTTTTTATCAAGATTTTGATGATTTTGTTTAAATGAGTTTTTATACCAAAACAATGTTTTTATATGTTGTCCAAATACTCATAAATGATTTAAAATATTTTTACTAATTTTTGGAGTATTTCTTAGTATTTATTATTCGATAAAAATGGACAACACTTTTGATGGTTTTGTTTAAATCGATTTTTATACCAAAACTATGTTTATAAATGTTGTCCAAATACTCCCAAATAATTTAAAATGTTTTTACTAATTTGCTGGAAACTGTTCTTTGTGTTCTTGGTCTATATTTTCACACCCACCCAACATAAGATCCTCCTTGTGCTTAGGGATGGCAATGGGTAGGATTCGGGTAGGATTCTATATCCTCCATCCCCATACCCATTTATTATATTCATACCCATACCCATACCCATCGGGTATTCAGTTTTCATACCCATCCCCATACCCATCGGAGGATCGGGTATTCATACCCTACCCATACCCTCTTACCACTTACAATTGTATTTTTTTCAAATTTTAGTTATTTCTTTTTTTAAAGAGAAATTTGAGTTATTTAAATAAAAATGTAGATATTTACTAAATTCTTAAGGAAACAATAAGGCAAAAAGAATATAGATAAGAATTAGCGAACTATATATTATAAAAATATAGCAAAATATTAAAAAGGATTAAACAAAAGTGTTAGTGGATTAGTAGATTTTGGTTGAGACTTGGGGAAAAATCATTTTCTTTAAATATAAATAAATAGAGTTGTATAAATAAATAAATATATGTAAAATATTATAAATAAATATATATGTAGATATATTATATATATTATTATTATTTAATCGGGTATCGGGTAGGGTATGGGTAGGATGTACCTAGACCCACCTCCATACCCATACCCGAAAATACCCATACCCACGTACCCATTTATTTAATCGGGTACAAAACTACCCTCCATACCCTCCTCCGTTAGGGTCGGGTATCAGATCCTCCGTCGGGTTCGGAGGAAATTGCCATCCCTACTTGTGCTTCCTAGAATATATTTGAAATTTATTAAATACTTATATGTTCTTTTATGTAAGTTTAAAACGCAACTATACACTTACTCAAAATATGGTTCAACCTCTTCACAGTTTTGAAATACGAACCATTGCGTCGTATTGAACTCCTCCTCTAATAATTCCACAAACTTTGTGGCTCCAAAATGATGATATTTTTGTGAGAAGATTATTAGACTATCATCAACTTCTATGTCATTAGTTCGCTCTTCTCGGTTAAATTAGTCTCAATTCGCCGCAAGTACATCGAGCAAAAAGTTAAACACTCTTTAGCGATGTATGCTTCTACAACTGAACCTTCTGGATGAACTTTATTGTGTACATTCTGCTTCAAGTCACATAATGATCTAAAAATAAAAGTAAAAAATGAAACAGTAAACATGAGTTGGAGTATTTCTTAAAGTTTATTTTTGATAAAAATCGGACAACATTTCAAAGTGGAGGTCGGCCCAATCGCCCAAATCGTCGACCAGGTACATGAAGGAAAGAAAACACGAAACAACTTACATGTCTTGAAAAAGAGGAGGGGGACCGGTCCGAGGGAGAGGGCGACCAGGGCCGCACCTCGGCGGCCCAGGTCAACTCCCCTTCGACCGTCGCACTCCCCCTGCAACCCCTACCGGATCGCACTATTTTTTTCAAACGGTGAAATCTTCAACAGGGCAACCGGTCGCCCTATGCTATTTTGTGACAGCAAAATTCCAACCGTTGCAATTTGTGACAGCAAGATTTGCTTTTCAATTTTGTACAATATTTCTATGTTGGGAGCCTATGTTGGGAGCCTATGTTGGTGAAGACTTCCCTATAAATAGAGGATAAATTGAAGACACAAAAGACAACAAAACAAGCAATCACACAACAAGAAAAATCTGCAAATTCTCCAAAGCTTTCTTATTTCATATTCTTGTTGTAATAAGCCTAAGTTCTTGTACTTGCACAATCTTGAGGTCTATGCTTTTATTCTTGATTACACTTGCACTCAAAGTTTGTATACTTCATTATTGAGTTGTAATCTTGATTTTTGTCATCATTCAACACAAGACATCCTTGTGAGTATTCTTGTGGTAAGAATACACTTGGGTGATATAGGTGATAGGTGTTTGAAGAGTGTGGTACTCTTCAAAGGTGGTGAAGGAAGATTGTGGTAATCTCCTTGAAGGTGTTGTAAGAGGATTGTGGTAATCCTCAAGGTGGTGTTGTATTAATTTTGGAAATTAATAATTTTTTTTTTTTCCGAAATCCATCCCTGAGATCTTTGGGGTGGTAGAGCACGTAGTCCCTAGGTGGGGTGAAGCTCTTTAAATCAACGTGTGTTGTTTAATTTCCGCATTTACATTATTGTCATTTACTTGTTCATTCGAAAAAGAGGGTGATTTGCGAAAAATCGGCATAATCTATTCACCCCCTCTCTGATTATCGTGAGCATTGGACTAACAAGTGGTATCGAGCCAAACTCTTTGGCTAGCTCGTTCCGAGTAAAGAGGAAAGATCCATGGCTACGAATGAAGTTTATCTCACCACCGCGCCTCCACCAACAAGCCACTACTATTCGACGCCAACAACTACGCATTTTGGAAAGACCGCATGGAGTGCTTTCTACAAGGGTGCGGATTTGATATTTGGAATGTGGTCATTGAAGGAGTTGCTCAACCAACAACAAAATTGGAGGATGGGACCACGACTCCCAAGCCGTTCAAGGAGTGCGATGAAAATGACAAGAAGGCTTTCTCCCTAAACGGTAAGGCCTTAAATATTTTGCATTGCTCTCTTACCGCCACCGAGTATAATCGCATAAGAGGCATAAGGTCGGCTCATGAAGTTTGGGAAAAATTAGAAACCATCTATGAGGACACAAAGAAAGTGAAGTAAGCAAGAAAAACAATGCTTGTGAAAGACTTTGAAAATTTCAATATGCATGATGGTGAAAGCATATCAAAAATGGTGGAAAGGCTTGACAACATTGCCAATCCTCTTGTCGCTCTTGGAAATGTCATCTCTGAAGAAGACAAGGTGACCAAGGTATTGAACGCCCTTCCCGGCTCATGGTCCGAAAAGGTGACGGCTATCACGGAAGCACAAAATCTCGAGACACTCAAATTCGATGAGCTCGTGGGAAATCTCCTCATCTATGAAGTATATCTTAAGGAGAGGAAAAATTCTCAACCAACCACCTCTAAACCGGGTATGCAAATTATTCCTAAAGGCTTAGCATCTTCTTCAAATAATGCATATTATGCTAGTGATGAGGATGACGAGGAAAGCAGCTGACTCTTGTCCGAAAATTTGCAAAATTTGTCAATAAAAATAAGGCAAGAAAGCCAAGAGACAATTCTTGCTTTAAATGCGGAAAATCCGGGCATTACATAGCCGATTGCCCAAAACTAGCGGAAGAGGAGCAAAAGAAGAAAAAGCCTTTTCCGAAAAAGAAGGCTTTAAATGCGGATGTCATGACTTGGGATGAACTCCTTGCCACAACCGACGAGGAAGGAGAAACCGAACATGGTTTAATGGCCGTGAAGCGATGACAATAACGAGGTATTTTCAAATGCTTCATCCTCCTCTCTAGTTGATGAATTACAATGCGATTTTGATGAATTGCAAAATGAATTTCAAAATTTAATTGTTAAATACAAGAGTTTGAAAAAGGAGCATAAAGAGCTTAAACTAGAAAAAGGATAAATTGTTTACTTCTTATGAATCTCTTGATAAAGCTCATGCTATTACTCTTACTAAAGTCCGTACTCTTGAAACCGAAAAACAATCGCTCACTAATGATCTTGAATGTTTGAAAAAGATGTGCATCGTTTTAACTTAAGTACGGATAAAGTGACAAAAATTTTAGATGCACAGAGAGGTGAGCATTCAAAACAAGGACTTGGTTACAAACCATTTCAAAAAGTCTTTAAGAAAAATAACCAAGTCCGACCTTTGTGCGTCTAATAGTGCCCATGATCTTATTTGTTTTTATTGTGGTAAAGTTGGTCACTATGCTAGCCATTGTAAATTGAAGTATAATTTTAGCTTTGTTTGGAGACCCAAAGGTCTCAAGGCTAACCCCTATGGACCCCAAAACTATAGGGTACCTAAAAATAATTCTTTTGTAGGGTATAGGGGCTATAACAACTATGGAGGATTCAAAATGGCTCGTGGACAGCGGATGTTCACGCCATATGAGCGGAAGGAGAGAACTTTTTACCAACATCAAGCTCCAAGAAGAGGGTATGGTCATGTTCGGCAATGGCAAAGGAAAAATCATTGGCAATGGAGACATTGGTAACTCTTCTTTCTCTCTTAGTAATGTTTTATTAGTAGAAGGGCTTAAGTTCAATTTGATAAGTGTTAGCCAACTTTGTGATTCAAATTATGTTGTTTCATTTACTAAAGAAAAATGCCTTGTTCTTAAAAATGATAAAATTATTTGTGAAGCTAGTAGAAAAGGCAATCTTTACAAAATTTGTACAAGTGACTTGGTTAGTCAAAATGTTTCTTGCCTTGTTGCCAATAATGATTTAACTAGCTTATGGCATAGTCGACTTGGACATGTTGGATACAAAAATTTAAAAGAAATTTACAAAAATAAACATGTCAAAGGACTACCCAAGTTAAATTTTGAAAATCTTGGCTTATGTGACACTTGTCAAATGAACAAATTAGTTAAAAGTAGTTTCAAGCCTAAAAATGAAATTTCCACAACCAAGCCTCTACAACTACTTCATTTAGATTTGAATGGGGATATTGGAGCGACAAGTCTAAGTGGAAAAAATTACACTTTTGTTATAGTTGATGATTTTTCTAGATATACTTGGACTCTTTTTTTGCTAATAAAAAGCGTCTGCCGTTAATGAGTTTGTTAAGTTGTGTAGACTTATTGAGAATGAAAAGGAAGATACTATAAAGTCTATACGAAGTGATCGAGGTGGAGAATTTGATGGTGAATTTCGAGTTTTATGTGAAACTAAAGGACATGCTCATAACTTTTCGGCTCCAAGGACACCTCAACAAAATGGAGTAGCCGAAAGGAAAAATCGGACTCTTCAAGAGATGTGTCGTTCAATGCTCAACGAATTTCACTTCCAAAATATGTTTGGGCGGCCGTAAGTACCGCTTGCTATGTCATTAATCGAGTTTATCTTCGTCCTAAAATGAATAAAACTCCATATGAGCTTTGGAAAGGAAGAACTCCAAATATTAGTTATTTCAAAATATTTGGATGTAAATGCTTTATTTTGAATACTAAGGATCAATTGGACAAACTTGATCCTAAGGCCGATGAAGGAATATTTATGGGGTATTCAACCAAGAGCAAAGCATATCGGGTTTATAATAAGACTAGTATGGTTGTTGAAGAATCCATCCATGTCAAATTCAATAAAGCTTCGGGTGTTGAAACTATACCCAATGATGAAAGTGATGAAGAGAATATTGTTGAACCAATTGTTCAAAATAATGCTCAAAATGATCAACCTTCTACTTCAAATGATCAACCTTCTAGCTCAAATGTTCCTCAAGAAGACAAAGGTGATACTTCGAATCTTCCCGTAGCATTGAAATTTAAGGGAGATCACCCAAAAGATCTTATTATTGGTGACCCCCTTGATAAAGTAATGACTCGAAGAAATTTTGCCGAGAAAGCTCTTATATCTCAAAAAGAGCCTAAAAATGCTAAGGAAGCTATTGAAGATGAGGATTGGTTTTTAGAGATGCAAGAGGAGTTGAATCAATTTGAAAGGAATGATGTATGGGAATTAGTACCTTGTCCTCCATCTCAAACAATTATTGGTACAAAATGGGTATTTCGGAACAAACTTGATGACCAAGGCAATATTGTTCGAAACAAAGCAAGGTTAGTAGCTCAAGGTTATTGTCAAGAAGAAGGTATTGATTATGATGAAACATTTTCACCCGTAGCACGTTTAGAAGCTATTCGCATTTTACTTGCCTATTCTTATTTTAAAAATTTTAAGCTTTACCAAATGGATGTTAAATCCGCTTTCTTAAATGGTATTATTCAAGAAGAAGTCTATGTAAAACAACCTCCGGGGTTTGAAAATTTTTCTAGGCCAAATAATGTTTTTAAACTTACGAAGGCCTTGTATGGTTTAAAACAAGCACCTCGTGCATGGTATGATAGACTTAGCTCTTTCCTTTTGCAAAATGGATTTATAAGAGGTAAAGTTGATACTACTCTCTTTGTTTTTGAAAAAGGGCAAGATTGCTTATTAGTGCAAATTTATGTTGATGATATTATCTTTGGTGATACTAATGAATCTTTGTGCAAGAAATTTTCTAAATTAATGCAAGGTGAATTCGAGATGAGTATGATGGGGGAGCTCAATTTCTTCCTTGGACTTCAAATTAAGCAATGCCAAGAAGGAATATACATTTCTCAATCAAAGTATACAAAAGAACTTCTAAAGAAGTTCGGAATTGAAGAAGGAAGAACCGTCTCTACACCAATGGCAACAAATGTCAAGATAGACAAAGATGAAAAAGGCAAGTCGGTTGATGAATCCAAATATCGAGGTATGATTGGTAGTTTACTTTATTTAACCGCAAGTAGACCGGACATTCTTCATGCCGTATGCCTATGCGCTCGTTTTCAAAGCAATCCCAAAGAATCTCATTTAAGTGCCGTTAAAAGGATTTTTCGATATTTGAAAGGCACTATTCAATATGGTTTATTTTATCCAAAGAATGAAATTTTTTCTCTTAAAGGTTATAGTGATTCGGACTATGCGGGAAATATTGATGATCGGAAAAGTACTTCCGGATCATGTCAATTTTTAGGCGATTGCCTAGTATCTTGGTTTTCAAAGAAACAAAATTGTGTTTCACTTTCAACGGCCGAAGCCGAATATATTTTCGCAGCATTTTGTTGTACTCAACTTCTTTGGATGAAACAAACTTTAGCGGATTATAAATGTTCTTTTGAAAATGTTCCTATCTTTTGTGATAACATATCCGCTATAAATATTGCTCAAAACCGGTTCATCATAACCGTATTAAACATATTGAGATTCGACATCATTTTCTAAGGGAATGTGTCTCAAAACGAAAAATTGAGATATCTTTTGTACCATCTCAAAATCAATTAGCGGACATTTTTACTAAACCGCTAACTTCCGAGACTTTTGCATCAATACGAGCTCGGTTAGGCATAATGCATATTGAATGAGGTCTATGATTGCATTTTGCACGTTTTTAAAACTTAGGGGTGAAAAATCGGATTTTTGGTTGAAAATTCGGATTTTGGAAATTCTATCAAAATCTTGTTGAAGAGGTTGAGGGCAACCGTCGCCCTCAACGTCGATCGGTCGCCCTCAACAATGACCGATCGTCCGTCAACAAATTTTGGTTAAATTCGGTTCTGTCTTCAGTTTCAGCCATTGTGGCTTATTTTGTCTATTTTTCGTCCCTTCGCCAAATACACTAAAATTCACTTCAAATGTATTTTCTTGTATATGTTTCATTTTTGGACTTCATTAAGCTCGATTATCATCATCATTGCTCATCTTTACCGAATAAATGGTAAGAATTCTACTCCATTTGCTCAATTGGGTTGAACCCTTGAGATTTTGACTTATTTGCAAAATTCTTGATGCTAGTTTCATATGAATGTGATGAGCTTAATATTTATGATGTATTGAATGTTGTTTGAACTGAATTGGTGATGAAAATTTTTGGCTTAAATGAATTTCAAAGGCGTTATATACTTCTAGTTTTATTCGACGCACGCCAAGTGTTCGACAAAATGTTTCAATGAAAAATTCATCACCTACGTGATTCTCTCGATTTGAAAAGTCATATAAATTTATAGAGATCATGTTTTATCAATCAAATGAGCTTTTGCAAGTCAATTGATCAATTTTTCCCTTTTATTTGGAATTTAAGCTTCAATTTTCAATAAGCTCGATAAATCGATAAATTTGCGTAATTTGATATGAATATATGATGTTTTTATCGTGCTAACATTCTTTTTGATGATTCCAAAGGGGAGAAACAGAAAAATGCTCATACGCTCAAAGAAGCGAAAATAAGCTTGCAAGAAAAGCTATAAGCTAGGGCTCTTGAAAGCCATAAGTCAGAACAATACTTAGTCCATGTGATGTATTATGGACTTTTATGCTTGACTAATGATGTCTTGTGACAGGGGAGCTTAAAAGCTCATGAAATTCAAGCTTAAGTTGTAAAAGCTAAGCTTTTAGCTTCTAGTTGGTTGCTTTTATACTTGTTCATTATATGCATGTTGATAGGGGGAGCTTGTGCTTAAATGTTTTTGACAAATTTTTGCTCCTATCCTTGTGTGCTTGTACTTATGATTTATCTTGCTTGTAATGGATTTTTGTTTTAGACCGGAAAACTGTTTTGTTTTCAAAATCGACCTTCTAAAATTGTTTTGGTTTGTAATCATCAAAAAGGGGGAGTTTGTTAGATAAATATTTTTATCAAGATTTTGATGATTTTGTTTAAATGAGTTTTTATACCAAAACAATGTTTTTATATGTTGTCTAAATACTCCTAAATGATTTAAAATGTTTTTACTAATTTTTGGAGTATTTCTTAGTATTTATTATTCGATAAAAATAGACAACACTTTTGATGGTTTTGTTTAAATTGATTTTTATACCAAAACTATGTTTATAAATGTTGTCCAAATACTCCCAAATGATTTAAAATGTTTTTACTAATTTTTGGAGTATTTCTTGAAGTTTATTTTTGATAAAAATCGGACAACATTTTTAAATTGGAGGTCGGCCCGTGCGCCAGCGTCGACCGTGCACGAAGGAAAGAAAACATGAAACGAACTTACAGTCTTGAAAAAAGGGGGGGACCGGTCCGAGGAGGGGCCGACCGCCGCACTGGGCGGCCGGTCGACCCCCTTCGACCGTCGCACCCCCCGCAACCTCTACCTACGGATCGCACTATTTTTTCAAACGGTGAAATCTTCAACAGGGGGCAACCGGTCGCCTATGCTATTTTGTGACAAAAAATTCCAACCGCTTACAATCTGTGACAAGATAAGATTTGCTTTTCAATTTTGTACAATATTTCTACATCTTGTGATCTTCTTTTTGTAGATAAAAGTGAAGATAGAGGAGCCTATGTTGGGAGCCTATGTTGGTGAAGACTTCCCTATAAATAGAGGATAAATTGAAGACACAAAAGACAACAAAACAAGCAATCACACAACAAGAAAAATCTGCAAAATTCTCCAAAGCTTTCTTATTTCATATTCTTGTTGTAATAAGCTGGTTCTTGTACTTGCACAATCTTGAGGTCTAGGCTTTTATTCTTGATTACACTTGCACTCAAAGTTTGTATACTTCATTATTGAGTTGTAATCTTGATTTTTGTCATCATTCAACACAAGACATCCTTGTGAGTATTCTTGTGGTAAGAATACACTTGGGTGATATAGGTGATAGGTGTTTGAAGAGTGTGGTACTCTGCAAAGGTGGTGAAGGAAGATTGTGGTAATCTCCTTGAAGGTGTTGTAAGAGGATTGTGGTAATCCTCAAGGTGGTGTTGTATTAATTTTGGAAATTAATAAAAAAAAAATTTCTTTTCGAAATCCATCCCTGAGATACTGGGGTGGTAGAGCACGTAGTCCCTAGGTGGGGTGAAGCTCTTTAAATCAACGTGTGTTGTTTAATTTCCGCATTTACATTCTTGTCATTACTTGTTCATTCGAAAAAGAGGGTGATTTGCGAAAAATCGGCATAATCTATTCACCCCCCCTCTAGATTATCGTAGCCACTTGGACTAACATCCTCAACTCATTATTCTGCCCCAATTCCCAAGTTATCAGTTTAGGAATGATAAATGCTTTTATTGAAGGAGGAATGTGCCAGAATTCATCCAGCATGTTGGGCGGGCTATCATTGTGCAATACCTAAATTATGTACCCCTTACCTTAGCTTTTGGGGTGATTTTTATCCAATACTATTTTCCATGGTATCAAAGCAGGGAAATTACAAAATTGGTCCTATGAGTTGGCCTCTTTTGGAGATTTAGTCCAGTAATTTGTGTTAATGTTGACATGTTTGCCATGTCATATTAATTTAGTTTTGCCTTTTCCTGGAAGTTAGTTTTATAACTAAAAATCTGTCACTTTTATGCAGTTATTTAGACAAGTTTTTAGACAGATTTTTCCAGCATTTTTGGAATAGAAACTAACCTCTAATATATGTCTTCTTTTAGTTAGTGCATTGTGTTTATTGACAGGTTTTCAGAAGTTGTTTTAACTTCTATTTAAAGTGGATGGATATAAAAAAATCTGCAGAATTTTTTTCTGAAGAAAAATAGCATTAGATTTTTAGAAGGATTGATCAAGTTTTCACCAAAGGTGTTTAAGTTTGCGGCCCAAAAGCATAATTGTCGCAAATACTATTTAGGGAATTGTTTTTAAGCAACTTGAACTTTACGAGTTTTTGATTGCAACTTAAAATATTTTTTTTATTAATAGCAACCTAAATTACGTGTTTTTTCGATTGCATCCTCCGATTTTGCCGGAATAGGAATATTTCGGGTATATTTCCTTCATGTGCGCTAAAATGTTAAATGGACGAAAATACCCTTAAGGAAGGAGGCATGCAACGCACGTGAAGGGAATATACCTGAATAATTCCGATAGTCGAGGAGGATGTTGTTGGAAAAACGCATAATTGAGGTTGCTATTAATAAAAAATATTTTAGTTTGCGTCTGTAAAAACTCGTAAAGTTCAATTACTAAAAAAATTCCCTACTTTACTACACCTTTCTTTTGAGATTTTTCTCTTTTGTATTTTTGTGAGATTCTTTGTCATATCTTGAGTGCAAGAGTGAATAGATCGAAGATATCTCATTATTGCATGGAATGTATTTTTATTGAACAAGACTAAAAGAAAGTTTTTGTCTTGTTCTTTTGTTGTATTTTTTCTTTACACTTCATCTAATGAATTTTTGCCTTATGGGTATCGCATTTTTAAATATCCTGTTTGTTATTTATGTTTTTCATTATTTTACCTCTTTTGTTCATTTGTTCATTATTTTAATTTTACATTTTTTGTTGTTTTATGTCTTCCGTTGTGCATTACACTAAGTGTTGCCAACACTTTACGTAACACTTATCATTATGTACATAAGAATTCAAACTTTGAATTCTTTCAATTGGCATCAAGTCTTCACTATATCTTTACTAAGTGTAATCTATGTAATTTTGCGGTGATTTCTCATGGATGTTCAAGGAAATTCTTTGGTCCGGCCTACAATTCTTGTGGCCCAAATTATTCTTCTTTGGAAGGAAGCGGAAAAAAATTAGAGCCTATCAAATTTCTTGATGGCGTGCGTGCTGATTTTACTCAACTAATAGGACTCTCTCCTAAAGTAATTGGTCTTTGATGGAGATACGATTATGAAACGTGAAATTGACTGGTCAAATGATGAGATCCATATAGCACGATTCAATTATAAGGCATTAAATGCAATATTTGACATGTCTTTGTTCAAAGTAATTTCTAAGCGTAATTGGACCAAAGATGTTTGGGATGCCTTGCAACTACATTGGGAAGGGACTCATGGTATTTGTAGAACCAAGTTGAGATTACTCACAAACAAGTTTGAAATTTACGGATAGATGAAGAAGAAACAATTGCTTCTTATAATATCAAAATTTGTGATATTGTTAATGAGGCAAAAACACTTAATGATCTTATTAGAATGAAAGACTATAGAGTAAAGTGATGAGATCTCTTCAAGAAAGATTTAATGTCAAAATTTATACTATTGAAGAGACCAAAATTACCGATATTCTTAAATCACGATGAACTTATTGATATTTTACAAACTTTTGATTTAAATTTGGCTCAACAAGTGGAGCATCAGACACGTGACAAAGTGAAAAGTATAGCATTTCAAACTCAATCGAGGAAGGTCAATCAAGTGTTGCTCAAAGTGATATCTTGAAAGTATGATGGACCACGATCTCGAAAGAAGTTCATGAATCGACTTGGGTGAGGATTCCATTATTTTCTTATGAGAATGTTTAATTCTTATCTTAAAATGATGCACAACGGAGAGGATGTCAAAGCTCCATTTAATAACAAGACACCATTCAAGTCTAATAGGCCATTCAATTCTTGTTCATCAAATTCTTCGAAAAGAATAGACCGTGTTCAAGAAAATTCACAATTTAACTCCAAAGATGTGAATTCAATTCAATGTCGTACTTGCAAGGATTTGGATATTATGCTAATCGATTGTGCTAAGTCTTTAATTCTCTAAGGGAATGAGGCATGAATCTATATGTTTCTTTAAGTGATGTGGACATCGATCATGAACAAGTTGAACAAGATGAAGAATCAATCGGATGATTACCATTTTGGAGAATAGGAAAAAACTTACAAGATTCCTTCTCTATATAGCACAATTCAAGGAGTAAAGGAAGACAAAATTCATGAAGAAAAGGAAGGAAAAATATCAAACACAATCAAGGAGAGATAATTAATATAAAGATGATATCTCATAATCATTGCTTGTTGTTTTAATTAGAATTATGACATTGACAATTGTGTTATATATTCTCTTGTAATTCTTATGTAAACATATACAAAAATTCACATTCATTATATTATTCCTCATTTCTTTATGGTATCGAGAGCATATTTCAAACATGTCCTCCTATGAAGAACCCTACTTGTCAATCCAATCTTTTCACCAATATTCTAGCCTCATTTCAATTAAATTATCAACTACAAATTTTCTTGTTTGGAAATCTCAAATACTCCCTTTGATTCGAAGTCTTGGAATAGAACATCACATTACTAATCTTCAAAAACCAAAGCGGATGAAATTATTGATTACGATGGAAAGAAGACAAAAACTCCAAAACTTGATATTTGGATCAACAATGATGGTCTTTTGATGTCTTGGCTTCTTAGCAATATGAAGGAAGAAGTTCTTAACATGATATTTGGTTGGGATACAACATACTTGATTTGGAAATCACTCAAGAGCAATCATTTGTTGCCCGACATTTGAAGAGAATGAAGCCCAATTAAAAAATAGCTTATATGCTTTATCAAAGGGATGCTCTCACTTGAAGAGTATACCCAAAAATTCAAGGAGATTTGTGATAAACTTGCGGCTATTGGAAAACTACTTGGTGATGTTGATAAAGTTTTCCAAATGGCACAATGCCTTGGGAGAAATACAAAGAATTTCGAATTGTTGTTTTGTCAAAACCTCCATACCCATCATTTAACCAATTTTTTATATCTGTGCAAAATTTTGAACAGGTTTATCTAAAAGAGGAGCATCAACAACTTGATCATAATCAAACATTTTTTGGACAAAGAGGAAGAGGACGAGGCAACCGTGGAGGCAAAGAAAATTTTAGAGGGGCGAGTGCTAATTCTTTCACTCAAAATCGCGTCAAGGAATAACAATCAAACTCCATTCTTTTATAGTCCATCAAGGTTCAACAACAACAACAACAACAATTTAAGAGGACAATCCAACAAGCAAAATAATAGTCAAGTAGCATGTCGTTTGTGGACGCACCAACCATACACGCCATTAAATGTTACTACAAGTATAATTACGAAACAATTGATCAAAATACCCAAGAAGCTTTTGCGGCAATGAATCTAAATAACGAGAATGAACCAACTTTTTATGCGGACTCTGGAGCTACTGCTCATATGACAAATCAAGGAGGTAATCTAAATTCTTTGAAACCTTATCTTGGTTCTGATTCTATTTTTGTTGGTAATGGTCAAGCTTTACCCATTACACACACTGGAAAAGTTATGCTCAACATTTCACATGGTAAACTTTTATTAAATGATGTTTTAGTAGTGCCAGAAATTAGAAAGAATTTATTATCTATGAGTAAACTTATTGATGATAATTTTTGCACTATTACATTTGATTCTAACGAGTTTGTTATCAAGGATCAGAAGAAACAAGTCATGGCAAAAGGATATAGACAATGAGGCTTGTATGCACTTGAGGGAGGATAACTTAATAAAGCTTTCGCTGCAGTTAAATCCGTAGGAGCTTCTTCAAATATATGGCATGCTCGCTTGGGACACCCTAATTTATTGTTTTTTGCACATTTTAGAAAATAAAAAGGTCATCAATGTTTCACACTGGCTCACGAAAGATACAATATGTGCAAGTTGCCAATTAGGAAAACGTTGTAAACTTTCTTTTGATAAATCAAATTCTATTTCAATTTCTCCTTTACAAAAAATTCATTGTGATTTATGGGGACCTGCCCCAACAGTATCTTCCCAAAAATTCCAATATTATGTGATATTTGTTGACGATTTTACTCGTTATACTTGGTTATATCCTTCAAAAATTAAATCTGTTTTTTTAATGTTTTATTAAGTTTCAAACCCTTGTAGAGAATTTCTTTGATCGAAAAATAAAGATTTTTCAATGTGATGGTGGTAAAGAATTCACTTCAAATCAGTTTATAAATCATTTGGTTTTATGTGGAATTACACAACAAATTTCTTGTCCATATACACCTGAACAGAATGGACTTGCAGAACGCAAGCATCATCATATTGTTGAAACAGGGTTAACATTACTTTTCATGCTAACGATAAAACTTTGGGTTGATGCTTTCTTAACAACAATATATTTAATTAATAGATTACCTCTCTTTACGGGGAAGGAGACTCCTTATTTCAATTTTTTTGGTAAGAATCCTGATTACTCTAGCTTACGTATTTTTGGCTGTCAATGTTTCCTTATTTAAAGACTCCAACAATGCATAAGTTCTCTAAGAAAACAGTTCTTTGTGTATTTATAGGATATAGCCCTTTGCATAAAGGCTATCGATGTTTAGATAAGAGTATTAATCGTGTCTATATTTTACGGCATGTTTTTAATGAGAATAATTTTCCTTACTTATCAAAAGGTCAAGGTACTGCCCTTAATTTATCTATCACTACTTTTCCTAATTCTGAAGAATGGTTTACAGTACAATCGTTACAGACTCTCGAAAATGAAGAGTCAGATAATATGCAGAAATCCAACTCTTTAATTTTTGATGAATCTCCTATAATACAATCTCATGTTGACATTCCTTTAGGTGATAACCCCTCACCATCAGAAACACAAGATAATCCCACTTTAACACAAAATTATACATGCAATCCTACTACCAGTGAGAATAGGGGTGAAACTTCTAATTTGTTATCTACTCGACCTTTTCGAGTAAAGCGTCCCCCTACCTATCTTAAAGATTATGATTGTCCATCAATTCCGTCACACTCTAATACTGCTCTTATTGTGTCTCTTGAAGAACTTAAAACTTTAAAAACAACTCTTAAGTTTAAAAACTGGAGAGATGCTATGAAACAAGAGATAGATGCCCTTCAACATAATAAAACTTGGTCTCTTGTCCCACGTCCTATAAATGCAAATGTCATTGGCTCCAAATGGGTTTATCATACCAAATACAAAGATGATGGGAGTATTGATAAGTTCAAAGCCCGTCTAGTAGCTAAAGGTTACACTCAAATTCCTGGCCTTGACTTCGGAGAGACCTTTAGTCCTGTTGTCAAGCCAACAACAATTCGTATCATACTCTCCCTTGCTACTTATTTCAAATGGCCTCTTAAACAATTAGACGTCAAAAATGCTTTTTTTACATGGCACTCTAAATGAACGAATCTACATGGATCAACTCCCAGGTTTTGTGTATCCTACACTCTCTAATCATGTTTGTCTTTTACATAAATCACTTTATGGACTCAAACAAGCACCCCGTGCTTGATGGGTTAAATTTTCAACGTGTCTCATTAATCTTGATTTTAGATGTAGTAAAGCTGATTCTTCTCTCTTTATATATAATCATGGTACTAATTTCATTGTTTTACTTGTCTATGTAGATGATATAATTCTCACAGGTAATAATCCGTTACTTATGTCTCAACTTGTTTCTCGCCTAAATAAGGAATTTGCAATCAAAGATTTAGGCCCCCTCACTTACTTTCTAGGTATTGAAGTTAAATATTTCTCTGGTCCACACTTTCTCAAACAAAATATGTTCGTGACGTTCTCATAAAAGCTAAGATGATTGAAGTGTCTCCTATAAGCACACCTATAACTATCAAACACAATCCTCTTCCTAATGATAATGAACCCACAGATCCTACTAATTATCACCAACTATGTGGTTCTCTTCAATATCTTACTTTCACTAGACATGATATTACACATGCTGTTAACCTTGTATGCCAACATTTTCAAAATTCAACTATAAAGGATCTACGAGCTGTAAAGCGCATCTTGCACTACTTAAAGGGAACACTCACTCATGGAGTTCGTTATTTATCTCAAAGCTCTCTAACTCTTAATGCCTTTTCTGACGCAGATTGGGCTAGTTGTCCTATGACAAGAAGGAGCACAACCGGTTATTGTATTTTTCTTGGTTCTAATTGTGTGACTTGGGCATCTTAAAAGCAACCTACAGTTTCTCATTCCAGTGTTGAGGCTGAATATCGTGCTCTAGCAACCACAACGACTTACTTGGCTCCATATCTTCTTCAAGATCTTGGCATATCTCTTGAACGAAGGCCAATTCTTCTTTGTGATAACAAAAGTGCTATTCAAATATCGCATAATTCCATTTTTCATGCTCGCACAAAACACATTGAGATTGATTACCACTTTATTCGTGAAAAGTTACACCGGAGCTATCAATGCGCTTATTTACCAACTCAAAAGCAAATTGCTGATATACTTACCAAGGCATTATCAAAAGATTCCTTTGAAGCTATTCGTTACAAGCTTGGCATTTTTTCACTCTCACCGCCAACCTTGAAGAGAGGTGACAAGATTCTTTCTTTATATAGCACAATTCAAGGAGTAAAGTAAGACAAAATTCATGACGAAAAGGAAGGAAAAATATCAAACACAATCAAGGAGTGATAATTAGTATAAAGATGATATCTCATAATCATTGCTTGTTGTTTTAATTAGAATTATGACTGTTGGCAATTGTGTTATATATTCTCTTCTAATTCTTATGTAAACATATACAAAAATTCACATTCATTATATTATTCCTCATTTCTTTAAAAACCAAAAACACCTTCAAAGTGATACTCAAAGTGTCATGTCTCATGACAGGAATTTACTTTTGAGCATGAAGAGTTTAATTGTTTAAATTCTTCTTTGAGTGTAACTTCTGGACAACAAATGAATACTTCTTCAGATGATGAGGTTCAAAGTATTAATGAAGTGAAAATCATGTATGAAGAATTATTTTAGAATTGGGTTAAAATCAGTCGAGCCAATGTTAATTTGTTCAAGGAAAATGATGAGTTGAAAAATTGCATTGGACGTTTGGAAGTGTTACTGACTCAAAGAGACAAAGAGCTTGACAGGGTTAAAGATGAACTTAAAAGTGTTCAATAAAATGTTAGGAAATTTAACACTAGTTCTTCAACTCTTGATGAAATTGTTTCAAAAGCAAAATTTTATAGAACTAGATTAGGCTTTTTGACTAACAAAAACTCACATTCCTTTGAAAGCCAGTCTTCCATGTTGAGTAAAGGAAAAGGAAAAACAATTGAAAAATGATAAGATTTTTCCTAGAAAACCGATTTGATTAAATGTGACAAACCCGGTTTGAAAGCATAAAAAACAAAACAAAAGTATGTTTGTAACTATTGTTTTGCTCCAGGTCACATATGACATTTATGTTTCAACCTCAAGAAGGCTAGGCAGACCCGTCAAGTATTGTCAAAATATCACACATACTCCTCACATCACTTCTAATATAAAGATTGATTTTAAAAACAATCCCTCAAAACTGAGTTGGGCTGATGGATGCGAACTATTTTGTTATGTTGTGTATATCTCATTAAGATCAAATATTAATGGTGCTTGGTACTTTGATAGTAGATATTCCAAGTATATGGTTGGTACAAATCAGTTTTATCTGATTATGAAGTATTTGATGGATGGTGAGTAAAATATGGAGGAGGGGCTAAAGGGAGAATCATTAGAAATGGTACTTTGAATGTCAAGGGGTTACCAAAACTAAAAAATGTGTTGCATGTTGAGTAGACTTTCTGCTAATTTAATTAGCATAACTCAATTATGTGATGATAATTTGCATGTGAAATTTGATAAGGATTCTTGTTTAGTTTTCGATAGCACTAATATTTTGTTCTAGTTGGTTCTCGATCTTTGGATAATTGTTACTTGCTAGGTCAGACAGAAACAAACTTGTCATCGAGCTGATATTGATGAAAATTTTCTTTGGCACCAAAAATTGGGACATATAAATTTCAGAAGTTTGCTTAAGTTGATTAAGCTGGAAGCAGTCAGAGGTGTTCCAAAATTGGCAGGTAAAGTAACACATGTGCGTAGACCTTGTCAAAAAGATAAACAAACTCGTGTGCCATATCATCTGATACAACACTTCAACACTACACATTGTCTTGAACTTTTACACATGGATTTTGTAACGACCTGAATTTATTTAATTGCGTAATGATAATATTTAATTATTTTTTTAGATTATTCTAGATTTTATAATGACTTCATTTTATTTGGGTTTTATAAAATAGTTTGAGCTCTTATTTGGACTAGAGTTTTAACCAAGCCCATACTGTTAGTAAGGTAATTATAAGCCCATGTTCTCTAAACCTAGCCCAATTAGGAATAGGTTAAACCACGATATAAGACACGTAAAATTCCACTTTAGAGAACACAAGAAGTCACGTCAAATAGGGAGGAGAGAAATCGGCCAAGAGCAAGAGAAAAGATAAAAGAGAAGAAAGAAAGGTGACTTATGTGCGTACACCTTTTTAAAAAGGTAAACAAACTCGTGTGCCATATCATCTGATACAACACTTCAACACTGCACATTGTCTTGAACCTTTACACATGGATTTTGTAACGACCTGAATTTATTTAATTGCGTAATGATAATATTTAATTATTTTATTAGATTATTCTAGATTTTATAATGACTTTATTTTATTTGGGTTTTATAAAATAGTTTGGGCTCTTATTTGGACTAGAGTTTTAACCAAGCCCATACTGTTAGTAAGGTAATTATAAGTCCATGTACTCTAAACCTAGCTCAATTAGGAGTAGGTTAAAACACAGATATAAGACACGTAAAATTCCGCTTTAGAGAACACAAGAAGTCACGGCAAATAGGGAGGAGAGAAATCGGCCAAGAGCAAGAGAAAAGAGAAAAGAGAAGAAAGAAAGGTGACTTCCCCGACACGTAAGTTGTTACTTTCATTGGATTGATCTTTTAAGTTTGATAATTTTATTAGTTTTATCTAACCCTAGTACGCGGTCTTATGTTTAGGATTGATTCTAAAGAGGCCTGAAAAAGATTTTTCTACCCCAAATTGAACATGCAACTAATCTTTTTAGTTTCACATGGAACTAGATTTAAGGTATTATTATGTTGGGCTTGATTGTTTGTTGCCCTTTATATATACGAATATAGGTGCTTATGGAAATCCATCTATGTTTAATCATACTCTTTGTGTTCATACGCGATGTTCAGATATATGGCTAGATAAAGTGATAGTTTTATAAGATTGTCAAGTGACAGTGCTTTACGTAATTGGATGAAATGAAATATATATGTGTTAGTAGTTAGATTAACTTTTAACTATTTCTACAAACTCTCATATACTTACAAGAACTAAACTTTGTAATAAACTAAATTGTACAAGTGTACGTGGCTCCACGTAGAGGTAGTGCTAGGGGATCAATTGGTGTGGAACAGTACAATTCAGTTATATGCAATTGTCGGTTATATGCAATTGCTAGTAGTTTTGGTGATTGTTTTTAGCATGTATGTACTGTTATGTATATTATCGATGAATAGACATGTCTAATTAATTGGATACATGGTTTTTCTTATTAACTAAATATAGGGTTTTCCCTTAACCAATTGGACATAGGGTTTTCCCTTAATTAATTGAATATATGGTTTTCCCCTAGCTAACTTAATATAGGGTTTTCCCCAACTAATTGAATATAAAGTTTTTCCCTAATTAATTGAATGTAGGATTTTTCCTGATTAGTTAATTGTAGTGTTTTATTCTTAAATTATTCAAGTTAATGTGATTTAATTTTTATGCGATGCGTTTATGTTATTCTTGCATTCAATGAAAAGTTGCATCACTTTTATGCATCATGTTAAATGTACGTTCATAGCATTTCACGAGCATATAAAGAATAGTAGAGTAAAGTTTAAAGGTTTATAATTAATAATATTTTTCAAAAGAAAAATGGGTGCACATTGTTCTATGATGCTGGAGTGAGTAAGAAATGGACGCGAGAGACCGGAATTCCAACAATGTGCTGCTTGCAGCTAACATTAATGTTAACGGAAAAGGGCCTTCGGGCGAAATGAAAGGAAATGGCCTTCGGGCAAAATATTAATCGGGTTCCAAATTACAAGGTCCACTGCGACCCTAATTAGAACAATGCGTCACCAAATGAGCTCGCGTCCTAAGAATGTTTTATGAAAAGAAAGAAAGATAAAGTTTTAAGTATGTACACGAAAGGATTTTAAGTAAAGAAAATGTACAGTTTAACTAAGTTGAGTCATTGGATTAAGCATGCATTCATGCATGAGATTACTTGTTGAGCTCATTTAAGCTCATTCCACGAATGTTGTTTTATTTTTCAGATGAGAATAATGAAGTGGAAGGAGATGGCGGGACGCAGTGACTCGGGAACCCATGTCCTTCAGTTTAACTTATGTTTTTTAGAGTTGTCTTATTAGTATATTTAATGTTGAACGTCATTTTATTTTTCCATATGATTGTTTTGGACTAATAGTTTTTAGTATTTATTTCCACTGCAAGATTTTCGAACTAAGTAGGATTTTATTATCCCGTATTTTTAAGGATTTCTTTAGAGTATTTTTATTAATTATTTTTTGCATTAAAATTTAAATAAGCTAGAAAAGGGCGCTACAAATTTGATGGGTCGTGTTGAAATAAAAAATTTGGGAGGCAGAAAATACTCCCTTGTTTGCGTAGATGATTTTTCCAAACTTTCTTGGGTTGATTTTTAGAAAGGTAAATCTGAAACATTTGATGTATTTAAAAAGTTGTATGCACAAATTTGTAATATGCACGGTATGAATGTTGTAAGGATTTGAACAGATCATGGAAAGGAATTTGAAAATTCATCTTTTTCAAATTTTTGTAATGAAAAAGGAATCTTTCATGAATTCTCGGCACCTAAAACTCATCAACAAAATAGGATTGCCGAAAGAAAGAATAAAACCTTACAAGAAATGGTACATGTTATGCTTTGTTCAAAAAATATTTCAAATTGTTTTTGGGATGAATCATTAAATACTGCATGTCATATTTCAAATCGCGTTTACTTGAGACATGGTTCTATAGTGACATCATATGCAATTTTGAAAGGTAGAAAACCAAATCTCAAGAATATTCATATTTTTGGCTATGTATGCTAAATTTTTGAATGACAGAGAGAATTTAGGAAATTTTAATTCAAAAAGTGATAAATGCATTTTTCTTGAGCATTCTAAGAATAATCATGCTTATAGGATTTATAACATTAGAATTTAGAACAAGATCTATCCAAGAAACTGTTAATGTGGTGCTTGATGAATGTTCATTTTTGGAACATAGAACATATGATGATAATATCAGACTTAATAGATTCTGTTATTTTACATGCATGTGCTTCTTGACTAACTGATATGCACGATGTTCTCGGAAGTGATACAACACCTGAGCCCACACATTCACAAAATGTTTCTGATGTTCAGACCACATCTGAAACTGAAGTTGAAAGAGAGGATTCTTTGATACAGGTACATCGTGATCCATCAAGTAGGACTCAAAGAAATCATCATTTTTCACAAGTGATAGGTAATATAACTGGTAACATCCAAACAAGAAGAAAAGAGAGAATAAATTCCGAGATTTTCTTATTTTTCTTCTATGTGTTCTTTGATTAAGTCTTGTTGTTTTGTTTCTTCCATTGAACTCAAAAATGTTAATGAAGCTTTAAAAGACAAATTTTGGGTTAATGCCATGCATGAAGAACTAAACCAATTCATAAGAAATAATGTTTGGTTCTTGGTACATCGTCCTGATCATGTAAACGTTATCGGTACAAAATGGATTTTCAATAACAAGACTGATGAACATAGTAATATTGTGAGAAATAAAGCTCGTTTGGTGGCTCAAGGGTATAAACAAGTTGAAGGGTAGATTACGATGAAACATTTGCTCTAGTTGCACAACTTGAGTCTATACGTTTATCGCTGTGTGTTTCTTGTTTTCTTGATATGAAACTTTATCAAATGGATGTAAAAAGTGCCTTTTAAATGGATTTTTAAATAGAGAAGTTTTTGTTGAACAACCAAAAAGATTTCAATTTCCTCAAAAGCCGATCATATTTTTAAACTCAAAAATGTTTTGTATAGTTTGAAACAAGCTCCACGAGCGTGGTATAAAAGACTTGCTGAATTTTTGGTGCAATTTGGTTTTCAAAGAGGCGGTGTTGATAAAATTCTTTTTATCAAAAAGGATAAGCGATGACGTTATTATAGTTCAAATTTATATGGATGAGATAACATCCAGTTCCATTTCTATTCAATTACTTGATGAATTTATTGCATCCATGTCCTCCACATTCGAAATGAGCTTAATACATGAATTAAATTTATTTTTAGGCTTGCAAGTTAAGCAACTTCCAAAGGGTATATTTATTTCACAATGTAAATATGCTAAAAATTTGGTGAAAAAGTTTAATCTTATAAATGACAAGCACATGAAAACCCCCATGAGTTCAAGTCAAAAGTCAAAGATATTGCAGCTAAAAGTGTTGACCCCATTTTGTATAGAAGCATGATAAAAGCGGTCTTTTATATCTTCTCACGAGTCGTCCTAACCTTAGGTTAAGTGTTTGTATTTGCGTTACGTGCATCGATCCAAAGATTACTCACTTGAATGTAGTTAAGAGAATAATCAAATATGTGAGTGGTTTAATAGATTAGCTCTTCAACTTATAGACGTGTCAAGAGGTTGAAAAATCCAGGCCAAGATTGGTTATGAAAGATTTTCATTTTCGTTTTGCTAGAGATTTTTTTAACCTAACATGCAATTATTCATTAAAATTTTCAGAAAATACACCATTCACCCATTTTTACTTTTTTTCTTACCAATCAAAACGACAATTTTTTTAAAAAGAACTAGTCATTATTACACATTTTCCACAAATTTTACTAGTCATTCACTCATAATTCTCGATCACCAGTCATTTCAATCATTATTTACTATTTCTATATCAAATTAACTTTCATGTTTATGTTTTGATCTCATATCCAGTCACACTCTCAAAATTCATATTTTTTTCTTTATTTTTCATCACTATTCTCTAGCAAAGGGAGAAATTTCAAAATGAAAGCATATCCAATCGTGCCCATAGTAGTTAAAAAACCTTTTACAATGAATAAAATTATTAAATACAACTAGCATAAATACAATAAAAAAACTTCTTCAATGTAGTTGGAAACTAGATAACTATCTAAAGATCATATTTTATTAGTATCATAATCATAAAAAACAAATCCTATAAACTAGGTAATAAGATTGACCAAAATTTTTCTTAACCTAGACCAGATACAATCTTTCCTAATCAAAATTAAATAAAATCTTTTCTAATCAAGATCAAATACAATCTTTCCTGATCAAATCAAAGCACATCAAATACAGAATCTATATATATAAAAGCAAAATGGTTTCTAAATATATTTTCCCGCCTAAATGACACTTTCTAAAAACAATTTGTGAAATTATTATATTTGTTTTAATTATACATCTATATTATATCAAGTAAATGGTCATTAATCTGACAATTAATCTGATATAATCGGTTTTGGATTTTGAGTAATCGAATTTTGACTTTATATTTTTGGTAGGAATATTTTTTTAATTTTGTGATGGTATTTTTAATTTGGTAAACAAATCAATGATAACCAATTTAAATTAGTAAAGAATCCTTTATTTGTCAATTAAATAAATGCATGATTGATAATATATCAATAATCCTTTATTCATATATATTGATTTTGGGCAATATCTATCTTGATATATTTGATATATTGATTTCAAAAGTCAAACTTATCAATTTCGAATAATTTCCGTCCAAATAGGCAATTTCCAAATTTAATAAAAGTTATAGAGAAATATACAAAGAAATATAACAATTAATGAGATTATGTCTATTAATTTTGTACTCAATTTACGCTCAATGATGGAATTTCGAAACTGATATAATATTGTACCAAATATATATGAGATATAACAAGAAATTATTGCGAATAATAATATTACCTTACGTGTTAAAACATGTGTGTGCATATATTCATATTGATTTATTTCCTAAACATAAATGTCTTACACTTTGTAAATATTTGATGACCGACACTTTTTTTTTTACATTCAAAAAAACGCAAATATATCAAATACATACATTCTCTATTCCACGCTTCATCCTCGAGAAAAATACTATGGCCCATTTCTTTACTCTTATTGCAATTTGAATATTTTTGTTTGTGCTTGTTGAAATCACGGTGAGGAGTGCCGTGGTAAAGGGAGATAAATAAGGTAGTCCTTTACCAACCCTAAATTCTAAAATGGATAAATATGTTCCAATTTGTGTGTTTTTTTTTTTTTTTTTTTATATATTTATCATTGCCGTTAATAGTGCACACGGGTCTCCATCTTCCTCAACCTCAAAATGCATATGATATGCTGGCTAACATGTGTCCCTCACCAAATTTTAATAGGCTTGGTTCAAATAGTGGCTTTAAAGCTATTAATATTGACTGTTTTATTTTCAAGAATGAGCTTTTGTTTCACAAGGTCTAATTAATGTATCAAAATTCATTATTTTAATATTTGGAGCACAATTTCATACAATTGGTCTGTGTTTTAAGTTTTGCTGATTAAAACTTTAGAATGACTCATTGTATATATTAACTTTCATTCATTGTAATTGTATTTGATAACATTAAGAAAATGCTAAAAATGGGTAGTGATTAAATTATTAAAAAAATACTGGAAATGTATAGAAATTAAATTATTAAGCAATAATAATGTATATCATTTTTCAAAAATGTATAAAATATTATTCAAAGTATACTAATTAGGCATTTTAAAATATCTATCTATAAATTCGAATTGTGTTGTAATATTGAATATTAAATTCTAATCTTCTAACTATATATAGATATTTTTAGTTCCTTTTTAAAATATTTAAAAATACTTTGAAAATCCATTAGCAATTATACAAGTATTATTTGTACGGTAAAAGTAATAAACATATATTTGCAAATATGATTGATTATCTTATTGTATGTCACTTTTATAATAACAAAAAGAAATATATGAAAAATAAGTTCATCAAGTAATAAAGTATTGCTCTCTTTTATTATTTATTTTTAAACTAAAAACAATAAAATAATTGTATAATCCCTATTATCTTTTTTGCCGATAAAACTATGTAATATGACAAAACTAATCTTTATATTAAATATAGTATAAATGTAAATTTTATTATTAAAATTGACTCTTTATTTAGTCATGGCTAATTGTACGTTTTTGTTTATCGAGTTACCAATCGTAAGGATTTGAAAATATTAGTTTGTGGCGACGACGACCAAAAAAATAAACAAACGGCGAATGTGGTGTACAAAATAGTTTTCCAAAATTTGTAATTGTTAAAATATATTATTTATTATTTTGTTTGTTGTAATTTTAATTATTTTAATCTGACTAATTAATTTGTTGAGATATGTTTTTATATTTTCTATTTTTATTAAAATCATAATTATAATTTTTATATTGGTTCGACACAAAAAACCCATATAGTCCAACACAACACATGTTATATCATCCGACAAAATATACTCCGTGCATCGCACGGGCAAAATACTAGTTCATATTGAATGACAAAACATAAAATTTGCGATTTTCTCAAAAAGAAAATGTGTTAATAAAAAAACTTCCAACATAATTTTATATAAAAGATTTACGTTATAGATATAAAAGAGGTTTGTGTTTGGTTTTTTTTAGTAAAATACTGTAACACAAGTTTTTATTGTTTGCAAATAAACAAATAAGAAAAATATTACAAATTGAATATTATTCGAATTAAATGAAAAATATAAGTTACAATCTCTACTGATTATTTCTAAGTACCAAATTAATTACATTACTTTAGGGTAATCATAATTAATTAAATACTTAAAAATTAATCACCATAAAAATGGATCAATCTAATGCTTAGAATTAATGTAGCCCTCCTATAGAGAGACCATAAAATTGGCACGAGCCATACATATATTCTTACTAATGGACTAATAGAGGAGACTGTGGGCTCACTAAAAATAGTGCACCCCCTCTCACTTAATATTTGTAACTATTGGGTTTTAGAAAAATTAATAATATCCCAACTAAGTTTAAAATTAAAGATGGTTCAATTATTAATCATAATATAAATTTTCTATTCTAATTAAAAATTAGAAAAGAAAATAAATATTAAAACTATGTATGACAATATAGTACCTAGAGCGGTGTACATGCGATCTATACGGCATGTTATATGAATGACATTTAATTCACAAAATAATTAAAGCAAAAAAATCAATAATTGAGAATAAATTTATGGCCCATCCTACACACAAATTATAAATAAATTAAAGTTCCAATTGAACCACAATCCGGCACAATTCTTTCAATTTCTATTTGCAAGGTGTCCATCCCATTACTTGAAGTCTTGAACTCTTCAAATAATCTGCATCCCATTAAAAAGAAGGCTGAATTGCATTCCGGAATTTCTTTTGGTCCAAAATGAAATCTTGTAACCATGTTCAACAGCCAATATGTGTCTGCAACCAAAACCCACGAGTCCACTAACTGCATCCACAAGTTAATTCTTTTTCCAGATTTTTTTTTTAATTTTGGAAAATTGGAGAAAAAAAGAACACTCAAAAAAACCATTTTCTTCTTCCTCATTTCCGATGCCGTTCGATTCACCAGTCACCACCAAACGCAGCCACTCCTCAAGGCCACCGTATGACGCCGCACCATAACGTCGAGGGAGAGGTCAATCTGGGCTCACCGTTGCCGCGCCGACAACGAGCCTGCGGCGATTTATACAGTCACCGCACAACCACGCTGCCACTGTCCAGGCGCAATACAGCACCTTTAACGGAGCAATATGCGACAATTTTCGGCCGCAGATGGTGGCGAGAACCTCCATGGCGAGCGAGCAGACCTACTGGCCTCGATTTGAATATTCCCCTTGTCCTTCAATAGTAATGATCAGGCCCCTAGAACTTTTGGAGAAGATGCAAATCGGCCACGTGCTTTAATTGCAGACAAGTCCCCAGCTTTTGAAACTTTGATTTTCGGCCTCCAAAAACAATTACACAAAAGAAATCCTAATTTCTATGTGCAATAATTTAAATCATAAGTGAAATTATGGAGACGATAGTTCTCCTCTTGTCAGGAGCATGTTACCCTTAGGGTTCCAGTTGGGTTTTTACCTACGCCGCCCCATCTGTCCTAGCAGAGGAATGTCAGCTGGTTAAATTGCTCAATCTCATGTTGTCTATCCTATCCAACCTTATTAATCTTGTTTTCTGATTTATTATCCAGGTAGTACTTATTTTCAGTTTTCTTCCCCAGGTGGTTTTATTGTGTGTTTTTGAACCTTTTCTTCTTCAGTCTTGTCCTTTTCTTTCAGCCTCGTTTTTTCTCCACTTTGTTTGGTTTTTTGTGTGGCTGTCTCGTCTGTTTTTCCTGTCTTGTTTTTTCAGGTTCGTTGGTGACTACTTCCATATTCAGCCTGGTCAGTCGAGCCCTTCCTACATCTATGGAGGATCTGACGGAAAGAGAAGGGGAAATTATAGATTTGGACAAACCCAGCCCTGAGAATGAGATTGGAGGAAATCAGAAATCTTTTTGCCTGGTTGGAAAACTATACACAGACAAATCTTGGAAATCTTTCTACCTTATTGAAGTGATGAAAAAATCATGGAAAACGAAGGATGAAATTACAGCAAGAGAGTGGGGAGGAGGCCTGATTCTATTCCGTTTCACAAATAAGGAAAATATGAATTGGGTGTTGGCCAATCAACCATGGCACTATGATGGAGGTTTATTTGCAATCAGAAGCCTGGAAGAAGATGAACAACCCTCAACTATCCAAATAAATCAGGCATCTTTTTGGATTAGAGCGTACGACGTCCCCGTAGCCTGTATGAATCGAACTGCAGCAAGTACCATAGCCGGACAGATTGGAAAGCTCGAAAGCCTCGACCCATCTACAGAAGGAATGTTTGGTAAATTCCTACGCTTCAAAATCAGTATCGACATAACCAAGCCCATTATTCGAGCTCTTACTATCCGGATTAAAGGGCAGCAGTTAATTTTGCCACTGAAATATGAAAGTCTCCCCACATACTGCTTCTGTTGCGGTAT
Source organism: Rehmannia glutinosa (assembly GCA_016081115.2). NCBI lineage: Eukaryota > Viridiplantae > Streptophyta > Magnoliopsida > Lamiales > Orobanchaceae > Rehmannia > Rehmannia glutinosa. The sequence goes on from CM071930.1 coordinate 35,058,209, forward strand.
TATAGGCCACTTTTTTCGAAATTGTGAAAGCTATGACAGAAACGAATGCCAAGATACATCGAGCATGAAATACGGACCCTGGATCAAAGCATCTCCCCTCAAACGAAGCGTCCCACAAAGAGAACCGAATGTGACAGCTCACAGCTCTATATCTTGAACACTGTTTCACAAAATCTCACCATCTCAATCCCTATATTCTAACCAGCCCAGCCCTCACCATAACACAACACCCAAAACTCTAAACACTACATCTGGTCCATTTGAACCCATTAATCCAAATCATGGGTGTGGTGACGTGTTACAACAATCTGAAGTAAACTCTCCACTAAACACCATCTTAAACAAGTCCCTCCAATCCCTAACTCTCATATCTCCAACAAATCTAACTCATAACCAACCTCAGAATTTTGATATAACCACATCCCAACTACCTGAACCCACCTACCACAGCAATGACCCCTCACCGTCCACCACCGACATAAAAACAGCCTTGCTCCACCATAATATTTCGAATACCGACAAGCCTAATCCCACATCTCCCATAGTTCCAATCCACACTACCTCTTACACAGATAATTACATCTCCATGTCTAACATCCATCCATTCCAAGCCTCAGCCTCAACCTTCAACCCACAACCCCCTTCCACAAACATCGAAACTACCTCAGCTTTTAATCCCACACAGACACTCAAACCAAAAACTAACCCTAAAAACCTGATAATCCAAAACGAACCACTCGCATTAAACCGAAACATCAGACCTTAACCCAACCTTTAACCCAAATTCTCCCGCTAAACGACCCATTGATGAGACCATCACCTCGATACGTCAAAGCTCAGCGATCAAGCGAAAAACACAAAAGAATTTGGTTTGTTCGGATTACTGTGCCATTTTACATTAACGGCGGAGGTTGCCAAAGAGCAACCCCGCCGGGACCAATGAGTTGCCTCGGTTTGAACTGCTTCGGGGCTTGGGAACCAAAGCCGATTAATGTGCTTAAACGACCGATTAAATCCAAAGATCCCAAAATCTTGTTTCTTATGGAAACAAAACTATGTCGTGATGAAGTTTAGAAACTAACCCAGGCGTTGGGTTTTGACCATAACCATATTGTTGAGTGTAATACTAGCGGGGAAGACGGGCGGATTGAGCTACTTTGGAAAGATTCGATTAGATTCGACTTACTTTGATTCTCCTAATCACATTGATGGCATAATCACGAGAAAATGGCAAGGAGTGGCGAATTAGCGGAGTTTATGGGTGGCCGAAAGAAAACGAAATAAACCACTCACCTTTGGGACTTAATCAAAAATCTCGCGGCGGCGGAGATCATGAATGGCTCTGTCTCGGTGACTTTAACGAGATACTTTACAATTTTGAGAAAATAGAAGCGGACGAAAAGAAAACTCAAAACTTGAAGCCTTTCATAACGCTACCGCTTTCGAAGCACGATTAGAAGATTTGGGCTATGAAGGCTATTCGTTCACATGGACGAATGCTTTCGAAGGCGATACAAATATTCGAACGCACTTGGCCATTTGCTTGGGACAAGCGGATGGATTAATCTTTTCACCGATTACAAAGTGCAACATTTGCCGAGAGTGGGATTGGACCATTGCCTATTTTTATTAGGCTTTGGATAAAAAACAAAAACACCGAGAACGGAGACATAACAAAAAAGGAAGATCTTTCGGTTGAAACTATGTGGTCATTAGATGAATCGTGCAAAGCAATCGTGCGAGACTCTTGGGGATTGAAGGAATGTGGGAATCCAAACAACCCGGAAAAATTACAACGAAAACTCAAGCAATGTGGGATTAGCTAAGCGGTGGGAGCAAACTCATTTTGGCCACATTCTCACAAACATTCAAGAGATTGAGAAAGAAGAGACAACTTTTTGTCAAATATTAATGAGAGGAAAACCCTGGAGGATACATTAGGAGACTTTACCAAAGACAAGACAAAATGTGGCACCAACGATCAAGAGCCGATTGGATGAAAAATGGGGACAAGAATCTTTGCGCTTTTTCCAGCGGCATCGGTAGGAAAGCTAGAAACACGATTGAAAAAATTAAAGATAATAATGGAATGTGGGTGGATGACATCGAGGAGGTGGAGAAGGTTTTCTCCAAATACTTCATAGATTTATTCTCGATTGAACTCGGGCCGATTATGGACGAGCCATCGACGCACTTGAGGAAAAAATGACGGGAGAGATGAACGACAAGCTAACAAGGCCTTTCACAAAAGAGGAAATCACGGCCGCTCTCACCCAAATGCACCTACTAAATCTCAGGGCCACTGACGGTATGCTGTTATCTTTTTCAAAAATTACGGCATATTGTTCAATCGATATTTTATCTCTGTCACTCTTAATGTTTTAAATGGTTCACTTTCCCTGCTTCTATCAATCATACATATATTGTGTTGATACCAAAAAAGAAGAACCCGAAAAAGCGATTATGGATTTTAGGCTATTAGTTTATGCAACGTCGTTTTCAAACTAATTTCAAAAACTATTGCTAATAGGCTTAAATCCTTATTACCCGATTTGACTTCTCCCACCCAATCTCTTTTGTCGGGCGTTTTATCACCGACAACGCCCTTTTAGCTTTTGAAACCTTCCATTCTATGAAAAGGAATCGTGCTAAAAACGTGGATCTTTCGCCTTAAATTAGACATGAGCAAAGCATACGACGGAGTTGAATGGAATTTTTGCAAAGAGTTATGTTGAAAATGGGTATCGGTTGCTCCTTTGTTGAACTAATTATGAAATGCATCTCAACTGTTTCTTTTTCTCCATACTTCTTAATGGTCATCCTGATGCATGTTTCACCCAACCCGAGGGCTCGACAAGGAGACCCGTTATCGTCAGTATCTTTTTCTTTTAAATGCGTAAGCATTTTCGATGATCGAAAAATCGAAATGAACGGGATTTTCCATGGGGTGAGGTGTGGAAGCAAGCTCCTATGATAACACACCTTATTTTTGCGGATGATAGCATTATTTTTGGGAGAGCAAATGAGAGAGAGTCGGAATGCATCGATATTATCAAAACCTACGAAAAAGGCTTGGGACAACGTATCAACCTTGATAAATCGGTCATTTATTTTAGCAAAGGGGTTAACAACGAACGCAGTCTCTACTCACCAAAAATTGGGGGTGTCATTGGTGGAAAAACATGCAATTTACCTTGGGTTCTGCGTGATTGGCAAATCGAAAAAAGAAATCTTTAGCAATTGTTGATAGAGTGAGAAAGAAGGTGAAAAATTGGAAATCCAATCTGTTGTCACAACAAGCAAAGCAAGCTCGTCCTCATTAAATCTGTAGCTCAGCGATTCCTTCATATATTATGAGTTGCTTTCTCCTTCCTCATAATATTTGCCAACAAATTAAGTCAATTATAAGCAATTTTTGGTAAGGCCAAATTCAAGAAGAAAGACGTACTCATTGGTGCGCGTGGGACCGTTTGTGCAACTCAAAAAAAGAGAGGGAGGATTGGGACTCGAGACCTACAGTGTTTCAACGAAGCAATGCTTGCTAAACAAGGGTGGCGGTGAACGAGCGAAAATACTCTACTAGCAAAAACTCTCAAAGCAAGGTATTTCCCTAACAAGTCATTTCTCGAAGCAACAATCGGGCTATAATCCATCTCATACTTGGAGAAGCATTCTTGCGGGCGGAATATACTTGTTAAAGGACTTCGTTGGAATATTGGAGATGGGAAAAGTGTTTGTATATGGCGAGACCCATGGCTCCCCGGACCAACCTGGATTTAGAATTCTATCCATCGGCGGACTCTTTGAACGACATGCGTGTTCTTTGAATTAATGAGACCGAGACACCCCGCTATGGAATAACGATGTGCTTCATGAATTTTTTTGTCAAAATGATATCAAGAGTATTCAGCGATACCTTTACGCATGCACCGAAAACCAGGCCGACTAGTGTGGAATTTTTCAAAAAATGGAGTTTACACTGTGCGTTCGGGGTATCACATTGCGAAGACCATCAATAATGGTAAACAAAATTCCCTTCCACTTCATATTATAAGGAAATTTGGAATTGGCTATGGAAACTTGACATACCCCAAAGATTATAATATTCATGTGGAAATGCATAAGGGGAATTCTTCCCACAAAGCAAGCATTAATAAAAAGAGGAATCAATATTGACCCTCGGTCACGATCGGTGTGGCCGTCAGAGAATGAAACAATGGAACATACGTTGAGAGAATGCCCATGGGCCTCCTTCTTTTAGGCGATAGGACCGTTGGATCTGATTTCCACCACAAGAGCAAAATGGCACGATAGTGGATTTGGATTGTTTCTATGTCGAAAACAGGGGACTTGGGCTCACAAGGATTATTTGCAACTCTTCTTTGGACGGCATGATACGCGAGGAACAAATCAACATACAATCACAAGGAGTCAATCATCATTGGTGTTTGTCACTTGCCGAAAGATGCTGTTTGAACACAACGTGGGGACAAATGCGTAGATGCGGGATCGAAAAGCGAGTTTGTGGTTGTATGGAGTAAACCCAAAGGCGATGTTTTAAAACGAATACGGATGCTTCGATTATGCCAGGTTCGGGGGCGGGAATTGGAGCGGTTTTTCGAGATTCAAATGGACAGATTATTACAACTTTGTCCCATTTTTTCCGGATGAAATGACTATCGAGGTCGCCAAGCTATAGCTGCGAGAGAGGCGTGCACCATGCTTACAACCTGGGAATAAAAACTTGATCTTTCGGAGGTAGATAGCAACCATATACAACAAAATGCGTTCGTCCTCGATCGATTTCTCATATTCGGGAAACATTGTTCTTGATATCTTAGAATTTACTTCTCTGTTTGATGGTTTTGAACCTAGCTATGTTAGGCGGTCGGGTAACGTTGTAGCGCACTTGTTAGCGCGTCATGCTTTTTCCTTTTCTACTTACGAACTTTCTATTGGTATTGTACCTAAACAAGTGATCGGGACCATTTGAATTGGAGGCTTCTCCTAAGTTTGATGAATATAATTCATTTTTAAAAAAAAAGAAAATACGAATACAAATTCCACAATCAAAACTAGGGCCATAAATTGTTCATAAAACAAAACTCATTCATTCCAATAACAAAATAAACCACATAGCCCTAACACCGCTTAACTAACACATGCATAAATAAATTAATCAATTCAAAATACACAAAATAATATCAAAAACCTAGACTCTGATACCAATTGTTGGCCAATACGGAATTGCTCAATCACAAAAATTGATTTTATGTGATCCGATCAATCCGGAATAGGATCTTAAATTATAATGCATATTTAACTAGAACCGATTAATTCGTAACAACAAGACATAATAGGATTACCCTGTGGCGTGCTTTAAAAAATCTTTTGTAGAAATTCCACACTCCACCCTTCAAGCCTTCTTCGGTGTTCTCCAAGAACTCAAGAAGTGCAGTAAAATCTCTCTTGTGTGTGGGCACAAAATGATCGATAGAAGTAATTAGGTAGAAAAAAATAATTAACTATGGAAACATTTGCCAAAAGAAAAGTATTACTTTTGGTAATACTTTGATTGACAAATCAAATCCATATTGATTGGCAAAATCATATGATTTCTCTTATTTCCAAAATTATCCCAATCACCCACTTAATTAAATACATTTGCACTAATATATTATAACTTTTATAGTTTATTACGATTCTTTTTCTAGAGCCACAAAGGGACTGATCGAACCCATTAGACTAAGCTCAATAAATTAATTTTGATCCAATCAACTCTTGATCAATCAAAATAATTTATTAATCTCATTCTATTCCACTAAAGGAATAAGATTGCACTCTTAATCTAATTGAAATTATCAAGCCAATAATTAAATCCTCGATTTGTCGATCTTACATGTCACCCCACGATCAACTAAATATTAGAAATAAAATGACCAAAATCCATTTTCTAATATTTATAAATCTCGATCCTCATCTTCTATCTGACAGTCCCATGTGATTGCTATCACATAATGAATTTAACAACAAATGTCGAATTCTTCGAGCTCAAATTCTCCATCATTAGAAGAATACATGAGATCATGATCATGCCTATTAAATAGGTGACAAATTCCATATTGTGAATATATGTTCCTTGTTATTTCACTTTAATTCCCAAAGCATTGAAATATTGATCATCATTCGATCTCACTCATTGATGTATCAAAGAACTTCAAGTTAGTAATCAAAGTTCATCACCCCATCAGGATTAAGGTGTCACGTACGATAATCAAGTGAAATTAAATATTTATTGGTCAATCAAATATTTAATTTCATGTGGTACAGTCTAATACATTTAAAAAAATCATTATCAATTTTATTACAAAAGTCAAGATAAACTTTAATAAAATTGAGACGATCTTGTCAAAATAACTTGTCCATATTTATTTACCGATTATAGGCTTTAATTTTTTGAATTGAATTATAAATTAAATCTTTTCATGTTTAACAACTTAAATACTCAATTTATAACATCAAACAATTCATGGACATATGTAAGCTCCAATATATATGAAAATAATATTTTATTCAAAAATTTAATTTACACAATAATTTATTCGTAGGCATAATACTACCAACAATTTCATGAATAGTATAAAATTATTCGTAGGCATAATACTACCCTCTCATCATTTAAGAAATTTATGTATAGATGTATTTTCATTTGAGTTGTCAAATGGGCTAAGGTCGACCAACACCGAGCTAAGGAGAAAATTCGGGTTGGGCCGACCAACTCGAAAATTTGTCGGGCCGCTATTTGGGAGCCTAGTCCAGCCCGTATGTTAAAAATACATATAAAATATATTGGGTCGATCGGCCGCCCCGGTTGGGCAATAAGCTCGGCTCCTTTCGGGCTTCTAAAAATATTGCTTAGTCTAGTCCAGGCTATCACCCGGTAGGTCGAATTGACCGATTTTGACATCTCAATTTTTATGTCTAATTTCTAGTTTCCCGTGAAAATGACTTTTCATGAAAGAAATAAAAATATTTTTGATTTGTTGTCGAATTTACATTTATATGTTTAAAACTTGAAAATATGTCGATTATAGTTTTGGAGTGTATGTTTAACATAGATTTGTGTGATTGTAGTAAAAACTTATTTGGTTATTAATAAGGGGTAATATAATATTTTTCTTTTAAATATTTAATACCTATTTAATTTTTAATTAATTATTATCCTATTGAAAATAATATTGGCCAAGCCAATAGAAAAAACCCACAAGGTCCATTCATCGCATGAGCATCAAGCTCATAAGGCTCAACTCATAATACTGCACTGTGCACTTTGAGGCCCGATTCATTATATTAGGCCGCCGAGGCTCAACTCATTATACCAAGATCATGCGACCCACGTCTCGGTATAAATGCCCTCTTAATTAAAATTCATAAGTATATTTTAACTGAATTCTCTAACACCGTAGATTTTTCTCCTACACATTCTTTGACTTAAGAATCGGTGGGGCTTTCCGGGATAAGTTTCGGGCCCGTCTAACCTTATTTGCGTGTTGCATGTTGGTTCCGACACATATATTGGACTTGAGACCGAGTCGATACATTAGCTTGGATTACCCTAACTTCGAGTGATCTGTCCAATTTTGGCAACATCATTTTAATATCGTATATGGAATCGACCAAGACACGATATGCAAACAAGGTCACAAGCGATGGGAGATAGCTCTCGGATCGCCCGTCCGAGTTTACAACGAAAAACATGAGGATAAACCTCATTGTAGACTGAATAGGACCCCATTCCACATGGGAGTAACTCAAATAGAAGAGAGACGTGACAAAAGATGCATTGCATCCCTATTGGAATAAGTTGTTAGGGATGCCTTCAGGCAAAAGGATGTTGCGGTAGGTACCCCACAAGCTCCATCAACAAAGAAACAACCCTAACATAGGGAGAAGAAAGTGTAAATAAAATCCCCAAATTGGGTGATAACTCACTAGAATAACAAGCTGCTGGAGGAGGAGAAGGTGTAAGGGCAAGGCTAAGGCAGTCCCAAACACGCACTTATGCCCCTTTGGAAGAGGAGTAGCCCTTGAGCCCTATTATCCTAATTGAGTCACTCCTACAAGATAAAAGAAATCGAACCTGCCCGGTATGAAGGAACAAGAAACCCCAAGAACACTTAGACAAATTATATGCCAAGGTGGGTATCACTTGACCCATGCAAGAGGTGATTCCATGTTTTCTAAGACATGTACAAAATAAGTTTTTCATAGGAGATAGCCCCAAGTCATCCAAGGTATGAAGCATGGAGGTCCTAAAGGGAGCCCAGTTAACACTAACCAAGGGGAAGAGATATTGTATAAACCCATCAAGAAAATGGACGACGACAATGATGCGACCAAAGGAATCCACGTGCATGACTACGCACACTAGATAGGGAGCTCCCACACCTGTCAATGGACGCTCGACCTAAGGGCCTTCCCACGTGGTCAACGAAGGGGCCTCTTCCACGCTCAGTCGCACTCTACCCGACCACGACTGCGGCCTCGCCTAGTCACTTCCCCCTACTCGATTAGCTTTCATTGCCCGTGAGCTAACTCTTCTAATCGGTCTCCCTAGCAACATTCAACGGGCTATTAAGAAACTTCAAATGCTCGTCCTCAAGTAAAAACCTGGACAACCAATCAACTTACTTGACTCTCCTCCCTGGACGCAAGCTATCCTCTTAAAGAGTTAAAGAAATATCTTTAACTTTCTCCTATGAGAGACTGAGTACCAGAAGAAGTATAAGAGGATCCCCTCATCGAAAGAACCGAAAGAGTTGGAGACACCATCCTCATCCCTGGAAGGCTTAGTCTATCCATTAACACTTACTCACATGACACATAACCCAAGTATGGATGATGAAAGAGATCATCATATTGTTGGAGTCATTAAAACCACCACTCGACATCCTAAATGTAGACGAGCACAAAATACACTTCAAGCTTACCAAAAGGAATCAAATGAAACCAACACATGCACTACTCCCAAGCAAAGTGGTATGAACTTTATCAAAGAAGAAATTATATCTACCAGCATACGACTTGATCCTAGGAAGACCAAGTCAAAATTAACTCAAGACCATCATGTTTACTCTTCACCCCAAGTTGGAGTTCTCACTGAAGACATGAATATAAGAGAATCAAGCTACTTCCACCTAACCAAAGAACCCTACATATCAACATAGGAAAAAGCTAAGTTCCAAGGAAGGACCACTAACTAGGCTCACCAACAATGGGACCCGTGAATCTCCTCTTCTCATCTATTTTTGACATGTTACACGCCCTAGGTGACTTCTTTCGTAGGAGGTAGCTCTGAGCTCTCATGGACACAACCCAAGTGACTTCATATGGAAGAGGTAGCACCGAGCTATCTTAGACACACCCTAGCCAAATTCATCCGTAAGAGATAGCTCCAAGTTATCCAAGACGCCCCAGATGACTTCATTTGTAAGAGGTAGTGCTAATCTATCCAGGGCATATCCTAAGCTACTTCATCCATAATAGGTAGCTCTGATCTATCCAAGAAACACCCCAATCGATTCATCCATAAGAGGTAGCTCTTACCTATCCAGGACATGCCCCAGACGACTTCATTCATAAGAGATAGTTGTGAGCTATCCACGACACACCCCAAGCGACTTCATCCGTAAGAGATAGCTATGAATTCTCCAGGAAATGCTCCAGGCGACTTCAATCATAAGAGGTAACTCTAAGCTATCTAGGACATGCCCCATGCGATTTCATCTATACGCGGTAGGTCCTGCTACCTCAGACCCTCAAGAACTCATCCGTAAGAGGCATACTCGACATCGAGGACATCGTAGCGATAGCTTTGGCTATCCAGGACCTCTCTCAAGACTTCATGGGTGTGAGTCCATATGAGGTGACTACGTGCCATTCATAACATCTTTGCAAGACAAACCCCGTAAGCAAAAAATTTCATATTGCCCAGGCCACGAGGCTATGCATTTATGTAAGAGGCATATATGTAATGTCCAAGGTAAATTGCTAAGTCTCATAAGTGGAAAGCTTAACAATGCCCCTGGCCAACAAGCTAATATCATCCTATATGAGGTATTTATGTGAAGCGGAAAAGTTCGCGCTTCCCTGGGCCACTAAAGCACCTTTCATGTAAGATGGAGTTATGTGTTATCGAAGGTAAATTCCTAACTCCCATAAGCAAAAAGCTTCACGATGCCCTGTCCACCTATCTAATGGCTTCATGTAAGAGATAGTTACGCACTGCCCAAGATACGTTCTAAAGTCCCATAAGAGGTAACTTTGCGCTATCCAGGGCACTCTTCAAGCACAAACTTCCCATAAAAGGTGACTCCACCCCATCAGGATACACAACAAGAACTCTCCCACACTTGGAAAAACCCAAACATCAATAACTTGATAGAAATGCCAAATGGAAAAAGGGAACCTAAAAATGCGTGCATAAACCTGCATTCACACGTGGCAAAACAAATTACCCGACCATGTGCGCTCGATCGGACCCCTCGGCCGATGGCCTCTCCAAAAAGGAATGTGAGCACTAGCCCCACACACGACTAGCGCCCATAATTGGCCGGTTCCCTCTCGCGACCTGAGGAGGCCAATGAGATCTCCCTTCTCACTCGGAGACCAAAAGAGTTTTCCAATGACTAAGTACCATGGAAAATCAAGAAGACCTCCCCTTGAGAGGACCCTCCCTGCTTGGGGAACCTACTTTCTTCATGAGACCTCCCTTCTTTAGGGGACCTCCTTTCTTCAGGGGACCCCCATCTCAGAGAGACATTCTTCTTCTCAGAAGATTAAGTCCAAAGATAGATCACACATTTGCAAGGGACCTAACTCCCGCACCACTCTGGTCTCTCTTGTAGTATCGGAGTTGAGAAGCCTATGATGAGGGTAAAATCGTACTATCTCTTTTAAATATTTAGTTACCTATTTAAATCATTTTACTCAATTATTAGCCTACATAAACTAATGTTGAGCCAAGTCAATATAAGAAGCTCATGAAACCCAACTCATCGCATCAATCCCATGGGTTCAACTCATAATACAAGACCTTAGAGGCCCAATTTATTATATTAAGCCATTTAGGCCTAACCATTATACTAGGACCATGCGGCCAACAGTCCCATGTATAAATAGGCTCTCCCTAATTGTTATTCATTAAGTACATTTTAACTGATGAATTCCCTAAATCCTAATGCTCTGTATTTTTCTTCAACACATTACTCACTTAAACATCGAAGGAGCTTCATCGGGATAACTCCGGGACCCTTCTAACATTGTTTGTGCGTTGCAGAATGGTTGTCGATGCGAGGATTGAATTCAGACCAGAGTTAGATACCTTAGCTCAAATTACCATAACTTCGGAGTGAGTTGCCAAACTTTTAGCAAATCGATTATAGTTTTGAAGTGTGTTTTACATAAATTTGTGTGATTGTGGTGAAAATCAACCCTATATACTAAAAGAAAAAATAAACTTGACACATGTCATCACCTCATTAATCATGGACATGTGTAAGTTTCTCATCCTCTCAATTCCACATGGCGGCTTCACATTGGTAACTTTATCACAATTTTCAAAAGATAACAGATAATCCAAAATCAAGGATTGTATCTAGTCTATTTTTCAAATTTGTTATATTTTAAATTCAAAAACCAACCATATTCCGAGACACGTGGCAACCCCTCATTCTCTCAATTAGATATGATAGTTTCACATTTATTAAATGATTCTTTAAGCCAAAAAATTAAATATCAGTCATTGCAATATACAATTAATTTATAAAAACATAATGTGAAAATGATTGTAATAATATAATTAATAACTAAAAACTCACGTCATTTTGATAACTCAAAAAAAAAAGAAAACTCAAATTTATTAATAATAAATTTATTTCCTACTTATCAAATAACAAGCCAGCTTCAATAGATGTCTTTAGTGCGAACAATAGTACTCTTCCTTCCAAAAAGTGATGTTTCCCTCCATACGCATTCTCTTCGAACTTGATAGCAGTATGTCGTCGTCCTTGTCCCTTGCTACAAAACCATGTCCAATAGTACCATCATTAAATCCAAACATCATCGTAATTAGTTTTACGTAGTCTGCGATGGGGCAACCCAAACTTCTTCCTCGTGTGCGATTCTTTTGCTAAGTGTCTTTGAGTTGATGTGTCCTAAGCTCCATTAGGTAATTGTGTTCGTGTGATAATCTTATAAACTTCTGGTGCCTTATCTTCAAAATACAGTTTATTTCTTTTCATCCAGATTCGAGAAGCTAAAATGCCGAGAAATGCACTAAGCTCTATAGGGAACTCACACATATAACCATAGAAATTTTTTGAAAGATGAAATTGTTTTATAAATGGTTTTATCATGATTTTGATGATTTTGTTTTATACCAAAACAATGTTCTTAAATGTTGTCCAAATACTCCTAAATGATTTAAATTGTTTCCTATAATTTTTCGGAGTATTTCTTTAAGTTTATTTTCGACAAATATTGGACAACACTTTTGATGATTTTGTGTTAATGTGTTTTTACACCAAAACAATGTTTCTAAATGTTGTCCTAATACTTCCGATCGGTCTAAAATGTTTTTACTATTTTTCAGAGTATTTCTTGAAGTTTATTTTCGATATAAAATTGGACAACACTTTTGTTTTGAGGCCAACCGGTTGCCCTATAGGGCATCCCGTACCTGAAAGTTGTGAAAAACAGTGAATAAGCTATTTCTTTGGAAAAAGGTTGGTAGATCGGTCGCCGACAGGGTGGTAGACCGGTATGGTCGACCGGCCGATCGACCGAGCGTCGTCGGCCGACACCCCCTGTCGGCCGTGCACTGGAGTTCATTTTTGAAACAGAACACCCTGTTTTGTTTTTTTGGCCTTGCTCGGCCAGAATTGGGCATGGGGTCGACCAAGCCGAACCCCCGTCAACCGTGCCCTATGTAAATGTGTATTCTTATTTTCAAACGCGTCTATTTGTGTGCGACCGTGCCCCTCAAGTTTGACAAATTTCGACCGTTTGAAGCACAACAATAAGAGAAAACTATACAACACAACAAGAAATACTCAAGCAAACATTTGGTCTTATATTGTCATTATTCTTATTGTAATTTGCCTAGCTTATCACTTTCACATTCTTGAGGTCTAGGCTATTCTTGATTACACTTGCACTCAATTGTATAATTTATTATCGAGTTATAATCTTGAATTTTTGGGTAATCATTCAACACAAGATATCCTTGTGAGTGCTCTTGTGGTAAGAACACACTTGAGTTATCTAGGTGTTAGGTGTAAGAAGATTGTGGTAATCTTCTTGTCACGGTGTTGAAGAATTTGGTATTCTTCAAGGTTGAAGATTGTGGTAATCTTCACAAGGTGCCATTGGAGATTGTGGTAATCTTCAAGAGAGATTGTGGTAATCTCAAAGGTGGTGTTGAAGAAGAATGTGGTGCTCTTCAAGGTGTTGTTGTAAGTTGAATTTGTATTAATTGTGGTAATTAATAAAATTCTTTTTCTTTTTCTAAACCCATCATGGATATACTGGGGTGGTAGAGCACGTAGTCCTTAGGTGGGGTGAAGCTCTATAAATCGACGTGTGTTGTTTACTTTCCGTACCTTTATTCTTGTCTTGGCGTATTTGATTTGAAAAAGAGGGCATAATCGGAAAGATGGAGATAAGCTATTCACCCCCCCTTCTAGATTATCGTAGCCGCTTGGACTTACAAGTGGTATCAGAGCCAAACTCTTTGGCAAGCTCGTTTCACATCGCGAGTGAAGAGGAACGATCGTCGGCTACGAATGAAGCTCACCTTTCCGGCACCTCCACCATCAAGCCACCTCGATTTGATTCCAAAAATTTTGCATTTTGGAAAGAAAGAATGGAATGCTATTTACAAGGTTGCGGGTTCGATATTTGGAACCTCGTCATCAATGGAGAATCCATTCCGATGAAAGATACACCATACACCTCCAAAGCTCTCAAGGAGCTCAATGATGAAGACAAGAAAATCATCTCCTTAAATGGTAAAGCTTTCAATATTTTTTTTTTTTTTTTTTTTTTAAAATAACACCGGGGTGGGGGGATTGAGGCGTGATCCCCTACCGTATATCAAATAAACAAAATATCATACAATGTCATGCCCACTCACAAGGAGAAAAATCAAAGAACAAATAACCTATCACTAAGATATCTAGAAAGACTATCATAATGAGAATCTAAAAATACAATGAGAACCAATGATCTATGAAAATCAAGCTCGGGTAACCCAGTCCCATCCGAATGAGCGCTAGGAGGTGGTGAGAGGCCGTGCCCTCATCAACAAAGTGATCGCCAAGAGCGGCAAAGAGCTCCCAACTCCGCTAGGTGATCTGTGGTCGATTCCCTCTCGTGTATGTGGGAAATCGAGTCATCAAGGTCCTCAAGATGTTCCGAATGCGAATCGGGGTATCTTTGAACTCCGAAAGAGCGAGGCCACCGGAAGTGATCGTGGTGACCACCGCCACAAGGTCCAACTCGATCCAAATCAAGTGAGAACCGTCGGGCATGCCGCAATCCCATCTCAAGCGCTAGTAGCTCGGCATGAAAGCTGACACACGCCCGGAAGGAATCGTGAAACGCCAACATAAGTCCGCCCAAATGATCCCGTATCAAACCCCTCCGCCAAAGAATCAATGTGCCTGGATCAAACGAACCATCCGTGTTCGGCTTGATCCGAGGGGGCCGAGAGCTCGCCAAATCACCATCCTCGGCCTGCGTGGAACCCGTGGTGGAGCACTCCCCGCAAAAAGCCAACAAGAGGGAAACATCCGGACCAATCGATGGGCTCGACGCCGACCAAACAAGGATCCATAGATACCGCTCCACCGCCAAATAATGTGAGATGCCAAGAAAGGAATTTGTCGATGCTTGACACTATTCCTTTCCGTCCCGGACAAACCATAAAATCAAGCAGGAACCAAGAAACTCAAGTGCCTCGTGTGTGATCCGTGTGTGCGGTTCCTCCGAATGAAATGAACAATATCATATCGGTGGTGTGTGGAAGTGTAGTGTCAAACCAAGGAAGAAAGTGATTCCACACGGATGAGCAACAAAGATCATTCATCAAAAAGAGGTGAGGGATAGATTCGACACGAGGAGAAGAGTGTGGATTATTCAAGCAACACCAAAGAACGTGAGGCAAGGGAAGTGCCACGTGCCTGAAGCTTGATATCCACAGGGGAAGACGATTACGAAGGAGGCGCCAAAGGAATATGGAGATAGTAGGGATAAGAGCATCGTTCCAAATGGCACCGTCGAGAAGGTTACGAGCATTTCTACCAAGGAGAGAATCCCAAGCGTAAGACATAGAGAACCCACCGTGAGAGGTAAGCATCCACCTCATGATATCCTCGGACCCCGGCAGAATCGGAACCCGGAAATATCCTCAATGAGACTCTCGGGAAGCCCACATCCGGAGACCAAGACACTGTGCGATCTATCGCGATCCCACTCACCATCGCGAATAAACCAATCAACTGTCATGTGCCCCAAAGGTCGATCCAAACAATGATCCGTAAGTGCCCGGCTGTCCAAGCCAAAATATCATCCCGAAGCTGACCCGGCTACCACTAATAGACCAAAAATCCGCTCCTGGGCCCGAATCCGATCCGCCTCAAGCGCCTCCACCGATGACTATGATTATGTGTTCAGAGGCTCTGCAGGAGACCGAAGCCCATTGTAATAAAGATTTTGCGATCAAGAATTGAGCCCACAACGAATGGCCCTCACGTAATCTCCACCACAACTTGTAAATCAAGGCGTCGGCAATATCGAAAAGTCGGCGCAACCCCAAACCGCCCTCGAAAATAGGGTGGCGGATAATATCCCAATCGATCCAATGAGTCTTCTTCATCGTCCCGCATAGGATCCCCCAGAGAAGAATCTAGCCATGATCTCGCTCCAATCTTTGCAGAATCGTCTTTGGCGGTGCATGACTCAAAGAATATGCAACGGGGTGGCCATTAGCGTGCTCGAATAAGAGCGAGCCTACCACCAAAGGAGAGATGTCGATCGACCACCCCGCAACTCTATCCAACATCCTCTCGAATCACCGGGAGGAAGAGCTCTTTTCGTCATTCGCCCCTTGAACAAAGGGACACCCAAATAAGTCATCGGCAAGTCATCGCGAACAAAGCCGATCGGCTCGTGCACCATGTGCTCCCACCCGTCAATGTAACGCGTGGGGCCAAGAAGAAACTACTCTTCGTACAATCGACGACCGCCGAAGTAGCGAGAATAGTGCTCCAAAAAGTGTCTCAACGTGACCAAACCATCCTCGGACGCCCTCGTGAAGATAACCACATCATCGGATAGGCCGGATGCGTCACCGGAAAGCTTTCAATATTTTATATTGTTCACTTACCAATTTAGAATATTATCTTATTGTAGGAATTGATCGTCTCATGAAGTATGGCAAAAATTAGAAGCCATTCATGAAGTATATGCAAATGATAGGAGCAACTTAAAAGCATCTACTTCTCAAAGGAATACAAGGTCAAATCTAAGGGACAAGCCTTTTACAATTTCCAACTATGAAGTAGTTGAACAATGTTTTATGGGCATCGAAGAAGAAAACGAGGTATGTCTTAAATCCTCTACTTCCTATGATATTGTTATACAAAATGATTATAGTGATTTACAAGATGATTTTGATGACCTTCAAAATTAATTCCAAAGTTTACTTGTTAAGTACAAAAATTTGAAAAAGGAATTCAATGTTTTGAAAAATGAAAAGGATAGTTTATCTACTTCCCATGAATTACTATCATGTGCTCACACCACCACACTTAACAAGGTTAGAAACCTTGAAAAAGAAAATAGTACTCTTGTTGAGGATATTAATTGTATGAAAAAGGATTTATCAAAATCCAACTTGAGTACCGATAAAATGACCAAGATTATTGATATTCATAATTGTGATAAAGGACTTGATCATAAGCCTAGTGTTTTTAATTATGTGAAAAGAAATCAAGTCCCTATGCATGTTGGTCATTATGCTCCAAAAATTATTACTTGCTTCTATTGCGGTAAAAAGGGTCATACGGTAAATACTTGTCGGGCTAGAAATAGCTCTAATTATTATTGGAGACCTAAAAGTCTCAAAGCTAATCCCAAAGGACCCAAACACTTGAGGGTACCACAAAGCAAAGTCATATTAGGTACCCGGTGGAATCAAGGAAAATTCATACCGCCAAGAATGCATCAAATGACCATCTTATTTGACCAAAGGAGAAGATATCACCACAATGAATTTCCAAGAGAAAGACACTTTCAAAAATGGGAAGGCCACAATGCTTGGAGATGGAGCAATTGGAGAAGCCATCATCAACAAGATAATTTTCAAAGGGGAAGATATCATCAACAATGGAAATGGCGAAATTGGTAAAACCGTATCTCCCTATTTAATATGCATTTTATTTTCTATGCATGTTTTTATTTGTGTCTAAATGCAAAATGAGTTTTCATAATTTTAAAATTAAGGTCTTCAATATATATTTGTGGTTTTAAATTTTTTTGAAAAATAAGACCTTGCATGATGTTTTTTTTTTAAAAACTCTTGTGCATTTGCTTTAACTATTGTGTTTTATAATCTCCTATGGATTCTCTTGGCATAAGCATACTTGTGACATATATTGTTTTTATCCTACACCTGTATTATGTTGCTTTGTGCTAGAGTTGTTTAAGATATATGTAGGATATATATTTCGTCATCTTCTTCAAGAGATGTTAAACTATCGAGGTACGCTCATCATTGGTATTCATCTTATAGACGCGATATATTCTTGTCATATGCCTATGTGCTTATTTTATACAAGTGCCACTAAGAGGATGTTTTGATTTTTTGAAAAAGCATTATTTGACATAGCTTGTTTTATCCAAGATTTGTAAAGGATTATATTTTGTTTTGATAAAACAATTGATCTACTAAGTTATGCATTTTATTGCACTTATAAATGCCATTATTCTTGGATGCTTATGTCAAAGCTCTTGTTCATATGATTCTTGTAAATGAGGTCTCAACTATGTGCTCTCGTATTTTCATATTTCAAAAGAGACCTCATATAGCTTTCTACAAGCACATTTGAACTTACATGTTGTATTATATTCTTGATGATTTTTTAAGCATAGTATGTGTTACTTGCTATAGTGTCTCTATCATTCGATATCACTATGCTCTTGTACAAGATTCTTTGTTGAGATTTTTCAGAAATTTTTAGTATGTTGGAACAAGTTTAATGAACAAGGCAAGGTTAGTAGCTCAAGAGTAATGTCAAGAAGAAGGTATTGATTTTGATGATACATTTGCATCCATAGCATGTTTTTTGAAGCTATTCTTATTTTACTTGCCCATTCTTGTTTTAAGAAAATTTCAAACTTTACCAAATGGTTTTATTCAAATAGAAGTCTATGAAAAACAATCGGGGTTTTGAAAATTCTTGGCCAAAATGATTTGTATAAAAGGCCTTATTATGTTTAAAACAAGCACCCCATATATGGTTTGATAGACTTAGCTATTTTTGCAAAATGATTTTACAAGAGGTAAAGTTAATCTACTCTCTTTGTCTCTTGAAAAAGGGCAAGAATGCCTACTTGTACAAATTTATGATATCATTTATGGTGCTACTAATGACGTTTTGTACAAGATATTTCCTAAGTTGTTGCAAGGTAAATTCAAGATGACCATGATGGAGGAGCTCAATTTCTTCATTGGAATTCAAGTTCAACAATGCCAAGAAGGTGGTTATATTCTACACTCAAAGTATACAAAAGAAGAAGTGAGGCATTGAAGAAGAAAGAACTAACTCAACCTCTATGACTATCATGTAAAGATTGACAAAGGTTGAGGAAGGCATATCAGTCGACAAACAAAATCGAGGTATGTTTATCTTCGTTTATTACTTTTTTAGACTCGACATTTTCTATACCTTATGTCTATATGCTCGAGTTCAAAAACAATCCCAACGAATCTCATTAAAAGTGTCGTTAAAAGAAATTTTCAAATATTTGAAAGACATTTTTTTTGACTTGTTGTACCCAAAGTCTTAAAACGTTCTTATTTTCGGGATAACAAGTCCGGTGATAATAATATTTCAAAACATGGTTAAATAAATCGAACTAAACATATTGAGATTCGATATCTTTTTCTAAGGGATTGCATGTTTAACAAAAACTTGAGATGTGTTTAATTCCATCTCAAGGATAACTCGCGGAATTTTTAATCGTCACCGCCGAGTATTTTACCTCATTTCGAGCTTGATTATGACATAATGTATATTAAATGAGGTCTAGGATTGCATTTTGCACGTTTTAAAACTTAGGGGCGAAAAATTGGATTTTTGGATCAAACTTGGATTATTTGAAACGACTATTCGCGATCAAAACAGTGAGGTCGAGCCAGTCGACCACACCTCCGATCGGGTCGACAAAGACCATGACCGGGTTGCCCTTCGATTTTTAGATATATTGCATTATGTTTCAGGACTTTGGCATTTTGGCCCTTTTAACTCTATTTTCGTTCGTCCCTTTGACACTTTCACACACAATTCACCTCAAATGAGTTTTGTTGCATAAATTTCATATTTTGGGGATTATCTAGCTCGATTATCATCATCATTGCTCGTCTTCACCAATTAAATGGTAAGAATTCTACTCCCTTATCTCAATTGGGTTGAACACTTGAGAACTTGGCTTATATGTGTATCTCTTGATGCAATTCTTATATATTTGTGTTGAGCATGATGATTGTTGTTGGATGATATTTATATAATTGCTTTTGGTGATGAAAAACTTGGCTTGATTACATTTACAAGGGCTATATATATCATTTTCAATTTTTGGCCTTGCCAAGTGTTTGATAAAATGTTTCAATGAAAAATTCATCACCTACATGATTCTCTCTTTTTCAAAAGTCTTATATATTTATAAAGATCATGTTTTTGCAAATCAAATGAGTTTTCATAAGCCTCTACAAGTCGTATGATCGACTTTTTCCCTCCTATTTGATCTATAAGCTTCAATGTGTTCAAATAGCTCGATACATCGGTTTAGTTGTGCACTTTGATATGATTATATGATGTTTTTATCGTGCTAACATTCTTTTTGATGATTCCAAAGGGGGAGAAACAGGTTATAAGCTTATTAGCTAAAATAAGCTCGAGAAAGAAGCTATAAGCTATGGCTTCTAAAAGCCATAAGTTGTGCATCATACTTAGTCCAATTGTTGTATTATAGACTTATATACTTGTCTAATGATGTTTTGTTGACAGGGGAAGCTTATAAGCTCTTGTACTTAAGACCAATACGTAAATGCTAAGCTTTTAGCTTGTGGATGATTGTTTTTACATTACTCTTGTTGTGCATATTGATAGGGGGAGCTTTTGCTGTATATGTTTAATATCTCTACTTTCATCCTTGTGATTATATTGCGTGGAATGTTGTCACTCACAACGGATAGTTCCTTTTAACCGGTAAAAATGTTTTGTTTTCAAAATCGGCCTTGTTAAAATTATTTTGGTTTGTAATCATCAAAAAGGGGGAGATTGTTTGATAAATGGTTTTATCATGATTTTGATGATTTTGTTTTTATACCAAAACAATGTTTTTAAATGTGGTCCAAATACTCCTAAATGATTTAAATTGTTTCCTATAATTTTCTGGAGTATTTCTTCAAGTTTATTTTCGACAAATATTGGACAACACTTTTGATGATTTTGTGTTAATGTGTTTTTACACCAAAACAATATTTCTAAATGTTGTCCTAATACTCCCGATCGGTCTAAAATGTTTTTACTATTTTTCGGAGTATTTCTTGAAGTTTATTTTCGATATAAAATTGAACACTTTTGTTTTGAGGCCAATCGGTCGCCCTATAGGGCATCCCGTACCTAAAAGTTGTGAAAAACAGTGAATAAGCTATTTGCTGAAAAAAGGCTGGTAGACCGGTCAACAGGGTGGTAGACCGGTATGGTCGATCCGCCAACCCGGGCGTCGGCCGGTGGCGTCGGCGACGACACCCTGTCGACCGGTACACTGGAGTTCATTTTTAAAACAGAACACCCTGTCTTGTTTTTTGATCTTGCTCGACCGGCTGGGCATGGGGTCGACCGGTCGAACCCCCCGTCGACCGGTCGCCCTGTGTAAATGTGTATTCTTATTTTCAAACGTCTATTTGTGCGCGACCGGTCGCCCTCAAGTTTGACAGCAAATTTCTGACCATTTGACAAAGAGACAACTTTTCCTTATTTTGTGGGATGGATTTCTAACACTATTTTCTTCAATTGTCTTGCAATTTTTCACGATTTTCAATCCCTAGAGGAGCCTATCAATGATCAATCATCTCCTATAAATAGAGGAAGATTTGAAGCACAACAATAAGAGAGAACTATACAACACAACAAGAAATACTAAAGCAAACACTTGGTCTTATATTGTCATTATTCTTGTTGTAATTTGTCTAGCTTATCACTTTCACATTCTTGAGGTCTAGGCTATGCTTGATTACACTTGCACTCAATTGTATAATTTATTATCGAGTTGTAATCTTGAATTTTTGGGTAATCATTCAACACAAGATATCCTTGTGAGTGCTCTTGTGGTAAGAACACACTTGGGTGATCTAGGTGTTAGGTGTAAGAAGATTGTGGTAATCTTCTTATCAAGATGTTGAAGAATTTGGTATTCTTCAAGGTTGAAGATTGTGGTAATCTTCACAAGGTGCCATTGGAGATTGTGGTAATCTTCAAGAGAGATTGTGGTAATCTCAAAGGTGGTGTTGAAGAAGAGTGTGGTGCTCTTCAAGGTGTTGTAAGTTGAATTTGTATTAATTGTGGTAATTAATAAAATTCTTTTTCTTTTTCGAAACCCATCCCGGATATACTGGGGTGGTAGAGCACGTAGTCCCTAGCCCTAGGTGGGGTGAAGCTCTATAAATTGACGTGTGTTGTTTACTTTCCGCACCTTTATTCTTGTCTTGGCGTATTTGATTCGAAAAAGAGGGCATAATCGAAAAGATGGAGATAATCTATTCACCCCCCCCTTCTAGATTATCGTAGCCGCTTGGACTTATAGAAAATACAGTATTATTAAGATCCAATCGAAGTGGGGAAGCATACTAGACTTGCTTACTCGGTCAACAACGGAGCATGGGATGATCAAGAGACAACTTCTTCACCACATATTTTACACACCGGGTCCACGTAAAAATTCCATCGATAGAGTTGGGAATTATTGGGTATAGAGTCTGTACATGCTCGTCACATAAACTGTTTAAGCCTAGGTGGAATATAGAGCTGCCAAAGCTTTTTCCACATCTGATTATGAGCACTCGAGGAGGCCTTATTCGCTGCAAGTTTTGAGTGTAAAGCCACCGCCACATGATATGCTGAGCGTACTGAAAATTCTCCAGTATATCAGGTGGGACTAAGATGCATGCTCAGGATTCGTTCAGCGTCATCATGTTGGAAAGATTGTCGGACAACATTCACTCTCCAAGACAACAAGTTGAAATCAATAAAGTCACTAACTCTTGTGCCATCGATCATTTGAAAACTTAATTTTGGTCGACCAATTTATTCGCTCCAATCCTCCTCGACTCGACTTGATTCAAACCGAACTAAGACCTAGCCTTGCCAAGGCCGAGTTTGATTAGGTACTCTTATAACAACGATCATTTTTGCGTTAATTGAATTACCATTTCCTAGCCGCCACGCTAACCCATCTGTGATGATCGGTTTATCCTTCAATAAATTCCTTCATATATAGTTTGGTTGATAACCCAACTCTGCCTCTAAAAGAGTTTTTTTGGGGAAAATATTTTTCGTTTAGGATCTTCCCCAGTAATGGATTCGGGTGTAACTTTAAGTGCCAAAATTGCTTCATGATCATAGCGTAATTAAAACACAATAGCTCCCAAATCCTAGACCCCCACTTTATTAGGCGTTACGATTTTAGCCCCACTACTCTAATGACACTTTCGTGGCCCGTTTTTACATCCCCAACAAAATCACCCAATTAATGTTTCAATCTCGTGGTATACGAGAGTTGGAAGTAAAAAAACATGACATAGTGTTTGTTGGTTTCGCTTTGAATTATGGCCTTGATGAGAATCTCTTTTCCCACCCATGATACCGTTTGTTCCTTCCACTCCTTAAGTTTATTTGAAATTTGATCCAGGATGATATTGAAAATTTCTCTCTTTGAACGGTCTATAAGTGTTGGGAGACCAATGTACTTTCATGTTCGACAACTTATTTAACCCTTAAGAGCGTGCTAATCAGGTTCTTAAGGTTGGCTTCCACATTGCTACTTGCTGTCAATTCTGACTTCTCTAAACTAGTTTTTCAGCCCGACACCTCTTCATACAACTTGATGATTTCTGCAATTCTTTCGGCCTCTGATTTAGTATCTTTGAAAAATAAAATGCTATCATCCGCAAAGAACAAATGTGGAATTGGCAAAGCATTTCTTGCGGCCTTAACACCATGCCAAAACCATTTCTTTCTGCTTCTTGTATAAGAGAGGATAAACCTTCTGCGCACAACAAGAAAAGATACGGTGAAAGAGGGTCTCCTTGTCGAAGACCTCTTCTAAGATTAAAACGATTTGTGGGAGATCCATTAATCAAGATAGAATAAGATACAGTTTCGACACATCTCATTACCAATTTTACCCAAGTCTCATTAAAACCCATTTTGATGAGAATAGCTCTAAGGAAAGGCCATTCAACCCTATCATAAGCTTTACTCATGTCTAACTTAAGCGCACAATTTCTACATTTGTCTTTCTTTTTTTTCTTCATGGTATGAAAATTTTCAAAAGCGGCCATGGCATTGTCCGTTATTAGTCGACACGGGATAAAGGCACTTTGGTTAGGAGAGATAATGTCGGTCATATTTTTTCATCCGATTTGCTATGGTTTTTGTGAACACCCTCATTATCACATTACAGAGGCTTATTGGGCAATATTCGTAGTAGTCTCAGGATTCTTCGTTTTGGGTATCAAAACAATATATGTGTAATTAATGGCAAAGGGGTCCATATTATGATTAATAATATCAAGTGCGGTAGAGGTAAAATCATGATGGATAATATGCCAGAATATTTGGAAAAACATAGAAGACATACCATCTAGGCCTGGAGATTTAGCTGGATGCATCTGCTTCAGGGCGTAATGTACTTCCTCCACAGTATAAGGTTCCACGAGGAGGTCATTCATTTTATTCATAATTTTTCTGTCCACAGATTCTAATACTCTGCTCAAGTTTTTAGTGGCAACAGATATGAAGATAATCAATAAAAAAAAAAATTTGACAAATCTCCCTCTCGTCCTCAATCCATACCGCACTGTCATTCTTTATTTGGCTGATACCATTTCGTTTTCATCTTTGAGATGCTTTATAATAGAAGAATGATGTATTTTTATCCCCATCTATAAACCATAATGCTCGCGATCGTTGGAACCACATAATCTCCTCATGTCAATGAGCTTCATCTAACTCCGCAATTGTTTGTTGACATTCTTTGATTGTGGATGTATCTTGAGAAATGGCCTGGAGTTCCCTGATATTTTCTCTAGGTTTGTGACCTTCATACGGACATTTCCAAATTCTTTTTTGTCCCATTCCCATGAGGCCTGGCGACATGTTGTTACTTTTTCACCCCAATTTTGGTCGTCTTGCTCCGACCAAGCCTATTTTATAATTTTCTCATAGTTTGCATGTTCCAACCACATCTTCTCGAAGCAAAATAATTTTTTCCTTTTTTTTATTTTGTGACAGCCTTCTATCAATCTCACCCAGAGTTACAAGTATTGGAGCATGATCGGATTGGATACATGGTAGGTGATAGACCCGTGTATTTGAGTGTTCATCCTACCAACACTTCGTAGACACCGCTCTGTCTAATCTTTCCCAAATGTTTGCTTCATAGCTTTGTCCATTTGACCATGTAAATGGGTAGCCAATGTACCCGAGATCGTGTAATCTATTATCAGTTAGTACTTGTTTAAAGTGATCCACATGTTGGAAGAATTTCGGCTTTCCACCCTGGTTTCCATGAATCCATAAAACTTCATTAAAATCCTCTACGCACAACTAGGATGTGGTCGGTCCCAGATAAATCTGCCGCATGAGCTCCCAAGTCAACTTTCGATTTTTTTGTTCCGGCAATCCATAAACTCCAGAAAAGAACCAATTTTTTCTAGTATCAATATTAAGAACAGAGAAAGAAATATGGTGAGTGGAATAAGACAGCAAGGTAAGGTCATACGACTCATTCCACAAAACACATAAACCCCCTCTCTTATTCCTTGAATTTTCTTCACGAGTTACTGGAAAACGTCCATTATATCTGAACTTTCAACAATTTAATTGAAAAATTCTGTAGCAATCTAATTTTGTTTCCATAAAAAAATCTATTTCGGGTTTCTCATCGGTTAGGAACTTCTTGAGGATGCAAATTGTCGCTTGGTTCCCATACCCACGACAGTTCCAGCTTAGGATACTCATAGTGATCGGTGGGATTGGGGACCAGCCTCCGCCGTTGGCAAATTATCATTAGCACTTCCCAAATCCACCACTCGGGCCCTTTTTGTTACCTCATCATCATTGTCAATTGTTGATTGGAGTTTCCTCTTTCTATCCGCATTTGAGTTGTCTTTTTCTACTCCATTAATCTGGGGGTTCGTCTCCGCATTGTAACTTTTCGTGAGTTTGATGGATTGGCTTGGGGGAGTTTTCGAAGAGTGTGGTGTAGTGTTATTTGAGTGGTTCGGTTCTAGGGGCTTTTCATTTATCACAGGTTGGGGGTTTTCGGTAAAAGGATTGGGAATATATTGGGTTTGGAGACTGTATCACATATAAGGTTATAGCTTATCACATTTGGTGATGGGGATTTTATCGAGAGGATTGAGACTCGAAGGTTTTTCGAGTGCGTGCTGATCTCCGGGTTTGGAACCGTAGTTTTGGGAGTGGTTTCTTTTGAGTTTGAGACTGGGGTAGTATGTGGTGAATTTGTGATGGGATGGTCAGTGGGTAAAGGGCTAATATGAGGTTTGTCTGTAACAACAATCTAGTTAAGATTTTGGAGCGGACACTGAAGTTAGAATTCATCAGGGAGTTCTCTATGGTATCCTCAGTTTGGTTGGACTCTCCTAAGATTTTATCGTGATTCGTGTCTTGTGCATGGAAGAGTTTCCGTTGCACCACAAAACTACTATCATATTTCTCTCTCTCCACAATCACTGCATTCTTGTGAGGGGTTGCCCACATCCATTCGCCATATGGAATATGGAGTCCGGTACCACCAGTATATCAACATTATCATCAGTTGTGTCACAGCCCCATTTGGTATGACCTAAACATCCACACATATAGCAAAATAAGGGTAAACGCTCATATTTAACTATAATTCAAACTGGATCTCGCCCTTAGATAACAATTTTGGTTCCGTCCTTTAAAGGTTTTTGAGATCAACACTTACCTTCATCCGAATGCTTCATTAAAACCTTCTAAGGACATGTCATCTATTTCAATCAGATTGCCAAAACAATTTCCAATTTAACGAAGGATGCTTTGTTGCCTTACAACCATTGGAAGATTATATACTCTAATAAGAACATATTTTCTATCAAAGGTCATATCTAAAGGTTGTTTGTCACTATCCAATTTATTTAGAACCAGTATATTTTTATCATAGTGCCACGGTTCCATGGATAGGATTCAATCAAGATCCCTCCAATGGTGAGATTGAAAGAAGAACATATTGGACTCTATCTTCTTTATTGTCATCCCCCCTGACGGGTTCCATATCTTCTTCATAGTTTCAAGAAGTCCATAAGCATTAAACTTTTCCAATCAAGCATAGGGAAGATCGTTGTTGAACATCGTGAGATGACGTCTGAATAACAATCTGCTCTTCGTCATCATCGGCTATTACCTAGTTACCATTAGAATCTATTTCCATTAAAACCTGAGACAGACGAACGAAAATAGAAAATATGTGAAACTAATAAAACCTTGACTCGAGAAAACCCTAACACTACAGGGAAAACACCACTACTTATCGACAGAAACAAAGAGAAAAGAAAAGGACAAGAGAATGATTAGGTAAGAGAAATATGGAACAGGATGAGAGATTGCTTTGAAGCCTAGACTAGATCCACCAAAAACATTAAACCAAATCCTAACTCTAGCAGGAAACCAGAAATTCTAGAAGAAACTACAAGAAACCCTACAGGAGGGCCACCTTTTTAGGCACATGCATGCCTTAGCCCATGATCGTTGGGGTGTTGAATTAGATAGAATGTAAGCATAATGAAGAAGAAATGTAAATGTGTGTATTCCAAAATTGATCTCAATGGAGTTGAGAGCCAGCTTATATATAAGAGTGTTGGACGGTTCTAACTTCTACTAACAACTTTGTAGCTGACTAACAAACTTTGAGCTAACTACTTGCTAACTACCATAGTAACAATCTAGAGTTGGAGTATACTCCAATAGCCTCTCCTCAAACTGACGAGGTGGTGTACGAGAAAACTTATTACACAAGATGTAAAATCTTCTAATATATAGAGGTTTGGTAAGAACATTAACAATTTGATCTTGGGTGGGAACATAGCGAACATTTATTTCACGACTCTGAACCTTCTCTCTAATATTGTGAAAATCAACCTCTATATGTCTCATTCATGCATGAAAGACAGGATTAGATGCCAGTGCTAGAACACTCTCATTATCACACCATAGGACTGAAGGTTGCGCAAGAGACATGCCTAACTCAGAGAATAAAGAATACACCCAAATATTATCAGTGCTAGTTGTAGCAAGAGATCTATATTCAGATCTGGTGCTGCTTCTAGCTACTACATTTTGCTTTCTGCTCCACCAGGTAATCAAATTTTTCCCAAGAAAAATACAATATCCAGAGGTGGACTTACAGTCATCGAAAGAGCTAGCCGCTTTTTGCGTCTGAAAATCCCTACAAAACAAACTTGAACAAGGGAGAAAAAGAATTCCATGGTTTATAGAACCCTTGAGATAACGAAGCACCCTTTTTCAAGCACTCCAATGATTGATAGTTGGAGCATGTAAAACCGAGACAACTTATTTACAACAAAACACACATTAGGCACAGTCATAGAGAGATATTTCAATTCACCCACAAGATTTGATAGAGAGAATGTAAATAAAAAGAGAACTATCTTGCAAGCGAGTTTTACGACAAGGACAAATAAAGGCGGGGACAAGACTTGCGAACCAACAATTTGTTTTAACAAGTAAATCGAATGAACTTGGCTTGATTGATAAGAATTCCACGATTTAAGTTTATGAGCTTGAATGCCTAAGAAATAACTCACTTCTCCAAGATGTTTGAGAGGAACTCGCTTGTTAAGTTTGTGAATAACATCGCAACCCGTTGAGCATTATCCCCCTCGGATTAGGATACCATCAACATAAACTTGTACAAGAATAGTAGTGCCCCGATGATGAAAGAAAAAGAAATATCGATGTAGAATCTTGCAAGCCAAGAAAGAGAAGAAGCCTTTTAGTTTATCAAACTAGGTTTTGGGAGCCTGTTTGAGGCCATACAAAGCTTTTGGCAATCTACACACATGACCAGGCTTCTGAGAATCTACAAAGCCCTCTGGTTGGATCATAAAACCGCTTGATGTAAATCCCCATTTAAAAATGCATTATTAACATCGACTTGTTGGATAAATCATCCTCTTGTGACTGGCAATGTGAACATAATCCTCACTATGATAGGTTTGATCACATGACTAAATATGTCAAAGCAATCAATACCAGGAGTTTGTTGAAATCCTTTTTCAACAAATCGAGCTTTAAACCATTCAATAGCGCCATCAGGCTTATATTTAACTCTATAGACCCATTTTATCTTTAAGACATTCATATCCTTCGATAAGGAACCGGCTCCCATGTCTTGTTGTTAACAAAGAGCGAAGAAATTCATTGTCCGTGGCTGATTTCCAATGAGGACTAGATAAAGTTTGACTTACAGTAGAAAGAGTGGCAGAAAATGACTTTGGTTTGTATATCCCGTTTTTAGATCTAGTTATCATAGAATGAGCGGGCTGAGAGATGTGAGTGGGGTGAGAAGCAGAGGTAGGAACAAGAGAATTATTAGTAGCAGGGGAATTATGAGGAGGAGAAGAATGGGGAGTAGAACCTGGTATAGGATCCGTATTAATAGAAGGTGGGAGTATAGGTAGAAATGTAGGAGGTTGAGAATGAGGAGGACCGAGGTAGGAGTAGCGGCGAAAATAGAGAGGAGTAAGGGAATTCTGACTCATTGAAACACACTGTCCTAGTAATATATAAGCGACCATCTGCACTAAAACACTGATAGCCCTTATGAAATGAGCTATATCCAATAAAAACACATTTTGAGGTTTGGAATTGAAGCTTGTGATGCTGATAAGGGCGGAGATACGAGAAACAGGCACATCCAAAAGTTTTAAAAAAAACTATAATCACGAACTTCTTTGAAAAGAAGCTGAAAGAGGGACGTGTGTTTTAACAGAGGTTTAGGGAGTCGATTTATAATATAAACAGAAGTGGTAGCTGCATGCCACCAGAATTTAAGTGGAAGCTGAGCCTTGCAAGAAGACAAAGAGTCATTTCTATTATATGTTGATGTCTTGTTCAACTTTTTCATTTTGTTGATGAGTATAGGGACAAAGATGATGAAATTGAATGCCAAGGTTGGCAATAAACGGGGCTAAAGGTCTATATTCACCTCCCCAATCAGACTGTACACATAGGATTTTAGTGTAAAACATTCTCTCAATCATGGAATTAAATTGGATGAATACAGAAAGTACTTCACTTTTACTACATAAAGGATAGATTCCAAGTAAATCTAGTAAAGTCATCAATGAAATGAACATAGTATTTATAGCCATCAAATGAAGGTACAAAAGCTGGACCCCATACATCAATGTGAATGAGTTGAAATGGAGTAGAAGTTTTTGTAGGTAATGAAGGAAAATGCATACAATGAATCTTATCAGCTTTACAAGCATCACAGAATGTTAAAGCATTGGAAGAAAAAGGTACATTTATTTGCTTGAGAACATGAGATAAAACTGAAGAACATGCATGACCCAGTCTTAAATGCCACAAATTGACATCAACAGGAGAGTGAACAAGGAAACAAGTGGAGACAACAGGGGACGTGGATTGATTTGGTGCAGAGGCTGGAAAATGACTTAGGTCGAGCTGCTTGAGTCCATTTTTAGGAGCTCCCTTCATCAAAGGTTGGAGGGTGATTTTGTCCTTCACAAGACAATAAGAGTCATGAAATTCAACCAAGACATTGTTATCTTTGGTGAATTGGAAAATGCTAAGCAAGTTTCTAGTAATGTCACGGACTCATAAAAATATTGTTGAGATTGATAGAAAGAGAGGGATGTAAAGAAGAAACTGAAGAATAACCAATGTGAGAGATAGAAGTTTGGAACCATTACCTAAGGCAAGCTTATCAGAACCATTCTAGTGAGAGCATAGACTCAGATTTTCCATATTTGCAGTAATGTGATTTTTAGCCCCACTATCCATACACCAATTTGCAGTGGAAGGCTGAGTAGGAAATGAAAACTGAGATGTGTCTGGCCGAGAGCGAGTAGCAACATTAGTCATAGGAACATTAGGCATAGTAGAGCCAGGAGGCATAGGAGAATCCTGGGAAATATATGGATGATTTGCAACTGGTTGAGTGAAACCAAAAGGTGAACCAAAGTACTTAGCAAAATGAGCTAATTCCACGTCCTCTACCATGGAATGAAGAATCAAACCACTTGAAACATTTGGATGCCAAGTGATTTGTTTTACCACAAATCTGACAATCAAACCTATTTGAAGAATTGCGGCCAATTCCACGTCCTCTACCATGGAATCCTCCACGAAAACCACCATTAAAACCTTGCGGCTTAGTTAAAGAAAAAATTGCAAACAGTGAACCAGCAGTAGTAGAAGAATTCATTTGAAGTAATCTCATTTCATGACACTGTAAAGAGAATTGTACTTTAGAGAGAGTTGAACTATCAATTCAAGACGTCAAATTTACCACTACACTTCCGAACTCAGGTCCTAAACCGCCCAAAATATACAATGTTAATTCATCATTATTCATATTTTGCCCAGCAGCTTGTAGGTTATCAACAATACCATGCATTTTGAGTATAAATTCACCAATCCACATATCTCCTTTCTTCGTAGATTGAAGTTGAAATCTCAAATTCGATGAAGACGAGCCTTAGATTGAGTGTGAAATAGATTGTTGAGTGTTTGCCATACCGAAAGCGAGAGGTTAAGCATCGATTGAAAGGTCCCGGATTGATTACTGTGAGAGAGAAGAAAGTAGCCAATCCGAACAAAAAGCTGATCTATGCACAACCATATCCGATAATCAGGATTGATAACACTTGAATCACCATTATCAACAAATTTCGGAGGAACTTCAGCTGTGCCAGTAAGAAAGTTCTCAAAGACATGAGCTTGTACGACAAAAAATACTTGAATTCACCAAAAACTATAATTATTACGATCAAGCTGGATCGTGATCGGATGAAGATCCGGAAACGAAGAAAAAGAAGCCATGCCAGAAGAAAAAAAATTGAATTACCTAGCTTTGATACCATGTTGAATTAGACATAATGTAAACATAATGAAGAAGAAATATAAATGTGTGTATTCAAAAACTTAGTTCAATGGAGTCGAGAGCCAGCTTATATACAACAGTGTTGGACGGTTCTAACTTCTACTAACAACTTTGTAACTGACTAACAAAATTTGAGCTAACTACCTACTAACTACCATAGTAACAATCTTGAATTAGCATATACTCCAATATGGGGTTACAGATTCCTAGAGAGATAGAAAACTCAGTTTGTAATGTACTTCCATTTGCCCTTCGATACTTTTGTTTACAGTAAAATGAGCCATTATTGCCTTGTTTTTTAATATTTTACTTATTTAGGTAATGGTGGTAGCAACACTTTAACCTTAAGGTTTTACTTCAACGGTTCTAATGCTCTAGTCATGCATAAATTAGTTAAGACAAGTTATGCACAGTAAAATCACAACAAATAACATACACAGGAAATTCTCTATTTCAATTTATTTCATCTCATATATCAAGTATCATCAATCATCAATGTACACTTAGCAGAAAACTTGAAATACAGGAGAAAATAAAATTTTAAATAGAAGATCGAACCGAAAAAGATAAAGGTCCATATCTTCATTGAGGGGATTAAGACTTCTATTAATTGACAAATAGAATCCGTGATATATAAACTAGGGAAATGGTCATGAATGGCCTATTTTTAAGCTTCATTTTCAATTCTAGCCCAACTTATTCAAAAAGATCAATTTTAGCCCTCTCTTATGTTATAACCCCAAAAATACCCCTTATACAAGATTGAAGGCAAACTAACGGTTTTTCAAGATTTTAAAGGTTGTAAAAATGGTATCAGAGCCTAGGTTTATTAAGAACTTTTAATTAAATTTATTATATTTATGTAATTAACAATTGGTGAGGAGAATTTCTCCAAGAATATGGATCTGGACAATTGTCCATGATGTTCACCATATAGGACATATCGTCAAATTTTGATGATGGATGCACAAGAACACTAAGATAAGATAGCATATTGGAACAACCAATATGTTGAAAAGGAAATTGCAGGAGCCAATAGGGAAACCTTGAGACACTGCGAAAGACAAGAGGCATATTATCTGAGTTTCTTTACGGTAAACCAGATATTATATGTTGATCGATGAACCGAAGCGGGGAAGCGATCCATGAAAATGCCCATCAAAATCATGATTCCTGATGGAGTACCAGAATGAAACGAGATACTTTCGGACACATCTAAGATCTCAAAAGATATTAGAGAAGTCCAGAAGATGGTGCAGAATTATGCCAACTGCCATATTTATCTACCAATACAAGTTCATTAGATCCAAAACCAGATGGAGACGATGGTGAAATATTAGAAGAAAACTCTTGAAACCCTTCATGATATTCAGAAATGAGTTAAGAATCTGGAGGACAGACCAAGTTCATCCGGAGGAAATAAACGTATTGATTTCGGAATAGTACCCTATTTACACCAAAAAGGGAAACCAACCGAAGTTATATGAAAGTGACAGATGATGAAAAGCTTATCGCTATCATAAAGGGAAAATCCGTCACAAACTAAAGGTGGTGGATATGGAGTAGATAAATCTTAAAGATCTACATGACCTTGCAGAATCCTTCGCGGGATTAGGAATTATAGATTTAAAGATGAACACATGAGATGGATCAGCTTTGGTTACTCTTGACCAACATGGAAGACCACCTCCACCACCACCAGCAAATCCCAACGTTGAAGAAAGTTTGGGCTCAAATCCTGGATACCAAGATGAAGAACGCCTCACGTTGGAGATTTTACTACAAGGAGAGATTCTATTATAGGAACTCGACAATCTTAAAGGCCAAATTTATATAACACACCTTATGGAAGATCACAGCTCGATCCCACACATCTATATGGATTGATGCTAAATCTAGATATCCCAGATTTTAAAAATTAAGAAGTCCTTATTGATAAATGGGCAGCAGCTATGAGGATTGAAGCAGGTACCCTCGATCTTACGAAGGAAGGATTCATCTTACTCCTTGAGATGAGTCTTGAGGGATCTGTAAAGATTGCATGGGATATGACGGAAGTAAATATAAAAAGCACGGTCACAGCTGGAGAATCATTGAAAGGAATTGTCGATAATATGGCCAAATTATTCAAAATTCATTTTATCGGCACATGCTATTTTGAGGGATTAGAAGAAGAAAAAAGAAAAAGATACAAACAGGCCCTCTACTGCCTCAAGTTACATGATATTTGTCATATTGACGAATATATCATGTTGTTCACCGAGTACCGGTGGGAGACAAAGAAGTTTCACAGCTATTCTTTGCGAAGATTCCAAGTCCCTTGAGAGAAATGCTTATCAGGGAATACAAGAGTGCATCAGATTTGGATACAGTGGCCAGAAGAATGTCATTTCTGAAGACCAAGTTATCTGAATGGTGCCATCAGGCAGCACTATACAGGAATTACAAGAGATTACGAGGAGTTAACAAAGCAGTTCCTCTATGTTGCGTAGACGATGATATCCCAACAGTTGTGGGAGGTCAACCACGGCATAAGAAGAAGAAGGAGAGAAGCCATCCATACTGGCCGGGAAACAAAGAAAAGAAGTAGGTCTTCGTGGAGACCTAGAAGGTTTTGGTCAAAACAGAAGGCCCGGTTACAAATCGGGGCAAAGACCAAAGACTGCGGGGAGTAGAGCCTCTTCATCGGGTTCAAATCAAGGAAGTGCAAGCGGGACCCAAGAAAGAAGAACTTTCGGGCGAGCTCATACTAGAGCTAATCAAAGTTTCAATGATTGTAATTGTTGGACATGCGGAGCAAGAGGGCATATCTCAACTGATTGCCCAGACAATCAAAAACGAGAAGTCAGACAGTTCGGAGCTATACCAGAAATCGAAGAAGTTGTCTACTATCAAGATCTTATACAGGTGTATCAATTTGAGGATATACTCTCAGATGAAAGCATCTATGAAGAAGAAATCTATTCTAAGGATGGAAGTGAATTTAGTTTAGAATCAGAGTGAAGAAGAAATTTTGCAGCAAATGGTTAGGGAGGATATGTTCGGATTCCTCTCTCACACTAAGGTTTCTCATAAAACTCCTATGAGAATTATGAAGGAAGATCCAAAGCTTCAAATCTATGATGGTTTTACAATTGGAGCGATGGAAAAGGCTTTGGATAAGATTGGGTTTCGTAATAGAAAACACCAAATTATCTACAGGGTAACAACCGGAGAATTTGCCATTCCGATGGAATTTACTAGTAACCTGATCGAGATGCAGTTGGTCCCTTATCGAGAAGTTTAGGAGATCAAAAGCAGAGTTAAAAGAGAAGTTGCAAATACACTCTCATGGATTCATATCGGAGCCATAAGAGTTATTATTAAGGCAACATTCAAAGAAGGAATAGATTCGCCACTCAATCTGGCTATCTTTGACAAGCGAATCTCAAACCTCAAGGATTCATGCCTTGGAGCGGTTACAGGAAATTTGTATGCAGGAAAATTGGCATTTAATGTCTATTCTAAAATTGCATACAACCTGGAAGATCGAGATTTCAATAGAGCGCTGAACCTTCATCAAGATTTCAAAAAGACAGATTTGATGAAAGAAGGAAACAGGCCTTATTCGATCACTCTTTTTCGAATACACATCATTCAGAAGTATTCTTAAGAAATGAATTTATTGAAGTCCCAATAATCTTTGAGGACTTTGCCAGGGTAGTTCTACCAGAACTTATTGAGTCTCCAACGATAAAGGAGATCGACATGCTAATTCAAGATCAACCAGTCTTCAACAAAAGTCGAAGACTTAGAGTTGAGCCAAGGAAGATGTCTTTCCAACATGACAGAATGATAAGTAGCAGTCGTTGGGAAGAAAAAAGACCGAGAATAGTTCAGCGTATTCCAGATATTTTCAAAACACAAGGATAGCTGAAATGCCTTGAAGGATGGAGAGAAGTTGAAGTAATATTTGACATCACTCAAAAAGATAATATTTTTCCTTGTAATGTTCTATATTATCTCCAACAACCTATAGTTGCAAGGTATCAAGGAAGCACGAAGATAGGAGAAATTGGTGACTATCACAGGGTAGTGGGGAAAATCCCGAGCAATTAATACTTTGGGTATTGAATTTCTTGAGGATCATAAACCTTGGGAAAGATTACAAGAAGGAATGGAGTTCATAGTGGTTGATAAAAGATACGAGAATCGATGACCACTAGCCCATTCTCCATATACATTGCTATCGGAATGTTATATGCTGAATAAAGGCCGAGTATTTCGCCGCCTATATTGATTCAGGTGCCAGAATATGTACTGCAAAGCTGGATGTTTTTCCTAAGGGAATTGGAGAAGATTTACCAGCTACTGCAGAGGAATTAAAGAAGCAGAAATCATGATCGGAGGCGCAGGTAGTATCCCATGGTACAAAATAAAGATGCCACCAATCTATTTTCACGATACAGGAGTAGATGTTTTGCTAGGAAACAATTTCCTTCAAACATTTAAGAGATTCACACAGGAGAATGAGACAAGAAGACTTATTTTCACAACATTATGTGATCATAAGATTATTGTCCAGAGACTGCGGGAAGCATTTTACAGAAAAATGCCTATTAATTTTCACAGCAAGCGTGGTGATGATGCCAAACATCGAAATCCAAAAATGACAGATAAAATAAGATTTGGTGATGTCTTATTATCCTTTCAACAATATGGTTCGAAGCAAAAAGATACAAAACAATGGGATAATAACTTGTATTCATTCAGAATACAAGGAGAAGAACGAGTACCTCCAGAGGCAATTGTAGAATTGATGATGATCCTAAAGAAGAATCCATAGAGTGATGTTATCATAGAAGAACAAATATCACTCGAGGATATCAAGAAGAAGATCCAAAGGAATTATAATGAAAATCCTTTGGCATGGTGGGATAAGAACGAGCTCAAAGCTTCCTTAAGAGTTAAACCAGGAAAGGAGCACGAGTTCGTGAGATTCAAACCAATCCTTATGAATCGGGAGGATCGTGAGGATATGCAGATGATACTTAAGGAACATCTTGACCTTAAGTTGATTTCACTTGGAGTTTCTCCATACAGCAGTCCAGGATTCTTAGTAAGAAACCATGGAGAAATCAAAAAGAGGAAAGCCAAGACTTGTTATTAATTACAAGGGGATTAATAACATTTTGGAGTTCAATGGATACTATATCCCAAGCAGAGAACATTTGGTGAACTGTATCAAAGGTGCCAAGATATTCTCAAAGTTCGATTGCAAGTCTGGATTTTACCAGATTAAGATGGATGAAGAAAGTAAGAAGTTCACAGCTTTCTCCACACCACAAGGACATTATTTTTGGAACGTGATGCCTATGGGATCGACTAACGCACCCCAAATATATCAAAGGAAGATGGATAATCTCTTCAAGGATTATTTCAGTTTCATGTTCGTGTATATTGATGACATCATTATTGCATCAAAGAACATGAAGGAGCATCTCAAACACTTGGAAATATTTTCAGATGTTTGTCACAAGGAAGGATTAGTGCTTTTAGAAAAGAAGGCAGTAATTGCTACAAGACAGATTGAATTCCTCGGAATTGAAATTGATGAATCTGGAATCATCCTACAAAGCCATATTGTAGAAAAAATAAAAGGATTTCCAGATACGCTGAAAGACAAGAAGCAGCTTCAGAGTTTTCTTGGAGTTGTTAATTTTGTTGGAATGTTCATAAACAATCTAGCACATTACAAGAAGGTGTTTAGCTCATTGCTCAAAAAAGATGCCATATTCAAATGGGAAGATGAACATCAAGAAGGAATAAAACAGCTTAAAGAAGTTTGTAAAAAGCTTCCAAAACTTGCAATTCCACAGGATGAAGATGAACTGGTTCTATATACAGATGCCAGTGATTATTTGTGGGCAGCAGTTCTTACAAAAGCCACACCAAACGGAGAAGTGCCATGCAGATATTGCAGCGATCTTTTTATAGACAGTGAAGCATATTGATGGCATATAAACAAGAAAGAATTCTTTGCAGTCAGAAAGACTTTCAAAAAATGGCCTTTATTTTTACTGGCTAAAAAGTTTATTTTAAAAATTTATAATTCAAGTGTTAAGGCTTTTCTGAAAAATAAAATTGTATCAAAACCAGAAAAGGTTAGAATACTTAGATGGCAAGCTGAATGCCAATATTATGATTATGATATTGTCATTATAAAATCTCATAAAAATGTTCTTGCAGATTTTCTAACAAGAGATGGAGGAATTGAAGCGATTCCATTCTCACAAATTCAAGACATCTTGGAGACCAAACTTGAAATGCTACTCCGAGAATTCGATACCCTGGTCATTAATGTTGATTTGGCCGGGAAATTACAGAGGAATGATCGGGACAAAGTAACGATCGAATACGAGCATGTGTCTGTCTCACTCTCAGTTGAGAACGGCATTTCAGGTCCTAAGTGGCGAAAATGTTGGCCCAAGGAAAAGATGATACTTCGGAGTCAAATCCCGAGTGTTTTGCATGTTTTTGTGTGTGTTTTATGTGATCATTTTATACATATTTAGTGTGTTTTATTTGCATTTGCATGTTTTTGTGTTATGTTGTGTTATTTTATTGATTGTTTAGGTTTTGGTGGAAAAAACAAGTTTTGGA
Source organism: Rehmannia glutinosa (assembly GCA_016081115.2). Taxonomy (NCBI): domain Eukaryota; kingdom Viridiplantae; phylum Streptophyta; class Magnoliopsida; order Lamiales; family Orobanchaceae; genus Rehmannia; species Rehmannia glutinosa. The sequence goes on from CM071930.1 coordinate 35,096,615, forward strand.
GCAAAAAAGGTCAAAAACAAGTCATTTCGCGCAATTGCGGTAGTCGTCGTATTTTGGACGTAACGTTCACATACAAAGTCCAATTGACATGATTCATATACCATTCGAAAGCTAAGACAAAGTTATACAATGTCTATATTGCTACAAAATGCAAAATGAAGACTTTTGGATGGGTTACAATCATGTGCAAGTCGAAATAATATGTCAAAATCTTAGAAATAACGCGTCTTGGTATTTTGGCCATAACTCTCTCTAGAAAATTGATATTGAGATGATTCAAGTGGCTATGGACAACTAAGAGATGGAAATACAATTTATAAGAAGACATCAAGATGAAATTCGGACGCTTAGGGGTCGCACGGTATGCGCATCAAAAAATAGGCGAACAATGGACAGACGGTAGCGGCTGGCGCTTTGTCGTGGACGTCTCTTGAACACGAAATTTCTGATTTTTTTCTGATTTTTGGCTCTTCCACCTTGTTTAGGACTCTAGGCTTATAAATAAGACTTGGGGAGCCCCTATTTTCGACACATCTTCATTCATATCACTTCTAGACTTTAGTTTTGGGTATTTTTCTCTTGCTTTTCATCATTGGGATTTCTTGGATTCTTCCCCTTGAAGTTATTTTGCTTCTTAATCAAAGAGTAAGATTTCTTCATCTCTTTTCTCTGATTTCAATTGTTGGGTGATTATTATTGTTGCATGATTATGTTTATGATTGTTTTCTTTCCTTCAATTGAGATTATGATTCATCCCCAGGCATGAACTAATTTCCTTGTTCTAGGATTATGATGATTTGATTCAAACAAACAAGCAAGCATGAGTATTGATTAATTGATCTACTTTCCTGAATAAATTGTTTTACTTGCTGGTTGATTGTTTGGCCAACTCTTGATTGTTTGAGGGGATAATTGAGATCGATCGAAGATATTATTCCTGGACTAAATTTATTTAGGGAGTTAGATATGAATCAGAAATGTATTATCTAACCCTAGGTTTAATGAAAATAGCAAATTATGTTGGGATAGCCCTAATCTGTGAATACGAGAGCTATCAGATCTAGACCTATTCTTTACATGATTGTTATATTTGTTAACCGCATGATCAATTAATGATATTATGCTTGCAGGTTTGATGAGATGAATCTGTAATCCTAGACTTTCTTCCATATTTTTTTATCCAAGTTTATTCGTGCTTAGTTTTAATTCATCTTTTTAATTGTTTTCTATTAGTTTATTTAAAACCAACAAATCTGGTTAGAGTGTTTAGGTTTTATTTTCTGTCTATTGTGTTGCATAATAATTATTTGCCGGCTAAGTCTTCATTGAGAGACGATTTGTGGTTAACTTGCTACCCTATATTCTTTTTGTTTATTTTTCGTTTAGGACTCTTTTTGTTTCTTTTGATTTTTACTTTATTCCATTGGTGCGTTTGATCTGTTTTTACTCGTTGTTTTTATGCAAGGACGTAGGAATCTCAATCTGGAGCTTGCACCTTTCATAGACGACATTCACCATGTTCCGAGACGTATAAGGAACGAGGGGGATGATTCTTCGGTTAGAAGCAAGAATTCTCAGGATCACATTCCAAAGGAAGAACAAACGGACGAGCCAAAGAATGGTGATAATCAAAATGGAAACAACGCGAGGCACGCCTTCCGATGCGTGTGTTTGCGCGCCCGATCATCGAATCTGCGACCTCTTGCATCACATTGGGACAAGCGGCCGCACGAACTACGAGCTCAAAACCATACACTTTAATCAGCTACCCTCATTCTATGGGATGCCCAATGAAGATCCTCTTAACTTCATTCGGGAATTCTATTCATCATTCAAACTTTTCCTCTACAAGGTTTGGATGAAGATCGACTTAGGATGCGCTTTTTCCTTACACTCAAAGGGCCGGGCAAAAACTTGGCTTATGTCTCTACCTCCTAACTTTCTCACCGATTGGGAGAGGCGGTATACAATAATTTCATGGGCGTACTACTCTCATCAGAAAACTTGAGATCTGCGAGGTAAGATAGCTACTTTTAGTCAAATGTAAGGTGAGCCTTTTTCATGAGGTCAGGATCGCTTTAAGGATTTATAGATTAAATGCCCACATCATCACTACACATTAGAATTGTTAAACCAATTTTTCTATGATGGATTATCGCATAATTATCAATATATGGTTGACAATGCCGCTGGGGGTGACATGGGTGTACATACGGCCCAGGAACTCACAACAAAAAAATGCCAGAGGTAAACGGGTTGTCGTGAATGAAGTATCCCCTAGATACGATGTGACAAAACAATTGGATGAGTTGACTAAGCAAGTACAATTGTTGGCTACAAGGGGGCATCCACATGTTCCCCCTTACGCCAAATCTTGCGGAATTTGTGGCGAATTTGGTCATGGGGCCAACGTTTGTAATGTTATCTCTCAGACGTATAATTCAAGTTAGCGGAACCATCCAAACTTTATTGGGGAATTCACAAAATCCCTCTCAAATCTATCCGAGACCACCGCAACCACAAGGTCAGCCAATCAACCATCCAATGGCCCCATCTGTTGAAGAAAGCTTGAATTCCTTTATTCAGGTCAGTCAGCAAACACAAGAATGTAACAATAGGCGATTTGAATCTATGGAAGCTTCTTTTAAGCGTCTTGAGACTCAAGTTGGTCAATTAGCGACTCAAGTTGGTGAGATAGTTTGACATGTCTTCAATAAGGACACACATCTTAATCAACCAGCGCAAGCCCAATCCATCACTGTTCTTGAATTTGGTGAGATTTCTAATCATGAAAGTGAGATTCCTCTTTCTGATCATGAAGTTGATGTAGGTGAAGAAGACATGAATATGGAGGCAAGCACGGGATCACCTTCCCATGAACTTTCTATTTTGTCCCTAAGTCCATGCCCAGAACACGATCCAGGTAGTTTCACTATCAATATTTCTTTTGGGAATGGTAAGGATGTCACAGGTATGCTTGATCTTAGAGCCGGAATTAACCTTATGCCTTACTATACCTTTAAACAATTAGATTTTTTAGGGGAATTGAAGTTCATCAGGTTACGTCTACAACTTGTTGATAGGTCCATTAGGTATCCTACAGGCATTGTTGAAAATATTTTAGTCCAAGTAGGTGGTCTTAAAATTCTCACTGATTTTATTATTTTGGATAAGGAAAAGGATAAAGGTAATCTTAAAGATCATATTATACTGTTGGGTAGACCATTCATGGCAACCACTAATACTTTGATCGATGTCAAAAATAGAAAACTCAGTATGAATGTCTTGACCAAATCTGTAACGTTTTCAATTTTTGATATAGCTCGTAATCCTGCATGTGTTTTGAATGATTATCTGATTGTTGACTCGATCGATTCTGCTGTGAAAGATGTCCTATGGCAGGAACGCAATATGCTTCGAAGTGAAAAACAACCAGATAAAAATTACAAGGTGGTAAATAGGATTTTGCTCGATGATCCGCCTTGACTCTCTCCGTTGACACTGTCAAGCTAATGGCGTTAAAAGAGCGCTTCTTGGGAGGCAACCCAAACATTTTCACTGTTTTATAAAACAAAAATGTGTGTGTATGTGCTCATATTTGCATGTGCGTGGTGTTATTATTTTGTCCTCTTCATATGGCTTTTGCAGATTTGTAGGCGGATATGACTATGCTGCCATTTATCGATCTTTGCATTTTTCAGGGACGTATCGTTTTCCTCCTCCTTTTACGCATTGAGGTCATTCCGTGATTTAAGTGTGGGGAGATGATTAGTCATTGATAAAATATGATGATTTCATGTGGCTATGTTTTTACTTTGCCTAGTGATTATCCCAAGTTTAATAATAGTGTTGTTTAGTCAACTTGAAATAGATGTATTAATTTGAGTTTCAAATATGAAATGACTTTGTGAACTTAATACGTAGGATTTGACTAAGTAGTGAATTAGTCTTTGTGGTGAATGAATTATGTGACGGTTAAATAATAATTCGAGTTGTGGGGCTTGAATTACGAGATTTAATTGATGTGAATTAAGTTAAAACCCTATTTTGATTTGTGTGTACACAAAATTGCTAGCCTTGCAGCAAAATAAAAAGATGCATTATATAGCTATCCAAAAAAAAAAAACAGTATAGAGCTATATATATAAAAAAAAAAAAGTGGAACAATCGAGATTATACTCCGCTGGTTGAGCTGCTTAGTAACTAGGAGCATTCATGAGCCCCATGTTTGACTTTTACGTAAAACGGCGGCTCAAACATGAGTATGAGAAACCACCCTAGGAGCCTTTGGAAAACATCCAAAGTTTATACCTAGTGGAATATAATATCTGTTTGATACATGTTTTTATCTTAATTTTGATGATTTTATTTTTACACCAAAACAATATTTTTAATTGTTGTCCAAATACTCCTAAATGATTTAAAATGGTTTTAATATTTTCCGGAGTATTTCTTCAAGTTTTATTTCAGATAAAATTGGACAACACTTTTAATGATTTTATGTTTATAAGTTTTTACTTCAAAACAAGGTTCCTAAATGTTGTCTAAATACTCTCGATTGGTTTAAAATTTTTTACTAAATTTTCGGAGTATTTATTGAGTTTTATTTTCGACAAAAATTGGACAACATTTCTGTCTCGAGGTCAACCGGTCGCCGTAGAGGGCAACCCGTACCTGAAGATGAATTTTGGAACAAAAAATGAGACGGAAGGGAAATTGGCCAGGTCGACCGGTTGGGGATGAGGTCGACCGGTCGAGGTCCACGTCGACCGGTCGCCCTGTCTTATTTTGCTGTGTTTTCTTCAAACGTCTATTTCTGTGCGACTGGTCGCCCTATCTTTTGACAGCAAATTTCTGACCGTTTGACAGCAGACAAACTTTCCTTAAATTGTGGGATTGATTTCCAACAGCTATATTCTTGATTTTAATTGTATTTTTCTGTAGATTTTCAATCCCCAAGAGGATCCTATGCTTGATCAATCATCTCCTATAAATAGAGGAAGTTTTGGAGCAACCAATACAACCATTGAAATACAACACAACAAGATACACTTCAAGCAAACACTTGTTCTTCATAGTTATTATTCTTGTTGTAATTTTGCCTAGCTTATCACTTTCACACCCTTGAGGTCTAGGCTATTCTTGATTACACTTGCACTCAATTGTATAATTCATTATCGAGTTGTAATCTTGAATTTTTGGGTTATCATTCAACACAAGATATCCTTGTGAGTGTTCTTGTGGTAAGAACACACTTGGGTGATCTAGGTGTTAGGTGTAAGAAGATTGTGGTAATCTTCTTGTCGAGGTGTTGAAGAATTTGGTATTCTTCAAGGTAGAAGATTGTGGTAATCTTCACAAGGTACAGTTGGAGATTGTGGTAATCTTCAAGAGAGATTGTGGTAATCTCCAAAGGTGGTGTTGTTGAAGAGTGTGGTGCTCTTCAAGGTGTTGTATTTGTATTAATTTTGGTAATTAATAAAATTCTTTTTCTTTTTGAAATCCATCCCGGATATCTTGGGGTGGTAGAGGATTAAGCGGTGGGATGAACCTCTTTAAATCGGCGTGTGTTGTTTACATTCCGCACCTTTATTATTGTCTTTGAGCATTCGGTTTGAAAAAGAGGGTAAAATCGAAAAGATGGAGATAATCTATTCACCCCCCCTCTAGATTATTGTAGCCGCTTGGACTTACAAGTGGTATCAGAGCCAAACTCTTTGGCAAGCTCGTTTCACATCGCGAGTGAAGAGGAACGATCATCGGCTACGAACGAAGCTCAACTTTCCGGCACCTCCTCCACCAAGCCACCTCTATTTGATTCCAAAAATTATATATTTTGGAAAGAAAGAATGGAATGCTATTTACAAGGTTGCGGGTTCGATATTTGGAACATCATCATAAATGGAGAATCCATTCCGATGAAAGACACACCACACACCTCCAAAGGCCTCAAAGAGCTAAATGATGAAGAGAAGTAAATTATCTCCTTAAACGGTAAAGCTCTCAATATTTTGTATTGTTCACTTACTAATTTGGAATATGAACATATTGTAGGAATTCGATCGGCTCATGGAGTATGGCAAAAATTAGAAGCCATTCATGAAGTATATGCAAATGATAGGATCAACTCAAAAGTATCTACTTCTCAAAGAGATACAATGTCAAATCTAAGGAACAAGCCTCTTACAACTTCCAACTATGAAGAAGTTGAACATTGTCTTATGGGCATCGAAGAAGAAAAAGAGGTATGTCTTAAACCCTCTACTTCTTATGATATTATCATTCAAAATGATTATAGTGATTTACAAAATGATTTTGATGATCTTCAAAATGAATTCCAAAATTTACTAGTTAAGTACAAAAATTTGAAAAAGGAATTCAATGTTTTGAAAAATGAAAAGGATAGTTTATTTACTTCATATGAATCACTATCATGTGCTCACACCACCACACTTGATAAGGTTAGAAACCTTGAAAAACAAAATAGTACTCTTGTTGAGGATATTAATTGCATGAAAAATGATTTATCAAAATCCAACTTGAGTACCAATAAATTGCCCAATATTGTGAATGTTAATAGTTGTGATAATTTGAATAGTGAACTTGATCATGAGCCTAATATTGTCAAGCATATGAAAAAGAATCGAGTTCCTATGCATATTAGTGATGCTACTTGCTTTTATTGCGGTAAGAAGGGTCATACGGTAAATACTTGTCGGGCTAGAAATAGCTCTAATTATTGTTGGAGACCTAAAAGTCTCAAGACTAATCCCAAAGGACCCAAGCACTTGAGGGTACCACAAAACAATGTCATTTTAGGTACCCGGCGGATTAATAATCAAAGAAAATTCATGCTGCCAAGGAAACATCAAATGAACATCTCATTTGATCAAAGAATGAGAAAACAAAGTCAATTTCCAAGAAGAGGATATAATCAAAAATGGGAAGAACACAATCCTTGGAAATGGCAAAGACATCATCAACAAGATGATTTTCCAGGAGAAAGACACTTTCGAAAAAGAGAAGGCCACAATGCTTGGAAATGGAGCAATTGGAGAAGCCATCATCAACAAGATGGTTTTCAAAGGGGAAGATATCATCAACAACGGGAACGGCACAACCCATGGAAATGGCATAATTGGTAAACCGTATCTCCCCATTTAAATATGCATTTTATTTAGTTAGTATGCATTTTTTCATAATTTTAAAATTAAGATCCTCAATATGAGTTTTCATAACCGTGTCTAAATTGCAAATGAGTTTTCATAATTTTAAAATTACGGTCCTCAATAAATATTTGTGTTTTTAAAATCCCTTGAAAATGAGACCTTACATGTTGCTTTTAAACTCTTATGGATTTTTATAGCATAAGCATTTTTTTGTGATATCTCTTATTACTTGCCTACATTTGTGCTATTATATCTTGTGCAAAATTTGTTTAAGAATTGTGTAGGTTATATATCTCATATTCATTGGCTATTTCTTCATCAAGATTCTTAAACCATCGTGGTATGTTCACTCATATTTTTCTTAGAACTCGATATTATGTTCATGTCATGTTTATGCACATGTCTTTCAAAATATTTCATTTCAACCCCTTAAGTGCCCCTAAATGATTTTGTAATTTTTTTCTTAAAAGGGCACTACTCGTTAAATCTCTTTTTTCTCGTATATATGTTTTCTCAAAAAATAGTATTTGTCGAATTTAGTCATCGATTATGTTTTTGCTAAGTTTCAAAAACTTTTGGGGTGAAAAATCGTATTTTGAAAAAAATTTGGAGATTGAAAAAATTGTCGGGGATGGTCAAGGCAGGGTCGACCGGTCGCCCAGGCAAAAATTTTGTGTTTTAAATCGTCTGTCTTCAGCTTTCAAAACAGAACACAAATTTTCTCCCAAACCCTTACCTGCGAAAATCACCCCCTTCTCCTAAAATCTTCAATTCTTCATCAATCTTTGTGATTCTTGTTGATAATCCACTTCTTTTTGCAAAAATTTTACATATATGGCACCTCCAAGAAATTCTACTGGTCAAAATCCACTTCCAAGCAAAGAAAGGGCGGAGAGGGTTCTTCAAGAATTGGCAAGAGGAAGCCGAACAACGGAATATTCGAGCTACCCAAAGGAGTATAGCTCAAGAACGTGATGATACTGAAAACCCGGTACTTTCCAATCCTCAAATTGCCGAACTCCGCGGGACGATTTCATTCAACAATTGTCGTTGGGCAAAAAGTAATAAACCTTTTATACCTCAAGCTCCTCGCTCTAGTAATGTTTTAGATTTTATCAACAAATTTGCGAGTGGTACTATGAAAATTTGAACATGGGTGCAAAAACAATAGCTCGTCATTTAAGATTTGTCGATTTAATTCGTTTACAAATGAATATACTTCTATTAGAGGATTCTTTGAAGAGCAAGGGTGGATGTACTTATGGGAGCATCCTTATTTTTTTATATGATGATGATATAATTTTTCATTTTTATGCCAATATTTGAGTTGAATATGATGCTCAAAGGAAGCCTCTTTCTTTGAATTTGTTTGTAAGGGGTCGTCATTTTAGGTGGACTCCAAATGAAATTTGTCGGCTTTTACATGTAAGAGAAGGTGGTTGGGACTATTTCTCTTGTGCTATTTGGAATGATGAGATGTTGGGGGTGTCTATGAGAGAAGTCAGGACTTATTTGAGCGTATGGCCAAAGTATTCATTGTTGGCGATGACTCTTGAGCACCGTATTATATCTGTTATTGTTGCCTATTGCATATGTGAAAAAGCGGGAAAAATGCCTAGCAACATGGACTATTTTTTGACTTATAAGATTGCTAGAAGGGAACCGTTTAACTTTGGCGCTATTCTTATTCAATGTCTAATTGAGTCTATTACTCAAGGAAATAAGAAGTTTGTTATGGGCAATTGGATTTGTAAACTTCTTATACAATCGGGACTACCTTCGTCAGAGTGTAATTCGGAGGTATTTCAAAATGACTTTGACATTGATAACATCTCCCAAATGGTCACTATGCGCAAAAATATGGACATCCGACCAACTAAAATGGCTAGAGGAAGAGGCCAAGATTCCCCAGATCCAAACGACTTCTTTGATGATGCCGAGGCCGTGAGATTGGCGGAGGAAGGCGAACCGAGCAATACAGAGGGTAATACCGGTGTTCAACCGTCTAGGAGGTACACCCAAGCCGAGTATGATGATTTAAGAACATTTCATGAAGCTAGGTATGAGGCTTTGGAGCAAAAGACCTCCAAAATGCAAAAATCAATCGGCAAGTTGAAGAAATTCATCAAAGATCTTATTCCCGGAACTTGCTTCTCTTCGGACGAGGAATGATGTCCCCACCCCTTTATTATTTTAGCATTTTCTCTGTTCATGTTGTTTTGTAGTTTTATGAACTCTTGTAAAACTCTAAATTGCACTAATGAGATTTGCTTGTTTTCTTGAAAGGGTTAAAATAGCAAGTTGGAAATGGCCTTTTGGTTGAACTTGATATTGATGGAGTATTTGATGGTAAAAATACTCTAGTTTGGCATTGTTTGATTATTGGTATGAAGTACTTGATGGTAAAAGTGCTTCTCTTAATTTTTGATGCTTTGATCATTTTAATGGATGATTTGGGATATTTGTAATGTCTTGTTTGTATGCACTACTTGATGGCTTTTTAATTTTTGCTTGATGGCATTCGTAATGCCTTGATCTCTCATTTGGCTAAATTTATCTCAATTGGGTTGAACCCTTGAGAATTTACTTTGTTGAGCCTCTTATTTGATGGACATATGTTGAAAAATTATTTTTGGATGATGATATGAAAAACTTGACTTAATTTCTTTTGCAAGGGCTATATACATTTTCTTCAAACTTTGACGCCCGCCAAGTGTTCGATAAAATGTTTCAATGAAAGACTCATCACCTACATGATTCTCTTATTTTCAAATGTCTTAAAATCTTATTGGGATCATGTTTTTTGGCTAACAAAATGAGCTTATGGATTTATGATACATCTGTCCCATTTTTTTTGGATTCTAAGTTTAATTCTTTCAATGGTTGATAAATCGTATTGTTGCCGCACTTTGATAAACTTGTATGATGTTTTTATCATCCTAACATTCTTTTTGATGATTCCAAATGGGGAGAAACAGGAAATTGGCTCATTAGCTCAAAGAAGCTAATAAAAGCTTGTTATAAAAGCTATAAGCTATGGCTCTTAAAAGCCATAAGTTGTGAATTATTTTTAGTCCAATTGTTGCTTGATGGACTTATATACTTGTCTAATGATGTTTTGTTGACAGGGGGGCTTATAAGCTCTTGAACAATATGTAAAAACTAAGCTTTTAGCTTATGGTTAATTGCTTTTACATTACTCTTGATGTGCTTGTTGATAGGGGGAGCTTGTGCTTATTATTGAATATATTTACTCCCTTACTTGGTTGTTTATGTATTTTGAAAATTTTGGTTGCTTCCAAACGGTTAGATGTTTTTACCGGAAAATCGTTTTTAAAATTGTCCTCCTAATATTTCTAAAAATTGTTTTGGTTTGTAATCATCAAAAAGGGGGAGATTGTTTGATACATGTTTTTATCTTAATTTTGATGATTTTATTTTTACACCAAAACAATTTTTTTAATTGTTGTCCAAATACTCCTAAATGATTTAAAATGGTTTTAATATTTTCCGGAGTATTTCTTCAAGTATTATTTCAGATAAAATTGGACAACACTTTTAATAATTTTATGTTTATAAGTTTTTACTTCAAAACAAGGTTCCTAAATGTTGTCTAAATACTCCCGATTGGTTTAAAATGTTTTTACTAAATTTTCAGAGTATTTATTGAGTTTTATTTTCGACAAAAATTGGACAACATTTCTGTCTCGAGGTCAACCGGTCGCCGTAGAGGGCAACCCGTACCTGAAGATGAATTTTGGAACAAAAAATGAGATGGAAGGGAAATTGGCCAGGTCGACCGGTCGACTAGGGCATCGACCGGTGACGTCGACCGGTCGACCCCCCATCGACCGGTACCTGGGAGCAAAAATTGAAACAGAACAATTGCTCTTTGAAAATCCATGAGGGCGACCGGTTGGGGATGAGGTCGACCGGTTGAGGTCCACGTCGACCGGTCGCCCTGTGTTATTTTGCTGTGTTTTCTTCAAACATCTATTTCTGTGCAACCGGTCGCCCTATCTTTTGACAGCAAATTCCTGACCGTTTGACAGCAGACAAACTTTCCTTAAATTGTGGGATTGATTTCCAACAGCTATATTTTTTATTTTAATTGTATTTTCTGTAGATTTTCAATCCCCAAGAGGAGCCTATGCTTGATCAATCATCTCCTATAAATAGAGGAAGTTTTGGAGCAACCAATACAACCATTGAAATACAACACAACAAGATACACTTCAAGCAAACACTTGTTCTTCATAGTTATTATTCTTGTTGTAATTTTGCCTAGCTTATCACTTTCACATCCTTGAGGTCTAGGATATTCTTGATTACACTTGCACTTAATTGTATAATTCATTATCGAGTTGTAATCTTGAATTTTTGGGTTATCATTCAACACAAGATATCCTTGTGAGTGTTCTTGTGGTAAGAACACACTTGGGTGATCTAGGTGTTAGGTGTAAGAAGATTGTGGTAATCTTCTTGTCGAGGTGTTGAATAATTTGGTATTCTTCAAGGTAGAAGATTGTGGTAATTTTCACAAGGTGTCGTTGGAGATTGTGGTAATCTTTAAGAGAGATTTTGGTAATCTCCAAATGTGGTGTTGTTGAAGAGTGTGGTGCTCTTCAAGGTGTTGTAAGTTGTATTTGTATTAATTTTGGTAATTAATAAAATTCTTTTTCTTTTTAAAATCCATCCCGGATATACTGGGGTGGTAGAGGATTAGGCCCTAGGTGGGTTGAACCTCTTTAAATCGACGTGTGTTGTTTACATTCCGCACCTTTATTATTGTCTTTGAGCATTCGGTTTGAAAAAAAGGGTAAAATCGAAAAGATGGAGATAATCTATTCACCCCCCCTCTAGATTATCGTAGCCTCTTGGACTTACAATATCTCGAGAGTTCTAGCAGCAAAAAAAAGGAAAAAAAAAGAAAAAAAATATGGCTAGTAATTGCGTGATTAGTTGTGTGAGTAAAAGGGTTGCAACTTTTGACACAAATTTGAAATTTAGTAAGGAAGGCCAAACACTTTGATTAATATTAACTTTAGCCGAGTGAGTATATTGCAAATGTTGGGGATCAATGAGGAATAATCCGAGGTAGATGGAACATGATGTTATGGATTAATTGATTCTCAAATTGGACATCATATTTCTTGTTGGGTGTATTGGCATTATTATTTGCTTGAGGACAAGCAGAAGGTTAAGTGTGGGGGAGTTGTTTTGCATGTTTCATTTATACATATTTTAGTGTGTTTTATTTTCATTTGCATGTTTTAGTGTTATGTTGTGTTATTTTATTGTTTTTTTAGGTTTGGGTGGAAAAAACAAGTTTTGGAGTAAAAAAGGTCAAAAAGTCATTTCGTGCAATTGCGACAGTCGTCGTATTTTGGACGTAACGTTCACATACATAATGTCCAATTGACATGCTTCATATACCATTGGAAAGCTAAGACAAAGTTCTACAATGCCTATTTCTGCTACAAAATGCAAATGAAGACGTTTGGATGGGTTAAAATCATGTGCAAGTCGAAATAATATGTCAAAATCTCGGAAATGACACGTCTTGGTAGTTTGGTCATAACTCTCTCTAGAAAATTGATATTAAGGTGATTCAAGTGGCTATGGAAAGCTAAGAGATAGAGATACAATTCATAAGAAGACATCAAGATGAAATTCGGACGTTTAGGGGTCGCGCGGGCACGCGCAGCAGAAAACAGCTGAACAGCGGACACGCGCGCGTGTGGGCGCGCGGTTTGGCCTGTTGTCGCGCGCCGTGACATGCTGAACACGAAATTTCTGATTTTTTTCCGATTTTTGGCTCTTCCACCTTGTTTAGAACTCTAGGCTTATAAATAGGACTTGGGGAGCCCCTATTTTCAACACACCTTCATTCATAGCACTTCTAGACTTTAGTTTTTGGTATTTTTCTCTTGCTTTTCATCATTGCGATTGTTTGGGTTCTTCCCCTTGAAGTTATTTTGCTTCTTAATCAAAGAGTAAGATTTCTTCATCTCTTTTGTCTGATTTCAATTGTTGGGTGATTATTATTGTTTCATGATTATGTATATGATTGTTTTCTTTCCTTCAATTGATATTATGATCCATCCCCAAGCATGAACTAATTTCTTTGTTCTAGGATTAAGATGATTTGATTCAAACAAACAAGCATGAGTATTGATTAATTGATCTGTTTTCCTGAATAAATTGTTTTACTTGTTGATTGATTGTTTGGCCAACTCTTGATTGTTTGAGGGATAATTGAGATCGATCAAGATATTATTCTGGACTAAATTTATTCGGGAGTTAGATATGAATCGAAATGTATTATCTAACCCTAGGTTTAATGAAAATAGCAAATTATGTTGGGATAGCCCTAATGTGAATACGAGCTATCGATCTGACTAGTCTTTACATGATTGTTATATTTGTTAACTGCATGATCAATTAATTGATATTCTGGTAGCAAGGTTGATGAGTGAATCTATAATCATAGACTTTCTTCCATATCTTTTTCTCCAAGTTTATTCGTGCTTAGTTTTAATTCATCTTTTTAATTATTTTCTTTCAGTTTATTTAAAACCAACAAATCTGGTTAGAGTGTTTAGGTTTTATTTTCTGTCTATTGTGTTGCATAATAATTATTTGCCGGCTAAGTCTTCCTTGAGAGACGACTTGTGGTTAACTTGCAACCTTACAATTGATCTCGTTCTCTTGCGAGGATTGTTAGACTTTTATAGGTGTTTAGCGGTCGAAAACCGAGTTATCATGTCAACCCAGCACGTCCGGGGTAAAGGACGAAGAGATCAATCTTAGGTCTATGATGGGCAATTCTAAGATTGATACTAATGAGATTAAAGTTTATTTTTCTTGGCAAGAATACCGGCGGGTGGGAGAAACTAACCACAAGGCAAGGGATATCTCGGAAAAGAACAAAGATCGATATTTAAAAAATATCCAGGGTATGGATGCTTCCAATTCCAACCCACAAGAAGTGAAAGCGGTGGTATGAGTTTGGGGCTTTAGCCTCGATCTATACAACTTCATCAGCTTTCCCGGAGATTAAGCAATTGCCAAAATGGATCCAGGAAGCGGTTTACGAGTGTTGGTCAAACAATGACAGCTTAAAATCTGGGGATACCTTGGAACTGTATTTCATAAGGGCAGCTCCAGAGCCTTTCAAAAAAGGCGGTCAAGAAGCCTTTCATTACATTAGGCTTCGATGACCAGAAGAAAGAGCCTTCAAAAATATTAAGGAGGCGAATTCAGAAGGAGTCCAATTAGCACCTTTACAGAAGATCATATCACAACGAGAAGGGCATGGGGATTATGGGTCTATCTCACTGAGATGGACAAAGTTAAGTTTCTGTTTAAATTCTACCAGAATTCAGTGAACGGATTATTCATGTTAAATACCATGACAGGAAAAACTACAAGATTTGCGGAAGACCTGTTCGGGAAAAAGAGAAATCATCTGTGGGAAAACAAGCTGACGGGGAGTAAAGAAATTACCGAAAATATTACAATATGGCTCATATTGTCCATTGGGAAAATCGGGTATGTCCCGAGTGTCCAAACCAGAAGGAACCGGAATTTGGCAAAAGATTCCGGCCAAAGATCAATCAGAGAAGACAAGTCACATAAGTAACCAAAGTTTCGGGGACCACCAAAAGGGTAGATTCCCTGTCAAAGTCAGTGGAGGCATGTGACTCCAGACAGGTAACAATCCACTCAGCAAAAACACAAAAAGTGGGTCGTTGAAATATGCCGTCCAAGCCACTACAAGACGAAGGGCGGAGTCAGCAAAGTTTGGAAGTTTTCATAAAAACTTTGGATACCAGACAAGAGGTGGCCCAATCCATGTGAAGATGAGTTGGATGCCAACTAATTGCTGCAAGTGGAGTAATAATTCAAAGATTAAAGGGACATCCATTTGAAGGCAATAATTCAGAACATAGAGGTCTCTTACCTCTATAAATCTCAAGATTTGTTGGCGGCTGAGGATATCGAATATCATCCTTAGACTTCAGAAAAATAAAAATCCTTTGTAATAATATAGTTGAGTGTTTAAGTTTTTAGAGTGTTTTTCAGTTTTTCAGTTGATGTACAAGGGTGTGATAGCCTCATGTATGAGAGGCTAAACTAGTTTTCTCCTCCCAAAAGGAGATTACTGATGTAATAAGTTTTCTATAAGTTCTTAATAAATAAAGGCTTTTGTTCAACATGTGTTCATAATGTTCTATTAGTATATCCCTTTGAAGAATTACTTTATACGCCTGGAGTAGGAAACGAACCAAGGTTGTGCTGAGCAGTTGCTGAAGGAGTCGGATAACTTGTAGATCATCTTCCCTGTTGGTTGAAGTTGAACAGTGGAACTATTTGTCAAACGGTCTAGGGGCAGTGATTTTCTGACTGGTGGTGTTGCGAGCCATCTCACCCGGTGCTGTTTCGGTCGAAAAAATGTATGAATTTTAAGGGATTTATTAATTTTACAGAAGCATGTTGGGCCTGATATGGTCGTAATGGACTATTTCCATTTTGACACAGTGAAACGTTAGTTTGGGCCGATAACATAGAGTCGTGAGATCTTGTAAGAGTATGCCCTGTTAAGTTTATCGGCTGGAAACCTGACATGATCCATTTAAAACCTCTGAACAGAGACTGGATCTAAATAGGTGTAACAATGTCACGAATGAAATAGGTGACAGAAATTTAGAAGTGCTCATACTCTGTGAAATCTGGAACGAATTTGATCATGTTTCCTTATTTGTTATAAAGGGTATAATGGGTATTTCAATGAATAATTGATTCCTTTTAATAGGGAAGGCCAGAATTGAAACTAATACCTCAAAAAGGGGGTCATTCCTGAACATACCCCTATAAACTAAGCTCAAAAAACTTAGAATGAATTTAATATTTTATTTTTACAATGGAGTATGAAGAGGCAGTATCTCTCCTCGACTTTCGTCTTCGTTTTGTATGGAGGTCACCTCATTTGCTTCTCCATTCTACTCCACTAATTTTATATTCAACATGTTATTAGATGTCTACCTTGGACCATCTCCAGTAGTTTGCACCATTTTATTGCAGAATATGCACTATTTTGGTGCAAGATTTGCACTCCATCTCCAGTAGTTTGTACTATTTTCTGCACTAAAAAGATATTCCATAAGATTCCTTATTTTATTTATTTAATATTAATATCAATTTTTATTACTTTATAATTGAAAAATATATTACATATGTAGTTTTTTTTAACATAACATTTATTAATTTTTTTATTTTCAAAATTAATCAAATTAAAAAACATATGTAAAATTTGATGAAACTAATGCAAAATTAAAATAGTGTAATTTTATGTTAATTGAGTTATTTTTAAAAAAGATAAAATTAATAACAATATATAAAATTATACTAGTAAATGAAAAAAAGGAAAAAAGAAGAAGAAAAAAACAAAGTAGCGTAAGAACAGTGCAGCGCCACAAATCGCAATCCACTGTAGCAATTGTAAACTAGCGTCATAATCTGGCGCATTGCTGAAGATAATGAAATGACGTTAGGCGCCATTTTTGTGTATTGTTGGAGTTGGTCTTAGCCATGCATTTACATTTTAGACTGCTGCGGAGAATCGAGTAAGGAAAATATCAAACCACTTTTTCAAAACTTTTAAGAATGAAGGAAAAACTCGAAGTTTTTTGGTCATTATAATTCACGAAAATGAAAGATGTATTATTTACACTCAGGGGCGGAGCCACCTGCATCCCCAGGGGGTCCCTGGCCCCCCCAACTTTTTCATCTCTCTTATACTGCCTATATGTATGTATATGTGTATTGGTTAATATATATATATATATATATATATATAGGGAGGAGTTCCTGTGAGACCACCCTCATAGGTTAGTCCATAAGACCAAATCTACACCATCCAAATAGTAAATCAATGGCCAAAATATATTACAATATTTACAACATTTCATAAGTATACAATGAAGGGATAAAATAGGAATCCGAGAAATTAAATATAGTAATCGCTTCCTAAAAATTAGGGGCGTGATTTTGTATTGATCACGTCCCCATAATCAAGCGATTCACCTTTCCTTCTCTCCTTCCTATTCGAACCTGCAAATTATTTAAATATGGCAACAAAATCGTGCAACAATTAATGAAAAGTATACAATTACACTAAACTAACTATACATTAAAACATTACTAAGTATACATAAACAATTAACTAAGTATACAATTATACTAAACTACCTGTACATTAAAACTTTACTAAGTATACAGAAACATTTAACTAAGTATACAATTACATTGAACTAACTATACATTAAAATAATACTAAGTATACAAAAACATTTAACTAAGTATACAATTACACTGAATTACATATATAATTAAGTATACAATTTCATTGAACTACGTATACATATCCACAGAACTAAGTATACAAATTCACTAAACTACTTACTAAACTACTTATATAACTAAGAATATGATTCCACTGAACCAAGTATACAAATCCACTGAACTAAATATACAATAAAATATGACTATGTATACAAGTCCACTGAACTAAGTATACAATAAAAATGATTGTTTCACAAATATGGCGGAAAGAATTATCAATTTTGAAAAACGCTTGAAGTTGATGATTTTACCTCCTAAAAACCGGTAATCGAAAAAGGTAGGATTATGTTTCCTAAAATAACTAATAACCGTCCAATTAACATAACTAATTAAATATAAAAGTACAATTATACCCTTAAATGACTAAATTAGCTAAAATGATCTACACCATCCAAAATTTTAAATCAAGAATCCATAAGTGTTCTTATGGACTAACCTAAAGGGATTGGTCTCATTCGAACCAATCCCTATATATATATATATATATATATATATTAAATCAAAGCCTAAGACAACATCTTTGAGAATTTCATGACTTGTAGATTTGTCCATTAGGATCTAAGATAAACTCTAGTTAATTAAGATTTTCCCATGGAATAACTTTTTTCATTATCTTCCAAATTTGCCTTAATTATGTAACGCCATGTAATGTAATCATGGGATTCGTCATTAATTATTTTTTTTATATTTAGGCAATAGTGTCTCTCTTCCCTTATCCTCTCCTCATCCAAACATTCAAAGTAAAATGGTACTCAAATTTTCCTCAAATTTTAGTAAGTCAAATTAGAGATTTTGTGGGTTTATGTATTTTTGTTAATATATTAAAAATATTTTTTTCTGTTTCTATTGATCAAATGAAAGAAATGAAAATAAAAAATGAATTTCTTAATTATTGTTTGTTGTGTATATTTAAAAAATTTACAAATCTTTTTATTATTTCGTGCTATGTAAGAGAGACATTCTAAGTTTCAATGATGTAATTCATAAATATTTGCTAATGAATATTAATGTATTTTTTATTGAAAATCTAATGTATTTAAACTTTAATATTAGTTTCAATGGTGTAATTTATAAATATTTGCTAACGAATAATAATTTATTTATTTTATTACAAATGTAAGGTAATTAAACTTTATTATTATTATTATATATATATGCATGTGATTTTTTTAACTATTGCCCCCCCTAATATGAGTTAAGCTCCACCCCATGTTTACACTTATATATACGCTGCACAACTATGGAATCATAGTTCAAACAGATTTTAACAAGTTGAAAATCACGATTAAGCTAAAAAAAACGGAAAAATACTTAGAGGAATGTTTGCAAACTCTAAACAAAATGATTTTCAACTTCTAATGCAAAAACAAAAAGAAAATATATTATTTTTTCGATTTATAAGCTGAAACTTACTATGTTTTAGAGTTTGCAAATACTCCCATAATCAATCATTTGTCCAAAAAAGGGGAAAAAAATTTTACTCCAAAAGACAAAAAAATAAAAAGTACTAGAGAAATTGGAAATATAGTCGGGCATTGACTAGTATGACTAGGGGTGTGCACGGTATGGGACGGTTTGGAGATTTGGAAATCTCCAGAACCGTCCCGAAGTTCGGAGATTCTGAAAATAAATCTCCAAAATCGAACCATAGAAAAAAATCTCCGTCCCGAACCGTACCGAAAGTTCGGGACGGTTCGGGATGGAGATTCGGTTCTAATAGAACAGGACGGTACGGTTCGGTTCGGAACGGAGATTAGCTATAAATAAAACATACAAATTTGGAAGGGAAAAAAAAAAGAAAATCAATATAAAAATCATCAAACGGATATACTTCTAGAGTTCTAGTCTCTTTTTAGTGTAGTCTCAAAATAAAAACTAAAACTATAATAGGTAACACAATCCAAAATTCTAAACTTAATAACCTCTGTAATACAATAATAGTCAATTATTTGGACAATTGTCCTTCTATTGACATAGAACAATTATAATTAACTAATATTTTTTTATAAATTAACATGAAATAAAAACTTGTATAAATTTATAATCTCAATGTCTCCTACTTAACAACTTAACATAATTAATAAAATTATATTTATTATTTATGTGATGTGGTAAAAAAATTAAAATATGATCTTTTTTATATTGTTATAATATGGTACTATTACATGTTTCTCTTTTAAGTGCAATTTACTAATCATTTAACTAATTTCAATTCAAATGATTTACTCTATTATTAATATCAATGTTTTTAAAAATTCAAAATAGTTGCAGTATTATAGTTTTTTCAGAAATATGCTTTATATTCAATTTAATTTCAAATAGTTTGTAGTTAATTCAATATCAAAATAAAAACAACATGGAAATAATGTATATGTATTTATATAAAATCTTTAAAATCGATTCTAGCTTCGGGTCCTCGGTTCGGAGTGGTTCGATACGGTTTGGTACGGTTCTCGGTACGGGTATTTAAAAAATCTCCAGAACCGTACCATAAATATTTTCGGTATGGTACGGTTCGTAGAAAGTCAAAAAGTCAACGGATATTTTCGATTCGGAAATCTTTCGGTCCGGATATCAATTCGATTTCGGTGATCTACAAGTCCCGTGCACAGCCCTAAGTATGACAAACCCCTCAAAAAAGTAAAAGAAAAGAGTATGACAAAAATTTAACTCGAAAAATGATCTCATGTATCGTTATTCTTGTAAGTAATTTAACAATAGAATTATTTGTATGCATATAGGGTTTATAACATGCAATTCTTTCAACCTTAATTAATGGGTCGATGTTTGATAGCAAAAAATAAAAAAATAAAAAACAAATGGGTCGATATTCTAAAAAAAAGGGGGGAAGAATTAATGGGTCGATCCCTTTACATACTTTCTTGCTTTTTTTTATTAATATTTTCCTTTAGGGGTACTGTAGAATGGTGTCACCGAACTCAATTAATAAAGTTAGAATAAATACACAGAAATACGTACAGCTGTGGTGTGGACAGATTAAATTGGCCTAGAGGTTTATTAAAATGGAGATTTAACTCACCTCCTTTCCATCTACCATCAATAAATGCATTTGCAGCTTTCAATTCGTAGCTAATTCCAAACACCGAATTTTGCATCACACTTTTGTTCAAACTTGTGGACTAAAATATAGTGGGCCATACATTGTCACATGAGCCAACATTTGTTGTTGCACATCACTTTTTTATATTTCAATTCCTTATGATATTACAAAAACAAAAAGCAACTAAAGAAAGTCACTCAAAAGGTTTTCCCATTGTGCATGAAGATGATGATAATCATCCAACCACTCAACATTTCCCATCAATTAAGATGTTCATGTGAGCTGTTGTGACTTGTTGAGTTCCTTTTCTATTTTATAATTATAAATAAGGGGAGGGGGAGGCCGGGAGGGGGCGATTAATATAATAATCTCCAATATATTGTATTTGATTGGATACAATAGGTTTAAATCTTTAAGCTCATAGTTTAAGGGGGTGGCCGATACGTTAAATTTTCATATAAATTTTAATTAAATTTAATTTTTTTTTAAAAATTTGCTTAGTAAAAAAAAATTTTTTTAAAAGAGGTTGGCCCCCCTTGAATGAGCTCATAGTTTAAGTTAAATTTTGAGTAATTATGGTGGATTGAAACTCATGATACATGGAATCATTTGAAATACTTCCTAAAATTTCTCTTATCAAATCCAAATTCTCCTATCTAAATGCAACCATAATTAATTTTCGGAATTTTACATTCTTGTGAAGGTACAAATTTGTTACTATTAATTGTGTGTATGTGTGTATATATATATATCTTAATATGTTGGGAAGGAGTGGTTAGAGGAAGAAAATAAATCTCAAAAAATTGAAAGACTCGGGGTTGAACCCTGAACAATACCCCTACCAAAAAGTGAATTATACTAGAGATATAAGCTTGTTGTCATACTATTATTTCATTAGAATGCTCGTAAATTGATTTATTTGGATGATGTATGTTGTGACTTGTACTCTTTTCTATTTTGTAAGTGAATATATACGGAGGACGATCAACATAACAATCTTTCTTAAATGTTTTGTTTTAATTTTTTTAAATCATTGCAAATTTCTAACTATGATCTCCTCAAAAATTCTAGTAAACTGAAGTCTTTTTGGACGTGACTTATTTGATTCTTACATTTATAGATCACATCACGAGACATGTATGATGCATGTGGAAGTTGTTGAAGTGCTAATTAATGTGATAAGAAATAGCAAAAACTTGTATAAGATCGTCTTACGGGTCTAAATTCGTAAGATAGATCGTACTTACCCCATCCATTTTCCATACCCGCCCGGATTAAGTTTTTTTTTAGTTTTCTTTTTCCATTTTATTTTGCGGTTTTTTAACTAGAAATTAATCTTCTTTTTTCCGTTTCATGCTTTATCCTTCTTCTTCTTCTTTTTCTTATGTTCTTCTTCTCGTTTCTTCTTCGTCCCCGACATAACATCTCTCTTCTTCTTGCTTTGTGTGTTTTTGTCCTTATTTTTGTTTTTCTCGTTTAAATCGCTTTGAAGTGTATTTCTCGTCGTTGGTTTTTGCTCATGGCTGAAGTGTCTTTCCACCATTTAAGTTTATAGATTTGTAAATTAGTTTGATAGTTTCTGGAAAAAATTTGCACTTTTTTGGTAAATATGTTTTGGCAATTTTTTATAGTTTATTGAAGTGGAATGATTTGCAGATTTGTGTGTTGAACTTTTTATTAAACTGTATTTTTGTTAGATTTGTTGTTAGATGGTGACTGAAATTCTGAACATTGTTGTTAGAAATACTTAAGATAGATATATTTTTGTTATAGTATAAATATGTTAACATCGATGCTTAAAAGTATCAGAAATTGCCTTCAAAGTATCAAAAATTACCTCAAAAGTATCAGTTTTGTGTCACTGTTTTTCATTATTGAACTATGTTATCACTCTGCATGTATGATCTTTGATTCTTAAAGTATCAAAAATTACCTTAAAAGTACCAGTTTTATATAACTATATTTCAACATTGAACATATGTTATATCACTCTATCTGTTAGATTTTTTATTCTTAAATTATCAAAAATTGACTTCAAAGTATCATAAATTGCCTTAAAAGTATCCGTTTTATGTCATATTTCAACATTGAATATATGTTATATCACTCTGCATGATGGATCGTTGATGCTTAAAGTATCAGAAATTGTCTCAAGAGTATCAGAAATTATTTTAAAAGTATGAGTGAGTAATGATGTCTTTGTGTTTCAAAATCTGTAGATCTTTGTACTATATTGCTATCAAGGTCTTTATGTTGCTATTGTCATCAACTTTCTTGACAAGAAAGTTCAATACCTTGAGAATTTGGTGTATGAAAGCAGTTGTAGATGAGTACTTCAGTCTCATGACTTTGGTGGCAAAGTATCATATGTACATTACTATTTATTATGTTAATAACAAGTAAACTATTCTGACATGTTTCGTTACATTTTTACAGCAAAACAAATGGATGTATTTCTAGAAGAGGAAAATCACCCGAAAGTTGAAGAACTTAGGTCATATGTTTGGGAAAATATTTGTTTCCCATGGCAACCAAAATACAACAATATTGATTATGGACTTTTGCGTAATGCACCATATGGAAAACTTTGTTGGTAATGTTTACTCATCTTTAGATTTGTTGAATGTACGAATATTCTTTTAAACAAAAAATATGTAGTTTATAATTATTGCATGTGTTTTGATATCTTTTTTTTTTGTTGAAACCCTTGGAAAGACACAAGTTAAGAGTTGAATATTGCGCGAGAATCATTCTATCTGATTTGAATGAATTCAAAGTGGAACTGGAGCAAGAATTGCTTAAATTCAAGAAACCCGCTAAGAAACCCATGAAGAAACAGATAAATGAAGCAAGAGAAACCACATTTGTTGATATTATATGTTTTTATTCCACCGAAGGATTTTTTTTTTTTTGAATATTTTCTGATAAACTTTTTGTGATTATGTATGTATTTCTTGTGAATGTTGACCATTTTTTCGTCATTTTCAAAAATATTCATTTTGTTGCTGAAAAGTATCATATATAATCTGGAAAGTATCAGAAATTATATGAAAAGTACCATACAACGAGTTAGTAATTTAAAATTATCATGTTTGTATTTCAATTATTTAAAGGAGTCTACTATCAATTTAAAATGACTAAAAGTATCATATATAATTTGCAAAGTATCAGTAATTATATGAAAAGTATCAGTATTCTGCACTGGGATATGTAAAATATTAAAATATAATTGTGCATGTTAAAAAGTATCAGAAATTGCCTTAAAAGTGTCACTAAATACTTAAAAGGTATCACGTTAAAATCTGATAGCATTAAAAAATCTCTCTTAAATAACCGAGCACTTAAAGTCTTGGAACCAAACTCTTTAGCTTGAGAATAGTCAGACACATCGACATGTCTTCTTCTTGTTGTATTCCCAAACTTTCTTTTATCATTTTTCTTCTTCCCTTCGTAACAGACCCGAGTAGGATCTTGTAACATATTAGATGTACTTGAAATAACAAATGATTCATTTTGCTTGGTGAAATTTTGTGCATTTGTTAAGGCAGTAATAGTAAAAAAATCCCTATTATATCCTCCTTCTATGATTCTCCATGCTTCTTCATTTCAATGGCATTTTAAAATGCTCAAGTATCAATGTCCATCACAAAAGTATCATATTTAATATCAAACATATCACTATTGGCAATACAAGTATCATTTTTCACAGTAAAAAATATTAGTTATGAATCTGCAATGAGTACATAGAAAATCTTATTTTTTGAATATGTAAATATTAAAGTGTCAATATTCAGTTGTTCACCTTAAAAGTATCAATTATTACTCAAAGGTATCACTATTTTTCGGATCAAGTATTGCTTTTTATTTCAGAGAATTTAAATTTTTAAAAGGGATAATTACACTTTTGGTACCCAAAGTGTACTGTCGTTTTAGTTTTGGTACCTATTATTCCAACATAATCACTTCTAGTACCCTAAGTTTATAATGTTAATCACTTTCACTACGAGTCGTTATCTTTCCATCCAAAACTTTAGTTGACCTGTTGTTGTGGTTATAGCCTTAATTAGCCGATCAATGCACCTCCAACACAATCTTTCCTTGAATGTTATCCCTATTGAATTGTTTTGTGATATTACCAGACTAAGCGATAGATTTTTTGATTAACATTATCAATAATTAAATATGAATTATTGAACTATTTATTGAGTGAAATTTGACATTTATTATTTTACAAAATAATTAAATAACTATAAAAGTTTTAATATCAATTTTTAAAGTCAAATTAACAAAATTTAAATAAATCACTAATAAGTATTGCAAAATACAATTAGTTAAATTTCTAATTTGATTATGAAAGTATTTTTATAATTTCTAATTTGATTATGAAAGTATTTTTATAATTTCTAATTTGATTATGAAAGTATTTTTATAATTTCTATGCTATGCTTTTCCCTTTCTATTTTGATATATTAATTAAATATATATAAATTTCTTTCTCAATTTAAGAAACAATATAGGAAAATTTGATGAAAACAAAAATAATGTTACTAGAATTAAAATATTATAACTTGATAGACACATTTCACATTTATGTCTTTATTTTTAAGAAATTCATGTTTAAGCAATGAGAATATATTTAACTCAATATAAATTAAATAAAAATAGTCTACAACGTTAAAAATTACAGTTTTTAAAAATAGAATTTATTTTTAAAAATTACAGAAGCATAATGCCAATAATTCTGATTTTCTATTTTTTTGTAAAAAATAGATTGTAAGTGAAATTAATTTTCATATCTAATTAGTTTTTTGAGTTTTCATATCCAGTTACTTCTTAATTTTCTAGAATACATGTTATTTACTATAGTATAACTTTTTTAATTATATATAATTTTAAACAAAATAAAAATGATTCAGAATATATCTAAATATATATATATATTAGTAAATAAAAAACTAAAAGAAAAGAAAAGAAAAGAAAAGAAAAAGGATAATGGGGAGACGATTAATGGTGAATCCCAGGAGAAGAAGAATCGTTGTACGAAGAAAGTGGCTGGATCGGGTAGGTGTGGGCTGGAGTGGTTGGTTGGGTGAAAGTAATGGTAATTAAAAATGATGATGATGATGATGATGATGATGATGAAGATGAAGAAGAAGAAGAAAAAGAAGAAGAAGAAGAAGAAGAAGAAGAAGGAGGAGGAAGGGGAAGAAGAATGAGAAGAAGGGAAGAGGAATGGGAAGCTGACAGTGGTAGGCGTTCGGGTGGTGTGGTGTGGGTATTGTCCAAGGAATTTTAGGAGGAAGATGACGAAAAAAAGAAAAAAAACAAATTTTCTATTTTATTAATAAATATAAAATATAAAAGTAAACCACTTTTTTACCTACAATAATATGTCAACCGTTAATTTTGGATGGAAAGATAACGGCCCGCAGTGAAAGTGATTAACGTCAGAACTTAGGGTACTAGAAGTGATTAAGTTGGAACATTGGGTAGGAAAACCAAAAAGTGTAATTATCATTTATTTGCTGAAATGTATCACTTTTCACGTAAAAAGTATCACTTTTTACTTTACAGATTTTAAAATGCTTAAGTATCAACGTCAATAACAAAAGTATCATATTTAATGTCAAAAGTATCACCAATGGAAGTACAAGTATCATATTTTACAGTAAAATCATTAGTTATGAAACTGGATGAGTATATTACCTTCCTTCATCAATGAACTATGTTCATCTTTATTCTCCATTGGAGAAATCCTCTTCGTAATTAATATTTTTGTAGAATGTTATTGTTGAATATCAATACAATCCAAAATCGCGAGGGCAACGGCATACATGTTTTATAGTGCAGTGGAAGGATGATGATGACGAAGCTTTATGCGGTGGGCCACCAGTGACAATGGAGATTTGTGTGGGGAGAGGATAGTTGCAGACTTTGTGGGACAAATTGCTTGGAGGGAAGAGATTTGTGTTGTGGGGAAAAGGAGCTACAAGATATGATGAGAGAGAAACTTGGAGCTGGAGAGGGATGCAGACGTTTTTTACAAGGTTTTATTTATTTATTATTTATTTATTTATTTACCTATTGGATTCAGACCATAGGAACCGTCTTAGGATTAGGATACGTAAGACGATCCTAGGGATGTTCATTTTTCAAATCAATTCGAAATTTGATTCTGCTCGAATTCGAATCTCAATTTAGAATTAGGATTTTTGAATTCGAATCAACTTGAATTTCGAATATGAATATTCAAATCGAATAACGAATTGGGGAATTATTTTTGAATTCTATTCGAAAATCCTAAATCAAGGTGAAATTCAAGTAAATTCGATTCGAATATTGGTTCGTATTCGTATTTTAATTCAAATTCGTGTAATGATTCGAACTCAATTAAAATCCAAATTTAATTTATATATTATATATTTTAAACATTATACAGATCTCAATTGCATATGCAAATAAAAATAATATAATTAGTTGATATACAAAATAACATTTAATTTTACATGTCTATTATAATAAAATTGTTGTTGTAGAATTATAGCATTGGTCATAGCCAGTTTCACAGCTCCATCTCATTTCAAAGTTTCAGCATTTTTTGTGTAGTTTTTAAATTATCTTATAATGTGTTTAGACTTAAAAGAATATGTTTATATCTCAAAAAACGAACAACATGCTTTTGATTTTAATAGATTTCAGCCTTAAAAGTTTTATGTCTTTAGTTTTTGTAATATCTTTAAAGTAACAATATAGATTTGATAATTTATGTGATTTAGTTATACTTTTGTTTCATTATAAAATTCTTTTGTTAAAATAAAATTGAAATTTTACTTGAAAAATATGGGTCCGAAACACAATTGTTCCGTAAGACTATTGACAAATTGGATATTTTAATTGACTCAAATTCAAAAATCGACAAATCCAATGTGATTTGAATTAATTGAATTAGGATCGAATTTCGAATTGAAGTTTTAAAAATTCCATTCGATTAATTCGATTCGAGGAAGTCGAAGAATTCGAAATTCGATTCGATGAACACCCCTAGATAGTCCTATGAGAGACCTACTCATAAGAAATTAAGCAAATTGAATGAAATATAAGAAAGGAAAAAAGAACGCATAGATAAGTTTCATTGGACAACATTTGGATGGAAGGATTTAGATTTGAAGGAAAGATTTTGTGTGATGGATTTCAAACGACTCCATATAATTAAAATGAATTTGAATCAACAAAAATCACTCATGAAGTAGCTTTAGATTGCATTTGGATGGAGAATTTGGATTTGAGGAGAGGATTTGGAGAAATAATTTCAAATGACTCGAGATAGTATGGATATGGAATCTATCACAATGACTCCATTGTGGAATGATCTAACCCAATCAAGCTCAATGGATTTAGCAACTTCATTTCCTTCAATCCAAATGTAACCTAAAATAGGAGCTTAAAGATTTAAAACATATAATAAGTTTTTTTTTTTTTAAAAAAAAAAAAAAAAAAGAGGTTTGGGCTAGTTACAAAGAAACCCAGAGATTTTCGAAAATTCGAAAAAAACTCACTTTAGGTTTGACCCTCTTATATTTTCCTCCTTCATATGCAAAAACTATTTCAAAATCTCTCCTTACGTTTATCAAAATATTACATAAACCCCATTAAATTTAACACACAATCGAACCTCAAGGGATTTTTTGTAATTATCAAAAACCTCTTAATTTTTTTGTATTTAGCCCAAACCTTATGGACTTTTTTGTAATTATTCCTAAGTTTATCCAAATAAGCTCAATTAATTTATTGTTACGAATTTGAAATCCTTTAGCCTTCAAATTCACCAATCCAAATAAAGGTTTGTGAAATTAAGATGAATTATGTGCAATATATGATGGACAGGCGACAGAAGCCGGAAGGGTCGGTTGCATGGGGAAACGCCATAATATCCATGCTACACGTGTTGTTACTACTTGGTGCATGGATGAATGACAAGTGTCTCACTATTTACATGGATAATTGACAAGTGTTTTTTAATTTATAAATAGTGGGACACTTGTATAGTTGTATGGTAGATGCACACCAAGTATATGTAAACAAGTGTAGCATCTACAAGGCCAAGCAACGCTCCTCCTCCTCCTCCTCCTCCCTCCCCTCTCCCGACCCAAGTTTACAATTCTATATATTTTATATAAATATTTTAAAGTAACACTACAACATAAATGACATTAGGTAACACAAATTTTGTAGCACTCTTTACATAAGGTATATATGTAACATGTGTTTGTAACACTTTTTACATTACAATATTTATGTAACACTTTTGTAGCACTTTATCAATATGTAACGCTTATATGCAACACTTTTAAATAATTAACACTTTTTAAGTATCACTTTTTTTTTTGTTATTTTTTTGTAACGCAAATAGGTATCACTTTATTTAAAAAGCACTCTTGGCAACACTATATTTTATTAATTGTAACACTTTTTAAACTATATTTTAGTAACACAAAATTATATAACTATCATTAAATCATGTCAACGATTTATTTAATTAATTGATGTCACAAAATAGTGAAGACAAAAAAATTCACCAAACCTAAAAATTGTAGACATCATGTACTCTGTTTTTTTACTGAATTTTTGTTTTCTTTTTATAAAGTATTTTAGTTTTTCTTTTATTTTTTTTTTTTTTACGGAGGTAATTAATTCCGTCGTAATACCGACATAATATGCGCATGTATATATTTTATTACTATTATTTATTTATTTTTAAACTTTTACTAACGGAGACCAATTTCATCGTTAACCTTTTTTTTATTTTTTTTTTTACTTTCTAAAAAACAATTTACCAATGAATATTAATGTTATCGGTAATTACTTAGGAATTTTTTCCGTTAGTAAATTATTTTTTATTATTTAAATTTTTTACTGTTAGAACTTTTTTATCTGTCGGTAAATTAATTATATATTTTTATATATTTTTTATTTTAACGATTGAATATAGATCAGTCGATTAATTCATTTTATATATTTTTGATATTTTTTATTTTTTCTGTCCTTTAATATATAACATAATATGATTTTCAAACTATATACTATAGAATATATTTTTTATATAGAATATATTATATATACATATAATATATTTTTTATACAATTTTATTATATATATGTGTGCGTGTATTTGTATATATAAAACAAAGTAAAAGTTGTAATAAGAATCAACATAGCTTAGTGGCAAATTGTCACTTCCACACATAACAGGTCATGGGTTCAAATCTACTTGGTGGCAAAAAACAGTATTTCTACGAAGTGCTACAAAAAAAGTGTTAAATAAGATTTATATGTAACACTTGAGAAATATTTTTTTTAAAGTGTTACAAATATAAAAAGTGTTACAAAAAGTGTTACATAAGATTCATATATAACACTTGAGAAATATTGCTTCAAAGCAGTGTTGTAAAAATCGGCCAAGAAATATTTTTTTAAAGTGTTAAAAGGCGGATTCATATATAACAAAAAATTGGCCAAAAACGGGTTGTAAAATCGGCCAGCGGGTATCTAGGAGGTCTAGGAGGTCTAGTCGAATAAATTGGCCAAAATTAAAAAAAATAAAAAAGAAAAAGAAAAACATTATGTTTCTAGGCGGCCGTCAGCGCCTCAGCGCCTCCTAGGCCCATTGCCGACTACTAGCGCTAGCGATTTCTCGCAACCTTGCTTCAAAGTGTTACCAATAGAGAACTTAATGTAACATTTAGAAAAAGTGCCACTAAAAGCTAATAAAAGTGATAGCTTAGACTATAGGTAGCACGGACAACTGCAGCACCATAAAAGTGCTACCTATTGTCTATAGTAATATTTTATGGGCATTAGGTAACATTTTCTGGGTGTTACCTAATATCATTTATGTTGTAGTGTAAAATAATGCTCCACTAAAAAGAAAAATTGTGTTATAAAATTTGTTTGGTCATTATTATTAAAATGCTATGAAACACTAATACGGGTACGAATATACATCGTTTTTTGAAATTTTAAGATATAAGTACAATATATATTGAAAATGTAGACGTACCAAAAAAAAGTTTCAAACATTAAAAACTAAAATTTGATAAATAATCAAATAAATCTCAAATGTGATAAATCGCATAGAAACAGAAAACATGTTGAAAACATCAGCAATAGAAAATCAATTACTTTCTTTTTAAATCATAAACATTTGTGCCACCCACTACTAACTACACATTGTTTGTTTTCCTTCAATTCCATCTCTTTCCAATATGTGGATCTGTAAAAATTATATGTATGAGACTTTATTTCCTCCAAATTGGGATGTCTAGGCATGTTTTCTTATTCAATTGGACACTTTATGAATACATATGAATACGTATTGGATAGAGAATCATATTCGGTACATATTTGGTATTGGCATGCCATCCATGATGGTGGTTACTTGTTAAAATTATAATATCATTCCTCAAAAGTAAAATTCGTAATATCTTCCTTCCAAATAATTGGAAGATCACGTGTGAAAGGAGAAAATGCCATCAAATTTAGACACAGCAAATTAAGAACACTTTGGTAGTTGGGCCCCACAGGCAAGGAGGCAAATTAAATTTTTTCCCATACAAAAGCTAGCAATGGTTTCTTGCCCAAAGCTAGCTGTTTCCACATTATACAAATATTATCTTATTTATTTTTCACTTATAAATAAAAACATCACACTAATACGAAACACGAGAAACAGCAATCCAAAGGCAAACCACCTACTAACAATTTTTGTGACAGCCACAGCCATGGCCAAGGCCAAAACCACCGCCACCACAAATATTGCTCACCAATTCATCATCGTCGCCGTTTTAGCGGCGGCGCTGCCACAATTAGACGCGCAATCGCCGGCCGGAGCCCCAATGGTGCCGATATCACCGGGGCCGTACGTGATGGCGCCTTCTCCGTCGTTGGATTGCTTCACATATCTAATAAAGCTTTCTGATTGTCTGACGTTTGTGGAGAGCGGCAGCAATTTGACGAAACCGGATCCGGGTTGCTGCCCGGAGCTGGCTAATTTGGTAGACACACAGCCGATTTGCTTGTGCCAGCTGCTTGGGAACCCTGGTCAGGTTGGGATCTCTGTTGATGTTAGTAGGGCTCTTAAGTTGCCTTCTGCTTGCAATGTTACCACCCCTCCAGTTAGCTTGTGTGCAGGTACTTGCAATTTCGCTTCTTTTTTAATTTGTTTATTTTTTAAAATCTATTTTTCTTAGTGGTAGTAGGGGCCGTCTATGTTTTCGTGAAAATAAAAAATAACCATATTTTTCAAAATGTGTATTTTCTAGCGATATACTTGGTCATTTTTTCAAAAATTTAATACAGTACATAACTCGGAATCGAGTTATATGTTTTGGTATCGAGATATGTTTTTCTATGCCGAGATATGTATCGGTCCCAGAAATAAAATAAAAAATTGCAAAGTAGACATTTAAACTGAAAAATAGCTAAAAAAACATGACTTTGAAAATTATGGTTAAAAAATATTTTTGTAATAGAGAAAATAGCAAAAATTCGACGGACTCGTTTTCTTTTTTTGTTCTTAAGATTCACATTTTAGATTTTTTTATGCACATTTTTGCTTTGGTTAAGTTGGTAAATTCTTTCTGATGAGTGTATTAGCAATTTTAAAGTACATTGAGCAGTATAAAAGTTGATTTCGTGATTTCAATACAAAAAAGATCTCAACCTAATTGATTATATATCAAATATTTCATTAGCTTTGATACCAGATATTGACGTAATTGTTTTTCTGAAAATTAAAAAATAAAAGTAAAATCCCCTGTTTTCCTGGTAAAATGAGAAGATATTGAATTGAACTGCCTTTTTGTAATTCTAACTTCAAATGGAATATTTTTATGTTTGAATTACATGCTTACGTAACGGCTATATGATAAGCATTTTTCACTGATTCAGTACTGAGAAACGTGTGTGTAAATATATATATTTGAATAAAGTATTATTATCCAAGGCCCATCATTACACCAATTATTTGGCTCATTAGAGGGGGCATCTTTTTCCTTTTTTTTTTTTTTTCCTTAAATGAATGTCCAATACGGTCAACTTAATTGGAAACTCGAAAATTTAAATGAATTCTACCCCTTTTTTATTTTTGTACACAACAATTTTGAATATTCAATTTTCAAATTTAAACTTTTTTTAAAGGTAGATTTTCTGTCCCTCTCTTACCTTATTTACATTTATTGCATTAATTTCCGGGCCAACAGACCATGTGGTCTTCTGCCCCTCTATCCTTTCAGACTGAATTAATATTTGGCTTATTATGACCAAGATAGTAAACCAAATATTAAATTCTGTTCAAGCTTATTTTTAATTGTTTTTAGAATTTAAAATTTTATTTGTATTTAATTTGATTATTTCCCTAAAAAAATTTATTATTGATAGAATCGAATTTGAATAAGTTTTAATTAAGTGTACTACGAATCGAGTTTGAATAACTTCATTATTTTTAATTATTAATGATTATCATTACTTACTACTCAAATTGAGCTTGAACCAAATATAGGTTCAAGTTTTATAAAACGGAAAATGTGTTTAAGTTTGACGTGTTGTGCTTAAGAAGACAAGTTAAAATAAAATTCTAAAGATTGATGTTGAGTCAAATATCGAGTAATTTATTTATTTTTCAGCCATACCTATTCAATGGAATACAAACTAGCTTTCATATCAAACTATTAGGTAGATTATAATTTCTTCAGTTTCATACCCGTATATTTGGTAGAATGTTGGAAATTTATTCATTACTATGATTGTTTGAGTGATACTCCATTACTCCCACCTACTTATTTCCTTGAGTTGCCAAACACTTTATTATATCACTTTAACTTACTGTGAATTTTAGGTAATTAAGTAAAGATTTCATCGCTCTTCACTAAAACTAATTAATTGTTATCCGTGTACTTGGTCTAGAAACATTTATTTGCCACCATAATAATTATGTGTTATGAGATAGTGAAATGAAAAAAATATAGGTCAATAATTATTTATTAGTATTTGAAATAATTTGTTAATATCAAGTGTACTAATGATAAAGTCCACTTAACAATTTATTGGACAACCAAACTCTTTGTGGTACCTTTTACAATTTTAATTTGTACATATGAAATAGCTAGGAGCTAGGACTGGTGTGGTAGTTTATTTGTGTTTATGTCAACAGCAAATTTAATACTGGGCAAAATTAAATATCTACCAAACTAGGAGATGCCCATTTATTTATCTATTTATTTATTTATATTTTTTTTGAGAGAGCGATCAATTATTAAATTAGGAGACTCGTCGCATTTATAACGTTTGCTATCTATCTAATATATGATGATTGTTTTATTTATACAATAAATCTTGATTATAGACAGTGTGAGTGACCACAGCTGTGTTAGGTTAATGGTTGGTTAAATTGAGCTTGTGGACCGGTGGCACAAGTTTTTATTCATTTTAATTTATTTCAAATTAATTAATTTTTAGTTAGAGTTCAGTTAATTATTTTACATTTTCTCATCATTATTACCGGTATGATTATAAATAATTACATTTAACGTGAATTTTACACTACACTGTGAAGCGAGATGCTAAATAACTTCATCCAGCAGCTTTTCTTTTAATTATCAATCAAAATTGTTTTTTTTTCTTTTTGTTTTTTTGAGAACAATCAAAATTGTTGATCATTCTAACTAATGAGTAATTTATTTATGCAGCTATTGGTGTTCCAGTAGGAGCTCTTGCACCAAGTGAAGCACCTTCAGATGGTATATTAAAATTTTCCCCTTAGATTATGTTATTCTCAGTTTATACCCCTCATAATCTGCCATTATCATTTTATTTCCCCAGAATATGTTACTTGTTTTATTAACTCCTCCACACCCCCACGGCCCACCCCCACCCCATCCCGAAAAAAAATGTTATTCTCACAAATTTAAATAAAGAGGATAAGATTAACATCGTTAATTGTACTTTTATCAAGCTTATTAATTTCTTAATTATGTTTACTTACAGCTGGATCAGTAGCAGCAAGCCCATCTCCAGGGGATAGGGACAATGGAAGTCCAAGCAATTTAGCCTCTAACCATCATTTCCTCATTGGATTAACAGCTGTTTTCTTCACATATTTCTTTTGATGTTCTAAATTCATATAGTCATTGATATCTTGATTTTATCATTGATATGTTGTAGCTAGATGTTCTATCTCCAGCTATTTAATTTGAATATTATTTTGAGTTTGATTTGTGTATTTAAATTTGTTTTACTTTGATTCCCTTGTGAACTAATGGATAAATTTCACAATTCAGATAAAAATTAGGTAAACTATAAAAACGACCTCTAAAGTTTAATTTAATTATAGGGATAATTACAACCACCCCAAAGGTCCGGGCTAATTTGAAAATTGCAAAAAGACCCTTAGGTTTGATTATATCTTATATTTTCCTCTTTTATAAGCAAAAAATAAACACGGCTAATATTTCTAGAAATATTACGATTATCCCCTAAATTAAGACAAAATCAAACTTGAGAGGACTTTTTGTAATTTTGAAATATCTTTTGGTTTTCTTGTAACTAGCCCAAACCTCAGTCTAATTATCCCTTAATTATATTATAAAAATCCACTTGATGTTTGTACTTATTTTACAAATATTCTCAAAGTACGTGCAATTTGCCAGATATTAATACTATTTGTGACTAATAAACTTAAATGAATTCTACTACAAGTAGCCTAATCTTTTTAGGGTAATTTATAACCACCCTCAAAAGTTTATAAATGGATAATAAAAAAAAAGGTGCAGATTTTGATCTCAATTGCACCATTAGTTTCTACTCCACCTCATTTCTGGTAGAATTGGTCTTTGATAAATGGGGTGTTGACCCGATTTTGACTAATTAATTAAGTGGTTTCCATTAGTGAAAAATGGAATTAAATTATTTGTAAAAATTCTACTAAGAGAGTAGATGACAATAGCATTTGGAATTTCTCAAAACCGATTCCGGGTGAATGAGAAATTAATGCTATAAGTTAGCCACTTAATACAAATAAATAGTATGGAAAATGGAAAATGTGGGGGAAGAGAGATGCTCCACCCCACATAGGAAAAAGGAGGCAAAGTTGCACACTTAATATATCGCAAGTTGGACATATGGGTTTGGGCCCTTGGGGGCACCCAAGTTTTTAAAGGGGTGAGGACCTACATGCTTGTGGGTTTGGTTCAAAGCACACGCTGCAGTGCTGCCGTTGCCGCCGCTCGGCTCGCTCGGCCACCGCCCGGAGTCCGTTCGGGTCGTGGTGGGCTTGGGCTTGGGCTTCGGCCCCGCAAGACGGGCCGGAGCACGGCCCGTGCGGTCGGGTCGTGCTCCTCTCGCCGAGACATTGCGCCCGGTAGCGGGCAATCGTGCGCTCCTGAACAGGTGCGTCAGTTCACTGAAAATGTGCCTTTTCGAGCCTACAGACGCGATTTTCCATACGGGCACTTGCTTGCCTATATTATTAACGTCCCTACTGATGAATTTAGATAAGAAAATTATCAGATATAAATCGGTCATTCTGCATTAAAAGCATCTTGATCATTACCTTCCTTTGTAGCTTGAAAGTCAGAAAAAAACACTTTGTAGTTCGCTGTGTTTCGGTTTTGCAAGTGCTGTAAACTCGAAACTGAAATAGTCGTTGTATCTTAGGGACGTGCGCCGGAACCGTAATCACTTGTATACGGGACATTTTCGTCTTGCGGAGACTGATTCTAAATCAGGCCTCGACTAATCCTAAACACTTAGCCATTTTCTTCCAAACCGAAACCTTCACCAGAAATATTTACCCAACAATCGCAAGACGAATTTTTTTTTTTTCATGTTGAAGACGATGGCATCTCGATGATATCGTTCACACCCATGGTCATTTCTTGCTCCCGCTCATGGCGAAAAGCCGCCTAAGTTTTCCTAAGCCGACTTCAAATGTTGGCAACGAAAGATGTTGTTCTACCTCACCACTTTGGGGTTGGCTCGTTTTTCGAAAGACGACCCACTCTCGCCGTTGGAGATGACGAAGTTGACAACAACCGGAGAATCGTGTGGATGCTTGGCATAACGGCGATTTTCTATGTCGCAACCACGCTTGAACGGGCTAGACGACACTCTCTACAACGCCTATAAAGACGTTCAAGATGTCCAAGGAACTTGTGGGAGTCCTTGGAGAAGAAGTACAAGACGGAAGATGCCGCCTGACAAAGAAATTTATTGTCGGCAAATTCCTGGAGTACAAGATGGTTGACACCAAGACGGTGATCGGCCAAGTTCGGAGATTCAAATCATCCTTCACGACTTAGTGTCGAAGGGATGATTTTGAATGAATCCTTTCAAGTGGTTGCAATTATCGAAAAATTACCGCCATTGTGGAAGGATTTCAAAAACTACCTCAAGCACAAGCGCAAAGAGATGGGGCTTGAGGATCTAATTGTTCGGCTTCGCATCGAAGAAGACAATCGAAAATCAGATGTGAAATCCAGCAAGACTAGAATGGAGGCTAAGGCTAATCTTGCGAATCGAGCACTAGCAAGAAACGCAAGCACTCAAAGGGAAGGAAAAAGGAAAGGCCAAAAAGTTCAAGGGTAATTGCTACAACTGTGGTGGCAAACCGAACCACATGGCGAAGGATTGCCGACACCCCAAAAAGGGCAATCAAGGTGGCAACCAACAAGCCAATGTGACGGAGGACAAGTCGGTTCCAATAGACTTGTCAGAGCTCGATCTCTCCGCTGTTGTGTTTGAAGCCAATATGGTGGATAACCCAAGGGAGTGGTGGATAGATACCGGGGCTACTCGTCACATTTGTGCCGATAAGGAGATGTTCTCCTCCTACACTCCGATCAATGGAAGAAAATTGTTCATGGGGAACTCTTCGACTTCCAACATCGTTGGGCTTGGAAAGGTGGTGCTCAAGATGACTTCCGGGAAGGAGCTTACGCTTGTAGATGTGCTGCATGTCCCAGACATCCGCAAGAACTTGGTTTCCGGTCCTTTGCTTAGCAAGGCCGGATTTAGACTAGTGTTTGAGTCCGACAAGTTTGTAATGACCAAGAATGGTTAGTTTTTATGTAAAGGTTACCTTGATAAGGGCCTGTTTAAAATGTCTGTAATGTCTGTTTTCCGCCAAGAGGCGAAGAATAAAAATGTTACTTCTGTTTACTTGTTGGATTGTTCTAATTTATGGCATGATAGATTAGGACACGTAAACTTCAACACAATTAAAAGGTTAGTGAATTTGGAATTAATACCTACGTTTAAAACCGATTCACAAGACAAATGCGAAATTTGTGTTGAAGCAAAATTGGCCAAAGCACCATTTCATTCGGTAACGAGAAGTACCAAACCACTCGAGTTAATTCATACAGATGTGTGTGATTTAAAACTTATGCAAACTCGAGGTGGGAAAAAGTACTTCATAACGTTTATAGACGATTGCACAAGATATTGTTATGTCTATCTTTTGAAAAGCAAAGATGAATCTTTCGTAGCTTTTAAAACTTATAAGAATGAAGTTGAAAATCAGCTTAATTTGAAAATTAAAATGATTAGAAGTGATAGAGGCGGAGAGTATGTTGCTCCGTTTGAGGAATTTTGCTCGGAAGCGGGTATAATTCATCAAACGACGACACCTTACTCACCTCAATCAAATAGTGTTGCAGAACGCAAAAATCGTACTCCTAAGGAGATGATGAATGCGATGTTGTTAAGTTCTGGCTTACCCCAAAACTTGTGGGGGGAAGCCATACTTTCTGCAAACTACATTCTTAATAAGATCCCACATAAAGGTAAAAGCGAAACTCCATATGAGTTATGGAAGGGACGTAAACCGTCATATAAATACCTCAAAGTGTGGGGGTGTTTGGCTAAAGTCGAAGTACCTAAGCCGAAACAAGTTAGAATCGGTCCGAAGACGATCGATTGTGCTTTCATTGGATATGCTAATAATAGTAGTGCATATCGCTTCTTAGTGCACAAGTCGAAGAATTCCGATATAAATGAAGGTATGATCATTGAATCAATGAATGTTGTATTATTCGAGAATATCTTTCCGAACAAAGAACGGAAAGAAGAAAGTTCGAGTAAACGGACTTATGATACTGCAAGGTTACCTCAGAGTGATGATGAAGAGGAACCAAGACGCAGCAAAAGGACAAAAGTAGCTAAGTCTTTTGGTCCTGATTTTCTAACTTATATGTTAGAAAACGAACCCCGAACTATTCAAGAAGCCTTGTCTAGTCCAGAAGCTCCTCTCTGGAAAGAAGCTATCAATAATGAGATAGATTCCATCATGCAAAATCACACTTGGGAGTTGGTTGATCTCCCACCGGTTGCAAACCTTTGGGATGCAAGTGGATCCTTAAAAGGAAGTATAATAAAGCCCGATTGGTAGCTAAAGGGTTTAGACAAAAGGAGGGATATGACTTCTTCGATACATATTCTCCTCACGATGATTACGTCCATTCGTGTTCTCATTGCTATTGCAGCTTTACATAACCTTGAGATACATCAAATGGACGTTAAAACTGCCTTCTTGAATGGTGAGCTTGAAGAGGAGATCTATATGGAGCAACCCGAAGGGTACGTTGCACCCGGTCAAGAGCGAAAGGTGTGTAAACTTGTTAAGTCACTTTATGGACTAAAACAAGCACCTAAGCAATGGCACGAAAAGTTTGACTCGACTATGAAGTCAAACGGTTTCAAGATCAATGAATGTGACAAGTGTGTCTATATTAAAGGTACTACAAATGATTACGTCATAGTATGCCTTTATGTGGATGATATGTTGATTATGGTAGTAGTCATGATTTAATCATGAATACTAAGAACATGTTGAAGAAGAACTTTGACATGAAGGATATGGGATTATCTGATGTTATATTAGGGATTAAAATCTCTAGAACTTCAGATGGAATTGTCTTGTCACAATCCCATTATGTCGAAAGCATACTTAGAAGGTTTAATGCTTTTGATAGTCCTCCGGCTAAGACACCTGTAGATCTAAGTCTACACTTGGCCAAGAATAGAGGCGAACCAGTTTCTCAGCTGGAATATGCAAGGGTAATTGGCAGTCTGATGTACTTAACGAATTGTACACGTCCAGACATTGCATATTCAGTGAGCAAACTAAGTAGGTTCACAAGTAACCCGAGTACGGATCACTGGAAAGCCGTGACAAGGGTACTTAGATATTTAAAGTATACCATGAACTATGGAATACTTTATACGAGATATCCAACAGTATTAGAAGGATACTGTGATGCCAATTGATATCGCATACACAAAAGACTCCAAGTCCACAAGTGGATTTGTTTTCACAATAGGTGGTGGAGCGGTGTCATGGAAGTCTTCTATGCAGACGTGCATAGCTCGATCCACTATAGAATCCGAGTTCATTGCTTTTGATAAAGCTGGAGAAGAAGCTGAATGGCTTAGAAACTTCCTAGAGGATATTCCTTGTTGGAATAAGCTTGTGCTCTTTGTTATGATACACTTTGTGATAGTCAATCAAAGAATTGGAAGGGCACAAAGCAGTATGTATAATGGTAAATCTAGACATATACGTCGAAGACATAATACCATTAGACAATTGATTTTGAATGGGGTTATTTCGGTTGACTACGTGAAGTCAAAGGAAAACCTTGCGGATCCGCTTACAAAAGGCATAAATCGAGATCAACTGTATAAACTGTTAAGGGGAATGGGTTTAAAATCCACAACTTAAAGAATGTTCATAGCGGTAACACAACCTTGTGAATTGGAGATCCCAAGACCTTGGTTCAATGGGATAACTAAGTTATGAATGTTCAGTTGAACACTTGGAAAATGTGTTAGCTCATTCTCGATACATCCAAGTGTATTTAAACCTGCTGAATGTGGTGAGGTTAAGTTTGAGACTTTTAATGATTCATATACCGAAAGGTGGAGTATTGCAGGATACTCTTCAATAGGAGATCATCTATATAAGTGAGAAGTAATGGCCGCTTCAAAAGAAACACTTATGAACCTAAGATATGGTCCAGGGCCGAAATGGACACAACGTGAGAACAACAAGTGTTAGAGTTGTTATTGTGTAAGTATTGTTGTCTTGGTTTACACAAACGGCTGAGTAGTTCAAGACATCGCGTCACTAAGCAGCTAGTAAATCCGATAGTATTTTACTAAGGAAGGTTCAAAGCCACAAGCTACCTATCCTGATGCAATAACGATTCGCCGAGACTTTCAAGCGAATCTGCATACACGCATGCATTAATTTCATTCATGTGGGGGATTGTTGGAATTGGTCTTTGATAAATGGGGTGTTGACCCGATTTTGACCAATTAATTAAGTAGTTTCCATTAGTGAAAAATGGAATTAAATTATTTGTAAAAATTCTACTAAGAGAGTAGATGAGAATAGCATTTGGAATTTCTCAAAACCGATTCCGGGTGAATGAGAAATTAATGCTAGAAGTTAGCCACTTAATACAAATAAATGGTATGGAAAATGGAAAATGTGGGGGAGGAGAGATGCTCCATCCCACATAGGAAAAAGGAGGCAAAGTTGCACACTTAATATATCCCAAGTTGGACATATGGGTTTGGGCCCTTGGGGGCACCCAAGTTTTTAAAGGGGTGAGGACCTACATGCTTGTGGGTTTGGTTCAAAGCACACGCGCGCCGCCACCGCCCGCACGCCGGCCGGCTCGGCTCGGCCCGGCCCGTGGGCTTGGGTTCAAGGCCCTTATTCTTTTTGGACCAAAAACCTTTAAAAATAATTAATTAATTAATTTATGTAATTAATTAAATTAAATGGATTATATTAATTTTTTGTAATTAATTAAATCAGATTTCAATCGGAAAGTTTCGGCCCAAGACGACGTGAGCACGACCCGTGCGGTCGGGTCGTGCTCCCTGCCGCAAAGGTTCGAAGTGGCGCACGGGCTGGAGCACGGCCCGTGCGGTCGGGTCGTGCTCCCTGCCGAGACATTGCGCCCCGGCCAGGGGCGGCACGGCCACGTGCTCCGGGTTGTGCGCTCCGACAAAGGCGTGCGCTTTCACCGAAAATGTGCCTTTTCGAGCCTACAGACGCGATTTTCCGTACGGGCACTTGCGTGCCTATATTATTAACGTCCCTACTGATGAATTTGGACAAGAAAATTACCAGATATAAATCGGTCATTCTGCATTAAAAGCATCTTGATCATTACCTTCCTTTGTAGCTTGAAAGTCAGAAAAAAAACACTTTGTAGTTCGCTGTGTTTCGGGTTTGCAAGTGCTGTAAACTCGAAACTGAAATAGTCGTTGTATCTTTGGGACGTGCGCCAAACCGTAAGCACTTGTATACGGGCGTTTTCGTCTTGCGGAGACGATTCTAAATCGTGGCCTCGACTAATCCTAAACACTTAGCCATTTTCTTCCAAACAAAACCTTCACCGAAATATTTACCCAACAATTTCCATCCACACTTAACAAACATTCAAAGTTTATGACAACATCAAAATGGCTAATCACCATAAAATCGATCATTAACACAATGCAAAGATTTCCTTCATTCACCTACACCGGTATATGAATGACAAAACACCGCATTATTATTACCCTTAAGAAGAGATGAGTTCTTTGCCGCACAAGAATGGGCGGCAAATGGAAGACAACGGTCGGCGGACCAGCCGAACCAAACCTAACAGAGAGTTAACGGCGGGGTGGGATTGTACAAGTCCCACCACACGTGAGTCGAAGCTTCGTTACAAGCCGTTTTAAAAGACAACCACTCTCCCCACCGTACTTACCTTGTCCACAAAGATGCATTCTTTACATCCTCTATTCCCGCACAACATCAATAATCGGTCGGGATTTTACAGTTATGATGTCCTCTAAGACAAGATGCATATTAAGTACATATAATTGTCGAGTGGATGATCATCTCAGTAAGAGATGGAAATGTGGAAAACTTTCTTTACAAAACTATAATCGGTTCACTTGCATTGTCAAATACTTCAACTTTGGGCCACGCGGAGCACCTAATGAAAGCGAGAACAATATATAGGAGTGTTTGCAAAAACTTCTACTTTTAGAGGAAGTGATTTATTGTAGTAAAAGTCGAAGCGAAGCATAATAATAAATCTAAAGCGTCCGTCCATCCCCTTGCTTTTAAGTTCGATTAAATTATGCAAAGATCGTAAACAAAATCGACATTTGAAAACACAAACTATTTTTCTTCCAACAATCATTTTTTTAGTGTTTGTAAAATGCATCTGCACTAAACAGAGTGATCAAGATAACAAAAAAATTGCTGAATGATAACGTACCATAGCCCATGGGATTGTTGATGAACTCCATCATAGCTCGATAAACATCACAAAAATTATATGAACATCGGCCAACTCTGCATTAATAGCGACAATATTCTCCTCCAACCTCGTATTATACTCCAACACTAACATGTTAACCTCATCTAAACAACCTTTGCTCACACTATCCGATGAACCATCGTTCTTCAGCAGTATACGCGTGCACATCCCAAAGGTAGAACACCAGCACAAACTATCTTTCTCACATTATTATCATAAAGATTTCTTACAGCATTCGTCATTTGGTGAACTAAAATGTGACTCAAGTTTTGGCCACTGTACTTGAGGCCAATCCCAGACGATGATGAGTTATTAAGAAAGTAATCGATGAAGTCATCTTTCCCGAACGACAGATAGAAAATGGAAGATTCGATGAAATTGTTTGCAGTTTCTTCGCCAAGCCGAAGCTGTAATAACTGAATAGTCTCAAACGCTTGACGTAATTGCTCATTCAGAGACTGATAGCTTCGGCTACTTGGGTATAGAATAGTAGCTTCTGCTGAGCCAAAGTTTACTCCACCTAAAATCGCGTGAATGGAGCCGTTCTGGCTGTAGAATGGTGTGGTCTTTGGCAAGCCCATCTTTTTTGCTGCATCAGTGATTATCTAATGGTTAAGGCAAGTTTTTATCAAATCAAAGTTTGATGTGATAGTTTTTATACACGTGTCAATAGATGAAATACTCCATTGGAACAGAAGATCCTATCCGCATTGCATGAGTTCTATATTAAGTGCATTTACCGTAAAAGTGCACAACTGTTGCTATAATTCGTTCACTAGTTCAAAATAAGTAATCAAAATACTGCATGATGATAAAAGGGAATCCTGGGTTCAAGAAATGTATATGTATTCTTAAACTGTTTAGCTCTGTAATCA
Organism: Rehmannia glutinosa; assembly: GCA_016081115.2. Lineage (NCBI taxonomy): Eukaryota > Viridiplantae > Streptophyta > Magnoliopsida > Lamiales > Orobanchaceae > Rehmannia > Rehmannia glutinosa. Next base: position 35,140,509 of record CM071930.1, read on the forward strand.
TAGACAGCTTCAATCATATAGTTATAGCAGGTTTGATGGATGAAAATCGAACATTCGCAACTTATTAAGTTGCTTATATTCACAACAGCAAATCTTGAAATTCAAATTCTTGAAAGAAGAAAGTTATTTCACTCTTTTGCTTCCCATTCCTTATAATACTAATTGGTGAGTGTGTGTGTGTGTGTGAGAGAGAGAGAGAGAGAGAACACCAAGAATCTGAGGAAGAAGAGTTGCATCAGAGCCATTGCATGGAAACATGGACAGGTTTCGATGTGACAAAACGTAGAACGGAGTGTTGTCTCCGCAATCAACAGAAGAGTCTCCCAACACGTACACTGCGGCGGATGGTGACGACGTCAAATCACCCGAAAGCCCCATTTCCATGGCAGCAGCATCGCCATGTCTAACAGTGATCATCAGAAATATCAGAAAACTCAGTCCAACAACACCCCACTTTCTCATCTCCATTTCTTGTGCTTTCTGATTAAGTGTTAGAATTAGACTACCAAAATGGGCTAAATTGCTTTAACTTTCTTGTTTTTTTTTTCCTTGTTTCAATATTTTCTTGGTTGATTTATCCTTTTAAGAAAAAATGAGTAAGTATGAGCAATGAATCTTGGGTTCTTCATATAAGGGAGTAAAAAGTTTGGCTTGGCAATGGCAGTTTTTGGGTTGTGAATATTGTGACCCCACTTCTTGTATGGTTAACTCACAAGTTCTGTGCGTGGGACTATTCTCAATGACAATTTTTCCATTTTCTACTTATCCCACTTTCAATTAGTGCTTACTTCTGGTTCATTGGCAGCCCAACAAAATCAAACTGAACAAAATTAGCAACACACTATTTCAAGTACATATATTTGGGTAAATTTTCACATTACAGACAACATAGAAATGGTATAACTAAATCATGAAACTGTTACTCAAATCCATGATACATTAACAATTCTCTAAATCTACGGCAAGCAAATTCCGGCAAGCATATGCAGAGCACCATTGCTCCACTGGTTTCAGCCTCTCCTCCCTCAGGCAGGAATACACACACTTGCGGTGTCGGAGTCAAGTCGATCGGGCCTGCATATATCGGCTTCCCCCAACCAAAATCAGCCGATTCGAAATCGAAAACCGAGTCCATTGAGTTATTGTCAGTTTCCCACCAAATTCCAGCCTCTTAGGCCTATGCAGATCAATGTAGTCAATTGTGGACCTCAAATACTCCTCCGAGATGCCTAATCGAGCCTCGTGCACCAGCCGGGCCGTCTCGGCTAAACATCCACCGACGAGCCTCTCCACGGTGCTCGTTGCACACGCCACGCACAAGGCATTACCGTAAAACCCATCTTTCAGAGGCGGATTCTTGAGCTTCGAACGAGCGTTGACAGAAAAAGTAAGGCGAAGCTCGTAGTCGAGTGGCTTAACATCCAACGCTTTCACCCATGATCTCCAAACATGAGCCGTCATTGCATCGAACGTCGTGCACGAAAATTCTCCATCTCGTTGTGCTAGTATCTTCAAACGGGCTTGGTACTCACGGCTAATACGGTAGCATTTCTGAACAGGCTTCCCTAGCCATAGCTGTTCCGTCAGAGTTGAGCCTTCGTCGATCCTCTTGAACTCAGTGTGTGAGAACTCGATCTTGGGAGGATTTCGGGGCAGAAAGATTTCACGATCCCAACGAGGGTTAGGGTTTAATACCACCGAGCCGGTTTTAGCTGTTTCGGCCCACGCACTGAGAAACTGCATGGCTCCAAATCCATCACAGAGACAATGGCAGACTCTCAAACCAAGACTAAAGCCACCACAGCTGAATTTGGTCACTTGGGCTATCACCAATGGCATGTTAACAACTTTGTACTGTTCTTCATTAGGAAACCTGTAGATCAACTTTATCCATGCAGGATTTGGGACTGATAAATCTCCGAGATCGGCTAATGCCACGTCAGAGTGAGCCTCGACTAGAAGAGCGCCTTGGTCGGGACCAAAGAAAACTTCCAGCTTCCCATCAGTTGTCTCTCTTAGCCTACCTGAGAAAGGATAATAAGGTACTAAAACCCGCGTAAGAGCATCTTTAAGTTTTTGCACAACCGGTTCGTCATGGGGTTTTGATTTGTAAAAATACACTGTTGGAGTGAAAACGCGCACCCCAATCATGTCATCAAGATTAGAGAGATAAAGAGTATGTTCTTGGTTGTGTGCTGGGAAGTAATTAGAATTAGACAAGATGGGATCTATTCTGTCAATGGTTATGGGGATATCTAGTTGAGGAAAATGAAGTTCTTGAACCCAGTGAGCCATGTAAGAGATCATAAGTAACAGATTTTACAGAGAGATGAGATGTTTAAAGATTCAGCATAAATTTCCTTTCTGTCAGATAATCAGATATGTAAAGCTACATATGGTGTCCATTTGGTATAAAGCTGTTGCATTTCAGTTCCGTTATTAATTAAGGTATATGTTATCTTAGTTACTTCTTTTCTAGGTGAAATTCAGTTTGTGAGCAGATAACCTAGTTAGACAGAAAAAAACACTCTAAACGTGTGACTCTTTAAGTTGCTGGGCCATGCTTATTCTACTAAAGGGAAGCAGATTTATAAGTTTAAGCTCCAGGGCTCTTGGCAATCTTTGTGTTTAAGAAAAAGAACACATCACTATAAAAAAAGAACTTTCGGTTCACTGACAGAATTTTCCGACAAAAATGATTTTATCACTAAATAACTTTTACTTCACCGACAGAATTTGCCGACCGAAATAATTTTGTCACTAAGTTACTTAGAAAATGCCCACAAAATAAAAAATATTGTTTTCCCTACTATAAAACAATGATAGCCCCCTCATTAGGGTAAAGAAAAGAACTAAAGATAAGGAGTTTTTTGCGGGCAGGGCCGATCAGTTACCAACAAATCACCAACAATATTTAAGTTTACCGACAACAACAATAGTTTTAGATTTTGTTGGTAAATATTTTCCTACGAAATTTCACCTACAATTTATGGTTATCTTAATATTTAAATTGGTTTTTTGTTGTAGTGATGACTAAAAAACTAGAGAGAAGACATCAATCGGGTTAGTTCATATCTAATTGGATTAGTTCAATGCAGAACACAATGAACCTACCAGCCATCAGAAAATTTAAAGGCATTTACCTTCAATACCTCGATCCATATCATATAAAAATAAGCCATTAGATACTGAACAAAAATCAAAAACTGTAAACACTGAAAACCAAGAGAAACTTGATCATTTGGTTCAAAAGCTAATTATTCACAAACTTCTTGAAAACTAATAAGCCAATTAAACTGTGTTTCACCTAGCAATTAACATAAAACGATATGATATAAAACAGTTAGAAGCTACAATCTAAGACTACGCTCTCAGCTTCCCATTTACCCTACGCTTGTTACGCCAGCCATTCTTATCGCCGTTCATCTGGTTCTTCTTTGCAGCAATCGAACACTGTTCACCTTGACTACTTTTACCACTCATTTCTATTTGGAGCTTGCGACGCCTCATCCGGTTTTCAAGCCTTATACCCCTCAAACTCTGCACTCTCTGCTCAATCTCCAGAGCTTGTGAGAAGTTCCAGATCCTTACAACACCGTCTTCACCACCACAAACAATCCGATCGAAACCAAGCCCCACCGAAAACAAATTGCTACCAAATCCATGCAACATCCTCTGTGGAGGTTCAACATTCTTTTGATCCAAGTAATCACCCTTAGAAGCATTTTTCGTCGAACAATGTCTACTTGTCTTCAACAACTTTCTGACATCAATAAGTGAAATCTTCCCATCACTGGAAGCTGACACGAGCCAAGGGAACTCAAATGCAAGAGAATAAACAGACCCACTGTGAGGAATCCAAGTTGCAACCCTATGAATATTGCACTTAACATTTCTATTAATCTCAAACATGTGTATAGAACCATTTTCTCCTCCAGTAAACAAAAGCTTCCCCGTGTGGCTCCGTGCCAAAGAATATGTGTTACCAACATGAGAACCGTTAATAACAGCAATCTGATTTCCAGAATCGGTGTCCCAAATGTAAACACCTGAACCCGCCGTGCTCCCAATTGTAGTGTCATGAGGAACGAGGCTCCAAACCCAGTCATTATGCACGAGGACCTTCAAACATTTCAAAGACGAACGATCCCAAACGCGTATAGTCATATCCCAAGAACCACTATACATCTTACTAATATCCAACGCAAGACAAGTTATGGGCCCCACATGTTCCCACACTCGAAATTCCATGTTCTGATTATGAGGCTGAGCCCTAAGATCGAACAAGTTAGGGTTCCCATCCTCCACCTTCCAACCATGTATGAAACCGTCAGTACCCCCAGCAATCAAAAGCTTTGTGTCGGCTGCGACGGCACGAATAGTGCAACCAAGAGGTCGAGACGATGCGATTGCCAAACCCTCTTCCAAGTCCCACATTCTTACCACCTGATCATATCCCGAGGTGAACACGAGCTTTTTAGAGGCTAACACAAAAACAGTCCTAACAGCTTCTGTGTGCCCATACAGTGTGTCAATGCTGTAACGCCCCATAAACGTTTTGCTACGAAACTCCCTCTCCACGAATAGTTTCTTCCATGAGTTCTCATTTGAATATCCTGGCCCTAAATTGACTGCAGTTATCGGATGCCCCCACCTCTCATAGTAGAAATCTTTCCACACATGGTGCTCAGAGGCGAGTCTATACAAAGATGTATTGACACAAGACACGATACCGAGTCCTTTTGGGTCAAGGAAATTAAAAATTTCAGAAATCAATGCCGAAGGAAGATCAGCAAATGACCAGCAATGGTTTGGTGAAGCTTCAGTGAAAGGTACCCCAATTTTGGAGTTTGATTTTGATACACTCTGCCGATTTTCAGTCACTATGGATTCAATTTTTCCCTTATTAATCAAAATATCTTGATCCAAGTCGAGTTTTTGTTCTTGAGGATTATCCAAGCAATTTGTCAGAGATTCTTTTAAGCCAATTTCTGTAGCCTGTCGGCATTCAAATTCCATAAAATTCTTTCACTGAATTTGGTTTAAAACAATCGAACTCAATACCCGACCTTATACAATAAAACTTCTGAATGAAGAAAATTCTGAAATTAAATAAAAACTAAAATGAAAACAGGGAAACCCCAAAAACCTTGTTAAAACCCAATTCAATCACACCCCACAACCAGAATATTAGCCTAATTACTCAAGCCCTAGACGATGGAACGTATAAAGCAGCAGAAAGTCACTTAACAAATGAAAACGAAAAAATGAATTTGATGGAATAGGACTGAACTTTTTTTTCGTTGATATACCCAGAAATTCAAATAAAAATAAAAAGAAAAAACAGAGAAGAAGAAATCAAAAGAAAACTAGATATCCGGAAGAGAAAAAACCAGGGTGTGATTGAGATTGAGCGGAGAAATACCTTAAGAATTTAAAACGCAACGACTTTTTATGCTCCGCAGAACTATAATTGAAAGGAATCCTATGTATGAGAGAGGAAATTTCTGAACTAAGTTACGAATCTGATATTTTCTTTTAGTTTTCTTCTTCGTTTAAATCCTTCTACAATTTTCGGAGGGTTCAAAGAGGGAGAAAATTAGTGTAATCAACAACTTGTGGTGGTCGCGTTTGTCAATTTGTTGCGTCCATTTTGTCGTTTTGTTTATATTACATTTACCGCCCCTTAAGTTTCTCATATTTGCACCTACTTAGGCACGACCCGACGATAAGACAACATGAACATAATATGGATTTAGCAGGTATAACTACAATCATTCGCATATTCAGGCGAGGTCAAGTTCGGGTTGGACACAGTTAATACGGGAAAAAAATAGGTCAGATCAAGTTGACTCGTGTGTCAACACGATTGACCTATTTAACCCATTAAATTATATAGTGACATGTTATTTTCATATTTTGTGATGTTTTAGTTGTTATATGATGTTGGACAAATTATCGAATGCATTTTCTAATAATTTAATGTATTTTTTATTTGTAATTTTAGCTTTTTCTCCATTTTTTTAATTCTTTTTTGTGTCAACTTTAAATTATATAGTTATTACGTGTCGTGTCGGATTATCCATCTCATAAATATGGTGTGTTCGTGTCAAACGTGTAATACCCGTACCAGAACACGACCCCCGAACACGAAACATGACATGATTGCCACCCCTACATATATTTACTCCAATTGCAAATTGAATTCATATGAGACCGTTCAATGGATTTAATTCCGTGAGACAGATCTTGAATTGGCTAATAGTATATAACTCATTTAATTGTGGAACTAACTTGTATTGATTTATAAATGGGTTGGATCTGTCTCATAAATTTAAATCTGTAAGACGGTCTTACATGAGACTTGCTCTTATAAATTTAACCATCCCTCAGTTTTTAGAATAATAATTGTTGGGAAAAATAGATTATCCTCCAAATTATGATCATTTTCACACTTGGTTATATAAACTATTTCGAATTTCAATTTATCACCTATATAATACACGGGTTTTGCAAATAACCATCTGAGGATCGTAGCCGATAGATTCAATGGCATGCCATTATTTTTATTTTATTTTAATGTAAATATTATTAGAAATTTTATTGTATTTCGTTAAAGTAAATACATTAAATTTTCTAATAATTTTGTTTACAAGTATATAAACTATTATAATTTATTTTTCGTAATTTCTCCATTAATTTTTGCATTAACTTAGAATAAAAAATAATAGCATGTGATCGAATCTCCGATGAGTTTTCCGCCAACGGTGATTCTGAAATGGTATTGTACAAAATTCGGATACTAAATGAGCCAAATTAAAATTCAAAATAGTAATGAAGCGTAAAAAGGAGCATGGGTAAATTAATTTCTTCTCCACTTGTTATAGGTGCTCTTTTCTAGTATATATAAATGGAGTTAATTGCATCTATGGTCCCATAGATTTTCTTCATTACAATTTTAGTCCCACATTTGCGCAATATTCCCATAGGATTAAGATTGTTGCAAAAGAAGTCCCAAAATCTTAAATTTAGCATATTTGGTCCCACAATTTTCAAGGGTTGCACCTTCGGTCCCAAAATAATTCGTTTTACATTATACCCAATTTGCCTTAGAATTGTTGACTCAAAATGGTATCAGAGCCCAGGTTTATTAAGAACTTTTTGTTATATTTATTATATTTATGTAATTAACAATTGGTGAGGAGAATTATTTCCGAGTATATGGATCCGGACAATTGTCCGAGATGTACACCCTACAGGACATATCGTCAAATTCTGACGATGTATGCACAAGAACACCAGGATAAGATCGCATATTGGAATCACCAATATGAGATACAAGAACGCGCATGAGCCGATAGGGAAGCCTTGAGGCAATGCGAAATGCGAAATGCGAGCGGGCATATCATATGAGTTTCTGGACAGAGAACCAGACCTTATATGTCGAGTTGATGAATCTCCAAGAAGCGGTGCATGAAAATTCCCATCAAAATCATGAAGACGGTGCAGAATTATGGCAATCGCCATATTCATATACCAGTACAAGTACATCAAATTCAGAACCAGATGGAGACGATGGTTAAATATCAGAAGGAAACTCTTGAAATACTTCATGATATTCAGAAACGAGTCAAGAACTTGGAGGACAGACCGAGTTCTTTTGGAGGAAAGAAGCGTATAGATTTCGGGACAGTACCCTATTTACACCAAAAAGGAAACCAACCGAAGTATTCACCAGGCGCTTATGGAAGATCGCATCTAGATCCGATACATCCATATGGGTTGATGCTAAATCTGGATATCCCCATTTCAAAAATCGAAAGTCCTTATTGATGAATGGGCATCAAGAATGAGGATTGCAAAGAACCATTTGATCTTACAAAAGATTCCTTCATTTTACTCCTTGAAATGAGTATTGAGGATCTGTAAAGATTGCATGGGATATGACCGATGCAAGTACGAAGAGCGGTCACATCGGAGAATCACTGAAAGGAATTGTCGATGATATGGCAAAACTATTTAAAATCCAGTTTATCGGCACATGTTACTTTGAGGGATTAGAGGATGAAAAAAGAAAAAGATATAAAGTTGTTCACCGAATACCGGTGGAAATCCAAGATTGGAGAAAAGGAAGCTTCACAACTATTCTTTGTAAAGATTCCGAGTCCCTTGAGAGAAATGCTTATCAGGAAATACAAGGATGGAGCGTAGACTTAGATACAAAGTGGCGAAAATGTCTTTCTTAAAGGCCAAGTTATCCGAATGGTGTTACCAGAGCACTCTATACAGGAATTATAAGAGATTACGAGGAATTAACAAAGTGGTTCCTCTATGTTGCGTGGACAATGATATCCCAACAGTTGTGGGAGGTCAACCACGGCGGCATAAGAAAAAGAAGGAGAGAAGCCATCCATACCGCCGGGGAAGCAGCAGAAAAAAGGTCTTCATGGAGACCTAGAAGGTTTTGTCAAAACAAAATGCCCGGTTACAAATCGGGGCAAAGACCAAAGGCCTGGCGGGGAGTAGAGCCTCATCATCGTGGTTCAAATCAAGCGAGTACTAGCGAACCAATGGAGAAGAACTTTCAGGCGAGCTCATACCAGAGCTAATGAAAGTTTCGAGAGGCTCGTAATTATTGGACATGCGAGCAAGAGGGCATATCTCAACCGATTGCCCATAACAACTAAACGGGAGTCAAACGATTGACGACACGAAATTGAAGAAGTTGTCGATTATCAAGATCTTATACATGTGTATCAATTTGAGAATATACCCTCGGATGAAAGCATCTATGAAGAAGAGATCTATCCTGATGATGGAAGTGAATCGATTCAAATCGAGTGAAGAAGAAATTCTTCAACAGCATATTAGGGAGGATATGTCGAGATTCCTCTCTCACACTATGGTTTCTCATAAGACTCTTATGAGAATTATGAAGGAAGATCCAAAGCTTCGATATACGACGGTTTTACTATCGGAGCTATGGAGAATGCGTTGAATAAGATTGGATTTCGTAATGTAAAAACACCAAATTATTCATAGAGTACAACCGAGAATTTGCCATTCCGATGGAGTTTATCGGAAACTGATCGAGATGCATTGGTCCCTATTAAAGAAATCCAGGAGATCAAAAGCAGAGTTAAGAGAGAAGTTGCTAACACACTCTCATGGATCCATATCGGAGCCATAAGGGTTATTATTAAAGCAACATTCAAAGAAGGAATAGATTCGCCACTCAATCTTGCTATCTTTGACAAGCGAATCTCAAACCTCAAGGATTCATGCCTTGGAGCAGTTACAGGAAATTTGTATGCAGGAAAATTGGCATTTAATGTCTATCCTAGAATTGCATACAATCTGGGAGATCGAGATTTCAACAGAGTCCTAACCCTTCATCAAGATTTCAAAAGAGATGATTTGATGAAAGAAGGGAACAGACCCTACTCGATCACATACAAGATATCCTATGCTCTTTCGAATACACATCATTCAGAAGTATTCTTGAGAAAGAAATTTATTGAAGTCCCAAGAATCTTCGAGGACTTTGCCAGGTGGTTCTACCGAAAATTATGGAGTCCCCAACTATCAAGGAGATCGATATGAAAATACAAGATCGGCCGATCTTCAACAAAAGTCGAAGTCTCGAGTTGAGCCTGGAAGGATGTCTTTCCAGCGGGACAAAATGGTGAGTAGCAGTAGCCGTTGGGAAGAAAAGAGACCAAATACGATTCGACGCATCCCGGATGTTTTCAAAACATCGGAGAGCCGAAATGTCCGTATGATGGCGAGAAGTTGAAGTAATATTCGACATCACTCAAAAGGATAATATTTTTCCTTGTGATGTTCTATATTATCTCCAACAACCAATAGTTGGAAGGTATCAAGGAAGCTCAAGATAGGTGAAATTGCGCTATCACAGGAGTTGCGGGAAAATCCCAGAACAATTAATACTGAGAATTGAATTTCTCGAGGATCATAAACCTTGGGAAAGATTACAAGATGGAATGGAGTTCACGGTGGCTGATAAAAGATACAGAATCAGATGACCACTAGTCCATTCTCCATATACATTTCTATCGGAATGTTATATGATGAATACAAGGCCGAGTATTTCGCCGCCTATATTGATTCAGGTGTCGGAATATGTACTGCAAAACCGGATGTTTTTCCTAAAGAAATTGGAGAAGATTTACCAGCTATTGCAGGAAGAGATTTCTCTAAAAGAATTCTTATTCTTAACAGAGGAATTAAACAGGCAGAAATCATGATCGGAGGCGCAGACAGTACCCCATGGTACAAAGTAAAGACGCCATCAATCTATTTTTATGATACAGGAGCAGATGTGTTGCTAGGAAATAATTTCCTACAAACATTCAAAAGGTTTACACAGGAAAATGAGACAAGAAGACTTATTTTCACAACATTATGTGATCATAAGATTATTGTCCAAAAATTGCGGGAAGCATTTTACAGAAAAATGCCTATCAATTTTCGCAGCAAGCGTGGTGATGAAGCCAAACTTCGGAATCCAAAGATGGCGGATCGAAGAAAATTTGGTGATGCATTATTATCCTATAGACAATTAGGAAGTCGAAAAGATAAGAAGATATGGGATAATAACTTGTATCATTCAGAGTACAAGGAGAAGAACGAGTGACTCCAGAAGCCATTGAAGAATTATGGATGAGTCTGAAGGAGAATCCACAGAGTGACATGACCATTGAGGAACAAATATCACTCGAGGATATCAAGAAGAAGATCCAAAGGAATTATAATGAAGATCCTTTGGCATGGTGGGACAAGAACAAGCTCAAAGCATCCTTGAAGGTTAAACCAGGAAAGGAGTACGAGTTCGTGAGATTCAAACCAATCCTTATGAATCAGAAAGATCGTGAGGATATGCAAAAGATACTTAAGGAACATCTTGACCTTAAGTTAATTTCACCAGAGTTTCTCCATACAATGATCCGTGATTCTTAGTCGAAACCATGGAGAAATCAAAAGAGGAAAGCGAAGACTTGTTATTAATTACAAGGGGATTAATAACATTTTGGAATTCGACGGATACTATATCCCAAGCGGAAGAACATCCGTTAATCGCATCAAAGGTGTCAAGATATTTTCAAAGTTTGATTGCAAATCGATTCTACTGAGTTAAGATGGAGGAAGAAAGCAAGAAGTTCACAAACTTTCTCCACACCACAAGGACATTATATTTGGAACGTGATGCCATGGGATTGCTAACGCACCCCGATATATCAAAGAAAAATGGATAATCTCTTCAAAGATTATTTCGCTTTCATGTTCGTGTATATCGATGATATTCGATCGCATCAAAGAACATGAAGAATGAGCATCTCAAACATTTGGAAATATTTTCGGATGTTTGTCATAAAGAAGGATTAGTGCTTTCGGAAAAGAAGGCGTAATCGCAACAAGACAGATTGAATTCCTCGGAATTGAAATCGATGAATCGGAATTATTCTACGAATCATATTGTAGAAAAGATACAGGATTTCGAGATACACTGAAAGACAAGAAACATCTTTAGAGTTTTCTTGGAGTTGTTAATTTTGCTGGGATGTTCATTAACAATCTGGCATATTACAGGAAGGTGTTTAGCCCATTGCTTAAAAAAGATGCAGTATTCAAATGGGAAGATGAACATCAAGAAGGAATTAAGCAACTTAAAGAAGTTTGTAAAAAGCTTCCAAAGCTTGTGATTCCCAAGACGAGGACGAATGGTTCTTTACACAGGATGCCGATGATTGGTGGGCATCGCCTTACTAAGGTCACACCAAACGAGAAAGTGCCATGCGAGATATTGCGGTGGTTTATTCACACCCGTGAAGCAAACAGATGGCATATCAACGAGAAAGAATTCTTTGCAGTCAGAAAGGCTTTTAAAAAATGGCCTCTATTTTTACTGGCTAAAAAGTTTACTTTAAAATTGATAATTTAAGTGTCAAGGCTTTTCTGAAAAATAAAATTGAATCAAAACCGAGAAAAGCTCGATTACTTAGATGGCAAGTCAATGTCAATATTATGATTATGATATTGTCATTATAAAATCTCATGAAAATATTCTTGCATTTTTTGACACGAGATGGAAGGACGCGTTCGACGAGGTCCTTAAACGAGTAAGACATCTTAGGGAAAACCTGGAGAGTCTAGAACGAGATTTTGGGGACGTTATGTCTCAATGCAAAAGTTGTTGGACGACTTCAACAGGTGACCGACTTAAATCCATTTCTAGTCAAATACGAGCATGCCAATTCGCTCAAGGACAATTGTTCTTAGCACTGCAAGGGCCTCTCTTCCAGGCCGCATCTCTTACGGTGCAAAAAGAGGCGAATAGAGAACGGGGCTCTAACCCAGAGGTTATGAATTCAAGTACCATAATCACAAGTGTTGCAGGTGATGCATCCCCTGAGGGTGTACAAACTGTAACGAATGTTGAAGTTGCGGTGTCACAACCCGAGTCTTCAAGTCAACCCAGCACCTTTGGGATAAAAGAGGGAGAGTTGAATCTTAGGCCACAGACCGGCAAATCTAAGGTTCAAACTGATGAGATTAAGATTTCTCCTATGCAGGTATATCAATGACAATGGGAGAAACTAGTTACAAGGAGAGATATTAACCTAGAAAAACTATAGTTGATATCTCAGGCAAGTATCCCAGGATTTGGATGAAGCCAGGAAGTCATCCAAATGAAGTACAAGAATGGTATACGTTTGGAGCTCTAGCTTCAATCTATACTGTATCACCAGGATTCCCAGAAATTTCAAAATTACCGAAATGGATTGGGGAAGTAGTTTACGAGACTTGGGCCAACAATCCACACTTGGCCAGAGGAGACATTTTGGAACTATATTTTCTAAGTGCAGCTCCCGAACCAGCAAAGAAAGACTTTAATGAAGCTTTTCATTTCATCAAGCTAAGAAGACCGGGTGGAAATACTTTAAAATATATAAAAGTATCTTCACCGGAAGAAGGACCAGTATTAGTAGGAGCATTTTCTGAAGATGAAGCTTCTAGCAGACGAGCATGGGGTCTTTGGGTTTGTCTAACCGAAATGGACAAAGTCAAATATCCATTCAAGTTTTTCCAGAATTCAACAAATGTATCTTTCCTTTTGAATTCGATGACTGGATCAACCACAGGATTTGCAGAGGAACTCTTCGAGACCAAAAGAAGAATTCTCTGGGAGAATAAGATTCCGGCAAGTAAAGAAACTTACCGAAAATTCTGTAACATGGCGCATGTTGGCCGTTGGATCGATCGGATCTGTCAAGCATGCCCCGAACATAAGGAACCCGAGTTTGGGAAAGGTTTCCGACCCAAACCCGACCGACAAGACCATACAACTGGAAAGGATAAGAGCCCAGCTCACAAGACGCATTTTCCTCGGGGACCACGCAGACCAACTTTTTAAAAGATTCCCCGACAACCATCACATGGGCTGAGTTATGCGGAAAGAAAAGGAAGACAGCTGGCGAGGCAATAATGCAGGATATGACGTAAGCAGTGACGCCATAAGTTTCAACAAGATTTGAAGTCCGCCTTTCAAGTCCGGACTTACCTCTATAAATTGCAGGATTTGAAGGAAGCTGAGGACATCGAACATTTTCCTTAGTTTTCTTATAATAAAGTCTGAGAGAAATTTTTTTAATATTTTGAGTGTTTTAGTTTTCAAATTTTTATGTGTTTTCGAGTGCAAGCCTCATATATGAGAGGCTAAACAAGTATTCTCCTTCCAAAAAGGAATTACTAATGTAATAAATATTTCAATAAGTTCTTAATAAAAAGGGGCTTTCTGCTTCAACATGTCTTCATAATGTTCTATTAATTTATCCCGTTTAAAGATTACTTGTATGCCTGGAGTAGGAAACGAACCAAGGTTGTGCTGAACAGTTGCTGGAGGAGTCGGATAACTTGCAGATCATCTTCCCTAACGGTGAGGTTGAATAGTGAGGAGCTGTTTGTTAAACGATCTGGGGCAGTAATTTTACGACTGGTGGTGTTGCGAGCCATCTCACCCGGTGCTGTTTTGATCAAAGAAGGTATGAATTTTAAAGGATATTTTAATTTTACGGAAGCATGTTGGGCCTGATATGGTCGTAATGGACTATATCCATTTATGTTAATAAACTTAGGCAAATTGAAGTATGTATACATGTTAGTAAAACTTTTACAGAAGTATGCCCTGTTAAGTTTATAGGCTGGAAACCTTACATGATCCATTTAAAACCTCTGAATAGAGACTGGATCTAAGTAGGTGTAACAATGCCACGAACAAAACAGGTGTCAGAAAAAGTAAGCTTTTACAACATGTGATACATTGAAAAATAGGGTAATTTGGGACTTGCATGGCAAATTTTATAAACTGTGGGACTATTTATGCATATCTCTAAAATTGTAGGACTAATAGTGCAAGATCTGAAAACATTGAGATGACAAATGCAAAGTACGGGACTAACGGTGCAATAGGCCTAATCCTGCGGGACTAAGGGTGCAATTGTCTCTATATAAATGAGTGAGTCTCATATTGTCTCGTGTTGATATTGTATCATGGGTCGACAAACAATTATATTATTCTACCATTTTAACTAACAAATTACCAAATGCCTAAGAAGAATAAGTAAAAAATATTGCAAATATTGTATAATACTCAAAATTCCTAAAAATATTAAGAAATGATAAATATCGAATATAGACCCCTTTATCTTTAAACAAATGTTTCATCTTCAACTTGAAGAACAACTTCTATCTTCCATGAATGTGTTGGATAAAGAGTCTTTTCGATGTAGGGCTTGAGAATGTATGAATTTTTGCTTGAGAGAGAATGGTTGCAGATATTGCTTGAATGCTTGAATGTTTTCTCTCTTGTGTGTCACGTACTTCTCTCTGAAAATTCCTCAATCTTTTATAGTGGGATATTATATATATTTTGTCCGTTGAAAAGATAGACAAAATTCAAATTCACACTTTTGTTCGTTGGCTTGTCTTGTTTCTGCAGCATTTGATGTTGACCCAACCTTTGAATTTTAATACTTGCAGACTCCTGAAACGATTCAAAGTTCTGCAGGCTTCACATTGGCTCCATCTTCTTGTACTCTTTCAGCAAGACACTTTTAAGGTTGCGGTCCTCTTTCATTCACCAAACAGTAAGTCTTTGACATTCAATACAACAGACCTCTTTAGTTGACTTAAAGTCCTTTCAGCTGCTTTGCTCCATAAGATAGGTCTTCTCCATCATTCCTAATTAAAATGGGACAAAGAATTCCCGATAAATTAGGGGATGGATGCGGGATGGAGAATTCATGCTTCTCTAAAATCGGGAATGAGACGAAATCATGGGCGGGACTACAATTATTGGAAGGGGGCCCTGGCCCCCTCCTAATATTTTTGTTTATATATATATATATATATATATATATATATATATATATGGGTTCAATTTTAATCTATTATTGTATTTTGATTTGGTATTTATTAACTAATGAATTAAAAATTAATATGACGGTCAATGAAATCTTATTATGCCCACATTAGTATCAATCCATTTTCGCTTTTTAGTATCAATCAATTTTTGCTTTTATTTTTAATAGATTATTGATTAGATATTGAGATTGAAATGATTTTAGGTGAAATTTTTTATTGGCCTAAACTATGTTTAATCGTTTTTTATTAAGATAAAAACACAAAAATTCAATGCATTCTCATAGATTGTTAGTTAGTATATATTGAAAAGCAAGTTGTACAAAATATAGTATAGATTCACTATAAATAATTTTTGTGATATGTGTGGTAGACATTCTAAATTTTAGTATATTAGCATTGTAATTATGTATTTTGGAATGCTTAATGATGAGTATTGACATTTGAATTTAATGTAAATATATTATATATTTTGAATTTTATTATTATACAAACTAAATTGGCCCCCTCGGTGTCTAATCTTGGTTATGCCCATATCTCCATCTCGTCCCGTCCCCGATCAGATAAAATAGGGATTCTCCGCCCCTCTCCCAATTCCCTCATATATATATATATATATATTATTTATTAATATCATATATATTTATAATTTTCCATTTGTTAATTTTAAAAACTAAATCTTAAAATCTTTAGAATTTTACTTGTTCTCTGTCTCCCTTCACAAATTAGAAATTTTATGTTATTTATATTTATTTCAATTACTGGTTGTTTTAAGTAATTTTTAATTCTTAAAATGTTTATATATTAATATATATATATATATATATATATATATATATATATATATAAAATTGAGACACTGGTTCCCTTCGGGGATTCCTGATCCCCGTCTCAGACTCTCAAATAATACCCAAAGCAGAAAAAAGTATGAGAATGATATTTGGGTTGGAATTTGAGGACGAAAATAGTATGTCACGCCCCATAACAGCCTCATCATCGCCCATTGTCATCCCTACTTTGTATGAAACATTCACAAATTGGTGGCAGAGGACTTTCTACCTTAAATTAGTTCCAATTATTCTAATATAATATTAAATGACCATTTCAATTAAAACTTAAATTTAAAAGTAAAAAGACAACTATTTAATATCTCTAACATAATTTCGTCCCAGTAGGACATTTTGTATTGAACAACAAAATCTTAGGACCTTTGTATGTTTGTTTAACTTCTCCAAAAAGCATTTTCTTTCTAATTTCTTCTCTCAATCACCAACCAAACATACATATATATGTTTTTCAATATATTTTTATACTAATACACACATTTCTCAATACATCACATTAAACATCTCTTCCTCCAAAAACTTCCCCAGTCACCCCTAATCATGCATTAGGGGTGATTGGGGGAAGTTTTTGGTGGGAAAGAAATTTAATGTAATGTATTAGGAAATGTGTGTATTAGTATTGAAATATCTTGTGAAACATAATTTATATTTTGTTGGTGATTGGGGAAAGAAATTGGGAAAGAAATGCTTCTGGGAGAAGCTAAACAAACATTTAAACAAACATACCTTCGCTTGTATAGTTTTCATTTTTCCCAATTGGGATGAATTTTTAGCATTTTTTTTTTGGAATGTGTATAGTAATAAAATATGTTAGGTTATAAAAAATTAATAAATAATTCATAGATGTAAAATAAGAATATATTTGATTTTTTCTGAATTTGTTTTATTGAAAACTGTGATAAAATGATAATTTATATAAATGATATTGTTTGGAAAATTATAATACATAATTTTTTTTTGAGGAATTATAATACATAATTGAATTAAAATGGTGGAGTCTACTTTGAAATTTTAATTTAGAAATAATAATTTACGGAGATTAAGATTAGTAAATGTCACGATGTAATATAGGATCCAAAGATGAGTGTACTTTGAATATTGCTAGATTGGTGTTCCGGTCCCTTAACAAACAGAAATTCGTGAAACAAGCAAGTTGGGAAAAGATTTGCGTTTCAACAATCTCAACCTACACTTCTCTTTAGGACTACCAAATGTAATAAAATTAAGGTATAATTACAGAAGACCCCCTCAAGCTTAGGCTAATTACAAAAAGTCTAGAGATGTTTCAAAGTTACAAAAAGGTCCCTAAAGTTTTTTTTTTTTAATAAACTTTAGACTTGGTTGGAGAATTCCAAATAAATCGAAAGATACAAGGTTGAACTCCTGCTAACACCCTTATAAAGCAAGGGTTAGTGATACCACTTGAGCTTTCTGTTTAGTCTTAAAAGGCCCCTAAAGTTTAATTATGTCTTAAATTTAAACGGATAACTCGTAATATTTCTTGAAATATAGAGGGGCTTTTAAAATGTTTTTGTTTACTTAAAAAGAAAAATGTAAGAGAAATCAAACCTCAAGGCGTTTTTGGCAATTTTCGAAAACCTGTGTGTTTTTTTATAATTAGCCCAAACCTCGTGGTTTTTTTTTTTTTTTTTTTTTTTTGTAATTATCCCTAAAGTTAATACCAAATGAAATGAAATTCCCAGGTAATGCAGCTGGCAATAACAATACACATAAGCTTTTTCAAATAGTTCATATTAAAAATACATCTTATATCTGAACGTTTGTTTCAAAAGTGCTCTAACATACACCTCAACTTGTGGCCGAACAAACAATTCCTACTTCATGAGTGGATACTTAAATTATTAGCATATGGTAACTGAAAGGTAGGCCCTGTCAAATGCGAAAGCTGAATACACATTTTGCATTTTATTAGTATTTAAGATGCAAATCTGTATTGAAAATTTAGCAAAAAACTAAAAGAAAAAATGTGGATACGGTTCAAGAACATATTAGTGTCAGTCTTATCCAACGATCGAAATCAAGAAAAGAACAATTATAGAGATATTGAACCATGATATTTTGGATATACCTGTAGGTACCGGGATAACTACATTCTGAATCATGTCGAAATTCATATCACTCAAAAACCATCTTATAGTACAATATAAGAACTAAGAACCAAAATATGAAACACTACACATAGAAGCTATTTCGAATGCGCCAGGCATCGCAATCTTATAACCAATATATGCCTTGAATCACCATCATCCAACAAATAATAATAAGAACAATCTATCCCATCTCATCATTACCAAATCATTAGAATTTATCTGAAGAGTGATTCTTATGTGCATAAAACTCATCAAAACCATAAGTTTCCAGACTCAGTTTACTTTCACAGACCAAAAGGGCATAAAGCATATTGTTTTTTCCAGAAAAAATAAAATAAAAAAATAAACCTGATCTAGTAACCACTGCCATATTTGCTTTCCTCCCTAAGTAGCTATCAAACAGCAATTTGTTTACTTATCCATTCTCCAGTTTGCACGTTATTCATTCTTGAATTTTTTTGCAAGAAACCAAAGTAGAAAAAAGAAAAGTTTGTGTCTGAACTAGAACAAGTTGGAAATTTGGAACAAAACTATCCATAAAACACGGGGAGTGGAGTCTCATATGATCTGTGGCCTGCTCTCTGCTCGTTATAGCTCACTTGAACATGTGGAATGTGTGACAGTGATCTCCATCCCGAACCTTTCTTGTCCCCATAGCTTTTTGATAAATAAGTGCAATCAATAATTTCCAAATGCTCGAGTGAAGATGCCTTGCGGAGGAGGTGATGTGGTAGCTCAGTTAAGAAACAATAATCCAACACCAACTCCCTGAGACACGGAAATAGCGACAAGGTTACGTTGTCTGCTTCTTCAGCTGTTATATCCTCCCAATCTTTCCAGAAGGCGCAGTTCCGGAAACTCAGTTTCTTTAACTTAGGAAACCTGATAACCGCCACAGCTGACGATGGGATCGAAGCATCATTAATATTAACATCTCCTGCTATTCCCAAAAACTCCCTGCTGTCCAGGATTTCGAATGAATGCATTCTCCACACTGAAAGCTCTTCCAGGCCTGGCAGCTCTCCTAATGGAGGCAAGGTCGAGCAATAATTGCATTCTTGAATTTCAAGAACCTTTAGATTGTTGAGGGCCGATGTGATCCAGCCTGGAAACTTGGTGCCCTGGTAGTCAATAATCCTTAAACGTTGCAAGTTTGGAGGTGGCTGCAGAGCCTCCATTGCCTCATATCTCACCAAATTCATTTCATCTGATCTATCAATATTATTGAAAAACCAGATTTTTAGGCACTGGATATGTATCTTGCTTTTCAGTTCTGCTTTCTGGGCCTCGATCACGTCTTGTCTGTCGTGAAGACTAATTCTCAGCTCTATAGATCCACTAAGTTGGTCCATGTTCTTCAAGTATCCCAACTTGCTCCAATCTCTTCCGACGAAGAATTGGGTCAATGTTCGAAGCCCGGTTAATTGTTCCAATCCTTGAGGAATCTGATGAAGACAGTGAGTGTGTTCATTGGGGAGATGTCTCAGGTTTATAAGTCTATGGATCCCTTCAGGAAGTCGGCGAAGACTTACGCAGTGCGTAATATTCAAGGTTCGCAACTCATGCAAATTGCATATAGTTTCTGGCAACTCTTGTAATTCTGCATTCAAGTACAGGTCCAGGTGTCTCAAACGAATCAAGTTCCCTATTTCGGCAGGTATCTCTTTCAACCCACATCTGCCTAAATAAAGAGTTTCCAAGTTGTATAACTTGCATATGGATTGAGGAAATTGAACCATCAACTTATTGCCAGTCAGGTCTAAGTATCTCAAGTGAATTAAGTTCTCTATATATGTTGGAATCTCTTGCAACTCACATTCATATAGACTTAGCACCCGGAGGCATGCATTGCAATCACATAGATCTGAAGGTACAAGCTCTTTTTGACAAAATAAGCTGCGATACACCGACCCCTTTTCCGTTGTGGCCTCTAATTTGGTCTTCCTGAGAAACTGAGCGAAATCATGTACTATATCATGCATTTTGCATGTTCTCCCATTATAGTCGAGAAAGAAACAACGCATTCTCAAATTGTTAAAGTACTCTTTCCCTCTAAGTTCCAAGTCGTCCTCTCTTCCGCTGGAGCTGCTGACCAGATACCCTTGCGCCATCCACATTCTTATCAACTTGTCTACATCAATCTCAGTATCTTTAGGAAACACGGCACAGTATGAGAAGCAATGTTTTATTGTTGGGGCCAATTCGTTGTAACTCAAAAGCAAATGAGGGAAAAGGTCGACTTCGGCTTCCTCCAACTGCCATATTTCGCTGTCCAACACATTCCTCCACTCTTCCACAGTATCTTTAAAAAGCAACATGCTCCCCAGGACCTTTGCAGCAAGTGGCAAGCCCTGGCACTTGTAAGCTATGTTCTTGCCAATGTCTAGTAATTCTTCACAAGACCTCTCTTCACTACTCCTCCCGGAAAATGCTACACGACGCATTAATGCCCAACAGTCCGTATCGGATAGTTGGCCTAAATGATACATATCAGTAGATCCCATCATTCTTGCAACCCTTTCACTCCTTGTTGTTACCAAGATTTTACTTCCAGGGCCTCCCAACTTTAGAGATTTTTTCAAGGGTTCCCACTTGGTATAGTCTTCTGTCCAGACGTCGTCCATTACTAGAAGAATTTTTTTCCCTGAAATCGAGTCTGTCAAACATTTTAGCAGCGACTCCAATTCATTGAGATTCGGACAACTCCCCCTCACGATCTCGACAATCCCTTTAGCAATCCTAACCTCATCGAAAACATCAGAAACACAAATCCAAATTCTTTCATTGAAATTGTTTTTCACGGTATCATCATTATAAAGCAGTTGAGCAAGAGTAGTCTTACCAATTCCCCCTGTCCCAATTATAGAAATAACACTGGGGTTTATTAATTCTTTTTCACCAACAACACCTTGAATCATGAGTTTGCTTACTAGAACATCTTTTTCAACTTCTCGGCCATGTATTTCCGATACATCAAGTAAAGATGTAGATCGAACTCTATCTGATTCTCGAAGATCAACAGGCTGACCAACGATGAAATCATATCGATCTTTTTCATTCACAATTCTATCCAACCTTTCTTTTAACCCCTTTATCTTCTTGGCAATATCATGACGTGTTGCAACTTTACTGAAATTCAAATATGAACGTGGGATCAAAGAACGTACCTTCTGCCTGGGCACAAAATCTTTAGACCCTTGGATCTCAAGTTTGAGAATAGCAAAGTTCCATTCATCCAGCACGTTGTCTATATCGTAAGACGTGTCTTCGAGTTTTTTCAGCCAATATTGTATGTTTTTCTCTTTGTATCTTCTTCTTTCTGCATCGTCCAACACATTCCTGATTGCATTCAACTCAGAAGAGAGATAGGAAACCTCGTTTTTTACTTCTCTCACCAAATTTATCTTCGTCCCGATCTGTTTCTCTACCAAGGCTTCCAATCTCTGCACCGCAATCGAAACAATAGCATCTGCCATGATCCTGATTTGCTTCTCAAAGTATTTGATTGATAAACTCTTGTGTCTTGAAGAAATTGGAAACTTGATAGTGGGGCAGATCGCAAGATATGCCAATCCTGTATTTAAGTCAACAGCCATCTTTTCTTGCATTCTAATTTTTTTACTAACATGGATTAAAATAATATTTAACAATGACTTTTTTCCCCTCCCAAATTTTTGTAGACATTGAAGTTGATATTTAAATTTTTTGAAGCTTCTTCTACTATTTAAACTAAATGAGATTTTTTTTTCCAGAATTAAAATTTCATATTACCCGTTTCACAAAATCACCGAAGACCGCCGCCGTGTCTGCACCACTGAAATTTTGCCCCCACCACCGGCACAACACCGCTGCCTGCACATTCTCCACCACAGTGTTGTCTCCACCACCCATCTCATTCTTCATTGTATGACCCAACTCCGTCGTCACCCCCCTCCTCTGACTTAACTTCGCCGTGCCATCATCCTCCACCACCGCGTTCAGCCATCACCCTTTTTCACCATCAACATTGGAGTTTCTGAGCTCCTGCCGTAAATGGAAGAACAAAGTTTGTATCAATGAACTTTTATACTTGTTTGGGGCTAGGAGATGTTGGATCATTTTTATTTTCTACATGGTTTGGGTTGGCTGAGGCTGGTAACAAAATTTTATCGGTAGACTTGGATACCATTTTTTATCCCAATCCACTCGAGTATTTTTTAGAAAGAACAAACAAGAATTATGTTAAAAAGAGAAGAACAACTGCATCAATCACCATCAAGTAATACTATTTAGAGTTACTTTCAAGATCTTGGAGGATCTGAAAGTAGTCTTGGACCTTAATAGAAAAATTATTATATTGCATGTTCGAGTTATGTTTTCATTAATATTACGTGTTTGATATTTTATGTCTATTTAGGTTATTTTATATGTTTTAGGTTATGGTAATCTTATTTTAATTTAAGTGATAATTGTCCAAATTGCACAAAAAGGATCTACAACACTCTTTTTTATAATTTTTTCATAACAAACTCTTTCTTACATGAAAAGAATGTGTTTTTGCATCTTTACCCTGAATTTAACTCAACTCATGGTTGACCTTAGTTTATTTCTATATTCAACACACATTTGCTTTCATTCATTTTTTTAATTTCCCAACCAATATTATTCAAATGACATCAACATTGGCGGGTTTCAACTCTCACATACACTTCTCAGTTTTTTCTTTTTCTTTTTCCCATTGATAGTCGCTGGTTGATTTCAACTGCTTCTAGCCAAAAGACTACAAGGTATATGCTCTGCACTTTCTTGCTTGACTTGTTGTGAGATTGTAGAAGCAAGAGTTTGGTATTATGTATATTTATTTTTATTTTATTTCGTAAGTAGGCTTTTTAATATTCTTCTTTGGTGTAAGTGATCGAGTACTTGTAATATGGTATGAAAATATTCACTATATGACTTGAAATATTATATCACGGTATAGATATTGAAGAACTGGTTCGATTCACGGTATGATAGATAGTTCACTTGGGGTGACAATTCTTAACACGATATGATAACACGACACGAAAACGATACGAAAATAATAGGTTAGTGTTTAGCCTTATCGTGTTCGTGTTGTTATCGTGTCGACGCGATAAGGACACGGAAAATTTGTGTTGTGTTCGTGTAATACATTAAACACGATAGAAAATAACGGATAACATGTTAACCTGCTAACAACCTGTTAACCGGTTAGCGACACGATCCGGTAAAAACACGATAACCTGCTAACAACCTGTTAATCGGTTAAGGACACGATCCGATAAATACACGATAACATGTTAATGGCATGATAACCTGAAAAACTATAATAAAATTATAAAACATAAAATAACTAATAAAATAAATGAAAAAAAATCTAGATAATGTTAAATTTGTGGATTTACTATTTATCTTCATTTTTAAATATTGTATAACGTTTTTAGTTTCTCATTTAACACAAATTACAAAACACAAACACAAATCACAATCTCAAAAACAAAAATCGAAATTTCACCTAAGGTTTCACTCTTTACTCTTCTCTTACACTTTGAGTCTTTGACAGCCAAACATCGAGAGCCACTACCCATCAACATCAACCTCCATCATCCGGTGTATATCAGCCTCCATCGTTCGAACTTTGGCATATATCAACTACCATTGTTCGTCAATTTTGAAGGATTAAGCTCTATTTTAAAGAGTATGTTAACTGTTCAGTTTTTTTTCTTTTTTGAATTTTGGAGTTGCCATAGCTAAACATTGGGGTTGTCTTTCTCCTCTTTTCTACTTTTGAAGCCTGAACATCACTTTTAGCCATTTTTATTCTCTTTGTTTCCACATTTATCGAATGAGTAATTAAAGCATGAGTGAATTAATATTTTTAGGATTTAAATTTATAAATTTTCCCTAAAGTTTTTGCTTTACTAATTATGTTTGGAAACAAACAAAATGGTGATGGTGATGTTAGCACTTAGAAAGATTCTTCTAAGTTCTAATATACTATATGCATTTACATAGTGTATGGCCCTATATTTATTGATAAAGTTGCATTTACATAGTGTATGCCCATATATTTATTGATAAAGTGATATGTTCTTGTTTGTAGGTCCCAAGGGGTGTGAGTGTAAGATTTAGAAGGGGGTTTGAATAAACCTTACCAACTTTTCGATTTAGTCCTTTTAAAACGTTCAGAGTTAATACTTCACAGATGAGTCCTAGATGGACAACTAAGTTAGTTAATCAAATAGTTAGTCACTCAACGCACTGACCGAGCTGTTGATAGAATAACTCAGCTGTTCTGACTAAAGACTTAACTCGACTGTGAAATATTTTCAGTGGAAGACTTAACACCCTTGAATTTTGTTTAAGTATGTTTTAATACTTGGTTTTAGCACTTTGTTGATTATCAATTGGATAGCAAATTTATCAGCAGATATTAAAGTAATGTGCAGAAATTAAAGTGCTGAAATGTAAATGACACAATAGATTTTTATAGAGGTTCGAAGATGGGGTAATTCTTCTAATCCTCTCTTCTCCAACTCCTGGAGGAATCCACTAAGTATTGATCGATATCAAAGTGGTAATCACCCGGATGTAAGTCTTGATCACACAACCGACTTGATCCTTTGGGACTCGATCGAGATGCCTTGGTCACATAGGCGGCTTCTCGTGCGACTCGGCCTTCTTCACAGGGCAACAACAACTTTTGCTACTACTACCTACTTGCTCAAGCTTCTTGATTTGATCACGAAGCCCTCCAAAAACTTGAGACCCGGTTCGACCTTGAACCTTTCTACAATCCTCCGTGGAATGTAGACCCCTTGATTCTTCAAATGTTTCCTCTTCAACTGATTGAAGTCGTCTTTCCTTCACAGGTAAGTGTTCGATTGATTTCCTTCGTAATGTAGGCTTGAGGATTGAACTTGAATGATTTGAGAATATTTTTGGTTACAGATATTGCTTTTCTTGCTCGTATTTGTTTTCTGATTGTCAAGGTAACCAACATTCTCTCAAATAGATTCCTCAGCCTTTTATAGTGTTCTTTTGAAAATTTGCCCGTTGAAGAGATATGCTAATTTTCAAAAGACACTTGTGGTCGTTGGCTTGTCTTGTTGCAGTCCTTGGAATTGACATTTCCTCGTATGAATGATTCTTGACTTTTTAGAGTTCTCGACACAGTGCGATCTTCCCATTGGTTTATTCCTTTTGCACGCTTCTGGGACTGAGCACTTTAAGAAAGGTAGTATGGAAGTATTACTTGTTTAAGTAATTCTCTTGACTTCTGTGCAACGGATCTCTTTTAGTTATCTCGACTTGACTGCATTTCCTTGACTTCCCCAGGTGACTTCGAGTCAGCTTCCAATCATTGGATGACTCATCTGTCACTTCAACTTGAGACTTGGCTATTTTTGAGTTGACTTGACTGACACTTCACTCAGCTGCACCTTCAGTCGAGTTCCTATCTTCTCTTCTTTGCCACACTCAGCTGCCTCACAAATGAGTCTTCCTTTTAGTCTCCAATGTCTTCTTGCATGTTCAGTATAGTATAGGGCTTAACTCACGACCACCCTATCTATTACAATGCAATTTATAACAAAAATGGGGTGCCAACTTTCTATTCTAAGTTTTACATGGCATTCATCAAAATCTAAAAATTAATTTCCCAACATTGTTTAGCATATGTTTTATTAACATTTAAATTTCCAATAGCATCACTTCACTTTATCATATTGATTGTTCATTTTGTTGTACTTGATGATACATTCTTAATGTTATATTTAATAATGACTTTTTTTCCCTGTAAATTAGGTTACCATGTCGAATGTTGTGAGTGCTAGTGTTGTTGATAATGGGAATGAATTTGTTGATTTGGAAGAAGGATATTCGAGTCTAAATAAAGAAAAGACAACCGAAAAGAATAAAAGAAAAAAAGATCATATGTTTGGAACTTGTTTGAGGTTCTTAATACATGTACTAATGGTTTTAAAACATGCAAGTGCAAACATTATGGACATAAGTATAATAAAATTTCAAGCAAAATTGAAACTGGAAATTTGAAACATCATAGAAAGTTGTCCAAGGAGAAATACACATAATATTGGAGAACTGATGATCTCTAAGAGTAGTGCACCTAAATTTGATGTTGAATACTTTGGAGAGTTGTTGTGTTTTGCAGTTATAGTTCACGACCTACCTTTTCGTTTTATTGAATATGAACATATTCTAGCTTGTTTTGAGTATCTTCAGGCTGATATTAAGTTGGTTTCTAGATTGAAGGCTAATGTTTTGAAATTATATGCAAGATAAAAAAATGTGAATCAAGTCTATGTTAAAGGAGACACTCGGTAGAATATGTTTAACTTCTGACTGTTGGAGTTCTAACTCCACCAATTGCTATATTTCTCTAACATCCTACTTTATTTACAAAGAATGGGTGCTTCAAAAAAGGATATTAAACTTTTCTCTCATGGCATCTCCACACACCGGTGCAACATTATCTAATAAATTTATTTATATGATTTTTGAGTGGGGGATTGAAAGAAAGTTATTTGCTTTGGTTTTGGATAATGCTTCTGCAAATGATCTGCCTATTGATTTGTTGCTTACACAACTGAATTTGAATAATGCACTTGTTTGTAATGGTGACTACTTCCATATCTGTTGTTATGCTCATATAATAAATTTGGTAGTACAAGATGGTTTTGAGGATATTGGTAGAGCTATTATTAAGATTCATGAAAACATCAAATATGTGTGAGGTTCACAAATGAGGAAACAATCTTTTTTTGAATGTGTAGGCATGGTGTCTTCGAGAAGTAAGAAAGGACTGAGGCAAGGTGTGTCCACTAGGTGGAATTCTACATTTTTATGCTTGATAGTGTTTTGTACTATCATAAGGCGTTTTTGAATCTTCAATTAAGTGACCACAACTATAAGAATTGTTTTTCGTTAGCTAAATGGGAAAAAAATAGAAAAAATATGTGTTTTTTAGGCTTATTTTATGAATTTTCTAACATATTTTGTAGAAGTAAGTACCTACAGCAAATCTATATTTTTGTTCGGTTGTTACATATTATGCATCATTGAGGCAAAATAAGGATGTTGCTGATGAGTATATTAAGAAAATGGCCTCACATATGTTATCAAAATTTGAGAAGTACTGGCATAATTTCAGCTTGATTTTGACTATAGCAGTTGTCTTTGATCCTCGTTACAAGCTTCAATTTGTGGGGTTTTCTTATAATAAGCTTTATGGGCCTAATTCTCACCAATATGTGCAAGTTAAAGAGAAATTATTTGATGTTTTTTGTGAGTATCACAAGATGTTCCCTGGCCAAGACGGGAGCAACACAAAAAAATATGATGGATGTTCCACATTCAAGTTCTGGTGTGAAAATAAAATGGTTATTGCTATGGTGGAGGTAAAAAAATAATCAATGTAATTGTCAATTATGACTTATTCCATCAATTTCTTTTATTATTGTTATTTACTAGGTACATTATAGGAATTCAATGCATTTGATACTGAGTTTGAGTTAAGCGAACAAAAATCTCAATTGGAGCTTTATTTGGAAGAACCACGAATGGATGTGAAAGTGAATCTTGATATTCTTGAATATTGGAAAGGAAATCAATACATATATCCTCTAGTCGCTTTCATAGATCGTGATATTTTGTGCATTCATATAACTACAGTGGTTTCAGAATATGTTTTTAGTGTTGGTGGAAGTGTACTCAAACCAAATACCGTGAAAGCAATTATTTGTACAAGAGGTTGGTTGTATGGAGATAAAGATATATTTTTTTATTTCATATATTGGCTACTTTTTAATCTATCAGTTAAGTTTACTAATTTACTTGCTTTTTTTTAGAGACCATAATTTACTTGCTTTTAGTATTTACTATTTTATTATTTTTCAAAGTTGTTAAGAATGAACTACCGATTGATGTGTTGGTGGAAAATTTGATGAATATGACTGTTTCTGATGCTACAACTGAATGTTCTACTCTTACATTAGTTACATGAAAGGTAAATGCTTGCAATTATGTTTTGTTATTCTTCCTTTGTTTTGCTAGCTTTATCTATTTTCTTTATTTTTGTTTAATTATTTGTCCCATAACTTGCTACTTATTATATATTTCATTATTTTTTGTCAATTAAATAGGTCATTGCTTATTGTAGTACGTTTTGGCCATGTTGCAATTTGGAATGAGGTTTTGGACTTTAAGAAGGAATCCACATATCACAATTCATTGTCATATGTGGACAGTAGACTATATACTATTTAGTATGTATTGTTTGTGGACTGTAGTGAGGTTTTTGTCTTATATGGTATGATAATATTTTTCTCTATTTCTATTGAAAACTTTGTACTTTTTTATTATATATTTTCGTGTAATATCATCTCATATCATGTAGTTATAACTCGTGTATTATCGTGAAATATCGTATCATTTAGGGGTGGTAATCCCTGACATGACATGACAACCCGACACGAACCCGACCCGAAGTTACTGAGAAAAAACCGAACCCGAACACGAAAAACCCAAAATCGAACATGACTGACAGGAACATGACACGATATTACCAATTTGTCCAAAATTTAGTTATTTTATATTTTGATCAATTTTTTATGTAATCTAAGCATAACTTGAAATCAACCTGAAATTAAATGCGAACCCGACCTGATGACCCAAATTGCCACCTTAGTATCATTCATATGTGGCAATTTTTCATACTTATCGTGTCATATCGTGTTGTATTGTTTCAACACGAATATTTTCGTGTTCGTGTTCGTGTCAGCATAATTTTTATCGTGTCGTGTTCATGTCGGAGCTTATTGTATCGTGTTGTGTCATTATCGTGTCAACACGACACACAACACGATTACACAATTTTCCACCCCTGTGGTTCACGGTAAGGTAGATGTCGTTGGCGCATATTTTTGCAAATTTTATGGCATGAATAAGTTCACAGTATTTACAATTTCACGGTTGAATTGTCGAATTGACAGTTATTATATACTGAACCATGATATTATGAATTACCATGAAGCCCTATATTCCAGGAAGTGGATGAGAATAATATCGTGATGTTAGTACATTAGCGTGAAGCTCTATATAGAATAATACAGTGAGGTTAATATATGACCATGAAAGTGTATATATCGTGAAGTATGTTTGTATTACTGTGATGGTAGTGCAGTACCATGACTCTCTCTCTCTCTCTCTATATATATATATATATATATATATAACATGAAATTATATATACCCGTGAAATTATGCATACTATTTTGAGTATAATACTGTGAAGTTAGATGTACGTATACCATGAAATTATACATATTGTGTTAAATAGAAAATACATGGACTTTTTTATAGACGTGCCTAATATCCAGACTCCCATTAGTTGTTATTTGTTATTATTTGTTTTTTTTGGCAGATAAATTGGCATATTTTGGTAGTTCGATATGATGGACATTGATAAGGACTCAATTATGTTGATGGAGAGGACTAAATAGTAGTCATTCATGATAGAGAGCCAAAATTATACTAAAGACAAAAAAATTACAAACAATTTATTATAATATATAACCAAATATTCTATGAATAATAACGATATCATAATTTTTATATTAATTCTAAAACTTATTGTTTTAAAATTAAAAGATTGAACACAATTCAATACATTAATTGTTATGATTACAAGTATATTAATCAATTTGACTTCACAATATTACAATTAGTATGACTTCACATATATTAAATAGGGGGATGGTTCAAATGTGACACCTATACTCCTGTGAGACAGTAGGGACTAATCTAGACCATTGAGATTTTTCAGTTGATGGCCCAACTTTAATGATTGAAAATTATAGTAATAATTAGCAATTATAATTGATATAGGTATAATAGACAATATAACGATTAGTAAATAAATAGCCAAATCGGTTACCTAAAAATAAGGAATTGATGAGCTCAATTACATAAACAAGATCAAAGAAAATATATCTTAATTGACTTTCATCAGTTCAAATATATTCTCTTCCTAAAAAACGCATGTGAGTCCATATCTTCCATATTCAAACATATATAAACCTTTAATAGAAGAAAACCATGCCAATTGACAACAAAATTCAGAAAACAAAAATTATGGAAAAAAATAGATCCAAATTCTATGTTGAAGAAGACAAACATGTTGCACAAATATTTAATAATTACTACATATACAACTTTATGGTGATGCAAAATTGAATTTGAAATAACTGGCATGTCTAACTCTCTTATATTTTTTTTTTGACGAGTGATTGAGACATATTACTTCACATAAATTATTCCTGATTTTTTTAGAACATTGTTAATGCAATAAAAAAATAGAAAATATATTTTAGAACATTGCATATATTGGTCCACTATGGTGTATTAATAGTTAACAATTACTGCATGGATAGCTCTATGATGATGCCTAATTGAATTTGAGAAACTGGCATGTTTGACTCTCTTATAAATTTTTTTATCTTTGATGAGTGATTAAAACACACCACAACAACAAAAATTATTTCTTACTTTTCTAAAACGTTATTGACGAAATAAAAAGATGGAAAAATAGATTGCATATATTAGTGCATCATTGTGCATAAATATAAAGGAATTACTGCAGATTTGAATTAATAATGATGCCTAAATATTAATAAATCATTACATGTTTTGTTTAGCTTTTATGCATATTTAAAAAAAGATCACTGCCAATAAATTACTATTTTGTTGCATATTTAGTATATCAATTTAATATAGCAGGCGTGAGCGCTAATGTTTAGTAGGGCTTGAAATATCTCCTGGTTCGAATAGATATTGGATTCCAGAAATTGAGCAAGATAAAATCCCACAAATTATAATAAAATTTATTGCATTGGTATGTTGTACAGTTCTATAAGGAATATGGTTCCAATAGTGGGTTTGACATACAAATAAGTACAACAAAAAGGTTTAGAAATGGTGTGCTCCGTGTACAATATGTAGTGTGCAACAAGGAAGGATTTAAAAATATTAAGAGCTCTGGTCCGATTGATATTAATAAGAAAGACATGTCCAACAAAAATATTTCGGCTTCCTGACATCAAAATTTTCGTCCCTCTGATATCAATTGTATTTAATATCATGAAAAAGTGACCCAAATAAACCTACAAAAAAAAAATTTATCACATTAGAACTATAATTCACTATTACATATAAGCATAAAAACCATTTATGTACCCCTTTCAATTTTAATGCATATTTATTCAACTCGTATTGCATATTTATATATAGTCCACTGCACTAATAGTTTGCACACTGCACCACACACAGATATGTATATATATACTATCTATGCATAATAATCATACTAATTATGCATCGAAATTCATCTAACTATGCATGTGAAAATGGGCAAATATGCAATACAATTTAACTAATGAATTTGAAGTCTATAACCTTCAACAAAAACCATTTACAATATGTATGAACTAAATATGCACATTAAACAAACTAATTATACGATGCACTCAAACATTATGATAACACTACACTATATTCTTAGAAGAAATATATACTTGAAAGCGAAGACATAAAACAAATATGCAATAATAGCTTTAAAAATGCAAAAATAAAAACTTTTTTTAATTTTCATGATACCTACACATATTATGCAGTAGATACAATGCAACTATACAATAAAATTACTGTAAAAATGCAAGGTTCAAATAATCATACTAATTATGCATTGAAATTCATCTAACTATACATGTAAAAATGGGCAAATGAGCGGTAGAATATAACTAATAAATTTGAAGTCTATAACCTTCAAGAGAAACCATTTACAATATGTATGAACTAAATATACACATTAAACAAACTAATTATACGATGCACTCAAACATTATAATAACACTACACTATATTTATATAAGAAATACATACTAAGCAGAAGACATAAAACAAATATGTAGTAATACATTTAAAAATGCAAAAATAAAATCGTTTTAATTTTCATGATACCTACACATATTATGCAGTAGATACAATGCAACTATGCAGTAAAATTACTATAAAAATTCAAGGTTCAAATAATCATACTAATGATGTCCAAAAAAAAATTAATCATATTAGTTATGCATTGAAATTCATCTAACTATGCATGTAAAAATGAGCAAATATACAGTAGAATATAACCAATAAATTTAAAGTCTATAACTTTCAAGAGAAACCATTTACAATATGTATGAACTTAAATTGCACATTAAACAAACTAATTATACGATGTACTCAAACATTATAATAACACTACACTATATTCATAGAAGAATTACATACTAAGTAGAAGACATAAAACAAATATGCAGTAATACTTTTAAAAATGCAAAAATAAAAACCTTTTTAATTTTCATGATACCTACACATATTATGCAGTAAATACCATGCAACTATGCAATAAAATTACTGTAAAAATGCAAAGTTCAAATAATTATACTAATTATGCATTGAAATTCATCTAATTATGCATGTAAAAATGGGCAAATATGCAGTAGAATATAACTAATAAATTTGAAGTCTATAACCTTCAAGAGAAACCATTTACAATATGTATGAATTAAATATGTACATTAAATAAACTAATTATACAATGCACTCAAATATTATAATAACACTACACTATATTCACATAAGAAATACATACTAAGCAGAAGACATAAAACAAATATGCAGTAATACCTTTAAAAATGCAAAAATAAAAATCTTTTTGATTTTCATGATACCTTACACATATTATGCAGTAGATACAATATAACTATGCAATAAAATTACTGTAAAAATGCAAGGTTCAAATATTCACAAAAATTACCAAACACAAAAAGTATAAAAACACCAACACAACAGAACACAGTACCTTTACAACATCATAACGCATACAACTTTAAAGGAAAAATTTAGAAAATATAATAAATTCATCACCAATATGCTTGCATTTCAACAAAATAATGAAAGGAGCAAAACCCACGAAAACACCCATCGATTTTTTACAAACAAACAAGAAGAACATCGATGCCTTTAAATATTTGCACATAAAATCTTCAAAAAAACAACGGACTTTGTGAGCCTAGAAAAACAGAAAAACCCAGAAAATAGGGAAGATAGCCTTCGGCTTTTCCGAACACGAAGTATGAGAAGTCACCACCGACGAATCTTTACCAAACCTTGAGAAAAATAAACAGCAACATTTTGTTTTTGGATGGATATTGCGGGATTCCTTCAGAACTCGGACAGACTTTTACCAAAAGAAAGTGAGGAGACGTAATTTTTCACCTTCTGAAAATAAAGAAAGACCCTTCCAATTTTGATTGGTGGATCCGGATTCTCTAACAACTTTACTGATGAAAGTTAAGAAATCAACGATTTCTGTTGAAAATGACTTTTTATCAAATCTATTTTTTTCTGTTCAAATTTTTGGTAATCAGTATCTGAAAGAAGGATACCATGAATCCGATGTATCCCAAGTTTCTCTATGAAATTTTCTATCAAAGTTTTTTCTAGGATTGAGGGTGAAAGGTTTTTGTAGATTATTTTCCGATATGATCTGTTCAGGAAAGGATCATATCTTTTGGATAAGTATTTTTTTGGATAATCGACTAACTCAAGTAGAATAGGGGCTAGGCTAATTACTGATAATAAGTCATCAGATTAAAAAGATGGAATGGAATCGGTAGTGAAGCCAGGACGTCGAATGCTACTCTAGAGCCGATTCATAAACAACCTCGAAATACACATCTGAATTCGGTTCAGTGACCACTTTCTCGACTCAGCATTTTTGGAGGGAAAGTTTCTTCCTGGCCTGGTGAGTTCACAAATCGATGGAGAGTCACCCATCCTAGGTATGAGTCACGTGGACGCTGCAGAGCATCTGCTTAGGAAAGAGTCGGGATCTTCTAATGTACAAAGATCCCCTAAGGGACTTTCTTTAGATACTGTTGACTCTGGCTGCCACAACTCTCTCCAGCTTAGTCTGGAACAGTTGATTGTATGACCCAAACTTGATATCTACACACTTAGCTACCACATCTATCGGCTTGTGGTACTCTTCATTGATGACTTTCTTGGTAGTTGTGGGATTCAGCTTATCAGATGCCTCCTTCTTTGCCATCTCCTTTGAGATTTTCATATAGTCAAACTCATAATATTTAAGTTTTGTGAGTCTGTTGTTGGGGAGATGTAATAGCTCAGTCAAGCCGGTTGCAGCCAACTTGATCTCTTTCCCATTTACTGACGAGTGAATAGTAGCATTCACGTAGAACATAACAACTTTCTCTTGAAATGTCTGGGCTATCTCTATCGAAAGAAACTTCATCAAACCAGACTTTTCAAGATGCCCAACAACTTTTTTGGCCAATACCTTGTCATGAGACTGGTTGACAAGGCCTTCTGCATCCACTAGTGCACCAGAGTACACCTTTTCAACGAGTTTAGCAAAGTCGAGGGCATATTTCTTTGGTGCCATTTGAAGATTTTGAAAATCCTTGAAGAACTTGAGAGGGTTTTTCTTTGCAGAGAATACTGAGAGTTTTTCGAAAGCTTGAGAGTATGTGAGAAGAGTGAAAAAGTGAATTTGGATATATATGAGATACGAAGAGACAGTTTTGGGATCTTAGAATTTGAACTGTGAACAACGGTCAGGATTAAGCCGTTGCATTTAATGCGAGCAACATTTATAACCAACCATAGGTTACTATCGCAGTCTTTTACTGTGTTGCATCTAATAATGATGACATTAGCGTCAAACACTCCCACTTTAATAAAAACAACCTCGTTTTGTCTCTTAGTTCATAAATGAGTCAACTTTCTTCATTTATGACTTAACTCTGCTTCTCTGTGTCTCTAGTCTGTTGATGGAGACTCAGTTGTTTAGCTAACTCAATTCTGATGAACGACTATATAGGTTGTTTTACTCTGCTGATTGAGCAAAACTTTCTAAAATGCAATCCTCCCATCTTTAACTCTGTTGAATGAGTCTTCTGAGTATATTAACATAGCCCAATCTATCCAAGCTCATTCTTAAGTTCTTTAAACCTTGATTCCATAGGGGCTTTGTGAATATATCAGCTAACTGCTTTTTTTCAGTTGATACGTATTCCAATGTAATGTCTTTCTTCAACATGATCTCTTATAAAGTGATATCTGACATCAATGTGCTTTGTTCTTGAGTGCAATACTAGATTCTAAATAATTGCAATAGCACTTGTGTTATCACATATAATTGAAATTTCCTTCTCTTCAATGTCATAATCTCTTAATCTTGTTGCCTCATCCATAAGACTTGGGCACAACAACTACCTGCATTATGCCTCAGCTGTAGATGTAGCTATTGAGTTTTGTTTCTTACTGAACTAAGAAACTAATATATTTCCAGCATAGTCTGAGTATCCAATCAACTCGAATCCACCATCTTGTCAACTAATCTAGATGTACTCTTCATGTCATCTCTTCATCCAACATAGTCTGAGTATCCAATCAACTCGAATCCACCTTTTTTAGGATACCTAAGCCAATTTCTTGGCTACCCTTCAAGTATCTCAGAATTTTCTTAGCTGCAGTCATATGACTTTCTTTGGGAGCAGACTGAAATCTTGCACATATACATACTGTAAAGGTGATGTCTGGTTTGCTGGTAGTTAGGTAGAGCAATGATCCAATGAGTGCTCTATATCTTATATGATCCACTGACTTTCCTTCTGCATCCATATCCTTATTGCTTCCAATCTGGCAACATGTGCAAAGGTTTTATCAAAATCTATACCTTTTTCTTGGCAATACCCTTTGGCTACCAATCTTGCTTTGTTTCTCATAACAGATCATTCCTCATTCATCTTGTTCCTGAATACTGTACCAATAACATTTTGGTGAGTAGGGCTTTGAAACAATTCTCAAAATTTATTCCTTTCAAACTGATTCAGCTCTTCGAGCATAGCTAGAATCCAATTAGTCTCATCCAATGCTTGTGACACATTCTTTGGCTCAATTTGAGAAATGAAACAAATGAACATATCTTAACGTTGAGTTTTGGATCTTGTTCTAACTCTTTCTCTTACATTACCAATGACTAGCTCAGGTGGATGGTCTTTTAGCCACCTCACATTTGGTTGGAGTAAGTCTGCTGGATTGGTTCTTTTTGTAGCTAAGTTTTCTTGAACAACATTTTCATGATCATCATCATTCAGCTGAAAACCTTCCAGCTATCTCTGAGATTCCAGCTATCATCATTCATCCTCATCAGGATCGAGTCTTCTGAGATTTGCTTTAGCATAAGGACTCTTCTGGATAGTTGGTTGATTCGTCTTCTCAACTAACTCATCAATGTCTTCTCCATTCATATTAGATTCATCAAAAACCACATGGATAGACTCTTCTGTTACGATAGTCCTTTTGCTCATCACTCTGAAAGCTTTACTCTTTGCTGAATATCCTAGGAAGATACCTTCATCAGCTTTAGCATCAGAAGCTTTCAAGTTGTCATTGCCATTGTTATGAATAAAGCACTTGCTTCCAATGATGTGACAATATCCCACATTAGGCTTCCTTCCTGTCCAAATTTCATAGGGCGTTTTGGACAGATGCCTGTTTATCATACACCTATTCTGAGTGTAACAAGCAGTATTAATGGCTTCAGTCCAAAATCTCTTAGGCAATGCAGCTTCAGCTAACATGGTCCTTGCAGTTTGTTTGAGGATTCTGTTCCTTCTTTCAGCCACTCCTTTCTGCTGTGGAGTTCTTGCAACTAATAACTCATGAGCAGTACCATTTTTCATGCAATATTGAGTTATAATCCCATTGATAAACTCAGTTCTTCTATCAGATCTTATCTTGATAATAGTTTGACTCTTCTCATTTTGAATTCTCTTCATCAGATGAGGAAGCTTCTGCAAAGTCCCTTTTTTTTCTTACACATAAAAATAGTCAATGTGTATCTTGAGAAATCATCCACCACTACCATGGTGTATTTGTTTCTACTTATGCTAGCTGGCTCAACTGGTCCAAATAGATCCATGTGCAATAAATGCAAGATCCTTGTTGAAGAAGGACTTGGCTTATCCTTGCAAGATGACTTGATTTGCTTTCCTTTCTGGCATACATCACATATACTTTCTTTCTTGTAGACTGAGTCTGGCAATCCTTCAACCAAATGACTCCTTGCAAACTTATTGATGGTCTTGAAGTTTAAATGACTCAACTTCTTGTGCCACAGCCAACTTGATTTAGTTGTGCTCTTTGCCAATAAACATCTGTTTGTTGTAGCAGTGGACCAATCCACTACATACATATTCTTCTTTCTCATCCCAAATAACACTATTTCATCAGTTTCAACATCCTTGATTTGACAAACACCCCTGTTGAATCCAACATTGTAGCCTTTATCATAGAGATGGATGATACTCGTGATTGAAATTGACCTTTCAACATACGCAACATCTGTGATTTCTGGTCTATTCTTCTTGATGGATCCAATGCCTTTGATTTCCCATGGAGCTTCATTTCCTCAAAATATGACTTTGGCTCCCCTTGATTCCTTGAAATTTGATAGATCCTTTTTGTTTCCTGTCATGTGTCTGGAACAAACAGTATCCATGTACCAGGTTCCTTGGCACTCTGCTATTCCCTGAGCCTGCAATCAAGGAAATCAAGTTTTAGGTACCCAAATATATCTGGGTCCTGAGGGGTTAGCACTATAAGGTAATCCAACCAACTTGTAGCCAAATGATCCGACTCTAAGAGGTTGCCACCTATCAGTTGCATAATCATAATGAATCTTATACTTAGTTCCATCCTGAGTGAATTCCTTTCACTGATTCCGTCACACGACAGTGATGAAGGGACTTAACACTACTCTTCTGTCAAGTATCAGATCGCAGCGCCTTTAAGGCTCCTTCAGACGGAGGCGGAATGGAGAAAGGAAAGGGACAAGGGCGGTCTTGCTTGGCGCGAAGGCTGCTGGTTCGGGGGTAGAGTATAGTACTAAAGGTCCCTCGGACTTCCAGTGGTTTTTCTTTTGGGCAGTTGTTCACCGTTGGATCTCGCCAATACAGCCCCCTATAGTTTTCGTTACCGAGATATCTTTTTTTTTCATTGTTCCCAGGGATTTTTTGGGTAATCTGCTCCCATGCTGTGGCTTTTGACTTATTAGTGATTTTGTCCTGCTTTGATAACTCCTTTTTTAGCAAATTGATTTGAGTTTTAGGAACATACAACTACCTCTTTTGTCGGTATGCCTTTGTATGTGTTTGTGCATTTACTTTTCTTGGATAATATGGAAACTTTTGTGCATGATAGACATTGTGCTTGGGTGCATATATATGTTGATTTATTTGCACTAGGAATGACCTATGACGAGTCTGAGGTCTCTGCCACTTGGGCTTGTATCTTATATGACTTGGCTGATATTTCATTTGAGGGTTCCAATCAACATGTGTTGGATAATTTCTACCATTCCCTTCATATGGTTTCTTTTGGTGAAACCTCTGGGGCCTTTGATAGTTCTGCTTAGACTTCACAGAATATTTCCTGTTAGGAGTCTGCTACTTAGACTTCACAGAATAATTACTTATGCGGGTTATATTTTTGTATATTGATCAATTTATTAAAAAATAAGTTTAAAATTAATTCCTTTATTTTGTAAATTAAGATTTTATTGTTAATTTTCATATTTCTGTTCAATTTTATATTTATAACAATATTTCATAGTAAATTAAAAAATGATTTTTTGTAAAAAAATTACTTAAAAATAAGAGAGAATTCATAACACATATTCATAAAATTACAGTAACTTAAAAACATCAAATAACCTAAAATACATTAAATTAAGGGAGAACTTTTAAACTACAATTTTATAACAACAAAAACTCTTTTTTACTCACTCTTTTCCACACTTATCTAACCACACCCCATACCTCAACTACACTTTGACTGATCCAACTCTTGTGACTTAAGTTTTGTTTTCCCCCCTTCTCTCTCCAATTAATAATACCAGGAAGTCATACTACTTAGTATAGTGGGAAGTCTTACTGATCAATATACCATGAATTCATACAAATTGTCATGTGTGAAGTCATATTAATTGTTATACCATGAAGTCAAACCAATTATTATACTAGAAAATCATACTACTTAGTATATGGGAATTATTCTAATTAATAGGGATTGGTTCAAATGAGACCACCTTCCCAAGATGAGACGATGGAGACTTTGTTGACTATTAGATTATTTTAATTAGTGGTTCAGATTTTATCCACTATCTTAGGATGATGGAGGGTTTTCTATTATCATTAAGGGTAGTAGGGTAATTTTTTCTTATTTTCTGTTTTTTTAGAGGATATGTTTGTAATTTTAGTTTTCTGATTAAGGTAAAAAATTCTGGCCATATCCAGCTCCCGCAATTTGAGGTGTCAGTGGTCAAAAATTAGCAGAAAATCGATTAGAATAAAAGAAATCTGTAAAAACGTCCCTCGATGGTCATACAAATTAATCACTGATTTAGAACAAGAATTGGGAGAATGTTAGGAAGACGCTCAGGGAATTCTTGGCTTAGTTTATGATTTTTTATTGAATCATCGTGGTTCTAGTATGAATCTGAGGTTTTAACCGATTCTATAGTCTTAACAAGAGAATTCCTATCAATTTAATACTAAAGAAAGGAAAAAGGCACATTAGAGACGAAAATAACTTTAAAAAAATAGGTAAAGAGAGGATTCAAGAGGCCCGTAAGCATCAACATAAAGACGATTGAGCCAATTTGATATTTTGGTATTATCACCACAAAGAAGAGCTTTCGGATTTTTTCTTTCGTACATTTAGAAAAGATTGAATCAGGGATTAAGAAATTTCAAACTTTCTATTATGTATCCGACTATTATTTTATTTGGGTGTTTTTGCTTGAGGTGTACGAGATGAAAGTCTCATATACGGTTCTAAGAGGGGGATTTTCACCTATCTCAATAAAGTCTATAATTGGTTCGAAGAACGTCTCGAGATTCAAAGCGATTGCGGATGATATAACTAGTAAATATGTTCCTCCCCATGTCAATATATTTTATTGTTTAAGGGGAATTACACTTACTTGTTTTTTAGTACAAGTAGCTACGGGGTTTGCTATGACTTTTTACT
This sequence comes from Rehmannia glutinosa, assembly GCA_016081115.2. Taxonomy (NCBI): domain Eukaryota; kingdom Viridiplantae; phylum Streptophyta; class Magnoliopsida; order Lamiales; family Orobanchaceae; genus Rehmannia; species Rehmannia glutinosa. Next base: position 35,181,091 of record CM071930.1, read on the forward strand.
ATCGTCCGACCGTTACTGAAGCTTTTGCCTCTGTTCAATACATAATGACGGAAGCTAAATTTGGTTGGTTAATCCGATCCGATTCATCGGTGGTCGGCAAGTATGATGGTCGTAATGATGATTCTACATGTTTTTCGTGTGTATCTCACCATGGTCGATTTAAAAACCTCACAAATTGACTTGGGTTACAGGTTTTGGTTATGCCAAGTATTGACCGCATCTTTTGGCGAATCGGTTATTCCTTACCTCGACCAAATTGGTTATTGGGCGTGAAAATTGTAACAGTGTGTACCGACGCTATTCCCTGTAATAGGATCACCTTTGGTAGAATTATTGCGCGGAAGTGCTAGTGTGGGACAATCCACCTTGACTCGTTTTTATAGTTTACACACTTTTGTATTGCCGCTTCTTACTGATGTATTTATGTTAATGCACTTTCCAATGATACGTAAACAAGGTATTTTTGGTCCTTTATGGAGAAGATATATAATAGATATTTGTAATCAATCATTTATCACTTAGAGGAGGAATAATAGGATTTTATTGCTATAAGTATGGATTATTGAAAATAATAAGTCATGGATTTGAATATTTCCCTTCAACCAATCGTCTCAAATAAATAATATTGTGGAGTTGAGGGGAATTTTCTGAAGCAAAGAGAAAGCGGATTATGGGAGTGTGTGACTTGAACTATTGATTGATCTGTGTAGATATATGTCTGCCGCATTGGAATTCACAACCAAATGTGTCTTTGTTCCAACCACCGTGTAATCCCTATACAGAACATATGCTGGTTCGCTTGAAGAGAACCGTTTCTATGATCAGATCTGAATCGTGTTGTACATGAGCAGGCTCCGTAAGATCTAGTATAAGTAAGTGAAATAGATAATGATTCTGTTTTATTTTATCTATTTCACTTACTTAATTTCTTACTTATACTTCAAATTGAATAGTATGGAAATGCATTCATTTCCTCTGCATTGATATTATTGATAATACTATTGGAGTTAAACAAGAGATCTAAAGAAAAAATATAGGCTAGACTAAATTAGTAACAAGAAAACCTTTTGCGTGCGTATCTCCAAAATAGTTGGAGATAAGATAGTAATCGTAAAGTCTGGGACGACCCAGAAAGCACGTCAGAAACCATTACAAGGTCTGGAAACGCGAGAGAACGTAAGAGAACATAGCTGTAGAAAGCAGTAGCAGGAAGGCTGGGCCCCCCTAAATTAAGAGTTTGCGGGAAAGAGACAAGAACGAATTCTATAACATTTTCAATAGTAGCCCTTCTTCCTTCACTTCAACGGCAGCAACAGGGGATATTGCCCAACTAGAATATAGTTGAGAATATCGGAGTCGAAGCTCATATAAAGGGGGTTGTGTTATTCTTTTATTCTCTAAGCCTTTATTCTGCCAGTCTGCCCCTTAGTGAAAGCAGAAAAAACACTCATATTGTTTTACCGAAGTCTGCTTTGCTCTATCTGAGTCTAGTGCCATTCCTTTCCTAAAGAGGGGATTCTTACTAAGAGCTTTTATTCCGCTTCTTTCTATAGCTGATATGTGCATGTATACCACCAGCTGAAAGCAGATATGCGATAGTCTACCTTATTAGTTGCTTATTCTAACTAGTAGCAGCGCATATGCGACAACAAAGCGGATATGCCAGGAAAGAAGGCAGAGTAGCACTAGCGGGAAGGGACATGACAACTGAGAGGGAGAGCAAACAACACAACTGCATCGAGGTCAACAACATCAATTCAAAGGGACTCGCCCCATTGAGGATTTCGACCCTGATCTACGCCATGAATTAATGGAATTGATTTGGGTATAACAGTAGATGGCCACGCCAACCCTAACCTGATCTCTTTGGTAAGCACTCGGAGTTCAAGATGGAACCCTTCTTAAGATTAAGAATATTCTGATCCCTAGGGAAGGTCCGATTTAGCTACATGTCACTGGACGAGCGCTCATACCCATTCACCACCCCAGGAGCCTGGAGGGCAATCAAGCCTTGTTGCTTGGTTCGGGCAATTCTGATTCGAATTACCCTCTCAGCAGAGCGCCTAAGACAGAAACATTATCCTCTAGTCCTTGTTTTGGGTATGGAGCCATGGTATACTTCGCACCCCCATTCTCTTTCTATCGACGAAAATCTTATTTCCTGAACAACCATTCGAACCACTCGGTATAAACAAAGTAAATCCAACAAGAATAAAAGCTATAGCAATATATTTCGTATGTATAGTCTTAGTTCTTTCACTATCAGAATCTGCTTCACAGCATGGTGTTTACCTTAATCTATAGGTTGTCGTGCTATATCCAATAGAAAGGAGGGAAAGCCTAGGTCACCAATCCCAAAGTCTGCCTTAGATTGATCCACATTGGAAGGGCGGGTCAAGTTTTCCAAAATCAATTCCTTGGCTCTGGGAATAGGCTGCTTGAACTGCTGCTTTCATTCTTGCCCCTGCGCAGTAAACAAGCTCTAAAACTAGGGAGGAAGTCGAACTCTCTTTTGCCTGGTTACGATCCAACTGCATGCTATTCAATGAGTTGGCACTCCATGAGTTGGCACTCCATAAAAGAGAGGCATTCTCGAGGCTATCTCGATTAGCAAAATTCAATCACAAACCTCTTTGTAAGAAAGACTGGCTACAAAAGCAAAGAAGAGAGTGATACGATTAGATGCAGAAATATCATTAACAACGATGAACAATATATACAAAGATATTCTAATGGAGAAAATTCTACTATAAAGAGGGAGTTGGCAGAGGTGTAATTAGCATCTGTCTCGCCTGCTAGAATGACTTGGCTATTGAAATCAGCAGCAGATCTTATCAAATCAACAACATGTTGAAGAATCCGTTCTTGGAAGAATTTCTACTATAAGGGAGGAGTTCTCATACCCAGTTAAATGATTAAGGTGTTTTCCCGCCTCAAGGGGAATGCTTGAAATAAGCTCTTCTGTCTCTTGGCGGGTGATGGTTGCGATCATGGAGGAGCTAGAGGTGAACTGGAGCAAGTTTATTTTGATAAGTTATGCCAGAATGTCCAGAACGTCAAGTTGTATGAAGAGAAGTTCGTGAACACCCTGGCCTATGAGCTAGTCCTGGGGTATCTACTGGAGAAGGGTGTTCCCCTTCGTAAAGGGAAGCCCTTCCATGTAAACAAGACTCTGTTTAGGGCGAACCTATCAGCTGCTCAGAAAAAAGCGCATGCTAAGAAGGTAGGCACATCTGAGGGGGAATCAGCTAAGCATGTTCCCAAAGATAGTAGCCCCCGTTATAGTCCCCTATCCTATACCTGTTGTCGTTCCCCTAAAGTAACAAAGAAAATGAGGACAACTATGCCCCGATAGGTAGCTGTTAAGAAGCAAAAAACTCAGGCCACTTTTGGTCCGAGGGATGAAGAGGAAAGCCTGCAGCTGAATCTATTGCAGCAGAGTCAGCCATCCAAGTTGTGGTTGAAGAATCTGATAAGAAGGAGGAAGAAGCCACCTTGGAGAGGCGCTCCAAGAGATGACTTGTTAAGAAGTTTGTTGCAACAGACTCTATTGAAATAGCTGCAGTAGACATAGTTGTTGTTGTTGTTCCCCCAACAGCTGAGGAAGTTGAAGAAGTTGTCGATGACACTACTGCACCTGAAATTGAAAAACCAGTAGCTGAGACAATTGTTGGAGGTGGTGACTCTTTTTTACCCCAAGCTGAGGAGGAACCAGCTGCCCAAGACCCTGTTGCCTCTAAAGAACCAGGATTCCCAGCATATCCTGAGGTTGAGGCCAGGTTGCGTGTATGGTGATTATGTGTAGGTCCCAAGGGGTGATAATGTAAAGTCTAAAAGGGGGAGTTGAATAGACTTTACCAACTTCTTGATTCAGTCCTTTTAAAGTTGAGTATAGTCACAAGCCAGCTGGGTCCTTGGTGGACAACTTAGTTTACTTTCACAGTTGAGTTAGCCACTTAACAGACTCGACTGAGCTGTTGATAAGATAATTCAGCCGATTCAATTAACTCTTTAGAAATTCAGTAGACTTGGTTTTACAGTGGAAAACTTTCACTCTTTGTTTTAAATACATTTTTCAACACTTGTTTTAAGCTTAGTTATTATCAGTTGACATAGGCAAATATAACAAACAACAATAAAGATATGCAAGAAAGTAAAGTGCTGAATGTAAATGACACAGAGCAATTTTTATATAGTTCGAAGATGGGGTAATTCTTCTAATCCACTCTTCTCCAACCTCTGGAGGAATCCACTAATTTAACGGTGACTTTGTTAAAAAATGGTGACAGTCCAAGCTAGGCCTTGATCACACAACTGGCTTTGCTTCTTGGATTCAGCTTCTTCATAAGACAGATCTCCTGCTACTTCAGCTCCTTTAGACTCTTGGATTTGTTCACACAACCCTCTAACAAGTCCATAGCTTTTGTTCGAATCGAACCTCACTACTAGGGATGGAAATGGGACGGGTTTGGCCAAACCCGGGACCTGCCCCGCGAAGAGAATCATGAACCCGCGCCCCGCCCCATCCCACCATTGGACCCGGGACCCGGTGGGTTCAACCCGCCGGACCCGCTACAATGAAAACTCTACTGATGCACATACTCAACTAATCAGGCCCCTCTGTAATTCTGACTTCAATTATTTTTCATTCAATTCTATATTAAATTTTAGTCTTTGTTCTAAATTATAACAAATTCATCAAGAAATTCAAGCTGTAATTAAAGGTGGCGCCTCCACTTTTTTCCAATTATAGACTTATCTCTGAATTTGCAAACATTAATAAGTTGACTCACAAAAAAGCCATCCAACAACCTTTAGATTTCAGAGAACAAAAAAGCCACCCAATGTCTTAAGCACAATCCACATTTTATTTTACAGCCGAAAATTCAAAACAAGGAAAATTATTAACTTAGTCTTCAATTACATATTAATTTGACATCTGAATGCCCAAATCCTAGAGCTATCAATATTAAATTTATAAAGATGGAATTTTTTATTTGTTGCCTAGAAGAATTGAACAGAATCTAGTGAGTTTTTAAGTAATCCTTAGAACTTGACTTAAAAATGAAATAAATGGGACTAAGTTAATTGTATATGGGGCGGGTCCATAAGGACCCGTTACCCACCTCGGACCCGGCGGGTTTTTTTCAAAATGGGTCCAAGACCAGCCCCAGGACCAATTTGACTGGGTTTGGACCCGCCCCGAACGGGGAGGGTTTAATGCGGAGCTGGATTTTGACCCGCCCCATTACCATCCCTACTAACTACATTTCCTTCAACGTTGGATGTGTAGACCCTTTGTTCTTTTAAACAAGTTTTCCTCTTCAACAATTTGAAGTTATCTTTCCTTCACAGAGTGTGTTGATTTGCTTCGACTATTAGGCTTGAGGATAGTATTGAATGCTCGAGAGTATTATGCTCAGATTGCTTGATTTCTCTTTTGTGTCTCAGATTGCATAAGTGTCATCTCTCTTGTATTGCACAACTTTTTTATAATGCTTGTTTGAAAAACATATTCGTTGAAGAGATAGATGTATTTTTCAAACTACACTTTGAGGTAGTTGGCTTGTCTTATCTTGCAGCTTTGATGTAGACTGATCCTTGAATTTAATGCTCTGTAGCCTTTTCTTAAACTCTGCAGGTTTTCAGGGACATCTTATTAGTTCCTTGCTTTTTGCACTCTTTTAGCAAAACAACTTTAAGGATGGCAGTCTGACACATGCCTATTTTCAAAGCAAACATTTGACTTTGCTTGACAACGGATCTCTTCAGTTTTCTAGGATCCTTTTTGCTGCATAACTCCTTAGATAGTCAACTCCACTTCTCTGGGAGTGACTCAGCTGTCAGTCTGCTGACTGAGATAACTTTTCCGCCAATTGACTGATCCTTCACTGCACTTACTCAGCTAACACACAACAGAGTCTTCATTTCGATCTTCAGTCAACTCCTTCAATCTTCAACTTGGCTGTTTTGACTCAACTAATAGAACCCTATCTATTACAAGATGATTTACAGCAGAATTGGGGTGCCAACTTCCTAATCTAAGTTTTACATGGTATCATCAAAATGTATTACATAATTTCCTAACATTATGGAAGTCGAGCAGCAGCAGAACCCAATTCATGAGGCCTGAGATGATCGAAGAAGAAGAAAGCTTTCTTGAATTCCTGGATAATTCATCTGTTGTGTGTGCTCTAGACGAACTCTACTACACCACTATCCTTTATGAAAAGAAGGAAGAGAAAGCCAACGTGCTGGAAAAGGGAAAGACAATTGAGCCAATTAAGACCCACAAGTGCATTTTTGGGGAATCAATTTCGGTGCTCTCTAACTTAGAGACCAGCGGTGACGAAGATGAACCGATCGAGGGAGCTGACGCAGTTGAAGCTGCTCAGTTGAAGAAAGTGATGAAAAAGTCTCATGAGTTGCACAATCAATCAAAGTTAAAGGGTTTTGGAGAATCCTCTCTTGTTATCTCTCCAACCCTTATGATCGAAGAGATGGTGAGGGATCTCGATACAGTCATCTACCCAGCTCACTTAGAGGGACAAGGAACTAGGGAGGATGGCGATGATGCTGAGAGAGAAGTAGTAGGAGGAAACCCAGCAGAGCCACGCCCTTAGGTAGCTATTGAGAAAACTAAGGAATTAGCTGATACTTCAAAAGAAACAGCCAAGTCCCCAGAGACAACTGACCCCGTGGAAAAGCAATCAGCTGGTGCGCCAACTAAAGGGGAAGTTGTTCACACTACAGCCAGGTCAGATGAGGCTACAGGGGAGAAAGAACATGAGAAGTTATGAGGCAAAGAGGAGTTAGCTGACAAAGAAGTTACAAAGGTCCAAATTCCTGTAACTGAGGCCCATGATGGAAGTGGGGTGACCAAGAAAGTTGAGACTGATTGTATTGAAAGTGCAATCCTAGAGGTTGAGACCTCGAAGGATGCCACTGAAGAAGACCCAGCTGTAGCCACGTCTGTAGCAGGGAATGTTGAAGGCCTTGTAGTGGTTGAGACTGTTGCCAAGGTAATTGAAGACCCCATGGCGGTTGAGACTGCCAGGGGAAGTGTATCTATTTCAGATTATTTTCCCAAGTTCACAGATTCCGAGTCCACTGAACGATGGTCATTGAGGCTTTAAATGACTTTGAAGCTGAGTACTTCGATATTGAAGAAGATCTTGACGAATCAGCAGAGTCCAATCAAGAAACTAGGGACTTGGAAGAACGCATGAAATCATCAAGGATGAGATTTGTGCTAGTTGATGGAACACCCCCACTAGCTCAATCTCCTGCCCATGATGCTATTAAGGTAGCTGAGGGAATGATACCTCAAAAGGTTGACATAGTTGTGTTCGCCTTATTTTTAGCTTCACCGCAAGTATACGGTGTAGTTTATAGAATAGGGTTAGCAAGGTCGAATCCACATGAGACTAATAAATTAATGTACCAAGTATTGGAATTGTAATAGTCTTATTTTTATCTAGACGATCGAAATTTAGTGATTTGTTTTGTAAAAGCAAGATAAGAATTTATCATAAAAAGACAGAATAAGAGTTGATTGAAAGATCAAGGAGATGAATGGATTCTTGGGTTATGGTTTTAGTTAATATCCCTTTTTGTCATCAGATTAATCACAAGCAAAGTTATTATTATTCTTCCCTATAAGACAATCACGAAAAGTATTTTACCCTCTCTCTCGAGATGTATGTAAAAACATTGATTGGATTATCTATGCTAGTATCTCTACTCAACAAAAGATATCCAACTCCCAAAAGCACAAAAGATCAAATATCCTCATAAATATTCACAGACTTCTCAATCTTGCAAATATTCATGTCAAGTACTCACAGATCTAGTAATAAAACTCATCTCTTGAATTATGAATCAATACATTAAAGCAAGTTAAACCAATGGCCATTTGATAAAACAAGTAATAAAACAAAGTACTCGAATAAGGTCTGAAAATAATAACTTCAATTGCAATTAAACATCAACAAAAATATCCATTAACCTAATTCCAAACCCGGGAATCACAAGATGTTTAGCCAGACATAGGATGTAAATAATTCATAGACAAATTATTCAAGTTCATATCTAACTAATTGAAAGTAAATGATACTATGGAATGAGCAAACTCAGGGATGTCGATGATCTCTCGATCTATCTTTAATCCTCAAGCGTGCGGTTGCGACCTCGATCAATCTCTCGAATCCTCCGGTAGAAGGTTTCTCTTTTCTCTGCTTTCTAGGACAAAAATCAGTCTGTCCTTGTTTGGGGCCGCCTCATCTCTATTTATACTCCATTTGGGTCAAAACTCGATTAGAACTATCAAACCCTATTTTTCCCGCACAGACACACGGGCCGTGCGCCTCGCGCACGACCTGCCCGTGTGGGGTGCCGTAGGATAATTCATTCGTTGAAGGGACACATGGGTTGTACGCTCCACACATGACTAGCCCATGCGGGGTGCCGTAGGCTGATTCCTCTTTGGCAGTGGTGCACGGGTCGTGCTATGGACGCACGCCCAGCCCGTGCGCACCTGCTGCAGCTGAGTCTTCTTTGTTTCTTTTCGTTTCTCACCCGGTTCGTCTGACTTCTTCTTGATTTAACTCCAAACATCACACATTAGCTCTATTATTGGTGGTCCTTTACCGCAATGCTCCGAATTGTCGCCAAAATACTACAAATATCAATTAATTCCTACAAAACGAGCAAAGCGTAATACCTTTTCCACTTTACAGAAATATAACCCCTTTTTACTCAAGTAAGGCATGCATATCAACTTATTCTAACTACAATTAAGCCCAAAAAACATGCAAAACACATACCAATTAAGCTGGTGTCAATGAAGCTGTTGAGATAGATGAGGACCAGTCAGCTCGTCCACAAAGCGCTTGCCCCGCCAATAAAGCTTGGGTGAAAATGAGGCAAACAGAGATGCGAGCCAGGGTGAAGAGAGAAGTATTCCCGAAGGAGGAGCAGGAACTTCCTCGGAACCTATTGGCATGTTCGAAATGCTTCAGTTAACTTTTGTCAAAGAACTCTCGTATGAAGCTGAGTCTGCGGAGGAAGCCATTCGTTACAACATTCAAGTTGACCCAGCTGATTTACATGTTCCACCGGAGTCAAGGATCGTCCCTTTTGGTCATGATTTTGAGTCACTCCTTCCTAAGGATTCAAGTCCAGATGCAGCAGACTTTCGATGTGCCTTCCGAGCCATGTACAAGGAGATGGAGGCCATGGAGAAAGGTTTTGTTGAGATTAACGATAGGATTGACAATCATGACCCCACAATAACTGGAGATATCAATGGAGCAATGCTAAGAATCAGGGAATGGGCTCATCAAACTAAGGCTCTCCGCAGGGAGCAAGTTGGCTATTTCGCATAACTATTTTCCAAGTTCTTTGATCCGGGAGTCGAACAAGTTACCTTTCAAGAGAGACAACAGACAATATTGATATAATGGAATGAAGCCACTTGGTTGATATGGAGTCACTGAAAATGACTATGAAAAAGAAGATGGCGCATATGCAAGCATCACTTAAGGCTAAAATTCTTTCTATGAAGAATCATATGTATTCACTCACTCATCTCGACCAAAAAAGCAAAGAGACTCCATCACTCACAAGAAGCTTGACTCCTCCCGAAGTCAACATTTTTCTTTCCAGTCTCTCTCAAGGTGATGATGCTAAAAAGGGGGAAGAGAAGTATGAGAAAACCCCTATGAAGATAATTCTGAAATCTAAAGGCAAACACCTCACTCCACTCTCAGCTACCTCAAGACATCTCAGCTGAAGAGAAAGCTGAATTAGCTTTCCAGAAGAACAAAGCGGAAATTAAAAAGCTGGAAAGAAGTCAAGAGGATAGAGTCCAGAAGCTGAAAGCCCAGTTTGGAGGTCCGCCAGCAGGTAAACTCCTAGCTGAAGAAAGAGAAGAAGCTCATTCCCCTCCTGGTACGATGGAAGAAAGATTTAATGAAGAGTTTGCGACTCTTCGGTCAGAAGATTGCTATGAGCGAATGGACTTACCATCTGCATGGGATTTGTACTAGGAAAAAGGGCTAAGAGGTATTGAATCAACCAAAAAACAACCGACTCACGAAAAAAACAAAGAGTCAACAGACTTCAAGGGTAAAGCCCAGTCATACTCCCAGGGAAGAAGGCCCTGCCAGAGGAAGAGGTTAAGGAAGGGATTCCAGGTCTGGTGGGAAAGATAAAAGCTCTCCACCAAGAATACCAATTGGAATCATGTCTATTAATCCTTTGAAGAAGGATGACATATACTGGATGGGCTTCAATGAAGCCAAGAACAGAGAAGTTGCTCGTGTTTCAGATGAGCTTCAGTGAAAATATAAAGAAGATGCTGATAGAATTCAGAGGATGGAGGACGAGAAGCTGAAGAGAGACTGTGAGAGAAGGAAAAGAAAAGAAGAGGAAGAGAACTGAAGAAGATCGCCTCAGGCGAGAATAAGATGAAGAAGGCAGCAGAGACATTAAAAGTTAGCTGCAAGAAAATTTTGTTGTATTTTTACATTTCTTTTTAAATACACAAAAATAATGTAAATGATGAATGATCCATTTAATAAAATGATACATTCTTTCAAATCATTCTATTTTAGCACTTTATATTGTAATTTAAGTTTAGGCATCATCAAAAAGGGGAAAATTGTTAGGAAATTTATTTGTATAGATTTTGATGATGCATAGAAAACTTAGATTAGAAAACTGGGACCCAATTTTCTGTGTGTATTTCAACTTTTAATAGTTAGGAAAATAGCTATCAAGCACCCAAGTTGAAGATGCAGAAGACTGACTGAAGAAGTGCAGAGAAGATTCAACTGTGTCGCAGTTGAGTATCGAAAAAGACCTTCAGTCAAGTAAAGAAAATGTGTCTTTCAGTGGACTTACAGCTGAGTCATCCAAGAATCAAGGAGAAAACTCAAATAAAAGGGGTTAAGCAGCTGAAGGACTTAGAGAAAGCTGAAGAAGTCCATTGCAAAGAAAAGTCAATACTTACCCAAAATAGTAAGGGACAGGCCTGCAACTAATGCTATAAACGAACAAAGATTTCGGCAAACACCTCGTGAACAAGCTCGGTTAGCATTCGTTTATGTTCGTTTATTGAGCTTAATGAACATAAACGATCAAGAAAAATTATTCATTTATGTTCGTGAACTGTTCACAAACATGTTCATTTAGTGTTCGTTTGATGTTTGTTTATTATTCATTTTTTAATTATTAATTATACATTTACTGCTTAATATTCATTACTTTATTATGAAAGATAAGCTTATTTTAGTTTAATATTACAACCTATTTACATTTGCAATCATCATAATGTTCATTTATTTTGAGTTGAGTATTCATGAACTAGGTCTATTTAACGTTTTTATACATATGTTCATATAGTTGTTCATGAATAATTAATGAGCATGTTTGTGAACCGTTCATGAACATGTTTGATTATTAAACAAACAAACAAGAATAATATTTCAAAATAAACGAACGAACACGAACAACTCTCGTTCGTTTGAGCCGGTTCGTTTACAACCCTACTGCTGCAACCTTAAAAGTTGTCTTGCTGAAAGAGTGCAAGTAACTGGAACCAATGGGATATTTGCAGAAACCTAGTACGATTCAGGCACCTGCACAACATTAATGTTAAGATTGAGTCAACATCAAAAGCTGCACAACAAGACAAGCCAACGAACAAGAAGTGAAGTTTGAAAATTATCTATCTCTTCAACAGACATATTTTTAAACTCTCACTATAAAAGGCTGAGGAATTCTATGAGAGAATGACATGAGACACAAGAGATATTTGAGCATTCAAGCAAGCAACTGGAACATTCTCTCTAAGCTAAAGATTCAAATCCTCAGGCCTAAACACTGGAAGTGATTCTAACCAACACAACTCAGTGATGGAAAGAAGAAAACTTCAAATTGTTGAAGAGAAAAATTTGTTTATAAAGAACAATGGGTCTGCACTTTCACATGGTGAAGGACGTGCGATGAGTTCAAGTTAGAGCCTGATTCGAATCCAATGGAAGGTTGTGTGATCAAGTTCGAAAGGGTTTGTAGAAGCTGAAGTAGTGAGGCAGCTGCCTTACGAAGAGCTGAGTCCTAGGAGTGAAGCCATCTGTATGATCAATGCTTACTCGGATTGTATTATCCTTTGTAACTGTTGTTGCATTAGTGGATTTCCTCCAGGAGTTGGAGAAGAGTGGAGTAGAGGAATTATCCCATCTTCGAACCACTATAAAATTACTTGTGTCATTTACTATTCAACATTTTGTTTTCTGCATATTTATTACTACTGATATACATTTGCTCATTCAACTGATAATAACTTTATCTAAAAATAATTGTTGAAAACCATATTCTAAAAAAGGTGTAAGACTTTCGATGTTAAAACCAAGTAAACTGATTTTACCCCCTTGTATTTTCAATTGTATCACTTTATCCCCTTGTACTCTCATTTTTTATCACTTTAAACCCTTATACAATTAAAATATTATTTTATCCTCATATTCCTTTATTAAATGACCCAAATGTCCATACTATTATTTTTAAATTAATTTAATGGCATTTAATTCATATGTTTATTTTTTGGGAAAGTTTATTTGCTATAAAATAAATTTAATATAGTTCCTATTAAATAACTATATTCTAGATTATTTTATGTTAACTAACATATTCATTTTTGTTTCCATGATAAATCTAAAAAATGTGTATTATATTTTAAATAATATTTTGTAATAAAAGTAAACTATTTGTATTAAGTTTTTATCATTAGTGAATTATAATAATATAATTGAAAAAATATAGATAACTGTAAAGACATATTTAATAGAAATTATGTTAAATTTAAGAATATTCATTTTAGTATTGAGAAATTAACCACTAAAAATTACTATTTTTTTCTATTTAACATAGTTCTCATTTCAAATAACTTTCACAATTTAATTAGTTAATAATTAATTAATATTAAATTTATTTAAAATATTTATATTTTATATTTTGTTGCTAATTATTTAACTTTATATATTTCCTGTATAAAATTAATATATAACATGATATTTCTATTAGCTAATGCATTTATACTTTAAATTTCTTATTCATCACAAACTTAAAATTATATAATATATATTAAATGCATTTTTATTAAAGATGTAAAATATTATTAGTAATTTTTTAATTATTTTAAAAGAAATAAGTATAAGTTTATTAATATTAAATACTTTAAAAATAATTTGTTATTTTACTAAAACTAATAGATTAGGATAAAATGGTCATTTAATAAAGGAATATGAGGATAAAATAATATTTTAATTGTATAAGGGGGTAAAGTGATCCAAATTGAGAGTATAAGGGGGTAACGTGATACAATTGAAAGTACAAGGAGGTAAAGTGAGATTCAATGAGAGTATAGGGGGTAAAGTGAGATTTATTTACCCTTTATAAAATGTAACTTCACTCAGCTGAGTTACTCTATCAATATCCCACTCGAGTCTGTTGAGTGGTTTGTTGGGAAATTAATTTTTAGATTTTGATGAATGCCATGTAAAACATAGAATAGAAAGTTGACACCCCATTTTTGTTGTAAATTGCATTGTAATAGATAAAATTTTTTGGAGCCGAGTTAAGTCGGTATGCAAAGATATGCAAGAAGTCAACTAGAGACTAGAAGGAAGACTCATTGTGAGGCGGGCACTTGAGTGTAGCAAAGAAGAGAAGATAGAACTCGATCGGTGGTGCAAAATTAGATGCAATGAGTGAAGTGTCGACCAAGTCAACTCAAGACAAACCAAGTCTCAAGTTGAAGTGACAGATGAGTCATCCAATGATTGGAAGCTGACTCGAAGTCACCTGGGGAAGTCAAGGAAATGCAGTCAAGAGAATTACTTAAACAAGTAATACTTCCATACTACCTTTCTTGAAGTGCTCAGTCCCAGAAGCGTGCAAAAAGAATAAAACAATAGGAAGATCGCACTGTGTCGAACTCGAAAAGTTGAATACTCAATCATACGAGGAAATGTCAATTTCAAGGACTGCAACAAGACAAGCCAACGACCACAAGTGTCTTCTGAAAATAAGCATATCTCTTCAACGGGCAAATTTTTCAAAAGAACACTATAAAAGGCTGAGGAATCTATTTGAGAGAGCGTTGGTTACCTTGACAATCAGAAAACAAACACGAACAAGAAAAGCAATATCTGTAACCAAAAATATTCTCAAATCATTCAAGTTCAATCCTCAAGCCTACACTACGAAGGAAATCAATCCAACACTTACATGTGAAGGAAAGACAACTTCAATCAGTTGAAGAGGAAACATTTGAAGAATCAAGTCAGCTGTGTGATCAAGACTTCCATCTGGACTTTTAACCACTTTGTATATTGATCAATACTTAGTGGATTCCTCCAGGAGTTGAAGAAGAGAGGAGTAGAAGAATTACCCCATCTTCAAACCTCTATAAAAACTTATTGTGTCATTTACATTTCAGCACTTTAATTTCTGCACATTACTTTAATATCTGCTGATAAATTTGCTATCCAATTGATAATCAACAAAGTTCTAAAACCAAGCATTAAAACATATTTAACCAAAATTCAAGGGTGTTAAGTCTTCCGCTAAAAACATATCACAGTCGAGTTAAGTCTTTAGTCAAAATAGCCAAGATATGCAAGATATGCAAGAAGTCAACGAGATTAGAAGGAAGACTCATTGTGTGAGGCACTGAGTGTAGCAAAGAAGAGAGGACATGAACTCGATCAAGGTGCAACGAGATGCAACAGTGAAGTGTCGGTCAAGTCAACTCAAGACAAAGTCTCAAGTTGAAGTGACAAATGAGTCATCCAATGATTGGAAGTCGACTCAAGTCACCTAGGAAGTCAAGGAAATGCATTCAAGTCGAGATAATCGAAAGAGATCCGTTGCCGTAAGTCAAGAGAATTACTTAAACAAGTAATACTTCCATACTACATTTCTTGAAGTGCTCAAATCCGAAGCGTGCAAAAGGAATAAACCAATAGGAACATCGCACTGTGTCGAACTCGAAAAGTCAATACTCATTCATACGAGGAAATGTCAATTTCAAGGATCGCAACAAGACAAGCCAACGACCACAAGTGTCTTCTAAAAATAAGCATATCTCTTCAACGGGCAAATTTTTCAAAAGAACACTATAAAAGGCTGATGAATCTATTTGAGAGAGCGTTGGTTACCTTGACAATCAGAAAACAAACACGAACAAGAAAGCAATATCTGTAACCAAAAATATTCTCAAATCATTCAAGTTCAATCCTCAAGCCTACACTATGAAGGAAATCAATCCAACACTTACATGTGAAGGAAAGACAACTTCAATCAGTTGAAGAGGAAACATTTGAAGAATCAAGGGGTCTACACTCCACGGAGGATTGTAGAAAGGTTCAAACACGAACCAGTCTCAAGTTTTTGGAGGGCTTCGTGATCAAATCCAAGAAGCTTGAGCAAGTGGGTCAGTAGTAGCAAAGGCAAACGCCTGTGAAGAAGCCGAGTAGTACGAGAAGCCAATCAGTGCGACCAAGTCATCTCCGCATCGAGTCCCAAAGGATCAAGTCACCGTGTGTGATCAAGACTTGCATCTGGACTATTAACCACTTTGTATATTGATCAATACTTAGTGGATTCCTCCAGAGTTGGAGAAGAGAGGAGAGAAGAATTACCCCATCTTCGAACCTCTATAAAAACTTATTGTGTCATTTACATTTCAACACTTTAATTTCTCGCACATTTCTTTAATATCTCACGATAAATTTGCTATCCAATTGATAATCAACAAAGTGCTAAAACCAAGCATTAAAACATATTTAACCAAAATTCAAGGGTGTTAAGTCTTCCAATAAAAACATATCACATTCGAAAGTTAAGTCTTTAGTCAAAACAATGAGTTAAGTCACTATGCCAAGATATGCAAGAAGTCAACCGAGATTAGAAGGAAGACTCATGTGAGGCACCGAGTGTAGCAAAGAAGAGAAGACATGAACTCGATCAAGGTGCAAATGAGATGCAATGAGTGAAGTGTCGGTCAAGTCAACTCAAGACATCCAAGTCTTAAGTTGAAGTGACAGATGAGTCATCCAATGATTGGAAGTCGACTCAAGTCACCTGGGAAGTCAAGGAAATGCATTCAAGTCGAGATAATCGAAAGAGATCCGTTGCACGTAAGTCAAGAGAATTACTTAAACAAGTAATACTTCCATACTACCTTTCTTGAAGTGCTCGGTCCCGAAAGCGTGCAAAAGGAATAAACCAATAGGAAGCACTTTGCACTGTGTCGAACTCAAAAGTCAATACTCATTCATACGAGGAAATGTCAATTTCAAGGATCGCAACAAGACAAGCCAACGACGACCACAAGTTCTTGAAAATAAGCCTATCTCTTCAACGGGCAAATTTTTCAAAAGAACACTATAAAAGGCCGAGAATCTATTTGAGAGAGCGTTGGTTACCTTGACAATCGAAAAACAAACACGAACAAGAAAAGCAATATCTAAACCAAAAATATTCTCAAATCATTCAAGTTCAATCCTTAAGCCTACACTACAAAGGAAATCAATCCAACACTTACATGTGAAGGAAAGACAACTTCAATCATTGAAGAGGAAACATTTGAAGAATCAAGGGGTCTACACTCCACGGAGGATTGTAGAAAGGTTCAAAGACGAACCAGTCTCAAGTTTTTGGAGGGCTTCGTGATCAAATCCAAGAAGCATGAGCAAGTGGGATGTAGTAGCAAAGCGCACGCCTGTGAAGAAGCCGAGTCGTATGAGAAGCCACCATGTGACCAAGGCATCTCCGATCGAGTCCCAAAGGATCAAGTCACCGTGTGATCAAGACTTCCATCTCGGATTGTTAACCACTTTGTATATTGATCAATACTTAGTGGATTCCTCCAGAGTTGGAGAAGAAAGGAGTAGAAGAATTACCCCATCTTGAACCTCTATAAAAACTTATTGTGTCATTTACATTTCAAAGACTTTAATTTCTCGCACATTACTTTAATATCTCACGATAAATTTGCTATCCAATTGATAATCAACAAAGTGCTAAAACCAAGAAAGAACCTATTTAACCAAAATTCAAGGGTGTTAAGTCTTCCAATAAAACATATCACAATCGAGTTAAGTCTTTAGTCAAAATAGTGAGTTATTCTATCAACAAATCGAGTCCAAGTCATTGAGTGACTAACTCTACGATTAACTAACTTAGCTTTCCACCAAGGACTCAAATTTGAAGTATTAACTCAACGTTTTAAAAGGACTAAATCGAAAAGTTGGTAAGGTTTATTCAACCCCTTCTAAACCTTACACTCACACCCTTGGGACCTACAAATGGTATCGAGTGGTTGGTTCATTGAGCCTTCCGCACCGGTTACGAACTAGATCTCCAAATTTTTCAAAGCTTGCTTTAGCACTTGATCTTTCAAAACTCTTTTATTCAAAGAAAGTTATTATCATGGAAGCAAATCTGACACGCATCCCTATGTTCACAATTGAGGAATTTGATGATTGGAAAATTTTTATGCAGGCTCATCTATCAGCATTACACGATGAAATGTGGATAGTAATAGAAGATGGACCACTGCAAATCTTAAAAGTGAACACAAACAAGGAGAGTCATTGCACCAAGGAGAAGAGGATGTCTTTGCTCCCGCACAAATGATGGTTGAAAAACCAAGAGCTGAATGGACAAATGATAACAGGAAAAGATATAACTTGGACAATGTGGCTAAGGACATTCTTTACAAAACTTTGGACAAAGCCATGTTCAACAAAGTCAAATCATGCAAAAGGGCAAAAGAAATCTGGGACAAGCTAACCTTGATTTGTGAAGGCTCAGAGCAAATCAAGGAAAATAAACTATCTGTTGTTGTACAAAAATTTGAAAACTTTAAGATGCTTGCAGGAGAAACCTTGGATCAGCTGGATGCTCGGTTCACAGAAATTACCAATGAACTATCTGCACTTGGAAAAGAATATACACAGAAGAAAATGTGCATGAAGATTCTAAGAAGTCTCCCACTTGAGTGGGATATGAAAGTCATGGCCATGAGACACTCCATGGACCTATCAAAGACATCCAATCATGAGCTATTCTCAGATCTCAAAGCCTACGAATTTGAGCTGAGAAGAAAAGACCAAGAGGAGACAACTGTGCCCAAAACAACTGCTTTAATAGTTAAGGATGGTAAAAGAGTTGAGGTCAAAGAAGTCATTGACCAAGAGGAGATAGCCCTGATGGTTAAAAGGTTTAATAAGTTCTTCAACAAGAATTACAAGAGAGGCAAAGGTGAATCCTCCAGAAGACACTCAGCTCCCTCCAAGTCAAGGGAAGATAGGCCAACCAAGAGAGCAGAGTATCAAAAGGCTGAGTATCAAAGAGCTGACAACCCAAGAATGGAAAGAACTGATCAAAAAGTTGAAAATCTATGCTTTGAACCGCAGTAAACCCGGCACTATGCCATTGATTGCCCATATCCTCGTAGTCAACAAATACAGAATGAAGAGGAAAGAAAAGTCTTCAGAGAAATAAGACAAGAAAAGAGAAAGGCAATGTTGGCTGCAGAGATCACGAGACAAATGCTCAAAAGACGCAGCAGACTCGGAGAGTAGTGAAGCGGACTACTCAAGTGACTCAAGAAGAAGCCTTGATTTGTCTAATGGCCAAAGAACAAAACCAACCTCGACCAAGAAGATGAGGTACACTCTAACTCATCACACTCGATACTAGTGAGAGTGATTGTGACACACATACTTCATCACCCACTCGATCTTTATGATTCATTAGGCAAAATGATGAAAGACTTTGAACACATTAAATCCTCACACACACTACTAAATGAGGAAAACAACCTACTAAAAGCCAAAACTCACAGCTGACTAAGGAGCTGAGTACTCTAAGTCACATAGCTGATGAGAATAAAAGTTTAAAGGCTGAAAATGCTAAGTTAATAGCAGAGATAGCTGCTATATAAAAGAGGGAGAATGACCTCAAAAATGTGATTGCCTCATTCACTAAGGCATCTAAATCCTTGGATGATCTCATTATGAGTCAACGAGAATGTGGAGATAAGACAAGCTTAGGATTTAATTCCTCCGTGCTATGTCAAGCTCCAAAAGTGATTTTGGAAAAAGGATCTTCAAGTAATGAAGCATCTCAAAATCCAAAACTCCAAATGGTGCACACACATTTATTCCAAAGCACAATCACAAGCAAACTGGCCTTGGTTATAAAGGAAAAGGAAAACAAATATTGAGTGTCTTTGAGAGAGGACAAATGAGAAGAAATCCACCCGAGTTCCTCAAAGAAACTCCAAACATGAAGTACTCAGAAAGAAGAAACAGAGCTACCAAAAGCCCTTAAAATTCTACAAAAGGAATACATATGATGGGAATGGTAGAAATTATCCAAGTCAAGCCGATTGGAATAATGTGAACTATCAACAAAGATCTATGGAATATATGCCTAAATGGCAAAGGCCTAAGACTCAGCAAAGGCCATTCCAAAGGCAAAAGAGCTATCATCAACACACATATGCACTCAGGCACTATACTCAAAGATATCACAACTACCCAAACAAAGCAATTGCTAAAACACATACACAGCATACAGACAAAAGAGATAGCTGTATGAACCTAAAATCCCCAAGCAATTTGCTAAAATTAATTATGATTACGGAGACGATAGATGGCAACCTCTTAGAGTCAAATCATTTGGCTATAGGTTGGTTGGATCATCTTACAATACTAACCCCTCAGACCCGCACAAATATGGGTACCTAAAACCTAATTTCCTTGATTGCGAGTTCAAGGAGCAAACAGTGCCAAGGAACCTGGTACATGGATAGTGGTCGCATTCCGGACACATGACAAGAAACAAGAAAAATCACAAAATTCAAGGAGGTTAGAGGTGCAAAAGTCATATTTGGAGGAAATGAAGCTCCAGGAGAAATAAAAGGCATTGGATCCATCAAGAAAAATGGATTAGAAATTACGATGTTGCATACGTTGAAGGCTTCAATTTCAACTTACTAAGCATAAGTCAACTCGACAAGGGCTATAATGTTGGATTCAATATGGGAGTGTGCCAAATCAAGAACACCAATCTAATGAAGTAGTGCTACAAGGATGCGCATAAAAAGAACATGTATGTGGTAGATTGGTCAATCGCAACACCAAGCACTTGTCTCATAGCAAAAAGCACGGCCAATCAAGTTAGCGTGCAAAGGTAAAGAAGCCGAGTCACCCGAACTTCAAAACAATTAACAAGCTTGCAAGAGCAATCTCGTGGAAGGACTTCCGGACTCGATACTGAAGGAAAGTGTATGTAATGCATGCCGATGGGAAAGCAAATCAAATCATCATTCAAAGAAAAGACATGTCCATCTTCAACAAGAATATTGCACCTGCTGCATATGGATCTATTTGGTCCATTGAACCAAACCAAAGATAAGTGGGAAGAAATATACCTTGGTGGTAGTAGACCACTACTCAATATACACATGGACAATATTCATGTGTAAGAAGAAAGAAACTCTGCAAAACTACCTCACCGATGAAGAGAATCCAAAATGAGAAGAGTCAAACCATTATCAAAATAAGATCCGATGAGGAACCGAGTTTGTCAATGGTATAATAACTCAATATTGTATTGAAAATGGTATTGGTCATGAATTATCACCGCAAGACTCCACAAAAAATGGAGTTGCGAAAGAAGGAATAAACTCTCAAAGAAGCAAAGAAGGACCATGTTAGTCAAGGGTCGCTAAAAGATTTTGGGTCAAGCAATAAACACAAAGATGATATACTCAAAATAGATGCATGATAAAATGACATGACTAACAAAGACTCCCTATGAGATTTGGACAGGAGAAAGCCAAATGTTGCATATTTTAGAATATTTGGATGCAAATGCTTCATCCATAACAATGGCAAGGTGATGCTAAAGTCGATGAAGGTATCTTTTAGGGATACTCAAATTTAAAGCAAAGACTACAGCGTGCTCAACAAAAGGACAATGATTACTGAAGAATCCATTCATGTGGTGTTTAATGAACCCAATGTAAATAAAGAAGACATTGAAGAGTCAGCTGATAAGCTGAATCAACCAACCATGCAGAAGAGTCCCTATGTTGAAGTCGAAGCCGGAATTAAAAACCCGTAAGAAGATGAGATAGCCGAGTCTCAAAGACAAAATGGAAAATCTGCAGCTAAGTGATGATGAGAGAGCTGATCAAAATAACACAGATGCAAGACGGCTGAATCCAGCTAACTTACTCCAACCTGATGTAAGATGGCTGAGAGACCATCCACCAGAACTAATCATTGGAGATGTAAGAGAAGGTGTAAAAACTAGATCCAAACCCTACAAGAAGCTATGTTCACTTGTTTCATCTCACAAATAGAGCTAAAAGATGTGTCACAAGCTTTGGATGACACACATTGGATTCAAGTCATGCAAGAAGAGCTGAATCAGTTTGAAAGAAACAAAGTGTGGGAATTGGTTCAAAGACCTACCCATCAAAATGTTATTGGCACTAAATGGGTGTTCAGAAACAAGATGAATGAGGAAGGTTCTGTGGTAAGAAACAAAGCAAGATTGGTAGCCAAAGGGTATTGCCAAGAAGAAGGAATAGATTTTGATGAAACTTTTGCTCCTGTGGCAAGATTGGAAGCCATAAGGATGTTTCTTGCCTATGCAGCTCACAAGAACTTCACTGTATATCAAATGGATGTGAAGAGCGCATTTCTCAACGGTTTATTGGAGGAAGAAGTATATGTTGAACAACCTCCAGGATTTGAGCAGAAGACTCTTGGAGATAAAGTATATAAACTCAAGAAAGCTTTATATGGATTGAAACAGGCACCCAGAGCATGGTATGATACATTATCACAATTCCTGACTGAGAACGGATTCACAAAAGGCAAAGTGGATAGAACACTCTTCAGAATTCAAGATGGAAAGAGTATACTGCTTGTTCAAATATATGTGGATGACATCATCTTTGGATCCACAAACAAAGAGTCAGTGATAAATTCTCAAATCTTATGCAAAGCAAATTTGAAATGAGCATGATGGGAGAGCCGACATTCTTCCTTGACTCCAAGTAAAACAAATTTGAAGGATGGAACCTTCATAAGTCGACAAAATACACTAGAGATTTAATGAAGAAATTTGGTATGGAAGAGAAGTCTTCTCAGAAAATACCAATGAATACATCAATCAAAATGGATATGGATGCAGATGGCAAGCCGTGGATCAAACAAGATACAGAGCACTTATCGGATCACTGCTTCATCTTACAAAGCGGGCCGGACATCACCTTTGTTGTAGGTGTATGTGCAAGATTTCAATCTGCTCCCAAAAGAAAGCCACATGATCGCAAAAATGCAGAGAATCTTGAGATATTTGAAAAGAAGCCAAGAAATTGGCCTATGGTATCCAAAGGAAGGTGGATTCAAGCTAATTGGTTACTCGACTTTGACTATCTTTGGATGTAGAGTTGATGAAAAAAGTACCTCGGTACATGTCAAATGCTTGAAATAGGCTAATTTCCTGGTTCAAAGAAGAAAAAATTCAATAGCTACCTCCACACAACAAGCAGAATACATAGTCATGGGCAAATTATTTGTGCTAAGTCTTATGGATGAGACAAAGAAATGAGAGATTATGAAGTTGAAGAAAAGGAAATTCCAATTATGTGTGATAACACAAGTGCAATTGCAATCACTCAAAATCATGTGTTGCACTCAAGAACAAAGCACATTGATGTCGATATCACTTCATAAGAGATCATGTTGAAAAGAAGGACATCACCTTGGAATATATCTCAACTAATAAGCGAGTTATTGACATATTCACAAAACCATTATGTGAATCAAGATTTGAAGAACTCAAGCATGAATTAGGGTTAATTGAGTTGAGTTGACACTCAGAAGAGTCAAAGAAAAGAGATGGAACATGAAAAGATGAAAAATGACTGAACTCTTGAATCAAATAAGTGAATCACCGGATCGGAGAATCACCGTGGTCAAGTTAATCGACAAATTGAGTACCTATGTGCAAAGAGAGAATAGTTAAATCGGCTAAGGAATAAGTTGAGTCATTTATGAGCAAAGTGACAAAAACGCAATGTTTTTACTAAGCGGGAATGTTTTTAAGAATAACGCCAAAGATAATTATGACGTGTACAAAAAAAGCGCACACAAAGCTTATGATTGGATATAAATGCTCTCGCATTAAATGCGAGAAATTAAATGTTAATCAGCGTGCAAAATCTAAGCCGTTGATCTTGATCAAATTTCAAAAATCACCCGCACGTCCTTTCATAACCCATACATATATCATTTCTTCCAATTTTCTCTCACTTTACCAAAACTGCTCATCATCTCTCTCAAAAGCAAAGAAAGAAACTTTCTCTCAAAACCCTACAAATCCTCAAGTTCATTTTCAAAGTTTCGCTCGGTAAAACATCGAAAATGGCATCTACTCATGATTTTGTCAAGTTGGGAAAGCAAATCCACATTGGGTCTACTGTGGATTTCGACGGCATGATCAAACAGGGGTCTGACGACACCTTCGTGAAGAAGATAGCAGAGAAGCTGGAAAAGTCAGGACTGAAATCGTTTTTGACGATGGAGTTTCCGTTGACCTCGTGGAAGAGGTCGCACAATTCTACGTGAACGCCGGTTCATGATGAGGGCATCAAGTCCTCTCGCTTCACGGAAAAGAGTTCACCATCACCGCCAAGGATCCGCGCAACACGCTTTGTTGTTGCCGGAAGAAGGAGTGCCGGAGATTTATGAAGTGATGTTAACCTGGCCCGCTTGGAAGGAAGTAGCCAAGCCCGATCGTGTCTTTGCGAAAGTTGTCTACATAGCCGAGAAGAAGTCATTGAAGGAAAGACTACCACAAGTCCGGATATTGTTGTCAAGTGTGTGGACATCAAATTTGGAAGCTTTAATCACTATCCAAAACCAAACCGATCGTGATGGCCGCGATCATAGAAGAAAAGAAGGTGAACTGGCCGAGTTTGTATACAAAAAGCAGACTTTGCCGAATATTGAAATAAATCCTTCAAGGAGAATGGCACGTTTGGAGGATCCGGGGTACGGCCTGGTGATTGGCCGATGATGGAAGTAAAAGGAGTCCTCTTTGACATGGAAAGGCGTTCCATTTTAACAAGAAGATGTTCCGGTCTAATCTCTCCGGCTAAGCAGAAGAGCTTATGCCAAGAGAGCCGACACGAGTGAGGGGGAATCACCGCCCCGAAGAAACAAATTGTCTCCTCCTCTCCCTGTAAGAAGGCCGCCCTGCGCACTTAAAGAAGATTGATGCCCCCGCAAAAAAAAAAAAACAAAAGATGCCCCCCCCATGGCCGAGTCACCCGCCCCGCAGCCGTGTCTCCCGCCTTTGCAGCCGATGGAGAAGGAACCGTTAATCCCTTCTCCAAAGGATTAAAAAGAAGAGGACTATCACAACAAGGAAGGCAAATGCCTTAAGACAATCACGAAGGCATTTACCTTCGACGAACCAAAGGAAGTAGAACCGATATTCCTCTCGTGAAAACCAAAAGAAGAAGAAAAATCTTCAAGCGCTCCGAGCTTGAGAAATCAAGCCGAGTCTCGCTGGAGAAGTAGAGTCTCCAGAGATTATAGATGAAATGAACCCAAGTCTGCTGCCGATCAAGAGAGGCAAATTGAAGACACAAACAGTAGTCGAATGTAAATGAGACACAAGAAGAATCGAGAAAGCAAACTCTCCTGTTGGACAGGGTTGTATCCCCTCCCGCAATGCACGCTACGAGGTGTGGAGCACCAAAGTTTGCTACCTTCAATCCCCGAGAACGAGGGACAAAGCAGGAGAAAATGATAAAGATGATGTTGATGTAATGATCCTATCCCCACCATATACGTACATCCAAAATCGCCTCATGCGAGAATAGAGGAAGTGGAAGTTGAGTCGATCCAGGAACAGCCTTCCAAAGACCGGAATTTGTTGAAGAAGAAGACGAATCAAGTTGAACTTTCTCGATTGACCAATGTGGTCCAAGCACTCGATAAAGAAAATCGCACGATATCTTGTAGATCTTCAAAGACAAGGAGAAGCGAGATCGGCGAGGAAGCCGAGGCTCGTGAAAAGGCCAAGATTTGTCCCTTTACCGAACCATCGATCATACACATCCTCATCTTGACATCCTCTCTCGGGAGTGATGAGGATCTGATCCTCCATCGCTACGTAAGAATTGCGACGCAAAGCAAGCCACGGGAATCCAGAACCCGCATGAGCAACGGTTATTGGAAGGACCAGGGAGTCTTCCACATCACAAACCGAGATCGATCCGATGGGAGTGGTGCAAATATTGCCCGCGCTTGTTGCTTTGCCACCACTTCTCCACTCACTCGAAAGAAGGTGTTAAGGAACTCGGCGATGAAACTGGGATTGTGGGGACCCCCGTCCGAGCCTACCCCTAATGAAGGTGTCTTACCACCCGCCCCAACAACGACTACTCAAAGGGAACAACCGGAGTCCGGAGACGAGTGACCCCATTCCAAGTCACTCACCTAGTGTGCCACCGAGGGGAAACTCCCTCCACTACAACAAGGCGGAGGATGTGCAAAATGACTCCACAACGAATCTTGGAGGCGAAGTAGAGAAGGAACAACAAATAAATACACAAAGAAGTTGTCACGACGATGCTCGGCATTAAGATCGCCTCACCAAGTGCCAACCGCTCCGCAGCCAATGACGCTGCTGTGCAAAAACCGAGGCACAAGAAGGAATCGCCCGGGAGTTAACACTGGGCAATGAAAGTGCAATCCACGGAGTTGAGACTCCGAGTGGATGCCACCTCGAAAGACCCCAAGACATACACACTGCCGCCTGGGGGACCGTCCAGCCTCGCCGCAGCTTGAGATGCAGGAGGTAGTGAAGGCCAACGGAGGTTGAGACTTCCCGGGTAAAGAGACCGACGCACGTAACATCCCTCCTACTATCATTGATCCATCCGAAAAGGAGATAAGTGCTCTTCACGATTCCCAAGAAAATCCCGATGTAACCTTTGTGGGATCCGGGTGAAGACGGTTTCCGAGTCATCCCCTATTGCTAATCCTAAAGACTCACCGAGGATGTTCTCCCAAGCACGAGTAAGTCCGACCTTAAGCTACTCGCCAAACCTTTAATTTTGATGATGAGCCACCTTTGGAAATCTCATCATCGTCCGATAAAGCTTCGATATGGTCGAGGACCACCAACTCATGTGGAAAAACCAAATAAGACCGACGATCTTTGTTAAGATAGCCGAGGCTCGGCAAGCCAGTCAATCAACTTCACAATGACCACAAATGAAACAGAGTCAATCGCGCAGCTCCCAAGCCGCAGAGGATCGACTCCACCAGAACTTCACAAGCACAAGTTGTCATTCAAATAGATTCCCGTTGCTCGTGATGATTCGTTTGAAGAATCATTTCCTTCTCTCTGGAAGTACCGACCTTCCCCGAAGAATCACCGAGATCAAGAACGCTTTCCATAAACTCCGATCCCGTTATTCCAACAGACACCATCATCCCAACAGATTTTGACTTTTGACATCAAGTGGCCGCCACCGAGATGTATGACAAATTGAGGAGGTTCGAGAAGTTTTCAAGGCCATATTTGCAGAGATAGAGAAGATGGAGAGGCACCAGCCTCACCGACATGAGGCCGATAAACGAGACGCAAATCTTACCCGACCTGCGAGGAATAATTGTCGATCCGGAATGGTGGCAACAACAAAGAAACTATGCGCGTAGAACAAGCTCGATATTTCAGGACATTGTTCAATAAATTGCTAGTCTGGCGGGTTGAGAATGTTGATACGAAGACAAGAATGCAAGAGAACATCGAACGACTGCATGAATCTCACCACACAGAGATGCAGCTGCTGCGTGAATACAATAAGAAAGAGCTCCTGCGCGTAGAGGGGAACATGGATCGGAAGTTTAGCCTCCTCATGGCTGAAATGAAGCTGGTGACAGCTGAATCCAACGCCACCCGCTCCGAATTCCGTGCAGCATACTCCGCAGCAGATTTGAAGCATAACTCAGCTATCAGTTGCTTAGACTTCATGATTGCTAGCTTGTTTCCAAGGGTTCCTCTCTCCTTTGATGATGCCAAAAAGGGGGAAGAGGAACACCTAAAGGCGTTGAAAGGATCTGAAGCTGAAAAGGAGGGGACGCAGCTGTGAAGGGAAAGACATCTGAGGAACAGAGAAGAGAGAAGAAAGGAAAATCTGTTGAGGGGGAAGGTTCGAAAGATATAATCTTGATGATTGCTAAAACCCCCCAACAAGGTCTTGTCATAGCTGATATCATCAGCAAACTCCCTGTGACTTTGCCGCTCCAACATCCTGCAGTACCCATGGCTGAAAAGAGAAAGATAGTTGAAACAGGGATGAAGGAGGTGGAAGGAAAGATGGATGCCCGAGTTATGGATATTCTGAAACAACATGGAGGCATTCCAATGACAGAGACACCTATGCCATTTCGCACGCGTCGAACCGAGCCAAGATCTGCTGATGAATTCAAGACGCTCGTATCCGAGGGATACTTCGCAAATATGTCCATGGCTCAAGCCTGGGATTTGTATTGGGAAAAAGAGCTCAAGTTATGTGAAGAAACGACAGTGCAAGACAGACCATCGGCAAATACTCTCTCGGTCACTCTGTCACTCACCGGGAAAAAGAAGGCCCCAAAGACAATACACACCCAGAGGAAGAGGAAGAAAACAATGGTGGAGGAAGAGGTTTGCCTGACCTCCGCCCAAAAACATTGAGTACATAGATCCGTGGCAAGAAAGGAGGGATCTATTGGGTCGGATTCGACGAAGTAGCCAACCCGCAAGTGGCTAAAAACAATGTTGAGTATGTGAAAAGGATTGAAGAAGAAAATAGAAGACAAACTCACCGTGGGAGGAAAGACAAGAAAGAAAAAGAAGAGATGAAGCCGCTGAGAAAGGCTTATGAGAAAAAGAAGGAGGTCAAGATGAGAAGAAAGAGAAAAAGGTCGAAGATGACAGAGTCAAGAAGCGGAAAAGCGAGGCAAGAAGGAGGCAAGGAGATGAAGTCACCCCTTCATGTATTTTACTATATAAATACATCTTTATGTAAGTCTTCCAGACATCGAATAAAATTGTATAATATCTATACTTGCGTAGATATAGAACAAAGATGGTTACCTCAAGTTCTCATTTAAGCTCGATACACTCAGAAATAGTCGTAAAAGAACAAGAATGTTATGATCAATAAAAGATTGATTCTACGCATACATTCTCGTGATTCTACATTGTCACGTGACGTATCTTTCTTTGCTGCTCAATTATTGAATGAATGTTTTAAGTTTTGGCATCATCAAAAAGGGGGAAATTGTTGGGAAATTAATTTTTAGATTTTGATGAATGCCATGTAAAACTTAGAATAGAAAGTTGGCACCCCATTTTTTTTTGTAAATTGCATTGTAATAGATAAGGCCGGTGGAGCCGAGTTAAGTCACTATGCCAAGATATGCAAGAAGTCAACCGAGACTAGAAGGAAGACTCACCGTGAGGCAAAGAGTGTAGCAAAGAAGAGAAGACAGAACTCGATCAAGGTGCAAACAGATGCACTGAGTGAAGTGTCGATCAAGTCAACTCAAGACAACCAAGTCTCAAGTTGAAGTGACAGATGAGTCATCCATGATTGGAAGTCGACTCAAGTCACCTGGGAAGTCAAGGAAATGCAATCAAGTCGAGATAATCGAAAGAGATCCGTTGCACGTAAGTCAAGAGAATTACTTAAACAAGTAATACTTCCATACTACCTTTCTTGAAGTGCTCACCCCAAAAAGCGTGCAAAAGGAATAAACCAATAGGAAGCACTGCACCCGTGTCGAACTCGAAAAGTCAATACTCATTCATACGAGGAAATGTCAATTTCAAGGATCGCAACAAGACAAGCCAACGACCACAAGTGTCTTCCTCAAAAATAAGCCTATCTCTTCAACGGGCAAATTTTTCAAAAGAACACTATAAAAGGCCGAGGAATCTATTTAAGAGAGCGTTGGTTACCTTGACAATCAGAAAACAAACACGAACAAGAAAAGCAATATCTCAGAACCAAAAATATTCTCAAATCATTCAAGTTCAATCCTCAAGCCTACACTACAAAGGAAATCAATCCAACACTTACCTGTGAAGGAAAGACAACTTAAATCAGTTGAAGAGGAAACATTTGAAGAATCTAGGGGTCTACACTCCACGGAGGATTGTAGAAAGGTTCAAAGACGAACCAGTCTCAAGTTTTTGGAGGGCTTCGTGATCAAATCCAAGAAGCTTGAGCAAGTGGGTTGTAGTAGCAAGACAAAATGCCGCCTGTGAAGAAGCCGAGTCGCACGAGAAGCCACCGTGACCAAGGCATCTCCAGATCGAGTCCCAAAGGATCAAGTCACCGTGTGTGATCAAGACTTGCATCTGGATGTTAACCACTTTGTATATTGATCTATACTTAGTGGATTCCTCCAGGAGTTGGAGAAGAGAGGAGTAGAAGAATTATCCCATCTTCGAACCTCTATAAAAACTTATTGTGTCATTTATATTTCAGCACTTTAATTTCTGCACATTACTTTAATATCTCACGATAAATTTGCTATCCAATTGATAATCAACAAAGTGCTAAAACCAAGCATTAAAACATATTTAACCAAAATTCAAGGGTGTTAAGTCTTCCAATAAAACATATCACAATCGAGTTAAGTCTTTAGTCAAAACAAATTGAGTTATTCTATCAACAAATTCGATCCGAGTCTGTGAAGTGACTAACTCTCGGAATAACTAACTTAGCTGTCCACCAAGGACTCACCAATGTGAAGTATTAACTCAACATTTTAAAAGGACTAAATCGGAAAGTTGGTAAGGTTTATTCAACCCCCTCCCCCTTCTAAACCTTACACTCACACCCCTTGGGACCTACATAGTTAAATCTCCTGTTGAGGTTCAATCCGGCTGTCTTTCAAAAGACTTAGTTGTTTACTAGTGTAAACTCTGATTTGATTTAAAATTAAAAAATTGGTTAAGTCTATTCAACCTCATCCTCTTCCCCTTCTAGACTTAATTGACACCTCTTGGGACCTACAGTCCACACACGGGGGGTTCGTCATCGTAGTCTAGAGCTTTTCCATTTGCATCTTGTCTTTGTTTAACTCTTTCTTTAAGGATTTGTCTATGGATTTGAAAATAATTATGTTCGGTTAATTTCTCTTTAATTCTAGGACGTGATTGAGATTGTGGATTCATGTTATTTCTGATTTGATTGTTGCGTAGTGAACGTTTCCTTTGATCTATTTATGAATTCGTGTGCTTATTTCTTGTGGATTATTTGGCCAATAATTTGCATGTTTAATTGTTAGTTCATAATTCGAGAGATGAGTTCTAACATTAGATAATAGATTTACAACATAAACGAGAGTAGAGTCGAGAGGCTTACAACATTTATGGGGTTTTATTTAATTCTTTATGCTTTTGGGAGTTAATATTGATTGTTGAGTAGAGATGCTAGCAATTTGATATTAATCTATTGTTTGTTTGCTTTGAGAGAGGAATAAACTACGATAGGAATTAAACCCATAGATCAGATGAAATTGGTTATTGTGAAACACAAATTAGAGATAATATTGATGAAGCGTGTCAAGATCCTAGTCCTACGATCGCCTTAATTGATTGATTAATCCTCGTGAGTTTGCTAATTTGATATTGATTGATAGTTTAATTCAGTTCTAACAATAGTATTTAGAAACACAAATTTGTTTTACGAACGCTTCAAAAAATTGAGCTATTATATTTACAGTAATTTATGTGTTTTTAATCAATCCCTGAGGAATATGATCTATTAAAAAAAATATTTTAGCGATCATTCCCCTGAAAAGTATTAGTTTTTCTAATAAAAAAGTATTGGTAGTCCTATCAATAGTATTAGTTAGGGGTGTGCACGGACTTGGAGATTACAAGATTCAACCGATATCCGAACCAAAAATATCCGAACCGAAAATATCCGTTGACTTTTTTACTTTCTCCGAACCTTCCCAAAAATTTTCATGGTATGGTCTGGAGATTTTTCAAATATCCGTAACGAGAATCGTACCAAACCATACTGAATCGTACCGAACCGAATATCCGAAACTAGAACCGATTTTAAATAAAATTTTATATATACATATATAATATTTTTATCTTATTTATATTTTGATATTGAATTAACTACACATTCTTTTGAACTTCAATGCTATATAAATCATAATACTAAAAATTATTAAATTCAAAATTGACTTGTTTTACCAATATATCAAATGAATAATTAAATATGAATTTAATTCATAAGAATTATATTATATTAATTATTTATCAAAAATCAGTTGCCATCATATTTATTTATTTAAATTTACCCAACAAATTAAATTAGAAAATCATAATTAGTTTTGTAGAAAATGTTTAAATTTGATGATACTTTACTTATTAAGGATCATAACTAGACTCATCTTCTTATCAAGAAAATTAATTGAATTAAAATTAGTTAAATAATTAGTAAATTGTACTAAACTAGAGCAATTGTGTAATCAACAAAATTGAGACATTGAGACTATAAACTTTTGTTTCTTATTAATTTATCAAAGTTATTATTTAATTATACTTTCCCTAAGTCAAGAGCCCATGACAATGGGCCAAGATTATAGAATATTATTATTATTATTATTATTATTATTATTATTATTATTATTATTATATTATTATTATTATAGAGGCTACTAAATTTATCGTTCGTTGAGATTCTAGACTTTTACGTACACTCGTTGAGACTTAGACTTTTACTACTAATATATTAATAATGTAATATCTTAAACATATTATTTTAAAATCCAAAAATAAAAACCAATACTTTAATTTAACTACAAATTAGATAAAAAATTTAGTGTATTAATTAAATAAATTTTTTGTATAAGTTAAATATAAAATATTAAAAAGTTAAACTAGTGTATTACTAATGGTTTTAGTATGTATTTTTTAGATTGCACCAAAAAAGATTGAAAGGATAATAGTTTGATGATTTTTACATTGATTTTTACTTTCACATTTTTTATGTATTTTATTTATGAAATCTTTGAATCTCCATTTATTCGAAACGTCCCGTATCGTCTCGAAAGTTTGGTACAGTTTGGGACGGAGATTTTTTTTTGTGGTTCGATTCTGGAGATTTAATTTTGGGATCTCCGAACTTCGGGACGGTTCTGGAGATTTCTAAATCTCCGGACCGAACCGGACCATGCACACTTCTAGTATTAGTAGGTCTCCTAAAAAGTATTAGACATTTCGATGGGCCGGGTTCGCATGTCGAGTAGATTCGTTAGGCTGGATCCGTCTAACTGTTAGACCGTGTAACAAGAGACTACCCCAATTAGTCCCTACGGACTCACCCAATAGGTGGTTCTCATTTGATCCAAATCTTATATATATTATATTTATTTATTATTAATATTAAATCTAATTATAATTTTCTATTTGTTAATTTTAAAAACTAAACCTCAAAATCTACATATTTAAAAACAGAAAAAAGTGGGGGAGAAAAACCTATTGAGATGAAAACCACATAAGCCCTCCTCTCGACTGTATTCTTGCACATTCTCATAGTTCCACATCATCGCATTTCTTGCAAAGTCCACACGGTATCGTAGAAGTCTACTTTAACTTGATAATCGCCAAGAATATGCTAAACCATGTAACACTTTATTCATCTGTGAAAAAGAATAAAAAAGACTTGCCTAACTAAGGACAACGGCATCAAAGTCGACACAGTTTATCGTCGCGCGTTGCTTCAAAACCGGGGAAGCCACATAGAAGCATGCTTCAATAGAACCCATGTCTATATAGTTTCAGCTGCTCATATTCCAGAGAAGAAAAATATATATATGAGATCAGCTTGTAGACTAAACGTTGCTGCTTGGCTCTTCCTCTGGTTTTGTTTCAGATTTCTCGGATTCAGAAGCAAGCTCCTCTTTTTCAAGCTTATATACCTTGAATATTGCTAGATTGGTGTCCCCTTCACAATCAGAAATCCAAAGGAAAACAAGAAAGTTAGAAAAAGATTCGCGTTTCACTCTCAACCGACACTTCTCTTTAGGACTACCAAATTTAGTAAAGTTAATACCAAATGTAATGAGATTTCCAGGTAATGCAGGGGCAATAACTCCAGGCTGAAGCCGTCTTTCGTCAATGAATGTACCGTTTGTGCTGTCCAAATCAGTAATCAAAAGATTCTCTTCTGATTTTTGAATCCGAGCGTGCAAAGAAGAAACTGTGCAGAGTTTGAGCAAGTGAAAGAAACATAAATCAAGATGTTCTTAGTTATCTTGTCACCAATCGAACAAATGTAATTTCTATTTCATGAGCTGAAAACATGTTTTGAGTTTAATGATGGGGAAGAGAAGTCGGTCTAAGACAGAAACACGCGATAGTATTTAAGATGCAAATCCGAATCATGGAAATTGAGCAAAAAAACTTAAAAGAAAATGTTCAAGAACATATTAGTGTCAGTCTGATCCAACGATTGAGATCAAGAAAAGAACAAAAACTATAGAGAACAAATGTAATTTGGATATACCTGTAGGTACCGGGATAACTATATCTGCTCTCTCACGAACACGTCCAACAGTAACTACATTCTGAATCATGTCGAAATTCATCTCAGTCAAAAAACCATCTTATACTACAATACAAGAACAACTAAGGACCAAAGTATGAAACACTACTTACAGAAGCTATCTCGAATGCACCAGGCATCGCAATCTTATAACCAATGTGCCTTGAATCACCATCACCTGCCAACTCCAAGTATATATATAGCAATAACAATAAGAACATTATGTCACATCGAATTATCTGAAGAGCGATTAATGGCAGTTCAATTACAATCATTTTTCAAAAACCAGGGCTAATACGATAATCATGGGTTCAGTAATTATTCTGTATCAGATGATAAATAATGAGAATCAGCTCAAGGTATTCTATGCAACATAATATACAGATTATGCATCAAAAAACTCCAAGTTTTCTTATGTGCATAAAACTTATCCACCAAACACTTCTGTCTTAACATAATCAATTTTCAATTCTCAACTGCCTACAGCTTCGGCCACAACAAATTACTTCCTCCAAAAGCATAAATGCTTGCAAACACTCACCAAATTTTGGGGCAAGATAGAAATTTTATCCATACAAAAAGGGAAACTTTGAAGTTTTGAAAGGGGAGCAAGATTTTAAGGGGAATAAAAATAGATCACTGACCAATGGGTTCAAGAATCCATCTTACAGACCCATTTGTTGGAGTGTTTCCAGAATCAGCAGCATTTACGGCTCCAAAGTTCCTCAACTGTTTTGCACTACATTTCAACTTTCTGGGCAAGCAATTATATCCCGCAAAGTTTACAGATTTATGGGCATAAACGGTTGATTGAGCTGGGATAAATGCTGCGGATAAAGAATTGGTCTTGGCATGTGAAACAGAACGGGCAGTCGCGTCCATTTCTTTCTTCTTTTTCTTGTTTTTTTTTTTTTTTGTCAGGTTTTTAAATTAACTTTGTGGAGGAGAAACAATCAAAGATTGTTGAAATGAATATCTTTTGCATTGTGCATTGTGTGATCATAGAAAAGAAAGGTGGAAATATATGAGGAATGAGCACGTGCTGGTTTAGTACGTGGCACACATTTGGTGATGTGACAGTGACTTTTTTTTTTTTTTTTTTTTTTTTTTTGATAGAAAACACTCTTCATTTCATTTCAAAGATCATTGTGCAACAATTCTCGCAATATTTGGGCTGGGAAATCATGCTTCCATACCCTTTCGACATCTATCGAATGTGCTAAGAAAAGGAGCAGCTTTAAGCGTTCTAGGTATAAAATGAAAAGACATAAAGACGTGCTAATAGCTCTATCCAAGATATCTTCAATAATAAGGTCACAATAAGCGTCAGGGGATTCCGCTTCATCAGCCCGTCAATTAATATCTTGCAGTCCGACATTGCGACAAAGTTATATATTCTGTGTTCCGTGGCTGTTCGTAATGCCCATAGTAGTGCAAGTCCTTCTGCCAAAATGCTGTCTCCCCCATCTTTATTCTCTTACAAGCAGCAATAATTGGGCAACCATCTTGGTTAATAATCACAAAAAATCCCATCGTTCCATCTTTATAAACAGCTGCATCAGAAAAGAGTTTCTTTTGTGTCGGGTTCACCATATCCTGCTCGGTCGGGTTTTGGTGTTCTAAAGACATAGACATCTGGTTTGCCGTTTGAATGTTACGGAACTCGTGACATGTCTTCACTGCGTCATTTACTACCTCTTGACCCCGAATTTTCGATTTTCGAACACCTGTTTATTTCGAGCCTTCCATATTGCCCAAGCCATCACACTGAAAAGAGCTACATACTCCTCTGGTTTTTCAGTTAATACATTCCACCACATAGTACGGAAGGAGGCGGTAACTACTTGGCTCATGTCAAGGCGTAAAGGAGAGAAATACCATACCTGTTTTGTAATATTACACTCCATCATGAGATGTCTGAGAGATTCCGCTCCTTCGCCACACAAAGGACAGATAGAATCAATTTGGAAGCCCCGACTCGCCAAATTATTCCTTGTAGGGAGTGAATCCAAGCAAGCACGCCAAATGAAGTGTTTAATTTTTGGTAAGACCGGTATGTGCCAGTGCTTGCTCCACACGTCTATTTGTGTGCTGGATGATGGCCTGTTTTGTGTGAGCTTGGAATACATGGATGTGGCCAAGTGGTACGCCGATTTTACCGTGAACAAACCTTTTTTATTTAATCGCCAGAATCTTTTATCTGGAGGTAGCCTTTCGCTTAGTGGTATAGAGAGAATATCATTCGCATCTTCTTCCGAAAAGTTTGCCCTGACGACTTCAGTCCGCCATTTTGCTGATTCATGGTCGATTAATTCGGATACGCTCGAGTTCGGATGTAAGCCCTCGCCGACTGATCTCGGTCTTCTCCATCGCCCCAAATATCGACTAAGGCCCCGTTTCCAATGCGCCACGCTGCTCCCTCTTCAATGATCTCTCTAGAGGCACATATACTTCTCCACAAGTAACTGGGTTGGTGTCTCTCTGTTGCTTTGGAAAGGTGTGCCTTAGGGAAATATTTGAATTTTAGTACTTGGGCAGCTAAGGATTGGGGTTATTTAGGATCCTCCAATATTGTTTAGCAATCATTGCTAAATTAAAACAACGAAATTCTCTCAATCCTAATCCTCCTCTTCTCTTTAGGCTCCGTCATTTTACTCCAACTCACCCAATGACATTTACGCTCCCCTTTTTCGTATCCCCACCAAAATCTAGCGACAGCTTTTTCAATCTCCTCACATACCGAATTTGGTAACAAAAAGCATGTCATTATGTAATAGCTTGTATGACCGATTTAATGAGGACTTCCTTACCCGCCCATGATAATGATTTTTCCTTCCACGATTTCATTTTGCTGATAACCTTTTCAATGGTATTCTGAAATATGGCCTTCTTCGATCTTCCAAAAGAATAGGAGACCCAAGTACTTTTCATGATTCTCCACCTCACGGACCCCGAGTAGATTTTTGATACTTTGAAATGTCTCGCTCGGTACATTTCTGCTCGCGGACAGCTCGGACTTCTCCAGATTGATTTTTTGCCCGGATGCATTTTCGTATATCTGAATAATTTCTGCAATCTTTTCACCTTCAGGTATTGTTGCTCGGAAAAAGAGTAGGCTATCGCTCTGAAGAATAGATGAGATATCGTTGGTGCACGCCTTGCAATTTGAAAACCGTGTATATCGCCCCTGCCCTCTGCCTGCTTGAGTAATGATGAGAATCCTTCTGCACACAATAAGAATAAATATGGGGATAATGGGTCGCCTTGACGGAGGCCCTCTGCGGCAAAAATGTGTCAGTCTTACGCCCATTAAATAAGATCGAATATGATACAGTACTTATGCACTTCCATATAAGGTTTATAAACTTATTTGAGAACCCCATTTTATCCATGATTGCTTTAAGAAAAGACCACTCTACCCTGTCATAAGCCTTACTCATATCTAGCTTTAATGCTAAGAAGCCTTTACGCCCTTTTTTTGCGTTTTTTCATGGAATGGAAAATTTCATAGGCTATCATGGCATTATCAGTAATCAGTCTTCCCGAACAAAGGCGCTTTGGTATGGGGAAATGATATTCGGGAGAATCGTCTTTAGCCTATTTGCAATGGTTTTACAAATTATGCGCATGATGACATTAGACAAACTGATTGGTCGGTAGTCCTTAGGCTGTTCAGGATTTTTAGTTTTTGGAATCAGAACAATGTGTGTGTGATTTATGTAAGATGGGTCTTGTTCATTATTGAGAATATTTAAAGCAGTATGTAAGACCTCATTCTTAGTAATGTGCCAAAATTTTTGAAAGAAGAAAGGGGGCATACCGTCTGGTCCGGTGCTTTAGAGGGGTGCATTTGGTTGAGTGCCTTTGCGACTTCAGTCGGCGAATATGGTTGCATAATGAGATCATTCATTTCGTCAGTTACCTTAGTCTCGACAGCTTCAAGGACGTTGTGTACTTGGCTCGGGGCAACAGAGGAGAACAGGTCTTTGAAGAAATGTACCAGTGCATCCGATATCTTTGTGTGATCCTCTAGCCACTGTCCATTTGGCCCCATGAGTCGCTGGATACTATTTCTATTATGTCGGGCTGTAGCCTTTGTGTGGAAGAAACGTGTGTTTCGATCGCCTTCCTTCAGCCATAGTATGCGAGAGCGTTGCATCCACCAAATTTCATCCAGCTTATACAGCTCATTAAGCCTAGTCTCCAGGGCCTTGTTTTCTTCCATCGTGGCTGGGTTTGGTGTTTTACCTTGAATTTGTTGGAGCTGTGCAGTAACTTCTTTAATTTGTCTCCCAATATCACCAAATTCTTCCTTCCCCACATATTCATCAACTCCCGCACTTGATTGCTCTATCATTAAAATTTAGTTCGTTGTTCCCGCCGACCAAGAATCTTCGACAATTTTTTTAGCACTTGTTGGAGCCAAATACGTTCAAAACGATAGAATTTGTCCCTTTGTTGGCTTGGTTGTCTGGTTTCGAGTGGGTTTGAGTCAAATTCAGTTAGCACCGGGGTGTGATCCGAATTTATTCTGATAAGGTGTGTCACTTGGTAGAATGGGAATAAATTCGTCCAAGCATCATTGGCTTTAGGGGTTGTCTCAAGTTAATCATGTTGAACAAGAAAACAATGTCATGTGGTGGTTGAATATCTTTCATTTTGAACAATGTTTTTGTGCCGGAGAAGAGTGATGAAATAATTTTGAAACGAAAAAAGATAATTTTGTAGATATGAGGTAAAAATATAACGATAAAACCTAATGTGATATAGAAATAGTAAAATAAAGATTGAATATGATTTATCTACTATCTACTATTTATTACTCTTTTAAAAAGATGAATATTTTTGTAAAAATATTGATTGACTAAAATATTCCTATAGAGTATAGACTAATAATAAATTTTAATGGTAAATTTGTAATTACACACGACCAATTTGTAATTATACACGATCTTATTTATTCACGACTCTTCAGTTGCAAACGGCACCAGGGTTTAGTTGCAAACGGGCGTCTCTTCGGTTGACACAATCTTTTTCTGCTTTGTTTTAGAAAGAAAAAATTAACGGTACATAAGCTTTCATAAAGAGGGAGAATTCCTTGTCTCAGT
Source organism: Rehmannia glutinosa (assembly GCA_016081115.2). Lineage (NCBI taxonomy): Eukaryota > Viridiplantae > Streptophyta > Magnoliopsida > Lamiales > Orobanchaceae > Rehmannia > Rehmannia glutinosa. Next base: position 35,219,941 of record CM071930.1, read on the forward strand.
TAGAGAAAGAAGAAGATAATTAACGGAGGTGCTCGATATCTTCCTTTTCTTCAGGCTGAGAGAAGCCTACAAGGGATTTCTCCGATTTTGTAAGGGGATTCGTCAGATTTTGTATCAGAAATTAAGGTAAGAATTTTAATCCAACAACTCAATGTTTTTCTCGAAAAATTGTTGGTATTTCTGATGCAACTCGACATCTTCTTCTTCAGGCTGAGATAAGCCTACAAGGGATTTCTCCGATTTTGTAAGGGGATTCGTCAGATTTTGTATCAGAAATTAAGGTAAGAATTTTAATCTAACAACTCAATTATTTTCTCGAAAAATTGTTGGTATTTCTGATGCGACTCGACATCTTCTTCTTCAGCCGAGATAAGCCTACAAGGGATTTCTCCAATTTTGTAAGGGGATTCGGCAGATTCTATATCAGAAATTAAGGTAATAGTTTTAATCCAACAAATCACTTTTTTTCTCGAATAATTTTTGGTATTTCTAATGCAATTTGGTTTTAGGAATTGTTAGGAGATTCAGTAATGTTGTGATTGTCCATTACTAAATGAAAAACAATGATGATTGTCGTCAGAAATGGGAATATCGATTCTCTGTGCATGTTTTCTTGGGATTTTATAATGAGGGGATACATTGGTTTAGGTGATCGTGATATTTTTCGTCGAGTGTTTGATGAGATCTTAGTCAAAGATGTAGTGCCCACCAATGTGTTAATCTTGGGTTACATGGAATTTGGATTGGTAGGTGAAGCTAAGAGGGTGTTCGATTTAATGCCTAAGAGAAATGCTTTCTCGTGGAGAATCATGATTAATATAGGTATATAAAAAACAAAATGGTCAATGAAGCAAGATCAGTTTTTGATGAGCTAAGTGAAAAGGAAGCGGTCTCATGGACTACCATGATGAGAGGGTATGTGTTGTGTGAGAAGTTTGTGGAGGCTCTCGATATGTTTCTCTTGATGATGAACTCTGGAACACGTCCTACTCATTTTACTTTTTTGAGTGTTTTAGACGCTTGCACAAGTTGCTTTTATGTCAGCACCTAGATTCATCGGGTGAACATTTGACTGAACTATGACTAAAGGGATGAGAAATAACAGTTTGTAACCATGATAATGTCCATTGTTGCGGCTTTAACTTTAAGAAACTCATAGACTAACTTTATTTCCATTTGTTTCTAGATTGAAGTTAAGTCCAACAAATATTAGCTTAGTTACACTGGAGCCAATCCATTTAATTGGTGTTCGTTGTGGGATATATTTCAAGAATTGTGAGTCTTAGTGGGATTTTTTTTGTTTTTTGAATTTTTCATTTCCATCATGATGGCATAACGTCATAGCCTATTCAAATGATTTTCACATTCAGCTCTTAAGTTCAGTTATACAAAATCTGAGAATGTGACTTTTAGTGGTTGGTGTCCAGTATGGATATAATGGAGTGTGTTCACATCCAACTCTTAAGTTTTTGGCTTCTTCCACATTTACTTTATAAGCACCATAAGGTGCAGTTTTATTGCATCAAGATTTTAGTACAAATATTACAAAGGAACATTTAGGCTTTAACGGTGCTAAAATCCTATCCATGCTAACCTATATTATCTGCTACAAATTATAAAAGGGGGACAATTATATCCAGAAGCCAACTATACAAATTTTATTGTCTATCTAAACTTGTCTACTATCTACTATTTTTTCATCATCCTTTAAAAAAAAGGATGAATGTTTATGTAAAAATATTAAGAGACTAAAATGTTCCTGTACTCAATTAATATTTAATGGGTAAAAGTGTAATTTTTGAAGGGCGCTGAAGAGGCAAAAAATGTGAAGCGTAAGGTGGATCCGTTTGTTTTTGTAAACTGAAGAGGTAAAACTCTTCATGTTCCCGGCATAAGGAACCCAGGCAGATCGGGTTCTTTTTGTGATTCCTAAAATTCGTCTGATCGGACTGCCGAATTCGCCATTAGTCTTTCTTCATTCTGTGAGCATACAACATTCCATTGGAGTTTTCGGTGAATTTTCCTTCCTTTCTCTAACACTCTTTCGATTTTATGGTTCTTTTTTTTTGTTCCATTGTTGTTTTTGTACATTCTAAAGTGGGTAGTGTGAATAAATTGAGTAATCTTATTGGCTTGGGCAGTCGATTCGGCTACCTATTAGTTTTTCTTCTCTCTGATCATAAAAATATAGAAGAAAAAAGAATTGTTTTTCCCTGGTTTTATCCTATTATTATCGCTTTATTGCTCTTCTATGTTTCTTTCTTTATTCTCAGAATATTTATTTCGGTTAACTCTATTTTTCCTCCTTCCTTTCTGATCGGTTTCTCGGAATAGAAAATGTCCTAGGCATTTCACTCCTCCTTAAAGTCAAACAGGTCTTTTGTAAATCTATCCTAAATTAAGAAAATAATTTCAAAGGTATTTTAGTCTCACCAAATTGCGATTTCATAATTTACCTGTGGCCCTAGATTAACATTGATTATCTCCAATAAAAACACGATTGTTGCAGAGGTGGCTAAGGGGTTGAGGGGATGAGGGAACCAGAGCACAAGAGTTCCAATGAGATTCTGGAGTGGATTAAGAGTGGTGAGTTTCTCCGAAATTTAATTCAAGCCTGGTATTTTCCTGTTTCTTTTTCTACATATATTTTTTGCAGCGGGATATAAACAGATAACTTTCTCATGGGTCTGGGTCAAAAAGAAAATCAGGTAATGACATTTGTTATATCATTGTGCCTATGATGTTTCTACCCCCATACTTTCTCTTTTCTTCGAAAATTAACCTTATTTTGTTTTTGTATTAGGTCCTTGCAAATGTTTTCCTTTTCATGTTTATAGTTGGAACGTTATTTGAATTTGATATCTTCATTGATGTGATTGATCATCAATATACAACAACATATAAAGAAATCATTGAGCAGTGAGATATGTGATGTGATGATGATTGGTGGGTAAAATAAGTTTGGGGTTGTTGACTATATTAGAAGGAACTCAATACCTTGGATTCAGATGGAAATAAAAGAAAAGGTAGAAAAATCCCACTAAAATGCACATTGATATTCTACAACAACTTCTAAAACCACTTAGATTGATCATCTATTCTGTATGAGTTAGGAACCGCAATTGCAGAAGGAATTTCACTCTACTTTTGCTTCTATTTCTCTTTGACCGGCCAACTCACTTTCAAGTAGTAGGGAAGGTAGCTTATATTCAATTAATTTCTATATTTGTTTTGCCCATTAACAGTCATGCAAATAGTTGATTAGTGGTTTGGACGGTGGATCGTAGTGGTTTTTTTCAACTTTGAACTGTAGGTTGCTGTTAAATGGTTTGCCTTTGGACTGTACATTATTTGATTTTGGTTCATTTAGTTTTTTCAATATAAGAGGTCCTTTTGTTGTGTTTACTTCTTTAAATAGTATATTACTTCTTCATCTAATATATTATTGAATTTATTATCTTCTGACAAAATATTCACTTAAAATGCACATCCTTGCAAACCGATATAAGTGATACATTATGTTAGTCCAAGTGGCTACGATAATCTAGAGGGGGGTGAATAGATTATGCCGATTTTTCGCAAATCGCCCTCTTTTTCGAATGAACAAGTAAATGACAAGAATGTAAATGCGGAAATTAAACAACACTCGTTGATTTAAAGAGGTTCAACCCACCTAGGGCCTAATCCTCTACCACCCCAGTATCTCCGGGATGGATTTCAAAAAGAAAAAAAGATTTTATTAATTTCTAAAATTATTACAACACCTTGAGGATTACCACAATCCTCTTACAACACCTTCAAGAAGATTACCACAATCTTCCTTCACCACCTTTGAAGAGTACCACACTCTCCAAACACCTATCACCTAGATCACCCAAGTGTATTCTTACCACAAGAATACTCACAAGGATGTCTTGTGTTGAATGATGGACAAAATTCAAGATTACAACTCTATGAAACCAATACAAAGATTGAGTGCAAGTGTAATCAAGAATCAAAAAGCCTAGACCTCAAAGATGTGCAAGTGAAAGTACTTAGGCTATTACAACAAGAATGTAAAAATGAAAGCTTGAACAATTTGCAGAATTCTTGTTGTGTATTTTGCTTGTATGTGTTGTGTCTTGTGTCTTCAATTCATCCTCTATTTATAGGGAAGTCTTCACCAACATAGGCTCCTTCTTCTTCACTTTTGTCTACAAAAAGAGGATCACAAGATGTAGAAATATTGTACAAAAATGAAAAATAAATCTTGCTGATAATGTTTTCAAACGACACAATTTTTGCTGTCAAAAAATACATAGGGCGACCGGTTGCCCTGTTTAAGATTTCGAACGTTTGAAAAAAAAAAAAGTGCGATCCAGGATAGGTCGAAGGGGGGGTCGACCGGTCGACTGGGGAGTGCGACCGGTCGCCCTAGGGTGCGACCGATCGGCCCCCTGCTTGACCGGTCCCCCTCTTCGTTTTTATGAGTTCAGAATGTTCTGTTTCAATATTCTTTGCTTCAGGTACCGGTCGACGCTTTGGGCGACCGGTCGACCTCCAATTTTAAATGTTGTCCGATTTTTATCAAAAATAAACTTCAAGAAATACTCCAAAAAATTAGTAAAAACATTTTAAATCACTTGGGAGTATTTTGACAACATTTATAAACATAGTTTTGGTGTAAAAACCAATTTAAACAAAACCATCAAAAGTGTTGTCCATTTTTATCGAAAAATAAATTCTAAGAAATACTCCAAAAATTAGCAAAAACATTTTAAATCATTTAGGAGTATTTGGACAACATTTATTAACATTGTTTTGGTATAAAAACTCATTTAAACATAATCATCAAAATCTTGATAAAAATATTTATCTAACAAACTCCCCCTTTTTGATGATTACAAACCAAAACAATTTTAGGAAGTTGATTTTAAAACAAAATAAATTTTCCGGTCTAAAACATCAATCCATTATAAGCAAGATTCATCATAAGTATAAACACACAAGGATAGGAGCAAAGATTTTTCAAAATCATTTTTGCACAAGCTCCCCCTATCAATATGCATATCAAGAACAAGTATACAAGCAACAACTAAAAGGTTAAAGCTTAGCTTTTACAACTTAAGCTTGAATATCATGAGCTTATAAGCTCCCCCTATCACAAAAGCATCATTAGTCAAGTACAAAAGTCCATAATACATCACATGGACCAAGTATAATCCATAGCTTTTGGCTTTTAAGAGCTTTAGCTTATAGCTTTTCTTGCGAGCTTATTTACGCTTCTTTAAGCTTATGAGCGTTTTTCTTGTTTCTCCCCCTTTGGAATCATCAAAAATAATGTTAGCACGATAAAAACATCATACAATTATATCAAAGTGCGCAATTTTATAGATTTATCGAGCATACTTTGAGCATTTAAGCTTAAATTCGAATAAAAGGGAAAAATTGCTCATTTGATTTGTAAAATCATTTGATTGATAAAACATGATCTCTATAAACTTATAAGACTATTCAAATCAAGAGAATCATTTAGGTGATGAATTTTTCATTGAAACATTTTGTCGAACACTTGGCGTGCGTCGAATAAAACAAGAGAAATATAACGCCTTTGTGATTCGTTTAAGCCAAAAAATTTCATCACCAATTACAATACAACAATATTCATACATCATCAATCATCATAAACATCATATTAATACAAGAATTTCAACAAGATATCAAGATACAATCACATTTTCAAGGGTTCAACCCAATTGAGATTAAAAGGAGAAATTCTTACCATCTAATCGGTAAAGATGAACAATGATGATGATAATCGAGCCTCATGAAGTCCAAAATATAAAATGTATGCAATAAAACAAATTTGAAGTGAAATTTGTGTGAAAAGTGCGTAGGGGACGAAAAATGAACACAAAGGACCAAAAATGATGAAACTGAGAACAGAAACGTTTTTATCCAAAATTTTGTTGTGTGGTGTCGACGGTTGGGGTGGGCGACGGCGACATCATGGGCGACGGTCGACCTTCCTCCAAACAACCCAGTGGTTTTTTCTGTTTTCCAAAATCCGAATTTTCAACCACAAATTCGATTTTTCGCCCCTAAGTTTTAAGAACGTGCAAAATGCAATCATAGACCTCATTCAATATGCATTATGCCTAACCTAGCTCGTATTGACGCAAAAGTCTCGGAAGATAGCGGTTTTGTAAAAATGTCCGCTAATTGATCTTGAGATGGTACAAAAGATATCTCAATTTTTCGTTTTGAAACACAATCCCTTAGAAAATGATGTCGAATCTCAATATGTTTAGTACGGTTATGATGAACCGAGTTTTGAGCAATATTTATAGCGGATATGTTATCACAAAAGATAGGAACACTTTCAAAAGAACATTTATAATCCGCTAATGTTTGTTTCATCCAAAGCAATTGAGTACAACAAAAAGCCGCGAAAATATATTCGGCTTCGGCCGTTGAAAGTGAAACACAATTTTGTTTCTTTGAAAATCAAGAAACTAGGCAATCGCTAAAATTGACATGATCCGGAAGTACTTTTCCGATCATCAATATTTCCCGCATAATCCGAATCACTATAACCTTTAAGAGAAAAATTTTCATTCTTTGGATAGAATAAACCATATTGAATAGTGCCTTTCAAATATCTAAAAATCCTTTTAACGGCACTCATATGAGATTCTTTGGGATTGCTTTGAAAACGAGCACATAGGCATACGGCATGAAGAATATCCGGTCTACTTGCGGTTAAATAAAGTAAACTACCAATCATACCTCGATATTTGGATTCATCAACCGACTTGCCTTTTTCATCTTTGTCAATCTTGACGTTTGTTGCCATTGGGGTAGAGACGGTTCTTCCTTCTTCAATGCCAAATTTCTTCAAAAGCTCCTTTGTATATTTTGATTGAGAAATATAAATTCCTTCTTGGCATTGCTTAATTTGAAGTCCAAGGAAGACGTTGAGCTCCCCCATCATGCTCATTTCAAATTCACCTTGCCTTAACTTAGAAAATTTCTTGCACAAGGATTCATTAGTAGCACCAAAAATAATATCATCAACATAAATTTGCACTAATAAGCAATCTTGCCCTTTTTCAAAAACAAAGAGAGTAGTATCAACTTTACCTCTTGTAAAACCATTTTGCAAAAGAAAAGAGGTAAGTCTATCATACCATGCACTGGGTGCTTGTTTCAAACCATACAAGGCCTTTTTAAGTCTATAAACATCATTAGGCCTAGAAAATTTTTCAAACCCCGGAGGTTGTTTTACATAAACTTCTTCTTGAATAATACCATTTAAAAATGCGGATTTTACATCCATTTGGTAAAGCTTGAAATTTTTAAAACAAGAATAGGCAAGTAAAATATGAATAGCTTCTAAACGTGCTACGGGTGCAAATGTTTCATCATAATCAATACCTTCTTCTTGACAATAACCTTAAGCTACTAACCTTGCTTTGTTTTGAACAATATTGTCTTGGTCATCGAGCTTGTTCCGAAATACCCATTTTGTACCAATAATGGTTTGAGATGGAGGACAAGGTACTAATTCCCATACATCATTCCTTTCAAATTGATTCAACTCCTCTTGCATTTCTAAAATCAATCCTCATCTTCAATGGCTTCCTTAGCATTTTTAGGCTCTTTTTGAGATATAAGAGCTTTCTCGGCAAATTTTCCTCGAGTCATTACTTTATCAAGGGGATCACCAATAATAAGATCTTTTGGGTGATCTCCCTTAAATTTCAATGCTACGGGAAGATTCGAAGTATCACATTTATCTTCTTGAGGAACATTTGATCTTGAAGGTTGATCATTTTGAGTTTCATCTTGAACAATGGGTTCAACAATATCCTCTTCATCACTTTCATCATTGGGTATCCTTTCAACACCCGAAGCTTCATTGAATTTGACATGGATGGATTCTTCAACAACCCCACTAGTCTTATTGTAAACCCAATATGCTTTGCTCTTGGTTGAATACCCCATAAATATTCCTTCATCGGCCTTAGGATCAAGTTTGTCTAATTGATCCTTAGTATTCAAAATAAAACATTTACATCCAAATATTTTGAAATAACTAATATTTGGAGTTCTTCCTTTCCAAAGCTCATATGGAGTTTTATTCATTTTAGGACGAATATAAACTCGATTAATGGCATAGCAAGCGGTACTTACGGCTTCGGCCCAAAAATATTTTGGAAGTGAAAATTCATTTAGCATGGACCGACTCATTTCTTGAAGTGTCTGATTCTTCCTTTCGGCTACTCCATTTTGTTGAGGTGTCCTTGGAGCCGAAAAATTAATATATCCCTTGGTTTCACAAAATACTCTAAATTCGACGTCAAATTCTCCACATCGATCACTTCGAATAGACTTAATAGTATATTCCTTTTCATTTTCAATAAGTCTACACAACTTAACAAACTCATTAACGGCATTGCTTTTATTTGTAAGAAATAGAGCCCAAGTATATCTAGAAAAATCATCAACTATAACAAAAGTGTAATGTTTTCCACTTAGATTTGCCGTACCAATATCCCCATACAAATCAAGATGAAGCATTTGTAGGGGTTTGGTAGTGGAAATTTCATTTTTGGGCTTAAAACTACTCTTAACTAATTTGTTCTTTTGACAAGTCTCACATAAGCCAAGATTTTCAAAATTCAATTTGGGTAGTCCTTTTACATGTTGGTTTTTGTAAATAGTTTGCAAATTTTTGTATCCAACATGTCCAAGTCGCTTATGCCATAAACTAGTTAAATCATTATTGGCGACAAAACAAGAAACATTTTGACTAACCAAATCACTTGTACAAATTTTGTAAAGATTGCCTTTTCTAATTGCTTCACAAATAATTTTATCATTTTTGGAAATAAGGCATTTTTCTTTATTAAAAACAACATTATAATTTTAATCGCAAAGTTGGCTAACACTTATCAAATTGAACTTAAGCCCTTCACCTAAAAGAACATTACTAAGAGAGAAAGAAGAGTTACCAATTTCTCCATTTCCAAGAATTCTTCCTTTGCCATTGCCGAACATGACCATACCCTCTTCTTGGAGCTTGATGTTGGTAAAAAGTTCTCTCTTTCCGGTCATATGGCGTGAACATCCGCTGTTCATGAGCCATTTTGAATCTTCCATTGTTGTTATAGCCCCTATAACCTCGGTATTTTCATCGTCTATGGCCATAAGACCATGTTCGGATTTTCTTTCCTCGTCGGTTGTTTCAAGTAATTCATCCCAAGTTTTGACGTCCGCATTTAACGCCTTCTTTTTCAGAACAGGTTTTTTCTTCTTTTGTTCCTCTTTCGCTAATTTTGGGCAATCGGCTATGTAGTGCCCGGATTTTCCGCATTTGAAACAAGAATTGTCTCTTGGCTTTCTTGCTTTATTTTTGTTTACAAATTTTGCAAATTTTCTAACAAGAGTCAGCCGTTTCTTCATCATCCTCATCACTAGCATAATAAACATTATTAGAAGAAGATGCTAAGCCTTTAATAATATTTTGCGTACCCGGTTTAGAGGTGGATGGTTGAGAATTTTTCCTCTCCTTGAGATATACTTCATAAATAAGGAGGTTCCCAATGAGCTCATCAAACTTGAGTGTCTCAAGATTTTGAGCTTCCGTGATTGCCGTCACCTTTTCGGACCATGAGCCGGGAAGGGCATTTAAGACTTTGGCCACCTTATCGTCTTCGGAGATGACCTTTCCAAGAGCCACAAGAGGATTGACAATGTTGTCAAGCCTTTCCATCATTTTTGATATGCTTTCACCATCATGCATATTGAAATTTTCAAAGTCTTTCACAAGCATTGTTTTTCTTGCTTGCTTCACTTTCTTTGTGCCCTCATAGATGGTTTCTAATTTTTCCCAAACTTCATGTGCCGACCTTATGCCTCTTATGCGATTATATTCGGTGGCGGTAAGAGAGCAATGTAAAATGTTTAAGGCCTTACCGTTTAAAGAGAAAGCCTTCTTGTCATTTTCATCGTATTCCTTGAACGGCTTGGGAGTCATGGTACCATCCTCCAATTTTGTTGTTGGTTGAGCAACTCCTTCAATGACCACATTCCAAATATCAAATCCGCACCCTTGTAGAAAGCACTCCATGCGGTCTTTCCAAAATGCGTAGTTGTTGGCGTTGAATAGTGGTGGCTTGTTGGTGGAGGCGCCGGTGGTGAGATAAGCTTCATTCGTAGCCATGGATCTTTCCTCTTTACTCGGAACGAGCTAGCTAAAGAGTTTGGCTTTGATACCACTTGTTAGTCCAAGTGGCTACGATAATCTAGAGAGGGGTGAATAGATTATGCCGATTTTTTGCAAATCGCCCTCTTTTTCGAATGAACAAGTAAATGACAAGAATGTAAATGCGGAAATTAAACAAAACTCGTTGATTTAAAGAGGTTCAACCCACCTAGGGCCTAATCCTCTCCACCCCAGTATCTCCGGGATGGATTTCAAAAAGGAAAAAAGATTTTATTAATTTCCAAAATTAATACAACACCTTGAGGATTACCACAATCCTCTTACAACACCTTCAAGAAGATTACCACAATCTTCCTTCACCACCTTTGAAGAGTACCACACTCTCCAAACACCTATCACCTAGATCACCCAAGTGTATTCTTACCACAAGAATACTCACAAGGATGTCTTGTGTTGAATGATGGACAAAATTCAAGATTACAACTCTATGAAACCAATACAAAGATTGAGTGCAAGTGTAATCAAGAATCAAAAAGCCTATACCTCAAAGATGTGCAAGTGAAAGTACTTAGGCTATTACAACAAGAATGTAAAAATGAAAGCTTGAACAATTTGCAGAATTCTTGTTGTGTATTTTGCTTGTATGTGTTGTGTCTTGTGTCTTCAATTCATCCTCTATTTATAGGGAAGTCTTCACCAACATAGGATCCCAACATAGGCTCCTTCTTCTTCACTTTTGTCTACAAAAAAAGGATCACAAGATGTAGAAATATTGTACAAAAATGAAAAATAAATCTTGCTGATAATGTTTTCAAACGGCACAATTTTTGCTGTCAAAAAATACATAGGGCGACCGGTTGCCCTGTTTAAGATTTCGAACGTTTGAAAAAAGATAGTGCGATCCAGGACATGTCGAAGGGGAGTGCGACCGGTCGCCCTAGGGTGCGACCGGTCGCCCTAGGGTGCGACCGGTCGGCCTCCTGCTTGACCGGTCCCCCTCTTCATTTTTATGAGTTCAGAATGTTCTGTTTTAATATTCTTTGCTTGTGTACGGCCGACGCTTTGGGCGACGGCCGACTTCCAATTTTAAATGTTGTCCGATTTTTATCAAAAATAAACTTCAAGAAATACTCCAAAAATTAGTAAAAACATTTTAAATCACTTGGGAGTATTTTGACAACATTTATAAACATAGTTTTGGTGTAAAAACCAATTTAATCAAAACCATCAAAAGTGTTGTCCATTTTTATCGAAAAATAAATTCTAAGAAATACTCCAAAAATTAGCAAAAACATTTTAAATCATTTAGGAGTGTTTGGACAACATTTATTAACATTGTTTTGGTATAAAAACTCATTTAAACATAATCATCAAAATCTTGATAAAAACATTTATCTAACACATTATTCATGTCATATCTGTTCACATGGATTTCTATTTACAAGTTTATATACGTATATACAATTATGCATGTGAATATTTCCAAATTTTTAGTTTGCATGAGTAGCATGATGAGATCATGGGTGCACTATTAATCATTTCCGCTTTGAATATTTGATTATTACGATGTGTTGGCAGTTCTGTGAGTGCAATAAAGAACACTCCTTTAAAGCTCTCAGACCATGTTCGGGACCTTGGAAAATGCTTGATTAAGCCAAATTATCAGGATCCGTCTTTTGTTTGGGAACTAGGAGTGCGTCCCAACACTTTCAGATGGGCACCCCCTGGTATTGTACAAAACATTCAATTGTCTTCATTCCAACAAAATGTAAATTTTCTTTGTTGCTCCTCAAAACCATGCAGGTGATTTCCTCTTTTTATCTTTTATTTTCTCTCTTATGCGCATGTTTAGTCTACTATTTACTATCATAAAAGGGTGAATTTTTCTACAAAAATATTGTTAGACTAAAATGCCCTCCTCAGAAGTGCTAGGTTGAATGGAAAAATGGAAACTTCGGGATGTGATGGGAAGAAAGTAAAAAAAATTTGAAACTTTCTCTCAAGCGTTGTAATTTTTTCGTCCCCAACAACCTGATAAACACAACCAAGGCTAAAATGTCCTTTGGGGAAAGGAAGGTTCAAAGAAGGGCAAAAAAAAACTTTTAACGCAAGGCATGAAATCAGAAGTCAGAACCTCAGGCTGCATGCTTGTCGGATTCTTTTTGCGCTCCATTTCACTCTTTTTTTTTGGTTTGCTGGAAGCTGAATTATGGTTCTTGGGGTTCCATTTGCCGCCGATTCGTGTACAATACTTTAACACTGTGGCATACCATCCGCCGATAATTTATTAATAGTTGTTAGACGGAAGATGGATATTAGGTAATTTTCTGATTTCTTTCAGTGAATGTTTTAAGATGTTCTTAGGATTCTTCCCACTCCATCTAAATATAGGCTTTGGTTTGTAATTTAGTAAATGGAAAGAACAATGCATAGGTTTCTCCATATTGTCAACATAACTAATTTCCAGGTTTTTGGCTTTAGTTTTCTGAGTTGTGATATGAATTGTTACTTTTGGGGAGTTAAAAAAACGTTCTCATTTTTTTCGTCATTCAGCAATGGTGAAATCTGATTTGTTGGGGGTTGTTAGAAATTGAAACATGACAACTGGAAAAGAGAATGGGATACCAACCTCTAATTTAGAGGGATGATAGAAGATAAAAGTAATCGTAACATAATAATGGTCATGTGAATTATGGCCTTTGAGTTGAGTTTTATTTTGCACAAGCTATTTGGGTGTGGTGTCACAATTTTGCCGGGGATTTGGTGGAATGGAGGTATTCTTCATTAGATGAGATGTTAGATGAGGGCGAAGTATATTAAGATATTTTTCTTTCTAGCTGTTTAATTTTTTTTTCTTCTTCTTGAGGTTACTCAACAGACTGGATTTTTATTTGATGGATCTCCAAAGACCTCAAGTATTTGCAAAAAGATCCTCCCACTTCTTGCAACGCGGTTGTTTTCTGACCTTGTGTTTTATTTATTTAATTTAACTTTATTTGGTGTACGTGATTCTGATTTTTGATCTGTTTGATAGTTTATAATCATAAGGGTTGATCTATTGCATTCTAATGTTAGTGTCTGAAAATGAACATTTTTCCATCTGGGCTTGTATATTTTGTTGTTTTGGTCACTATTTGCAGGTAAAAATCTTGGCTGTGGAATTGTGAGTGACATCTTGATGTTTTGTAGTAGTGGAAAACAAGCTTCTGTAATTAACCACTAAGGTTAATCCAGTGGCCACGGGTATTAGTCGCAATGCTGAGGCCCGAGTTCGAGTATCTGCATGATGAAGTCAAATATTTTCTTTTTAAAAATAAAACATTTTTTTATAATTAGACATGTCTCCTACTGGGTTTCTGTTTTCATGACTTTGTTATTTTAGTCGTAAGAAACTTGATAGTTTGTGATTGGACATAATTGGTGTTGCGTAGTATTTGAGTAATTAAAGGGAAAATGTATTTTTTTCTATGTGCTTTCTAGAAATCGATTAACTTTATTCTTGCTTTTTGTCTTGTAATGTTGCTGCATAACTTTCTAATGAAACTGAAGTTGTGTTGTTTCTCATATGTTCATATTGACATTATGATTTGTGTCATTTTACTGTTCTTTCAATCTATTCCAGATTTGTTTTCCACTTGTGATCTTCTGAATTCTAACTTTGAGTCGTTTTACTATTTTGTTTGAATCTCCTTCAGATTTTTTTCCACCTTGGAGTCTACCGTTTTTTGTCGTATTCTCGCTTAAAAACCATGCAAAATCCATATATATATATATATATTTGTGTATATATTTATATTTTCTATTATAAAAGCATGAATATTTCTCTAAAACTTTGCTTAGAACCCTTCTTCCAGACTGAACTTATTTCCCTTGGTCGGTCATGGATTTAGTAAATCATACTCTTGCAAAAATCATTTTAGGATATTGAAGATATAGTTCAGATGGTGCTTATTTATCCATGATAGGTTGAATGTTATACTTTTGGTGAGATATATTCAGGATGCAACCTATATCAAATCATCTTTTTTTTTATCATTTCCATAAAAGAAAAAGATCAAAGGTAGGTCAACCACTAGCTTGTAGCTCAATTGGTCTTTCTCACCCTCTCAGTAAAGGTATTGAGAGGTTCGAACTCGATCTTTCGGTTTCTTTCAAATTCTCATCGGCAAAAGTATCAAGAGAATTGACTTAGTTACAAAACATATGGGACATGGACCATGCGCATATAAGAGCATGAATACTTCTTGCATGGTAGATAGAAGGTGCAATTATCATCATATATCTACATCTATATTGTGAAAGTGCAATATATATATAGATGGTAAAGATGGATATCCAAATTGCAAAAAAGAAATAGTAGATTGACAATTCAAGTTTGCAATGCACAACTGAGTATCAGTGAGTGGCACCTTATATTCCATATCTTTTATCAAAATATAATTTTTATATGAATATTGAAATACGTTTAGGACCGACAATAAGGAAATGTTTCTACAAATATATCTATAAGGGACATGACATAAATCCATTTCCTATCATCTACAATAATGATGAAAAATTAGTAGATGAAATTAAACAATTTCACAAAAAAAAAGGAACTCGGAAAGATGACATCAACATCACGATTTTAAGCAATGATAAAGGCATATATTAGAATAATTATACAAAGAAATCATTGAAATCAATTAACAAGAATACTTCTCCAGCATCATGATCAAACAAGAAAATAATTAATGCGCTTTTAATTTGAAATGAAATTTAATTATGTTTTTGTATTAACTTTGAATTTTTCTTACTTATGTCTTATTTTATTTTCACACAATTTAATACTTAGTACATTTTTTTTTATATTTTTGGAGTATCTGGGATTTATTTATATTTTACTGATGAATTTCTTATAAGATATTTCGTTTGTAAAATATTTTGCAATATTTTAATTTTATAATATTAAATTATGAAATAAAATAATTCAATTAGATAAATTATATGGTACAAGTACAACGCACGTGCACTTTACTAGTAGTTAGAAATATGTGAGTAGGTGAATAATAAAATTTATGGGGAACTGTAATATAATGATTTGTTCTTTTTTTAAAAGTGTGTAGATGTGATTGGTGATCAAAAAATAAATTGAGATTAATACCATCTCTAACAGTTTGCACCATTTTAGTGCATATTCGGCACTATTTTATTACAAAATTTGCACTCTGTCTCCAGCAGTTTGAAGTAAATTCTGCAGTAAAAAGGAATAACCCATAATAATTCCTTTTAGTGGATATTTACATACACTAAAACATTAATTCAAAACAAAAAGAAAAATAAAATTTTTAGTGCAGCTTCAATGTTGCGTTATTTCTGGCGCAAAATTTTTCACATCTTCCAAATGACGTAGATTGTAGTGCATTATTGGAGCAGATTTCTGCTCCATATTAAAAATAAAGCATTCTTTTAGAAATGCTCTAAGTGAATAGTATATTTTTTAAAAATTTTGGTAGTCAATCACATTCTTTAGATTGAAAAAAATTCTCAGGGAAATAAAGTATTTTGGTATCCAAGCATAGCGTGACTTTATGGACCAAATCGATGAGTTAAGGCCCAAATCTTAGAAATGAATTTACTTGGGTTTCACTCCATTATCATCCAGAACCTTGCAACATGGGTCTACTATATAATGGACCAAAAAGTACACGGTTTCAGCAGAGAAGTTTTAGAATAGAGTTTCAATTAGGGGTGATCAAATGGAACCGAAATCGGATTCTAAACTGGAACCAGAATCGTGGTCAACGGTTTCGAGAGTCGTTGACCGGTCAACGGTTCCAAAACTATAACTGGAACCATGTAGACCAGTTCCGATTTCGGTTCCTTGGTCTCAAAAATCGTGGAACCGACGGTTAGAGCCGTCGGTGGAACCATCGTAGAACTGGCGATTTTCAAGATTAAAACTAATGATTTTTATTTTTTTGGTAAAAATAGCTAGAAGAAAAATGTTTATGATGATGTTTTGTATTCGTAACTACATGAGGCACATTTTAAATCAAATGTTGAAAAGCGAACTACATGAACTTCGATTCATCTATACTATAATAATATATATATATAGATAGATAGATAGTTTAATATCATTATTAATATTAAGTATAAACTTAGTTGAATATTAAGTTCAAGTCTTTTTCTTTCTTTTCCCTTTTTTTATCTGATATTGATAAACCATTTTAAAAAAAAATTAAAAAATTATTAAAAGATAAACAAACGATTCCAGTTAAAACTGGAGCCGTGGAGGAACCAGGTTCCAAACCGGAATCGAAATCGTGAGTCAACAGTTCTGATTCTGGTTCCTCCAAAATGAGGAACCGGAATCGGTAGTTTTGGAATCGAAACCATAGCCACCCCTAGTTTCAATAAAGGATACAAGCAGTACATTGTATAAGCATAAGCATGTAAGTTCCTAAATGGTTAATTGTTTTTTTAATTTTTATGTACTTATTATTTCTAGTCTGGTAGGGGTAAGGCCATCTCCAACCATTACACCAAATTTGGTATTTTAGTATAATTTTGTCAAAACCATCTCCAACTCATTACACCAAATCTTACATCTAATGAATATTTTATTCTTTCTTCTTCATTTTATAGTAAGCGAATTTATTTATTTATATAATTATTTTATTTACTTATATTTTATTAATATTAATGTAATTAACTATAAACTTTCATTTAAATAATATTATATTAATTAGTTATATTACAAAAATAAATATTAAAATTAATATTAGTATTTCTTTTAGTTTACATTATAACTATTTGTTATTTACTAAAATTTATAGAAAATATTAATTATTAAAATCATATTATATAATTAATTTTATATAAAATGAGGATAGAATTGAAATTTAAATTTGAAGTAGAAGGGAATTGGAGGGCAAATGTGGGATATTGCATTATACCAAATTTGGTGTAATACTATTCACTACACCAAATTTTGTGTGAGGTTTAGAGTTGGGTTGGAGAGAGATTTTTGCATATTTTATGTAACTAGTAAGGTGAACGTGCGTTGCATGTGAACCATATAATTTTATTAATTTATCTCAAATTAAATTTATAAATTGGAATCAATTTTTATTATATTTTTTGTATTTATAATAAATGTCATTCATGTATTTTGATCTTAAAAGAAAGTTTGCAAAAACTAAATTTAAACTTATTTGTCGGTGAAATATAGTTAAGACATTCTAGACTAAAAAACATGATACTTAAATGATATTATCGTTCAGCAAAGTACACTAGATATTAAAAACTGATGAGTAATCTATATAAAAATTTAAAAAATATATATTCAAGATGAGTTTTAAATTAATGCATCTTGTTTATTTTTTGAGTGTCTACTTCTTCTTCATACTTAGCTTTGAGATTTTTTTGCAATTTTTGTTTCAATGCACTTTTAGCCCAGGCATGATTGGTTGACGTATGAATGTATTTCTCTTTTACTCTATTTTCTAATGTGTGTTATCTTTTAAATCGGTTTGACTACAAAATTCTGTTTTTCATTCATCACATGTGTCTCTTTTGGTAAGAACGATGAGAATATAAAATTCTATTTTATATTTAAAAGCTTAGCTCCCGTACATATTTTGATTAATGTTCTCTTTTGCTTTTTATATTAAAGTGCATATCTTGGGAGGGGAGGGATGATGGGAGTCAAATCCCACACCTCTAGCTGGGATGAAAATATTTACCACTCGACCATTATCCAATTTTCTCATGTTCTCCATTATTAAATTAATTATTTATATAACAAAAATGAAGATAAAATAGACTAATCAATTGTAATTGAAAACATTCAATAAATTGATTTAGTTTAAAAGAATAGTCATATTTATATATCAAATAAACGATAGAACCACATCATAGAAATCAAAATTATTGAGTGTCTAACAATATTTATGCTCAATTCTATTATAATTAAGAGCATGCACGACATCATAAATTTATTATTTACACATAATTTTTATTATTGAGTATGCTGATGTGACTAATTGTTATTCTAATTAATGTTTGTATCAAAAATTAGTTATGTAATATAGTAACGAAAAATTTAATAGCAGTAAAAATTATTCGTTAGTACATTAAAATAAATTATATGAAGAACCTCAATTACGTCTTTTATGTTGTTTTCTTTCAAAAAAATCACTTTACATTCTAAAAATCCATCCAATGGAGCATATCCAAAGTATAATCCATCATTCAGGGCTTTACAATAAAATTATAGAATATAGAATATAATAATCCAGAAGTGTGTCAAATAACCGTAAAACATAGGCTAAGTTATAGCATTTCTATAAAAAAGACATAATAAAAAACATCCTCACTCTTTAGTCGTCATGTTCTATGCATGTGACATTTTTGAGTAAAATATAGGTCTCGGTTTATTATTATTTTTTTGTTGTTGTTGTAAAATCAGAAAAAACATCATATATAAATTGATAGGCCATCTTTTTATTGTCTTAAGCATAAAAAAATCATTTTATTTATTTTATCTTTGTCGGTGAGCATCTTTCAATGTAGCATAAAATTTACAACACAATCACAAATATAAATATCTTCATAAATTTAAATCTTCGACCTAATATTAAATCAATTTTACCAAATGATGAATTTGATGTTGAAGAATGTCAATATGTGCATTTGAGCATTTGATTAAAGGATTATTATTATCCATATATAGAATTTTATATATGAATGTTTAGAATTTTACTTTTGAACTCTAAAGAAGGAATAAATATAACTTTTTAAATCTTACTCATATTATTGTTCTTTTTTGTCTCTTGATATACAACTTTTTCATTTATTAATTATATGTATGTATATTGTTATTTATAGATAGAATTTTATTTAACACAATAAAATATAATATGAAAAAAAAGGCTAAAAGTAAAGAGGATTAAAAAATGGTATGTCCGTCATAGTAAAATTTAGAAGAAAAATATGAAAAATGCTATTTAGATCTTTGTTAATTTAACATTTATGATAAAATCTGGTTGCACTTGAAAAATATTCATTTTAAAAATTAAATTGTTAATGAGAGGGACATGTTTTATGCATAACTATGAAAATAACGTCTGACCAAAATTTAAATTATTACTTTAATAATACATATATATGTACACTACAAAATGTGAGATCAAAATCATAATAATTTTTTTATATAAAAATTAAAGTATAGTGCTTATGTTGTCAAAGAGACTCAAGATTCAAAGGTAACTAAAATCAATTACTTTAATGAAATTAACATTTAAATTATAATGAACAATTTATTTTCAAAATCTTGTTTATTTTTGAAATAAGAAGGAATATATTACTTTGATCCATAAATAAACTTTCTGATAAATTTTTCACTCAAATGTAACGTTGTGATCGCCGTCTAAAATTCAAATAAGTTTTATACTTATTGTGCATAACTTAATATAATATTTTTTAAGTAAAAGATTAGCATATCAACATGTAGGTTATAAAATATGCACTTATGATATAAATGTCAGATTATTATTTGTTTAGTTTTTCTTAGCATATATATATATATATAGGATATGGATCAAATAGGTCCTCCTACTTGGGGTGAGTCCATGGGGACACATCCTAACCATAGATCAACAATTTTGGGTGGCCCAGATTTTTAAGGCTTTTTTATGTTTATTTTTTGTTTCAAAGAAATTAAAAAGGGTAGGGTGGTAATTTGGCACTTTAGAATCGATTACTAAGATTTCATTCCCTCTTTCACGCGATTTCACCCACTCTTCACGCACATTCTCTCTCCAAATTGATTTTAAAAAAATTCTCTGTTGCTTATGTAGTATAGGGTTGTTGCTTATGACTTGCTTATGTAGTTAATGTATCTGTGATGCATGTGTAGTGTATATTCATTGCTTATGTAGTATAGGCTTATCGCTTATATAGTATGGGTTTGTTGCTTATGACTTGCTTATGTAGTTAATGTATTCGTGGTGCATACGTAGTGTATATTCGTTGCTTATGTAATATAGACTTGTTGCTTATGTAGTATGAGTTTGTTGCTTATGACTTGCTTATGTAGTTAATGTATCCGTGGTGCATACGTAGTGTATATTCGTTGCTTATGTAGTATAGACTTGTTGCTTATGTAGTATGGGTTTGTTGCTATGACTTGCTTATGTAGTTAATGTATTCGTGGTGCATACGTAGTGTATATTTGTTGCTTATGTAGTATCGGATTGTTGTTTATGTAGTATGGATTTGTTGCTTATGACTTGCTTATGTAGTTAATGGTATATAAAAGCACCATGACACATCTACACAAGCAACAAATTACATCTTTATAAGCAAACTTCGAACTGAAGTCAAGCTCTAGCAACTATGGCAAATTGTCTGCAACATTTTTCACACAATAGTGCGTTGAAGAAGAATGATTTCTCACGAGTGTGCGTTGAAGAAGAAAAAGATGAGATTTGTTCACGTTGAATTTGATGTGAGATTTGCATAGATTGTGTGATCATAATATGAACAGAATCCCAAGAATATTGGGTAATTTTGTAGGATGACTAATTTACCCCTTTCTCTAATTACCAACATTTAATCTGAATTTTTAGCTCTAAAATCACAACCATTGAAAAATCTAGATATGTGGCTAGGATTGGTCCCTATGGACTTACCCTATGAGGTGGTCTCATATAACCCTCTCCCTATATATATATATATATATATATATACTTTTTTAAATTTTCGGGTTTTGATTCTTGTTTCCATATTATATTACATTTTTTTTGTTAAGTTAGATTATTTCACTACCTAAATAATATAATACATATCTTTTTACCTAAAATTATATAATTTATTAAGGGTGTATGTAAGTTTTAAGCAAAACTAAGTATTGTCATACATGTTAAAATGTACATATGTAAGTGATTTTTCTTCAATATTTCTTCTACCATTCTTACAATCGTGTATATATATATATATATGTATATACATATATACCATTCTAACTGTATTTTATTTAAATTTGTTTTAATTTATTATATTAGTTTTTATTTTTTTAAATCAAAGTCTATTTATTGATGCAATTTTTTTCAACCAATACACCTCTATATAAGCAATAAATAAAAAAAAAACTACCATAAAATAGAAAGACTAAATAGAAACAATAATTTCAATCTAAATTAAAATTCTTGATATGTAAAATAGAATAAGATTATTAAAAGCCATATTGACTTCTTATTTATAATTTAAAAATAAAATAATTTGCTATAATAAAATAACTTATTTTATTTTTTTATCCAAACTTGTTAGACCTTTTATCCTATTAATTAAAAATTTATTATGCCAAGAAAAATAAAATTAAAATTAAAAAATATATTTTCCTGCTCTCTATACCTCCATATTAAAATATAATTTATAATTGCATTTCGTTAAGTTTGAGAACAAATATTTATCTTTTTAAGTATCTTTTATAGTTAATTTCATATTTTTACTATCATATTTATTGGGATTATTTACCTAAAAGAATATACAATGATATATTATTAAAATTGATAAATGAATCTAAATTATAGGATTTGAAAGTTCAAATGGTGCATCCATAAAAAACAATAACTGCGTATATATTAAAGAATAATTAGTTCTCAATTTTCAATTTAGCCTCAAATTCTTTGTATTAACTGTTTAATATTGTTATTCAAATTTTTGCTGTAAAATTATTTTTCTTTCATTTTTCATTTATTTAGTTTTACCATAGAGATATATATGCCAACCCTTAAAAAAGTTAAAAAATTATAAATATACAGTTGTGGATAAAAATTAAACAAATATTACTCATCTCATCACTTCACTTTGAGATTTAAAATACCATTTCATTAATTTCAAATACATAACTCTTAGCCAAGTTTATTTCAATTTTAAATTTTAGAGTATGTACTTATAATATATTTGTTTTGCAAATTTAACTTTACATTGTCACAATGATCGCGTTTTTTTAAATCTAAAGAATACATGAGTAAAATAAACAAATAATTGAATCTAAATAATTTTGAATCGTATATCCATTATTACGGAAAAAACATACATAAAGATTAATGAATAGAACTTAGTTAAAAATAATATTTATTCAAAATTTTAGTTAACACTTATATTTAACTTATATATCTGTAAAAAAAAAAAAAAAACTTATATATCTTAAAAATTAATTATTTTTTATTGGAAAGGCATAAAATTCCTTGAAATTTTAAATAGTCGCGAATTTTCATCTTCCCATACCTAAAAATGCATCATTTACTCCAACCAAAAATAATATTATCTCACAATTTAGAGTGTATGATAGATGATAAATTTATTATAGTATGGATATTCTCAACCAATAGTGAAGTTTTAAAAATGTATTTTGTCCTGCTATTTATTTTGAATAAAAAAATATTACATATTTTTTATTTTTTTTTTTTCTTCATTTTGTCAAATTCATACTCTTTTTCTTTTTGATGTATTTAATTATTTAGAAAATTAAAGAAAGATATTATAAATGTGTATTCTACATAGCACTCAACTTTAAATGGCTAAAATTCTCTCAAATGGAGTCTTGTATATATATGCTTATGACATATGGTTGGAAAGCTCACGATATCTAGTATAATATAAAATAAATATTATCTAAAAATTTAAATTATTTTAAAAATTAAAATCGAAATAAATCATATAAGAAAGGTTTGGAATATAAAGAGACACTTGTCAATATTATTAAACAAATAAAATCAATATCAATATGAAAAACTACTTAATTACCCTTAAAGCTAACTTTACCATGAGGACATTTTTGGCAAATCAAAATTTCAAGAAACCTTAAAACCTATTCACACTTTTATAATAGGTATAGATAAGATGGGATTTAAAGTTGGATTGGAGATGCCCTAATAGCTGCTAAACGAATTTGTTGTTCATTACAATTGGGAACCAAAAATTTGTATTGATTATTTGATGATGAAACATGATAGAAAGCCCAAAATATAATATTAATAGTATGAAAAGACCAAATACATTGAGTCGAATTCACATACTCATGAGGCTCAAATAGTCCGTAACAGGGGCGTATCCTCATGTAAAGCCCCCCCAATTGTTTTGAAAATCATTCAACTTTAGGTATATTTTATTTTAAAATATTTATTTTTAGTACTAAATATTTATTTTTTATTGATTTAGTCCTCCAAAATTACTTAGCCCCCCTCCCCAAACTTATACGTCTAGCTCCGCCTCTGGTCCGTAAATCACCTAATATCAATTGACACGACCTCAATGCCCTAATAAATTTTTGTATTGTAGACAATTATCTACTTAGCAGCTAACATTCATTGAAGATTCGAGAATTTAATGTGATACTATTCAAATGAGAAATATCATTTTATACTTGGTGAAAGTTGATAATTAAGCGGAATAAACAAAATATGGTAAATGTGACTTTAAGATCAAACTTCTATAAGTTAATTTCCTAATTAATACGTATTAATTAGTATATGTCTAAGTAGGACATATTTTTCAAATAAATTGAAGTTCCATGTTCGAATTTGTGAATATAATGTAGTGTATAAACATCAAAGATTGAGAGTTGAGACGAATTAATATTTGATTAATAGAAATGGAATAGATTGAGACTGAAATAGAATAGAATGTCAACAGTGTTAGTATGAAACTGAAAACCATAATGATAGATTTTCTCTTATGGAGTTTCTAATTAATAGTTCTTCAAAGATAAAATATTAGAAGAAAAACAATTGCATGCAAAAATCTAGCCAAGTACTTGACGAGTTAGTGAATTTTCAGTTTGCCTCCCAAAGAGCTTTAACTGTAGCTACCTGCTATAAGGTATATATACAACCAACTAATTAATAATAATTGTACATAAAAATAGGAACACAATTACTTACTGCGCTTTCCAATTATGTATGCCCAACTATGTATCCCACCTTTGAACAGGTTCACTTTAATGATTGAACTTTCCATATTTTAATCAATTTTTCATTTTTTTTTTCTGTTACTATATTAAATTGTTGGTAAATGTTATTAAATTTTAATAGTAACTTTCATAGTCAACCGACACTGCTTTTGCCTGGTACTGTTTTCTTCCCAGATATTACATACACGGATATAATAAACTTAAGCGAAGTGTGATTCAAG